>JANBXA010000609.1:5467500-6125000 GCA_030556225.1 Cricetiscus sungorus | reverse complement strand
AGCATCCCCCATGCTCACATTCAAATGCTTGGTCTACAGTTGGTGGAACTGTTTGGGAAGGTTTATGAGGTGTGTCATTTTTGGAGAAAAAGTGCTATACATACTTCTGCATATAGAAATATGACCCAAAACTAATCCTCTATTAAATAATTAAAATCATGATGTCCAATATGATATGTATTCCCTTATATGAGGCTATTAGCTGAGAAGAAAATGACAACCAGGCTACAACCTGAAGAGCTACAGAGTGTAGGTATAGAGTAAGGTATGGTGGGTCAAGAATGAGAGATCTTGTTAGCAAAGGGAAATAAGATAGTGAAGACTGGATGGCTGGGGGTGGAATGGCAGAATACACTTCATTGTGTATGTTTGTCTATCTTTTAAATTTTTATATAGATGATTTTATCACTTTTATGTGCTTTCTCCAAGGTTTTATTTTTCATGTTGGATTTATTTTTATTTTTGCATTTATTAGAGAATTTCATACAAAAATATATTATCACACTTCCTTATTCATTTACTCATTGGCCTTAAACTAGGACAATTCTGTGACCTGGTTTTTGTGAACATTGTAACAATGATAGGGGAGTTTGGGTATGTGTTCTCCATGGGATGTTTGTTCTTTAAAATAAACACACACACACACACACACACACAATATTAATCACTCAGAAACATATTGGTTTCTAATGAAAGACAGAAAAGAGTGGACTCAGATTGCAGAGGAGTTGGAGAAGAATTGGGGAGAGTTGAAGAGGAGAAACTATAATCTGGAAATATTATGTGAGGAAAGAATCTATTTTTATTAAAAGGATAAAAAGGAAACATGTCCTACTCTTTGTTGCATTAGTCACTGACAGTGAAAAAATATAATGCATTTAACTTAACACATAACTACTTACCTACTCATTTATAAAGAACAGATTCACTTGGTTCCAATTTGGAGGTCTCATTGTTCGAAAAAAATGTTATTTTTAATTTTTTAATTTCTAATTTATCATCAAATATCCTTTCAAAAATATTTCTTAAAATGTTCTGGATTTTTATGAATATATGTTTTAATGTTACTAATTTTTATCTAATTTTATCTGTTTGTGTCTTCTATATCTTCATTTTGGTTAGTTTTACTATGAGTTTGTCAATATTTTTGTATTGTTAATGAAACCTTTCTGTTACATTATTTCATAGCATAATTCATTTAGATTTCTTCATTAATTTATGCTATATTATAACTTTATGTGTACTAAGGTACTTGATTTGGTTTAGTTTTGATACAACGTTTGATTACTTATTTTAGTTAAAGGATTTCATATAATTACTCATAACTCTGTACTTATACAATGAAACTGGTCTTGCTGTACTCAGAATGTCCTAATATATTTTAATTTCCATGTGATTTGAGTTTTTGCTAATTCTTGAATGTTTCACTCATCAGGAGTTTATTATTCAATATCTACATTAGCATAATTTGTATAGTTTTCATATCATAAATTGTGGTGTATTGTTCAAAAAGAGTAATGAAATTCTGAAAAGATTGAAAATTCTACAAATGTTAGATTGACTCCATAAACACATGTTAAAGATCATTTGAACTATGATCTATTGTTCTGTATTCTCCAAAACATTATTTGTGGTAGTTATCCTTTAAGTTTGGGGTAAGTGAATATATCTGTTACTGTGATTTGTGTTGCTGTGATAAAATACCATGACAAAAACCACTTATGGAAGGAAAGGAGGCAAGGAATGCATGGCAGCAAGCAGCCAGAAATAGCAGGAAGCTGATAGATCACATCTTCTACAACAAACATAAAGCAGAGAAAGCAAACTGGAAGTGGGGTAAGGCTATGAGCTATAACAAAGCCAGCTCCCAGTGATGTAATTTCTAGAGTAAAGCTGTAATTCCATAAACTTGCGTATCCTTTCCAAACAAAACAACCAAGTGGGTCCTAAGTATTTAAATACCTGGGCTTGAGAGGAACATTTCTCATTCAATATACCACTGTGAATTTATTAAGTACATGAGAAAAAAAGGAAGAAGGAGAACAAGTAAAGTAGTTAATAGACAAAACAGAGAGCAAAAGGCACTTATACAATCAAATAGTGTACTATATAAGATATTGTCAACTTGACACTAATTAGTTATCTTGGAACAGGAAAACATAATTAAGAAAATGCCTCTATCACATTGCCTATGTGCAAGGCTGTGTGGGATTTTTCTATTACTTAATGAGGGAGAGCCCAGCCTACTATGTGTAGTACCATCCCTGCGGAGGGCTTCTTGAGTTGTTTAAAAAAACTAAGTTGAGCAAGCCGTGAAGAGCAAGACAATAAGCAGGGTTTCTCTATGGTCCCTGCTTCAGTTCCTGCCTCCAGAGTCTTTTCCTGCTTCAGTTCCTACCTTGACTTCCCTTAGTGATGAATTTTGTTCTGGGAGATGTTAGCTGAATAAACACTTTCCTCCCTGTTTCACTTAGAGTTTCTATTGATGTGAAAAGCTACCATGATCACCACAACTGTTACAAAGAAATAATATAAGTAGGGTGTCTCACAGTTTCAGAGCTTCTGCCAGATCTGTCTCATCCATAATACCAGGGTAAGCTCTACAGCACCACCCTAGTTAGCTCACCCTATTCAGTACACAGCAAAGGGGGGGTCATTTCTCCTGCACTCACAACCTCATGGCTGAGTCTCCCACAATTACAGCAATAGGGTCAGCTGTATCAAGTAAATTACAGAAACCACTCAGCCCGGTGCTGCACCTGGTGAGAGGCAGGGCCAGTTCTATTGTTCTGGTCACCTGAGGGCCAGCTTTCTCACTTGCCACAGATACAACGGATGTGTTGAGGGGCTTCTCTCCCTTGCCTATACCACCGTATGGCAGATGGGGAGTGAGACACCATCTCTCATGCTCATGTTCTCAGGACCAACTCATACACCCATCACTGAGCTGACTAGTCAAGGTGCAAGGACCACTCTCCTGAGGGCTGCAGCTGGTGGGGGCAGGGTCAGCATTTCTGCCTACAGCAGGTGGTGAGTGGAGTGGGGAGGTTTGAGGGCATCTTTCTCCCATCCTTATCACTGCTGCCAAGACAAAGTGGATGGAGGCAGCTCTCCTCCCATACATTTAGGTCTAGGTCTCTAGTGTCCCACCAACAGGAACAGATCTACCGTGCTGTCCAAGCCATTTGCAAAGCCTACTCTCCTAAGAACTGAAGCTGGTAGAGGGCATCATCTTCTGCCCATCGAAGGAGATGGTGAGGAGACAGTGGGAGAGAGCATCTTTCCTTCTTGATTGCCACCACATGGGAGTAAGAGTTTTGAGGGCAGCTCTGCCACTCTCAGAAATGCAGGGTTGGCTGACCACATCTCAGTCAACAGGGCCAGCTCTGTCAGGCTTATCAAATGAGGTACAAGGTCTTTTCTCCCATTCTCATGACCTAGGGCTAGATTTCCCTTTGGGGAGATGAGGGGGCATCTTTCCCTCACTCAAGCCAACATATGGCAGATGTAATTCCCTCACTACCTTTCTCCCTATGGAAATGGGACATAATGGAACATATGTCTGTAAGACTGATAACAGAAGGTGAAGAAAATTTTTCCTAGAGGCCATTGTGAGCTCTCTGTATGCAAAAAAAAATCTCATGGAAAAATGATGATCCTGTGTGTCTTAATCAATGGCCCTTAACAACTGAAAAAATACAGGCTATAGAAAAAATAATACAGGAACAATTACAGACAGGTCATCTGGAGGAGAGCTTTAGTCCGTGGAATACTCCCATTTTTGTGATAATGAAAAAGTCAGGGAAATTGAGATTGTTGCAAGATTTAAGAGCAGTAAATGCCACTATGTATGATATGGGAGCACTGCAGCCAGGGCCACCATCACCTGTTGCAATGCCTCAAGGATGAAAGGTAATAGTCATTGACTTACAGGACTGCTTCTTTACGATACAATTGCATCCTGATGACTGCCAGAGATTTGCTTTTAGTGTACCATATGTAAATTATAAAGAACCTTTTAAAAGATATCAATGGAGGGTTTTGCCTCAGGGAATGAAAACCAGTCCTCCTCTGTGTCAGCATTCTGTTGCTAAGGCAATAGAACAATTAAGGAAGGATCATTCTGATGCTCATCTAGTACATTATATGGATGATATTTTAATAGCACATCTGAACAAACAGAAATTGGATAAGTTGGTTGTTAAATTGATTAAGAATTTAAAAGATCATGGGTTAGTTGTTGCCCCAGAAAATGGCCAATAAATTATTTAGGTCATACCATACAGTAAGACTATGTTTCTACACAAAAAATAAAGTTAGAAGAGATAAAATGAGGACTTTAAATGATTTTTAAACGGTATTAGACCATATTTAAAGATTACCATAGGGGATTTAAGACCGTTGTTTATGATGTTAAATGGAGACCCAGATCCTAAATCAGCAAGGATCCTCACCTCTAAAGCTTGTGAGGCCCTATTGCTTTTCTTGCTGTCTTATCAATGAATTCCGGGGTAAACGGGGAAAGTTACTGGGCATACATTCCCAAGCCTCCACTCTTACATCTGGTGGTTTGGGGAAATACAGAGCTCTTTAAAATTATGACTAATGTTACTGATGTGCTAGGGGAAACTACTGATTTTCATATGGAAATTAATTCATCTGGGTATATAAATTACAAGGATAGATCAGATTCCTTACCAATCTGCATAGCACTTGGTGGTGTCCCTACAGCTGGCTGTCTATAAAAGTTTCCTTACTGATACTCCTGATAATAAACCTGTTACAAGTAGAAGTCCAGAACAGCGGCATATGTGGCAACTACAAGTTGCTACTTTGGGGCACCCTAATTTTATTGAGACTATGGTAATAAATCAGGCGCTGCCTTCTAGATTGCCACATCACATGGTAAAATACAAAAAAAGATAGCTTATGGGAGGGAAATGAAGATCAGATGCCTAATTGGCTTCATTGTGAATTTCCTCAAGCTGGAACAAGGTTTTCTCCTTTGACTTCAGGAGAAATTATCTGGGATTTCTTTGTACCATTACCTGATCATGACTATTCTGGCTACCTTAAGGATTATTCTGCTCAATTTGGAGGATACACCCCTCCAAAACACGAGCCCATAAGAAGATGGTATTCAGCAGAGTGGGTGTCACCTGGATGGTATTTACAAAAACCGGATGGGACATTTGGGACTCCTCAGCCAGATCTATACAGGTTAGTTGCAGCAGCCAATGTTATAATATTAAAAAACACCAAAGGTTGCCAAATCAGAGCCTGTTCCTGCCACTTCTTGTCTCTCTTACACATATGCCTTAATGTTTGGATGTAACAAATTGGTACATATCAAGAAAAAAGGGAGCTCATTTTTTAGTTGAATGTCGATCCTACTTATTAACTACTTATGTACAATCAAGTATGATAAATCCTTTTCAACTGTACTGCTTGTTAAAAGGCCTGCATATATGATGCTGCCAGTAGATTTGGGTAATGACACTTGGTATGATAATTCAGCTATAAACTTGTTTAACAAAATTAATAAGTTGATTAGGCCAAAAAGATTTGTTGCCTCATTAGTTTTAGGAATTACAACACTGATAGCCATTTTGACTTCCTTTGCAGTTTCTACAACAGCATTAGTAAAAAAAAAAAAAATACAGACAGCTTCCTTTGTAAATAACATGCATAGGAATGTCACCTTTACTTTGTCAAAACAGAGGTTAATAGATCTAAAATTAAAAACTAGAATAAATGCTTTAAAAGAAACAATGATAAAAATGGGCCAAGACATACTAAATCTTAAGACACAAGTGACAACTAAATGTCATGCAAAATTTAAGTATATCTATGTTATAACTCTTCCATACAACTCTTCCTATAATTGGAACAAGACTAAGGCACATTTATTGGGAGTATAAAAGGATTCCAATTTAACCTATGATATCAAGACATTACAGGAAAAATTTACAGCCATGAGTCAAAAAATGATACATACTTGGGACATTTCAGGCCTAACATCAACATTTTCAAAAAATTTAAGATCCCTAAGTCCATTAAGCTGGACTCAATATTTTGTTTTCCTAGGAATTGGAGCTGTGATTTTATTTACAGTGTGTTTGGATTTTCCTATTCTTTTCAGAATAGCACTTCACTTCATCAGCATCCTCCAACACGACTTCCAGCTGTTCCACTGAAAAAAATAAAAAAGGGGGAACTGCCACAACAGCCCCAGTGGAAGCAGTGTAGCAATGGCTGAGAGAAATCTCAATAGCTACCTGTCCAGAGGTTCAGACCACATGTGGTTACGCCTCCCAGGGAAAAGTGGTCCAGGTCCCTGAAGGTGCTTCCTTGGCTGGCTGCTTGGAATGGGTGTTAGATATGTTTTGTGCTATAACAATAATGCTTTTTAATTATGGGCATTTTAGCCTGTAGCTCCACTGTTAATTCAGAGAAGCCTAAAAAACACTTAAATATAGTTTCAGGAACTAAAAGCAATACAGACCAACATTTTGCGGATGAATGTTGACCTCTGTGCCCCCAATCATACAACCCACAATGCCAGATGTCAGCCCAAGACCTAATAAACAATTAGGGCTAAAGCTGTAAGAAAGCAGTCCACAATGTGACCTGGCATGTAATCAGCCTACCCACAGCTAGGCTACTGTGGGAGTTACTACAAAACTCTAACTTGGTATCTTAGGGCCCTTAAATCGTTGCTATTAAAAGTTTAATGTTCAAAGACAATGATTCTTCTCTTTACTCAGTAAATAAAATCTCTGATACGCTGACCACAAACAGGCCAAAATAGACAGAGGCTCTCAGTTATACACTTGCTTAGATATATTTACTATCTCATATTTCAAAAGGAATTGCTGACATTTTTTATAGAATGTTTGTTTATCTTTAAACTGTGGCCAAAGATCAGTTCTTTCTACATAAAAACCTGATACTTTGAAATAAACTTTGCAGCAGTTCCTCAAGTGTGTTTGTGTCTGTCTGTCACGCCAAAGCCACTCCTGACCTGGTCATCTGAGTCTTGGTCTCCATGCAGACCTGCTACCCACTGAGCAGTCTGTGGCAGGGCAACACAGGACTCTAAGATATTTCCAAAAAATGATGTACTTCCTTTAGTCTAAATAACATGAAGTAAATAATGAACATACATAGATTGCCAAAAATATAAGGATTTCCAGAAGCAATATATAATATATATAAGCAATAGAAATGAACTTTATATAAGGAAACACATTATTCAATAAGAAATAGTTAGAAAGTCAGTCAATGAATTAATTATAGGAACAAACCTGGAATTTTGTTACAAATTATGGAAAGGGATAGACAGCTACATTGGTAAAGTGTTTGATATGCTAGCACAAGAACTTGTATTTGCCCAATTAACCCATGTTTTGCTTTGTTTTTTTTTTTTAGTTCTGGAGCATTGGTACACATTCATAATTTCAACACCAAGGATACAGAAATAATCAGATTCGTGGAGCCTTATTGTCAACCTAGCCCAGGTTATCAGGCAAATTCAAGGTCATGAAAAATTCTATCTCAGTAAAAGGTAAATAAACACATCCTATTTGCAAGACAACTTAAATCATATGAGAACTGAGCTAGAATCTTCCTTGCTCTTGGCTACCTTTCTTAGTGCAGGAAAGGTGAATCATACGCTACTGAGGGAGAAAACTTATTGTGGTTTTACTGAACAGTGAACAAAGCCAGGCAAGATGTGCCCACGGGAATAATAGTTGCATGTCTGTTACAGAGGTAAACATCTGGTATCTGGTGTGATCTGAGACATGTACTTTTTCTCTGTGGTGGAGGGGGGGTGGTGTTAAAAAGCTCTTTCATAGATGTCACTTAAGGCCAACAGAAAACACAGGTATTCTCATTATGATTTATAACTAGCTAAATTGCAGTTATGGAGTACCAACAAAAATAATTTTATGGTTGGGGATAAATACAACCCAAGGGTTGTTGCATTAGAAAGCTGAGACACAGTTCTGTAAAGAATTCATGCCAGGTACTTTAAAACTGGTTAAAGCCCCATGTCTGGGAAAGTCATAGGTGCTAGTGGGCAAATTATTACTATTGCTTTGCTCTATAGACATTTTGCTTCACTGCCCTGTAAATATTTTTGGCTGAACCCATATACCAGTGCTTTTCTTTTCTTTGGTAAAAGAAGTTTCTGCTTGCAATGGTGACAGATCATGGCAGAGATTTGCAACACTCAAAGGACTGAAGCTAAGCTGATGCTATGTTCTCAGCCCTAAATAGAACATCTGTAGCACTACTTGTCAAAGTACTGAAGCTAAGTTCCAATTGAGTGGTCATTTCTAAATATGACTTCCATGTCAGCCTCTCCAAAGGTCAGGGAACATCTGGAAAGAGGGATTAGAAACTACATAATAGGCAGAATTTGGAAGATTGCTGTGAAAATCCATATGTTGGACATGGCAGTGTTACTAGCAATTTTCCGCCAGCCTGGTCCAATAGCTGCATCACCTACAAATAATACACAGAGATGCTATATAAATCTGTTGGTCTATTACTAGTGCTTCTTATTTTCTAGCTAAATACTAACTCATAATTACCAATATATGTATTTCTAGGCCAGACTCTTTTTCTCTCCTCCTGTGATTATATTGATACTCCTCTCTACATCTCCCAGAATACTACTTGACCCTAGTCTCCCACACCTTGCTTCCATATAGGCCAACAGTTTTTATTCATTAAGCCATAAGAGAAACATATTTATAGAATGATATCTCCCATCAACGCATGGCTTTTACATCTCTGAACTCACAGAAGTGGTCATCAATTGCACAAGAACTACACAAAACTAAATCTGTCAGCATTCTATCATGGATGGGGCTGACATAGGTATTTATTGATAAATTGTGTGTGTGTGTTATTCATATTCAAATGTGCTGTAAAAATTAAGAAATTGCCTTTCTTTGAGTAAGTAGCCTCACATTCATCCATGCTCACGCAAGCAACATTTGTTAAGTATATTGATCTGAAGATAAAGAAAAAAAAATAATTCATGAATATAGGAGACAGTTGGGGAATGGATTTTGGTGTGATAGGAAAGCCAATAGAGAAACACATTCACTAAGAGGGGAGAAGAGATATGAGAGGATGTGTGGACAGAATTAGGGGAACAAAGACTTGTATGAATAGCATGCTAGGTCCATCATGGTAGACAGGATTCTTTATAATATAGAAGAAATTGATTTAATGTAATAAGAGGACATGAAACTAATAGAATTTAAAGAAGAGATGTATACAACCTTATAACTTTTAAGACCTGGATTTATTGTGAGTTATTCATAGTTACAGGTAAAATACAGAAATGTGCAAATTTTTAAATATTTTTACCAAATATATTACACATGAAAGAAGTTCATGTGTAAAGATTTTTATCTCTCACTATAATGGCATTTACGACCTTCCATAAAAATACTATCTGCTTCTGGTAAGTACTATCTATAGAGTTAATTATCCACGTCTTTTTTGATTCTTGGGTTTGGAGTAATGAAAATTTTTTATTTGTTTTGCTTTGGTTTATTTTAGCTTGATTTGGTTTGCTTGTGGTTTTTTTGAGACATAGTTTCTCTGTATAGCTTTGAATCCTGTCTTGGAACACTCTACGTAGACCATGCTGCCCTCCAACTAAAGATCTACCTGCCTCTGCTTCCTGAGTGCTGGGATTAAAGGAATATGCACCAACTTCCTAGCAGAAAACAATTTAGAAATATTTGAGACATTGCACAGTTGAATTAAGTTACATATAGTGAGTTAGCATACACTTTTATACAGTAGCTACATGTACACTTACACATAGGACTGAGCAAAAGTAAGAGAGAATAATCAGAGTGTGACCTCTGATTCTCATGTTGCAGCAAACAGACTGGACATTTAAAAAGACAGAGTATACTTAAAACTAACAGTAACAAGAAAGCAGATCCAGTGTAAATGGAACAGGCAAGGATTTAGTGTGCCCTACCAGGCCCCAGAAAGCCACATCATTACACATACAAGCCATTCAAAATAGAGCCAGTGAAAAAAAGAATTAGAGAAAAAGAAATAAAAGGCAAAAGTAAGTGAATTATGTCTGGCAGCTGGGATAGTTTTTATAAGAGGCTAAACCATGCCTCTGCTTAGGAATGGAGTGGGCCAACTCACAGCTAGGCCACATGGTCAAGATGTTGGTTGCCATAAACATTTTGCTGTCTGTCAGAAGTTAGAACATTTTGAGTTATAAGTTTGTTGGCTTTTTTTCTCCATAAGTGAGGCAGAAAGATGTGTTTAACCAACAGGACACTACAGTCTAAGAAGAGCAACATCTAAAATAGACCACTGTAGTTGTGAGATATGAATGTACTAGTTTATGGAGAATGCTAGAGTAAAAAACCTGAGAGAAACCCCTTGGGTCTGAGAAAAGAATGGACCAGTCAGTATGAGCGGTGCTAAGGTACAAAACCCAAAAACCTCATTCTTGGGGAGAAAATAAAACTCACAGACCATCATGACCAAATGCTGCCACAGGACAGCCACTTTGAGCCACTGGAATCTGGGCAGAGAAGAAACACGGTGTTATCACAGCTGCATGAAAAAGAGGGATCCACCATACTAAGCTAAATGTCTTGGCAGAGATAGGACAAAGAGCAAAGAGAGACATTTTGAACAGGAGCTGAAGATGTCCAATGGAAGGGGACATTCGTTGGTGGAGGGAGGATCCCGCCCTGAGACAGGCTTATCCATGATGGGAAAAGGAGGGAAAAAGACAAGTGAAAAGAGTAGAGCAGAGGCCACATTTCTAACCATGAATTACTGGTAGGGTCCCAGTAAGTAATAACATGGTTTGATATGGGAGGAGCTCAGATACCATGAAAGAGGTAGAGAAGATCCAAAGCTTCTAATCTCTAGCATCCTAGAGATTAAAAGAGGATTGAGGATCAGATAGACACAGGCAGATTTTGTGATCCTTTAAGCACAAAGCAGGGGCCAGGGCTCCCAGAGATAAAGAGATGCATGGTCACCCAGTACTGGGATTTTCATAATGAAGTAGATCATTCAAAAATTAAAAATGACAGCTTTGGCAATCATTTCAAATACTGTCAGTGCCTGGCAAGTCCTAAGAATTTCATTTACCCTGTGCATCTGTTAAAGCTGAGTCATAACTTCTTAAATTGCTTTTATCAGTGTATACTTATAAAACAAAACAGCAGGTTTCATAATTCAGTTTTGTTTAAATATACCATGTATTTTACTATATACCTCCTCCATTCCTTTTTTCTTAGACTCTCAAGGGCCTTTTCCATGTTTATAACTTTTTTAAGAATACATATCTGCAGTTCCAACCCATACGGTCTAAATTCCAAGCATGCCACAAATATTTAATTTTCACATCATATAGGTATGTTCAAAAAGTGGATTGAAAATATTGTGTGGCTTAACATTTTGTTGGCCTATATTTCTAGCTCATGATACAAAACTGTACATTCCCATTAGACTTTAAGTAAATTAAAAATGTACGCAAGTGACAGCTATAACTCTTTAAACCATGTTCAAATACCTTTAGAAAGGCACAATTAAAATATTTTAAAAAGCAATACTATTTACAAAGATTTACTCAATGACAGTATTTATGTTGCCCCAAGTATATCAAATCTTGATTAGGGACATAGACACAGTATGTCAGTTAGATGACAAGGCTACTTTAGATCTAACCACATTTTTATTTTGCTAGTTGATTAGTTGACTCTTTGTGCCTATTTTCATCATATAGGTTATTCTAAATTTTTCCTCATATACATGCAATAAAAGGAAACATTTATGCTCTTTCTGGAAAACACTTTTTAAAACTGGCATTATTTCTTCAAGAGTTTCAAAAACCTGAACAGTGAAATAATCAGTATTATGGTATTTTATGTCTGAAACTTTTCAACTACAATTTGAAATTACTTAATAATTAAACTACTGTTCATATTACACATTTTTTGCATACTTGTGATATTTTTTGAATTCATAAACATTGTTTCCACATTCCTGTTGTATCACATATTGGAAGTGATGTGTAAATGTTCCCATTCATAATTGCAGAATTTTCAATTTCAAATTTCTTTTAAGCTTAAATATTTTATATAATGTATTTTGGAGGAGGTCTGTTGTTTTTTAAACACATGCTAATAACTGTTTCATATACCTGGGAAAGTAGTCTTTATATAATTTTATAATCATTGTCTTTGTCTCTACAATTTTTACTTAAAATACAACATATAAAACAAATGTAAAATTATAGCTTTATTTTTAAGTTAATGCACAAAACAAATGTTTTCATTATGGCATTTTATAAATAAGTCAGTATATAGTATTCCCATTCATCCCCATCCTCTCTGTTTTCTTTTATTTCCCCATCACCCCATCTCCCTCTTGTTGTTCTCACTATTCCTCATTGTTTCCTTTTTAGCATACATACAGCTTGTATTTAAAGTCAGTTTTCTATAAAGAGAACACATATGGGCAATATTTGTCATGTTTTTTGCCCATTTTGAAAAAGTCTTTCAAAACAGAAAGCTCAGATGTTGAAAGGACATTTACACATCTTTCCAGTAAGCAGAGCAGCCAATGTACACCTATGTGAGAACCAAAGCCTCATCTGAACTGATTCTTGCCACCCCAGGAAAAAAGGCTGAGATTTTGTGTCTAAAAGTAAAATAAGAGATGATAGTATATACACTGTATATTTTTAACCAATTCATCTCTCGTTGGACATCTAGGCTGATTACATGACTTGAGATTCCATCACATGTCCCTTTGAATGTCTGCCAGAATGAAATTCAAAAAACATCAAATGTTTCTGAAAATGTTGAGTTGGTTGGTGTTAGATATGACTCCCTACATACTTGTGATGTAAATGCTAGTACAGCCACTATGGATATCAATATATTGGTCACTCAAAAGACTAAAATAGAGCTAAGGTATATTGCAACTTACATCACCCCAAAGACTGCATGCAATAGAGACAACTATATACCCAGGTTTCCTGCTGCAAATTCATGACAACTAGTTTTTGGATGACTCATTTTGAGATAATAATTGTAATAATTAATAACAGTGACTCATTCAGTGATCTTCTATATATTTTTCATATTGTTTCCTGATTGTATTTTTATTGTATTGTTATTAGTCTCTTCACTGTATTGATTAATCCATATATATAATGCCACGTGGCATATATTCCAATCCTTGATTGTGGGGTGTTCAAATTAGATCATGCCCATCAAGGATCAGGGAACATCTAGACAGTACAGAAGAAGGAGAGAGGATGGTGCAATATAGAGCAAAGCTCTGTTTTATAGACACCAGGAAACCATTGCACCCATGTACACTTCACAAGATTTGTATGCTTCCAGATACTTTAAAATATCATCATTAATGGAAAAGGTCTCCAGATGCCACCACATGTTTCTCTAAGTTAACTATTGGCAGTTAATTTTAGTTGCATAATGGATTATCATTTTCTTTAGATGAGTAAGTCACTGGTATATTTTCCGTGCAATATTACATTGACCCCCATCCAGGTTTGGACAAAAAAAACTGTAATTAAACCTACTTGGATGCAAAGAAAAATAATTCACGAAAGTAGCTGCGGCACTTAAGAGAATTATAGTGTAAGAAGGAGAATCAGAGAAGGGAATGGGTGGTGAAAATGACCAAATGTTATTATATAAATTTTGAAAATCAATAAAAATGTCTGGTATTCTGTTGCATATTAAAGATAAATCAACAACCATATATTTATTATGTGCAGTTATATACTATATAACGTAGTGAAAGATTCAACCCACCCACATGGAGTTAATTGGTGGAGAGAAACAAGAGATGGGTTAGGTGTTGGCCAACCAGGAACAGAAAAAAAGGAGAGAGAGAGATAATTGGTAAGGGGCGATTGCTTAAAAGCAGAACCTTCCATATGTACTCTGCATCCATACACAGTCATGTAAGGAGTGACTTAGGCATGATGTAGCCACACCAGTAATGTGTATTCCCCCAATATTCATGGCCAGTGTCAGTATATGCCATGCTTCCAGCAATCCCATCTCTTACTTAATTAGATGGGGAGTGAGGCGTGGCAGGTTATGGAGTAAGGACATCAAGATCTCAAGAATTCTTCCTGATGATTTGGGTGACTAGACCATCTTTGGGGAACCGAGAAAGCTTTTGTGTTGCCACCTCCTGGGGTAGCTGATTGTTTCATCACATTCTATCTGTATCGAACTCCACTACCTCTGTACAACTGGAAAGATGTTGGCAGAGTAGAGGACAAAATTATGTTTAGAAAGAATTTAGAAAGAATTTTTTTTTTAGTTTCTGGTACTTGAGGGGAAGAATGTAAGGTGTGTGGGGTTGGTTATATGGAGATGAGGGAAGAGAGTCTTGGGATCAGGCAGCAATTTAATAGAAGTTATCTAGATCGAATCTGACCAGTTTTTTGGGTGCAATTGGTCTCCCTAAAACTTACAAGAATCCTTTGAGTTTCTGAAAGCATAAGTACTATGCACATTAGCAGCTTGCACAATGTTAGAACTGATTTGTCTGAAAGCATTAACATTTTCAAAACTGACAAATATCTTTATCACCTCAATTTTGAGAATGCAGTTATGATCATATTGTGGTATAGTTTGGTGTTCAGTACCCCATCAGAGTTGGATTGATAACTTATTAGTTGATTGTTCCATTTTTGTCTAGGCTCTATGGAATATTTTCTGGTTACCTTTACTTGGGAAGTCTATGTTTCTCCAGATCCAGGGTTTCCCGATGTCAATCCTGTAACAACAGCTAGTAGGCTGGATTATAAATTTTGAATGAGTTATTGAGGGATAGGTAGAGAGGACATTGATAAGCAGGGTGTATATAAAAAGGAAGAGATCAGATCAGCCTGAAACAGGAAGAAAAGCATATGGGGTTCCAAGTCCAAAAGAGTGTGGTTGTAGGAGTGAATCCTTATTCTTCTGATAGTTGATATTGTTGTTCTCTGAAACTTAATGGAACAAGGTCCTGTTTGAATAAATGTATAAAAGGAGTGAGTTTCAGATGGAGAAATACATGATTTGAGGTGGGATAGGTGAATCCAGCAGGGAAGGCCCTCAAGAAGAGCAGCAGTTGGAGTGGCAAGAATTACCTTGAAGGGGTTACCTCTCACAAGGGGAGAACTGTAGCTGGGTCAGCTTTGTAGGTTGAGGGCATGTAGGAGAAGGAGAGTGGGTAAATAATTGAAAGAAGATGGGAGAGATTGTCATTCAGAAGAAGCTGGGGAGGAGAAGCTAGAGAGGAAGAAGCAGGGGAAGAAGAAGGACAACCAATAGGAGGAGAAGGAGCAGAAGGGGTAGTTGGATGTTGAGGAGGAAGTGGTGGAAGTTCATCAGTGAGGTCTGAGTTAGTGGAGGTTTCCTCAGGTTTAGATTACATGGCTAGAAGGATATGAGAGGGAGAAGAGGAAGTTGAAATTGTTTTGCAGAGAGGTAGTTGAAAGCTTGGATGTGTCCTAAGACTTTCCAGCTACCTGTCCACTGGCAGTAATTGAAAAGGTCCCATAAAACTTTGGGATGTGGAGAGCCATCAGATTGCCAATTTGAGTTATGTATGTGGTTTCTAGGCCATTTTGTAGTACAGAGGTAAATGAGTTTGGACACCTTAAAGAATGGCAGTAAGGGAAATGGATTTACATTTTTTAGCAGATATCCCAGTGGAGTGGATGTGCTTATGTCTTTCATTGGTTTATTTCCCATGGGTGAAGCAAATATGTCAAAGATCGCTCTTGGAGCTTGTCAGCCTGAGAATGTGGTCAAGGGCAAAACCATACAGGACTTAGTTGTCTGAAAGGCAGTAATCAGTAACCCCCAGAGGCTTAAAGCTGAAAGTTGAATGCACCGCTCAGCTAGAGCAGTACTGGACTTCAACAATGGGAAATGTACCAGAGGTAATGGTCAGCAAGAGGAATCATCTGTGCCCCTAAAGACTGAGGCTGGTGCCTCCTCTGCTTCCAAGAACACCAGAAGGGTACCGGAAGATCAACAGTCTTCGGGTCTATGAAAACTACTATTCTTACTAGGAGAAGGGGGAACCTTACTAAATTGTAGCCACTATTATTTAGTGTTCCCAGCAAAGTAGTAGATGATAAGAGGGCAGTCATTTGAGATCAGGATCCCCAAGTGAGTTGGCCACACACCAGCATTTCACAGGAGAGATTACAGAGAGATCATGTGTGAGTTTCACAGCACCTAATATTGCTCTTTTGCTACAGAGGCAGACAATGAAACACAAGAATCTACACAACCACCTGGAGTTTATTGATGAAGGGAAATAACGGTGGTGGGATTAGGTGATGGCCAACCAAGAAGAGAGAAGAGAGAGCATGGTTGGGGGAGGCATGTGCTTACAAGGGGATGCTCGCAGATGCATACTGAATCCTTAAGAAGCCATGATTGTGACATAGCTATGACCTGTCCACACAGATATGTGTGTCCCAGTCATTGTCAAGGGACAGGGCAGTATAATGCCAAAGTTACAATTACCATCATATATATACTTAGGCTGTTGAATGTAACTAAATATATGTCAGATGTATGGCCAATTTTCCAAATAGAGCATGAAGGAACTGTTTTAGACTTATGAGGATTATGGCCTGGCAGAGGTACAATAACTGTTTTAAAGAATAACAATAAGCATATAATTGTAGACAGTCAAAGGCAAAAAACAGAGAGGACAAGATGATGTCAATTAGCTTGAGAAAGGGATATAGAAGGGCAAGAAAAAGGAAGAAGATGATAATTTGATTGACCCTAAAACCTATATAGTTTGGAAAAAGTAAAACTGGGATAAGAGAAAATTATGGGAAAGGGTCTTTTGTGGTTAGTGTCTATGAGGCCATCATTGGGCAATAAATATTTTTCTAACTATGATGGTAATAAAAGAAACACTTTATAACATGAAATCAAAGGCTTCAAGTCATTGGCGAAATGGCCTGTAGGCTTGTACTCATCAGTTATTCCAGAATATGTTTGTACAAAAGTTCAAAGCTTTGCAGAATAGATCTTCTGACCCCTGAAACCCAATATGAAATTTGATACCCTGAATAACGAGAATGCTAGACTCTCTCCAGTAGTTCATACTATGCAGGTTGACAACTCAAAATTCTGAAGGTGTAAAAACAGTCATAAATGGAGCTGCTCCAATTCTATGAAGACCTCAGAAGTGAACTCCCCAAAAGTACACATCACCACAAATCCTATAAGTACAATAATAGCTTGAAAATGAAGGATTGAAAAGTTTGAATAAGTAAATTGTTAGGAATTCCAAAAGGGAAACAAATTTTTCAAGAATAATAGCAAAATTTTCAATTACCTTTTAAAATAAATACACAGGGATGCTATGAATATCGTCAATGACTTAAATAGCCCCCATATCAATCCTTTTTTAGTTCTTTAATTCACAGACAATTTGTGTGAGTTGATTGCCTCCAAATTTAGTATGGGTTTTTATTGTGATAAACATATTAGCTAAATGAATCTATATTATTAGCTAAATGTGTTTAGTTCTTAAATCAGCAGGTAAAATGGATCTAAAATATCTGTGTACAGCATTGGGGGTGCTCTATTAAAATGGGAGGAAAATTCCCTTTGATGATATAAAATAATTTACATTGAAGTGACTATTTTCCCAGTGTCTGTGAATGAGAAAACATTGACCTGCAAAACTTTTAGAGAGTTCTTTGTTTCTGTGGAGAAAGTGATAACACAAAATAGAAGAAAGGAAAATTTAGGTTTGGGACACATAACAGTGAATTTGCATGCCAGGACTGCTTAACAAAAAGCATAGACTTGGTAGCTTAAAAATCAAATAACTTATTTTCTCAAAATTGTGAACTTCCTAAATCTAAATAAAATGTTTAACTATTATTCAGGGTATTTCTCTTGGATTCTAAGTGCTAGTATACACTTTTGACTTCAGATGCCCTGATCTAAGTGTCCCTGCATTCTAATTTTTTATAAGAATTCCAGTTATATAGGGTTATAACAGATATATTTGATTGAATTTGCATTAATTACCTGTACAAAAGCCCTATCTTCAAAAAACATCACAGTCTTAGGGGCTGCATGCAGAGATTAAAATATGACTTGATGGAGAAATAATTTAGTCCTTAACAATGAGTATCTAGGTTAGTACCTGCTGCATTTGTCAGACAATTCAAACTAAAAATATTCAATTAATTTTAAAAAATCATTTTATTTGACTGAAAAGTATTAGAATGAACCCTTCTACAACATCTAATACTTTTTCAAGAATGCAGGCTATGTACTACAACATATACATAAACAGAAAGGACAGAAAAATGAATCACCCATGGCAGTGTATGAGGAACTAACACAATTTATTTAAAAATTGAAATAACAGTGTTGTTCTTTTGATGCAGCTGCTATTGCCTAAGAAACACAAACACGAGACTCAGCCCCCAAGCGGAGATTATTGAGAGAGGGGAGAGGAAAAGGGGGGTAGCTGGCGGCCAACCGAAAGCGGGGAGAGAGAGAAAGACAGAAGAGGCCCCAGAGAGAGCAAGAGAGAAAGAGCAGGAGCA
Source organism: Cricetiscus sungorus (assembly GCA_030556225.1). Lineage (NCBI taxonomy): Eukaryota > Metazoa > Chordata > Mammalia > Rodentia > Cricetidae > Cricetiscus > Cricetiscus sungorus. The sequence goes on along the minus strand of JANBXA010000609.1, from coordinate 6,106,351 downwards.
AGAAAGAAAGAGCAGGAGCAAGAAGCAAGGGAGAGGTGCCCTTGGCGCGCTTTCTTTAAAGGGGGAGCTTGCACATGCGTAACCGGGTGCCCTGTGCAGCCAGGTAAAAGCTTGAACAGCTAGGTAAAGCCTGACGTAGTGATTACGTGGACATAGGCGTCCTGCCAAGAGGAGGGGTCCACAGACTGCTGAGCCCCAACATTCCCACCTCTTGTTGCTATTAAAAAGGTGGGGGTTGGGCATAGCCCAAAAAGGTCGAGACTGCAGGTTTCTAATATTCCCACCTCTTATTGCAATTAAAAATGTGAGGGTTGGGCATGACAGGTCAGGGAATGAGGGTGTTGAGTTCTCAAAAGACTGCTTCCTGCTGACTTGGGGCATTGATCGTCTTTTGGGATATCTGAGAAATCTGGGGTGCTGCCATGTCCTGGTACCTGGTTGTTTCATCGCAGTCCTGACTGTATGGAATTCTGGCGTCTCTCTGAGACCTGGCGAGATGTTAGCCGAACAGAGGACAAGGTTAGGTTTTTCTTTTTAGGTCTTAGTACTTAGTAGGAGAAATGTAAGGTGGGGGAGGAGTTCCCAAGTGGGTCCCAGGACAAGGGAAGGAAGTCCCAAGGCCAGGAAGAAGTAGAGTAATATTTATTTGGAGTGAATCTGACCTGTGTGGATGGGTCCAATTTGGCTCCCTGGAACTTACAAGAATCCTTTGAGTTTGTGAAAACAAATATTAAGACATTAGCAGCATACTCATGTTAGAAATGATTTGGCTGAAAGAATTAACAAATACAACTGACAGATTTTTAGCACAATGAAAAGCACCTTAATTTTGAGCTAATAGTTACAGTTAATATAGTGGCATAGTATGGTGTTTAGTATTCTGTCAGAATTGGATTAGTAGCTCCTTAAAACTTTATTGATTAATGTTAAGACTATAAACAGTAGCAACCTTAAAATATCCATTTCTGAAATATGTTTTGTAACAATTGGAACCTTGGCTGCTGCTTTAAGCTGACAAAACTACCAGTTGTCAAAAGCATCAGAGTTCTTGAGAAGGATAAAATTCTACCTGAATGATTAGAGAGTAACAGAGACTCAATAGCTGGCAGCATGGACAGCCACCCCCAGATCCTCCACAGTTGTTGAGGTTAGAGGCTTTATGGACATCTGCCTTCTGCTGATGGCACACGACTTGTGGATTAGGAGCTTTTGGAAGACTTACCTACCATTGGCCCAAGCAACGTGGAGAAAGTCGATTCCACTGCCCTTTTGTCCATGGTCCTAAGAGCCCTTTGCAGCAGTTGAGATGAAAGGCAGGATTGCTCAGTGGCTAGCATTGCCACTTTTGTGGGTGGAGCTTCTTCGGTGTCCATCAATCTTCTTGGAGGAAATGAGTGGTGCCAGCAGCTGGCCTGTCTCTCTGTTACAAAAGCTTTTTAATCAAACATTTTAAATGCCATATTCTCTAGATCTCTGAACATTTGAGGGCTGTCTGTTTAGTATACCTTAATGTACAAAATTTTTCTTTAGTTACTTTAGTGTCTCTGGCTAGCTGCCCATCAGCAGACAGCAGAAGACCGCCGAGTCATTGAGGAGAGCCTGACCGAGTCACAGCACCAACGTTGTTCTTTTGCAGCTGCTATTGCCTAAGAAACACAAACACGAGACTCAGCGCCCAAGCGGAGTTTATTGAGAGAGGGTCTATGGTGGCCAACCGAAAGCAGGGAGAGAAAGACAGAAGGGGCCACAGAGAGATATAGAGCAAGAGAGAAAGAGAGAAAGAGCAGGAGCAAGAGGCAAGAGAGAGGTGCACTTGGTACGCTTGCTTTAAAAGGGGAGCTTGCGCATGCATAACCGGGTCTCCTGTACAGCCAGGTAAAAGCTTGAACAGCTAGGTAAAGCCTGACATAGTGATTATGTGGCCATAGGTGTCCCGCCCAGAGGCGGGGTCCAAAGACTTCTGAGCCCCAACAAACAGTGACAAAAATTTACAGGTAAAATTAAGCATAAAAAGGAGGAATCCACTTAGGAGAAAATAAGACTCAAAATATAGAATGAGAGAGTTGATGCAATCCGTGGTGGCAGTGCAGCTGCTTCCTCAAGAGGAATGCAGAAGAAACCACTTGCCCATCAGCAGCACTCAGCTCCTGTCTCTGCTCTTCCACACTTCCAGATATCCATGGCAGGAGTCTAGCATGCAGCTGGGATGTTGGCTCCTCTCTCTGGACTCTAATGTGCACTGACTAGTCTGGATGCCTTCTCTGTTGAGTTTTGATGGAGGCAGAAGTAAAGTGGCCAGTCCCTGAGTGTAGAGCCCAGGACAGGATTCCCAAAGAAAGGATTATTAAGTGGGAGTTAGGCAGGAGAGGTGTGGGAGTTCAATGGCTTGAGAGAGAAACAGTAGCATAGTAGCAGTGGGCAACTGGCACGCATGGTGAGAAGGACCAGAGCTGCATTAAGAGCCAGGCACAGATTAGGAAATGAGCAAAGAGGAGCCTGGATGAGTGATAGGTGTGAACACCTTTAAGTGACCTAGGCCTCCATTCAGGACCCTGATCCCCAGCCAGGGACACTTAAGGGACACTGAGGGTAAAGGCAAGGAGGAAGGGACGTACTTTGCAGTGCTTCTCTCTGACTCCAAACAGGTTAAGTCACATGGCCCTGGAACCCTAGGCTGTATGAGCTCAGTTTAAAAGTGGTCAGCTCTGGTGACCCAGAATTCCTAATCCTGCTGGTTACCCACTGCCCCTCTTCAGCCCATCCCAAGGGCACCAGGGAAGGTACAAAAGCACAGCACAGCAGCAGGTTCGCAGCCAGGTTTGTCTTCTGGCTTCTTGGGGGAGATTAGGGACCAGCACCTGGTCAGATCCTTTTAAGGCTTAGAGCAGTTTGTTCAGGATGACTTCCATTCCATCCTTTTCTTAAGCTCAACAACAGTAGTTGTCAGGGGGAAACCACCTATGCATGGGAGCCGTGGGTCCTGATGGGTTTTGTCTTTTTCTATTCTGTGAATGTATGCTTCTCTGATTGGTTAATTTGTAATGCTGTTTCAGCCAATGGATAGTCAGCATTTCTCCTAGTGGGGAATTCTAACAGGGACAGAGAAGTGTAGAAGGCAGATTCAAGGAGATGCCATGTAGCTACCAAAGAACAGGCGCAGGCATCACTGGTAAGAAAAGATCATGCGGAGATACACAGATTAATAGAAACTTGTTAATAATCAAGAGAGAGCTAGCCAATGAGAAGCCTAAGCCATTGGCCTATTTATAATTAATACAAGCTTCCCCGTCTTTATTTGTGACAGAAAAGATGCAGAACTGAGTGGGACAAAAACTTCTGCCAACAGGGCACTTGTCCAGCGCCATATAAACCTTTGAGTAGGTTGAACTTTGTTTACTGATAGACTTTGACTATAATGGCTCTGTTAGGCATGAGTCCCTAAAATCTCTAGCTACCAGATTCAGTGGTGTCTAAGGCTACAGGAGGCTTGTGGAATTTGTGCATAATGTTAGACATTTATACTCACGTTAAATGACATGTCCACAACAGAATGCATCCTACATGTAGTAAGAACAGATACCTGTGTTTCTTGACCCATGAGAAGAGTTATTGTGGAACATTGTCTAAAGCACTCCTGTCTCTTCTTGGTTGATTAAACAGAAAGAAAACAGAAGGTCGGGAAGAGAAAGGAAAAAAATGCAAATCCAATATATAATACTCAATGGAGGCACTCATACTAAGAAGAAAGTTTGTAATCTTCTCAGCCCAATTAAATCTCTAGCAGGATCTAGACCCTTGTAATAGATGTCAATGTTATTCCTGTTATGGACTGAACTGTTGCAGATATCATGGCTGTAACTCTATTGCAGATGTTGATAATTTACTATACTCTCCTTTTTATACTATAGCCACATGTAAATTAAGATGTGTTTTTATTCACAGAACAAAATTTGTAATATGACCCAATAGGTGTCGATTGTAATGGCTCTAGTAGAAGTATTCTTGAAAGAAAACTCGTTTGTCCCTTCCAGGGAAATTCAATCCAAGGCTCTATTATCTACAAAACTTCTGGGTAGGTGAAAGTCATTGACTCACATCATTTGGAGTAAATATTTGAGTCTGGTATGAAATGAAACCTGAGGCTGTCCATTGGATTGTTGTGTTTGTTAATTTCCACTGGGATAATATATGTAGAGTTAAAAGCATTTTTAGGACTGAGTATTCTCAGTAGAAATAACTTAAGATCATTTCCACTGTTCCTGGTCGTAATCCACTACATCGGAGGTTTTCAAACTGTGGGTGTTGAATGACCCTTTCCCAGGGATTTTTATCAGAAAGGCAGCATTTGAGATGCTTATACTATGATTCAGAATTGCAGTCATGAACTAGCAATGAAAATCATTTTATGGTTGGAGGTCACCACTACAAGGGTAAGAGTATTAAAGGACCTCAGCAGTAGGAAGGCTGCAAATCACTTCACTAGATGAAGTTTGTTATACTTGGCTGACTCACAGAATATTGGAAATTGACTACTTATTGGTACTCATATTTGGGACTGAAAAAAATAGGGATGAAAAAAGCTCTGCTATTGCTAGCTCTAAAACTGACACATTTATGCATGTGATCACCACACTAATAAAACATTTTCTGATGAGAGTGAAATAAAGCCCCAGAATTAGCATGTACTACCTTAATTGTTAGAATTTGTGGCTCGATACATCACTCTACTGTACATGGCAACACACTGTCAAAACAGATGTCAAAGTACACAGTTCTACTCCTATTGCACTAAGCTGATTGACGCCAGACTTAATAATCTTTCCAAGCTCTACCTACAAGCGAGACAGGAATTTCCTCTCCCATGATTACCAAGACATCGATCATAATAGATTTGATTTTATCTCCTCTAGTGCTCGCTGGTTGTGTCTTACTACCACTAAAATGTTTCAGATCAGTGTTGTTGATCCATTCCACTGAGTCGACTCTGGATACAATACCAAGGTCATTAATGCTGAGACAGTCATGAATGTGTATTTTGATGCCATTTTCGGAAGCTGTATCTTGTGTCCTAGTGACTAGTCTCCTACTGTGTAATAAACACATCATGATCAGAGTAACACATAGAAAAAAAAATGTTTGTTTGAGCATATGATTCCAGAGGGTTAATGGTCCATGATGCTGAAGAGGAAGGAGGTAATAGGAAACAGGCATAATGGATTCATTATAACGTTTTCATATATTTTTGAAAAGTACAATGTTAATATTTAACATCCATTTTTTTCTTGGTCCTTTCCACATACACTAATTACTGTTCTATTTTTCTGTCTTTTCAAACCATTGTTCTACATATGACAGAAAACATGATGCTTATCTAACGTGTCTTAATTGTTCAATATTTACATCTCCATTTTCATAACAGTATTATAGATTCATTCATCATATGGCTGATTATACCTCATTATATATGTATATCTATCTTTTAAAAAGTCATATAGATGATACTATCTCTTTTATATCATTTATACAAGGTGTTATTTATGGTGGGATTCACTTTTTATTTTTATATTTGTTAGAGAATTTATTACATAATTATATTATCACACTTCTCTTATTCATTTACTTTTTGGACTAAAACGAGGACAATTCTACGACCAGGTACTTTTATGAACAGTGCAACAAAGAATATGGGTATTAGTGTATGTGTTCTTCATGGAATGTTGGTTTATTTGAACACACATACACACACACACACATAGGTTATGGGAACATCATACATAGTTCTACCATTACTCCATATAAATTTCTATATTACATGAACTAATATACATTACTTTTAAATGTATTCAGTGGTGAATCTTGCTTGTACAAATAAAGCCTACCTGAGAGTCAGAGAATGGAACATTCCACTAGCTAACCATAGAGACCTTGAGGTCTGCACAGAGAGGAGGGAAGTGAGGTACATGGACAGAATCAGAACACAAGCAGAGAAAAACAAGAATATGTTTATTGTCTCCTGGGACACGAAGGAGGTAAAGAGTGGTTGTGGCTTGCTGCTTCTCTCTAATCTCTGCATTTTCCCTCTATATCTGAATCCATATTTTTATTTCTACACCAATTAAGAACTCCATTTACAGTGTTTTGTGATGGGTATGAATGTATAGCCTTCTCTAATTCTTGGGAACCATCTGTTAAATTTATTGGCGCATTTGTTGATAGAATTGCTCATTTATCAATCAGTATTTAACTATTTTACCTATTTATTTATTATGGACAGTTATGTATTCTGTTGTAATAACAGTTGGCAGAGCTTTCTCTCACTTTGAAGGTTATCCATAGACTGGTAAATTGGTTGCTATGTGTTTGATTTGGATGGAATCCTACTTAAAATTTCTATTAGACACTTAATCTGAAAGTTGTTGCCTATGCTTTTATAGTAATGTATTTTTGTATACTACTTTCAAAGTTTCTATACACATATTAAAGACATTCATTATTTTGTATAAAATTATATATAAAATAAGAGAGAAGACATCTACATATGACTATCTAGTTTTCATAGCATAATTGTTATAGAGAGTATGCTTATGAAACTTTTGTAAAAAAAAAAAAGCAGGTATCTATAGCTGCAAGGGTTTGTTTATTGGATCTGTTCATTTAGTTATATACCTGCTTTTGTGCAAGGACCATGCATTTTTTCCTACTATGACCCTGTAGTATAATTTCAGATCAGGCTTTGTGATATAGTCAACCTTGCTTTTGTTTCCTTCAGAAAAAATAACTTCACAGTCTTCTGGCTTTTTTAGGAATTGCAGGATTTTTCTTATTTTTTATATATTAATTTGTTTTTTATTTCATTTTACATATCGATGCCAGTTTCCTCTCCCTCTATCCCTCTTTCTCTCTCTCCCACCCTCACTTGCACCCAAACATCCTCTACACCATACCCCCCACCACTACACATGTAGTTTGATGCCCTCCAGGAGGGGTCATCTAAATCTCTCAAATGCTTTGGAGTAGGGACTACCTGTCTAGGTATGATCCTGTTATCCCTGATCTCTCCATGACCTTTATCATGAAATGGTGTTGAATTTTTTTCAAAGGATTTTTCAGCATCTATGGAGATGATCATGTGGTTTTTCTTTTTTATTTGTTTATATAGTGGATCACGTTGATAGATTTTCATGTTAATCATCCCTGCAATCCAAGGATGAAGCCTATTGGTTATGTTCGATGAATTCTCTGATGTATTTTTGGTTTCAGTTTTCCAGTATTTTATTGAGTATTTTTGAATTAATGTTCATGAAGGATATCAGTCTGCTGTTTTCTTTCTCAGTTGTGTCTTTGTGTGGATTTGGTACCAAGGTGATTGTAGCCTCATAAAAAGGATGTGGTAATGAAACGTCTGTTTCTATTGTGTGGAACAATTTGAGGAGTAATGGAAATAGCTCTTCCTTGAATTTCTGGTAGAATTCTGTACTAAAGTCACCTGGCTCTGGGCTTATTTTGGTTGGAAGGCTTTTGATGACTGCTTCTATTTCAAGTTGTTTGTCTGTTCTTGATTTAATTTTGGTAAGTGATAGCCAGAAATTTGTTCATTTCCTTTAAATTTTCATATTTTGTGGAGTATAGGTTTTCAAAGTATGACCTGAAAATTGTCTGGATTTCTTCTCTGTCCATTTTTATGTGCCCCTTTTCGTTTCTGATTTTATTAATTTACATGTTCTCTATCTCTGAATTTTAATAGTTTGGATGAAGGTTTCTCTATGTTGTTGGTTTTCTTGAAAATCCAACACTTTGTTACATTGATTTGTTTTGGGTATTGTTTTCCTGGTTTCTACTTTATTGATTTCAGACCTCAAATTGATTATTTCCTGGCATATACTCTTCTGGTGTGAGTTTGCTTTTTTTTGTTCTAGGTCCTTCAGTTGTGCTAAGGTAATTTTCCCATGTTTTCTTCTTGTGGGCACTTAGTGTCATGACCTTCCCTTGTAGCACTGCTTTCAAGGTGTCGCATAAGTTGGGTATATTTTGTCCTCATTCACGTTGCATTTTAGGTAGTCCTTAATTTCTTCTTTTATTTCTTCTTTGATCAAGGTATGGTACAATTGCACGTTGTTCAGTTTCCATGAGTTTGTAGGGTTTCTGAGATTTGTATTTTTGTTGAAATCCAACTTTACAACATGGTGGTCTGATAAGATACAGGTAACCATCCCAATTTTTTGTATCTGTTGAGGTTTGTTATGTCGCCTAGTGTATGGTCCATTTTAGAGAAGGTTCCATGTGGAGCAGAGAAGAAGGTATATTCTTTTGTGTTTGGATGGAATGTTCTATAGATGTTAAACCAATTGGCACATAACTTCTGTTAGTTCTTTTGTTTCTGTTTATGACTGGTGTTCCTGTCCAGTGGTGAGAGTGGACTGCTGAAGTCTCCCACAATAAGGGTGTTAGGTTTAATGTGAGGTTTGAGTTTTAGTAGGTTTTCTTTTATGAATGTGTGTACCTTTGTATTTTGGGTCATAGATGTTCAGAATTGAGACTTTGTGCTGATGGATCTTTCCTGTGATGAATACAAAATGGCTGCCTTCATCACATTTGTTTAATTTGGCTTGAAATCTAATTTGTCAGATATTAGGATAGCCACACCTGCTTGCGTCTTGGTTCCATTTGATTGGGAGATCTTTTCCCAGTCTTTTCCTTTGAGGTAATATTTATTATTAAAGCTTAGATGTGTTTCTTGTATGCAGCAGAAGAATAGATTCTGACTCTGAATCCAGTCTGTTAGCCTGTGACTTTTTATAGGAGAGTTAAGACCATTTCTGTTGAGGGAGTGTAAGGTCCATTGATTGTTAAAGCTTGCTTGTTTTAGATTTTTGGTGGTGGTGGTATTGTGAATATATTGGTCCGACTTTACCCTTGGGTTCTTGTGAAGTAGGATTATCTATGTCTTTTTGAGTGTAGTTAACTTCCTTGGGTTGGAGATTTCCTTCCAGAATTTTCTGTGGGGCTGGATTTGTAAATACCTATTGTGAAAATCTGGTTTTGTCATTAAATATGTTTTTTCTTTGTCTATCATTATTGAGAGTTTTGCATGGTATAGTAGCCTAGTCTGGCATGTGTGGACTCTTAGCACTTCTAGAACATCTATCCAGGACCTTCTGGCCTTGAGAGTTTCCATGGAGAAGTATGGTGTAATTTTGATTGGTCTGCCTTTACATGTTATCTGGCTTTGTTCCTTTGCTAGTCTTAATATTCTTTCTGTATTCTGTATGTTAGGTGTTTTGATTATTACGTGTCGAGGGGAATTTTTTTTTTCCTTTGGTCCATTCTATTTGGTGTTCAGTATGCATCTTGTACTTTCATGGACATGTACTTCTTTAGATGGGTATGTTTTCTTCAGTCATTTTGTTGAATATGTTTTATGCACATTTGAGCTGGGCTTCTTTGCCTTCCTCCATGCCTATTATTCTTACGTTTGGCATTTTTATGGTGTCCCACATTTCCTGGATGTTTTGAGTTAAGGATTTGTTGGATTTATGATGTTTTTGGTCGATGAATCCATTTCCTCTACTTTATCTTCAGTGCCTGAGATTCTCTCTTCCATTTCTTGTATTGTCTGGGTTATGCTTGTGTCTATAGTTCCTGATCATTTGCCCAGGTTTTCTATTTCCAGCATTCCTTCAATTTGTGTTTTCTTTATTGTCTCTATTTCAGTTTTCAAGTCTTGAACCGATTCCTTCACCTGTTTGTTTTTTCTTGGCTTTCCATACTTTCTTTAAGATATTTGTTCATTTCTTCCAATTTTTTGTTTGTTTTTTCCTTCCATTTCTTTAAGGGATTTTCTCACATCATCTTTGAGGTTGTCTATCATTTTTATGACTATATTATTTTAAGTCATTCTCTTCTGGGTCATCTGCTTTGGGGTGTTCAGATCTAGTTGATATAGAGTCCCTAGGTTCTGTGGGTGTCATGCTTGTCTGTCTATTGTTAGGTTTTCTTTTTTTGGGTTTTTTTGGGTTTTTTTTGTTTTTGTCTTGCCATCTTTCCATCACTTCTTCCAGTAGATGAAGGTGGGGTCTCTCTCTATGGTAATACCCCGGTGGGCTAAGGAGGCTAAGAAGTATGATGTTGTAGCTCTGAGTGGTCCAAGCACACTAGGAGGTCTCTCCTAATGCAGGGGCCCAGTGATGGGGGTCAAAGATAAGGTTCCAGCAGAGGACCAGTGATGCTTGTCAAAGGTTCGGCAGGCTGGAACACAGGATGTTTCTGTGCAGATAGGCTGATCTAGAGGGGCCTGGAAATCTTTAGCTGAGGCCTCTTTAGCAGAGGCAATGGGGGTTAGCAATCTGGCCCACAGGCATTCAGTATGACCCTGAGGGTATAGGTCTATCTCTGGATGTGGCCCAGAACTCCAGTAGAGGATGGGCAGGTGGGGTCAGAGATCAGGCAGGTGAGAATTTAGGGTGGTCCCACGTGGATAGGCAGGTCTAGTGTGCTCAGAACAGCTCCAGGAAGTTTCCTGAATTGGATTTTTATTTTATGTTGTTTATTTTCTTCTATTTATGTGAAGGTTATCATTGGAAATTTGAATGTAATTACATTCAATCTACAGAACATACTTGTGAATATTGCCATTTCATGGTATTAGTTTGCTAATTCATGAGCCCACATAACCTCTTCATTTTATGATATCCACTTCAGTTTCCTTCTTCCATGCTTTCTAATTATCATTGTAGAGTTTCCTACATCCTTTCTTTGTTATATTCCTATATAATCACATTTCTGTATTGATTGGAAGTATGGATGCACTTTTTTTTTATTTGTTTCTCAGAATACTTAGTGTCTTCATTACTTTCCTACTGGTGTGATAAGATATCATAATAATAGCTACTTATAGAAAAGTGAGTTTATTTGAAGCTTTACAGTTTTGAAGGGTGAGTCATCATCCTCATGATGGGTACATGGCAACAATCAGGCATAGATCTGAAGCACTTGCAGAAATTTTACAACCTTATCCATAAGACTGAAATGTATGACTTTAAATATGATACTTAATCAACAATGTAGCAAAACATAAAATAAAAGCCTTTTTCTGTACACTAAGTGTGATGCTTTGAATGAGAACACCATGCTTTCTTCAAGGTGTTAGTTTTCATGGAAGGTTTTATTTTTTATCATTATATTTGTTATAGAATTTAATACATAAATATATTATCACACTTCCCTTGCTCATTTACTTAGTTGTGTATGTGTTCTTCATGGCAATATTGGTTCTTTAGAACACACACATACACACACACACACAGGGGTAATGGGAACATCATACATAGTTCTACCTTTACCTCATATTTACTTAGATATTTTATGAACTAATTGCATTACCATTGAAAGTGTAGTCAGAGTTCTGTGGAGAATCAAGCTTGTAAAATAAATCCTGCCAGAGAGTCAGAGAATGGAGCTTTCCTCTAGCTAACCATAGAGATCTGGAGGTCTGTACAGACAGGCAGGAAGTGGGGTAAGTGGACAGAATCAGAATATAAGCAGAGAAAAAGAGAAATTTGTTTATTGTCTCCTGAGACAGGAAGGAGGTAAGGCTTGGCTGTGACTTGCTCCTTCTCTCTGATCTCTGCATTTCCTCTCTATCTGAATCCATATTTTTATTACCTAGACCAATTAAGAACTCCATTTACAATTTTCTGCGATGTGTATGGATTTATAGCCTTCTCTACTCCTTGGGAACCATCTGTTAAATTTATTGGCCCATTTGATGAGAGAATTGATTATTTTTCAATCAGTGATTAACTCGTTTACCTCTTTACGTATTATTGACAATTACATATTCTGTTGGAAGAACAGTTGGCAGAGATTTCTTTCACTTTGAAGGTTATCTATACACTGGTAAATTGGTTGCTATGATTTTGAGTTGGATGGAATCCTATATAAGCATTCTATTGGAGACTTTTTCAGAATTTTGTTTCCTATGTTTATATCTTAATGTATTTTCTTATACTATTTTGAATAAAATTTTTGTATACATAAAAGTGATGTCTTCCACATATGACTATCTAGTTTTCACAGCATTTAATTCTTATAATCCTATATTTCTGGAACTTTTGTCAAATCCAGGCATCTATAGCTGCATGGGTTTGTGTTTTGAATCTGTTCATTTAGTCTACATTCCTGCTTTCATGCAATGACCAAGAATTTTTCCTACTATGACTCTGTAGTATGATTTCAAATCAGCTTTTGTGATATAGTCAACATTGCTTTTGTTTCCTTCATGATAACATTGACTTCACAGTCTTCTATGCTTATATAGGAAATTTAGGAGTTTTATTTTTTGTTGTTTTTTATTTTCTTCTATTTCTGTGAAGAGTAATTGGAAATTTGAAGGTAATTACATTCAATCTATGGTTCATACAAGTTGATAATGCCATTTCGTTCTATTAATTTGCTAATTCATAAGCACATAATATCTTTTCATTGTATGATATGCACTTCAGGTTTCTTCTTTCATGATTTATAATTTTTCATACACACATACACACACACATACACATATCATGGCTTCCAGCTTAGTGTTGTTATTGGATTCCTGAGTTGTGAAACAAGAGGGTCTCAGTTTCTTGTGTCTTCTCAGATATTTTCCTTCTCTCTCTTTGTTGTCTTGTCCAAACCTGATCTGTTAGTTTTCATTTTGTCTTATTATAATTTCACATTAAATATATGCATATATAGTATACTATATTAAGCACTCAGTAACTTATTTGTTTCTAATGAAAGACAGAAAATTGTGGATCCAGATTGGAGAAGAGTTGATGAAGAACTGGGAAGAGTGGAAGAGGAGAAACTATAATCTGGACATATTATGTGAGTACAGAATATATTTTCAATAAAATAGTAAAAAAGAAACATGTCTTACTCTTTGTTGTACTAGTCACTGACAGTGAAAATCTATAATGCTCTTAGTTTAACACAGAACTACCTACCTACTCATTTATGCAGTTCAGTTTCACTTGGTTCCAATTTGGTGGGATAATATGTTCCAAACACATTATCTTTATGTTTTTAAATTTTAATTTATTACAAAATAACCCTTCAAAAATATTCTTTAAAATGATCTGTGTTTTATAAGTATCTGTTTTAATGTTGTTACCTTATTTTTAATTTTATATGCTTGGGTCTTCTATATCTTCATTTTGCTTAGTTTGACTAAGAGTTTGTCAATATTTTTGTATTTTTAAGGAATTCTTTTTGTTACAATATTTCATAGTGTTACTAATTTAAATTTTTTCATTAATTTACACCATATTGCTTCTTTATGTCAACTATGGTGCTTAATATGTGTTGGTTTGGGATACAATATTTGATTATTTATTTAAGTTAAAAGATTTCATATAATTACTTATAACTCTGTACTTATACAATAAAACTGGTTTGCTGTAGTAAGAAAGACCTATTATATTTTTATTTCCATGTGATTTATTGGCAGTTTAGTACCTGGGGTAGAAACAAGTTTTCTCCCTTTGGGGATAACCATTGAGATATGTGATATTATTCTGAGTTTGTCTTTGAAGTGACTATTATGGCTATAAAGACATTATGCTTACAATTTAGCATAATGTCTGTATTCTATAGACATAACATTTCAAGTGCAATGTGATGTGTAGAAGTTCTTTATTTACCATGTCTATTTGTTATCTTAAACACCTTCTGGTAGTACATGTATGCATCTTTGACTTGCTTTGGGAAGTTTTGTGCTATAACTTAAGTGAACAGATTCTGTATGTCTTCAATTTGTATCTTAGCTCCTACTACCCCAGGAATAATTAGATTTTGTCTCTTAATCAATGAAAATATTTTCTATGATTGCTTTTGGGGGAGAGTTCAAAACAGAGGTTCTCTGTGTAGATTTGGAGTCATTCCTGGAACTCCCTCTGTAGGCCAGGATGGCATCAAACTCACATTGATCTGCTTGACTCTGCTCCCCGAGTGCTGGGATTAGAGGCATGCACAACCATCACGTGGCAAAAGTTTTAAATTTTATATTCAAAATTGCATAGACATTTTATACTTCATAGGTTTATTAAATATATCTTGTTTCTTTTTGCAGTGTATATTGCTTAAGTAATTAAAATCACCTTTAAATTGATTTATATTGTTATTGATTATATCATTATGTAACTTTTTTATAATTTATGTAACTTTATTTTATGTACATTGGTGTAAAAGTGTCAGGTCTCTTGGAACTGGAATATAGACAGTTGTGAGCTGCCATGATGGGGTTGGGAATTGAACCTGGGTCCTCTTCAAGAGCGGCCAATGCTGTTAACTTCTGTGCTATTTCTCCAGCTCCAACACCATGTAACTCTTTTACAGGCTATTCTAGTTATAATAAAGACGTTTAACTTTTGGCATTTTAATAGTGTATAAAATTCACTTCCATTTAACTTCTCCTTTCCATCACAATTTTAAAATATGATTATCTTAATTATCTGGTCTATAAGCTGAGTACTACATGGGATGTTATAATTTGTGCTTCATCCACAAGGATTTAAAAAATTCATGATGAAACCCATAATCAATTATGCTTACATTTTTACTCATTCTAATATACTTTCTTCTTTGCTGTTTTATGACTTATTTTTTTATTTATCTTTTCTTTTTGGACAAGTTTCATTTTAATTAAATAAATTATATTTTATATATTAGTGCTCTGTAAGTAAACCTGCATTCAAGAAGAGGGCATCAGATTCTATGTTATAGTTGTTTGTGAGCCACCATGTGATTGCTTGGAATTGAATTCAGGATCTCTGGTAGAGCAGCCAGTGCTATTAACCACTGAGCCATCTCTGCGGTGTGGTTTACATTTCTTTGCCATGTAGGAAGGAAGTTTAGCAGTAAATTCTTTCCTTTTGTGTGTGTGTTATTTTTTTTTTCCTTTGAGGAAAGTTGTTTCATCTAAACTCCCTACATTTACTTTCATCATATAAATTACATGATTAAGACTTACTTTTTGGACTTGTAAAAATGTGTATGTTCCCACTGAAACTCATGGTTTCAGATGAAAAATATATCATTTAAATTTTCCTTTTTTCATTGGTCAATAGGAGATATATTTCACTCACCTCTGTGACTGTAATTTGCCGAATAGTCTAGATGATTGATTGTCATGTATTCTAGTATTGTCATGTATAAAACTAATTTGATGGTGTGTCTTATAGGCTGCTGATCCTTTTCTCTAGGTCTAAAATCCATATATGAGTGAGTACATACCCCGTTCCTCTTTTTGTGACTGGTTACCTCATTCAGGATGGTTTCTTCAAGTTGGTGTATTCTAAGAGATTCATATATGGTTCCACACAAAAAGCTGAAGGGACAAGTCCCCCAGAGCACATGGGAAGGGGGGAAGTGAATGGAGAGAAAACTAGGAGAAAGAGAAGGGGAGGAGAGGAAAGCACATGTGACTAGATAGATTGAGTCAGGGTAGGAATAGAAGACAGAAAAGAGAGAGTGAGACCATAAAAGAGGGAGCCATTATTGGTTTGAAGAGAAAATTGAACCTAAAGAAAGGTCTAGAGACCTACAAGACTGACTCCAACTAACAATTCGAGCAACTGTGTAAAGGCTACCATAAATGTCCTTCCCTGACAGTGAGATCATCAATGAAATTATCCACCATCATAGAGCCCTCATCTAGCACCTGTTGGAAACAGAAGCAAACACCTATAACTAAACACTCAGTTGAACTAGAATACAGATGCAGCGAGAGGGGCAAGACCAGGTTGCAGAAACCCACAAAGACAGCTGACCTGAACAAGGAGGAGCTAATGGGCTCTGCAGACTGATAGCTGTGAATCCAGCATGGGACAGACTCAGACCGCCTGAATATGGGTCTCAGCTAGAAGGACTGAGCAGTCTGGGGGACCTCAGACAGTAGAAACAGATTCTATTCCTGGTACACAAAAGAACCTTGTGGACACATACCCCATGGAGGGATACCCCCATAACCTAGAGACAGGAGAGAAGTCCTAATCCCTACTTCAAATGACTTGACAGATTTACATGGCCCAACCTGGATAGCATAGCCCTACAAGTGGAATGGGGGTGGGGGGATGGGGGAGAGGGTGGGTAGGGTTGATGTCACAGGGGAAACAGGGTAAGAGGGAGGGAGAGAAGGAGGGAGGGGAAACTGGGATTGACATGAAAATTTTAAAGTATATTAAATATAAAGTATATTATTAATTAAAAAAGAGGAAAAAACCTAATTTAATTTTTACAGCTTATGCAGTATTATCACTTTGAATTTATAATAATGCCCACCACATATTGATTTTATTTTTAGTTTTTTTCTTAGATTCCCATATTTCTCTACTTTGGAGATTTGAGTTTAAAAAGGCAGATCTTTTGTTGCTATTATTCTGATGATCCACAAGGATGTACTCTGTGTTCATTTTTGCTTTAAGTGTGTATATCCTCTATTTTTTTAGTATTTTTTTTTCTATTTTACATTTAGATTCCAGTTTCCTCTCCATCCCTCTATCCCTCCCTCTTACTCTGTCCTTCCCCTCACATGCACTCTGACAATCCTTCCCTGCCATCCCACCATCTTCACTCAACATGTAGGGCTATACTATCCAGGTTGGGTCATTTAAATCTGCCAATTCATTTGAAGTAGGGGCTAGGATTTCTCTCCTGTCTCTAGTTTTAGAGAGCATCCCTCCATGGGGTATGTGTCCTCAAGGTCCTTTTGTGCACCAGGAATACATCCTGGTTTCACTGTCTGGTGTCCCTTAGACTGCTCAGTCCTTCTAGCTGAGAACCATATTCAGGGGGTCCGAGTCAGTCCCATGCTGGATTCACAGCTATCGGTCTGGGGAGGCCATTATCTCCTCCTTTTTCAGGTCAGCTGTCTTTACATATTTCTGCAACCAGGTCTTGTCCTCTCTGTCTCTGCATCTGGATTCTAGTTAGACTCAATGTTTGGTTATGGGTATTTGCTTCTGTTTCCTACAGGTACTAGATGAGGTCTCCATGATGGTGAATAATTTAGTTGATGATCTCACTATCAGGGAAGAACATTTATGGTAGCCTTTACACAGTTGCTCGAATTGTTAGTTGGAGTCAGTCTTGTAGGTCTCTAGACATTTCTTTAGGTTCAATTTTCTCTTCAAATCAATAATAGCTCCCTCTTTTATGGTCTCACTCTCTCTTTTCTGTCTTCTATTCCTACCCTGACTCAATCTTCGTAGTCACACTTGCTTTCCTCTTCTCTCCTTCTCTTTCTCCTAGTTCTCTCTCCATTCATTGCCCCTCCACTTCCCATGTGCTCTGGGGGACTTGTCCCTTCCCCGTTGTGTGAGGGACCATATATGAATCTCTTAGAATACCCCTTGTATCCTAGTTCCTCTGGTAGTGTAAATTATAGGCTAGTGATCCTTTGCTCTAGGTCTAAAATCCATATATGAGCAAGGACATACTGTGTTCTTCTTTTTGTGATTGGGCTTCCTAATTCAGGATGGTTTCTTCAAGTTCCATCCACTTGTCTTGGAATTTCAAGATTCCATTTTTTTTCCTGAGGACCAGTATTCCATTGTGTAGACCATTTCCTTAATCACACTAAATTTCATTTCATGATTACTTTTTGTCAGTAGATTGGCAAAATATAAAGATTTTCAGAAATCAATATATAATATATATAAGTAATAAAAATGACCTATATATAAGGAATTATTCTACCACATTATTCAAGCAGAAATAGTGATAAAGTCAGTCAATGAATTAATTGTAAGAGTACACATTGAATTTTGTATAAAATTAGGGAAAGGGATAGCTCCATTGGTAAAGTGCATGCTTTGCAAGCCCAAGAACCCCTATTTGACCAATTAAACCATGTTTTGATTTGTTTTTAATTCAGGCTCATGGGTACATATTTATAATTTCAACACTGAGGATACAGAATTAAGCAGATCCGTGGATCGGTATTGTCAACCTATATCAGGATATTAGGCCAGTTCAAGGTCGGGAGAAATCATGTCTCAGAACAAGGTAAATAAACACATCTTATTTTCAAGACATATGTAAATCAGATGACAAATGAGCCAGAAGCTTCCTTGCTCTTGGCTAGGTTTCTTAGTGCTGGAAAGGTACAACATAGGCTACTGAGGAGAAAAATTATTGCAGTTTTACTCAACAGTGAACAGATCCAGGCAAGATGTGCCCACTGGTACAATAGGGGCATGCCTGTTACAGAGGTAAACATCTGCTATCTGGTGTGATTTGAGGCATGTTTTTATCTCTGTAGTGGGGGTGTTAAAAAGCTCTTTCACTGAGGTCACTTAAGGCCAACAGCAAACACTGATATTCACATCATGATTTATAACTAGCAAAATTAGTTATGGAGTATCAACAAAAATAATTTAGTGGTTGGGGGTCACCGCAACACAAGAGTTGCAGCACTAGGAAGCTGAGAAACACCTCCATAAAGAATTCATGCCTGGTACTTTAAAACTGGTTAAAACCCCTTGCATGGAAAAGTCATAGGTACTAATAGGCAAATTATTACTATTACAAGGATTTAGTGTGCCCTACCAGGGTCTGGAAAGCCACACCGTTACACATACATGCCATTCAAAACAGAGCCAGTGAAAGAAGAAATTAGAGAAAAAAATAAAAGGCAAAAGTAAGTGAATTATGTCTGGCAGCTGGGTTTCTTGGCATAAGAAGGCTAGACCATGCCTCTACATAGAAATGGATTGGCCCAACCCACGGCTGGGCCATATGGTCAAGATGGCTGTTGCCATAAACACATTGCTGTCTGTCAGAAGTTAGAACATTTTGATATATAAGTTTGTTGGCTTTTTTCTCCACAAGTGAGACAGAAATATGTGAGAAACCAATAGGATACTAGAGTTCAAGAGGAACAATGTCCAAAAAACCTACTGCAGGTCTGAGAAATGAATGTACTAGTCTATGGACAGTGCTGGATCACAAAACCTGAGAGACCCCTCTTGGTTCTGAGAAACAAATGCACCAGTCAGTATGAGTAGTGTTAGGGAACAAAACCCAAAAACCTCATTCATGGGGAAAAATAAAACTCACAAACCATCATGAAAAATTGCTGCCTCAGGCCAGCCACTCTGAGCCACTGGCATCAGGGCAGATAATAAACAGGGTGTTAGCAAAGCTGCATGAAAAAAGAAGAACCCACAATCCTAGGCTGAATGGCTTGGCAGAGATAGTAAAAAGAGCAAAGAAAGACATTTTGAACAGAAGCTGAAGATATCCAGTGGCAGAGGACATTCACATGTGGAGTGAGGATCCCTCCCTGAGACAGGCTTAGCCATGATGGGAAGAGGAGGGAAACAGACAAGTGAAAAGTGCAGAGACCACATTTCCAACCCTGAATCACTGGTAGGGTGCCAGTAAGGTGGTTTGATAAGGGGGGGGTGGTTCAGCTACCATGAAAGAGGCAGAGAAGATCCAAAGCCTATAATCTCCAGCATCCTAAAGATAGGCACAGCCTGATTTTGTGGTCCGTCAAGCACAAATCAGGGGTCTGGTCTCTCAGAGCCAGAGATGCATGATCACCCAGTATAGGGATTTTGACCGGGCCTAAACATCTGGAGACCACAGTCTTGATAGAAGTCCTGATTCATGGAACTATGGGCAGAGGTATAGAATGAGGTAAAGGCTTATCAGACAAGGCAGTGGTGGATGGAAGATTCCAGAAGTCCTCAATTGGAAAAGTGACCAAGTTGAATGTTACAGGGTCCAGGCATATCTCAGACTGCCACAAAAAGGAGCCAATGCCAGAAAAACCTGCTGAATCACATGCATCAATGTTATGATGAAGCTTTAAGGGAACTTTAGGGGAGCTTGAATGGGGGATCGTGGCTGATTCTATTGCAAGTTATGGTGAACAAGGCAGAGAGACAAACAGTCCTGGCAGAAGACAGGGCTTAAGTGAGAATTTTATTAGAAAGGAGAGTGGGGGAAGGAAAAAAAGAGGTAAAGAGACCCAGAGAGGACAGAGGAGAAGGGGAGAGAGTAAAAGTCCTGTCTGCCCATGGGGAATAGTGGGAAGAAAGAGCAAGAAGCTAGCCTGACTTCTTGTTCCTTCCCTGCATACAGCTATCTCTTCCCTGTCAGAAAGGAAAATATCCTCTCAAACTGTAAACTGTGGTAAATACTTCCACCATTAAATTGCTTCCTGTTAAGTATGTCACAGCAATAAGAACAAACTAATACAGCAAACGGGTATGCAAAAACAGGTTTGTTTCTGTGATGAGCCTTAATGTATTAGACATGGGAGAGTTTGGAACTATAGACTATAAAATCCCTCTAACGTTTAAGCAGTCCATAATTGTCTGTTCTGGTAAGAGGTTCAAAGACCAGAAGTTCTACAGAAATATTGACAGCAGAGGCATAGTTCATGTGACTTCAGAAGGAATCAAAGACTGTATTGAGGACCAGCCTAGAAGCCATTTGTGTAATGTTTATGCCATTACTCTGTCTGTATTGTGTTCATGCCCTGAGAACTTTAATGAAGCTGAATACAGGAATAATGAACTAATTTGTTTGACAGAGGTAATGTCCCAAGACAGAACAGCATTGCATGGCTATTTCTCTACTCTTATTAAACTTGCAACACACACACACACACACACACACACACACACACACACACACACCAAATAAAATCACTGCAATTGGACCACAAAAATAAAAGGAATGTGCATTATCAAGGCAAAATCCTTGATTTAACATGTGTAAAGTCACAGACATTCAAAAAGAGGCTGTATGTTGAAGAGAAACCTATTACTCTGCATTAGTACACTAAGATACCCTATCATCAATAACCCACCCATCAAAACCTCCAACTTACAAAAATGAATATTTATTTGTATGGGAAGGACCTAAACTGAAAATTTTACTGAAAGGATTCCATACTTTAGACAAATTACTCCTTCAAAAATTATTTCCATATGATCAGTACACAGACAATGATGCAACTGTAGCTCATAGGGTCCAGGCTCCGTCTAAAGATTGCAACAAAATATGACAGTTTTAGGCATATAGTTCTGATTTTGTGTGCATGATAGACAGAAACACTGAAGAAGTCAAGGAGTCTTGGGCCATGATTCCAGAGAGCTTCTGAGGCCAAAATGCAAAAGTTTTGGCGTCCATGAAGGTGCTGTGAATCCATTGTATGAAACTGTGAGGGTTAAGCATCTTAATGAGTGGAGAGCCAAAGATTTTGTAGATGTAAAAACAATGGATTTGTGACAAGAAAAGCTTTGGACATAGAATGAAGCTAGCTCAATAAAGAAGCTGTGTGTACATTTAGAAACAGAAATAGAGCAGTGGAGCTGCAGGATATGGTGTAGGACTTAATTAGTTTCTATATTGGTTTGGTGTGGTCATGCCTATCTATATTCACTTTCTTACCTTTGTAATAGGAACATGTTTCTATGGCTTTGTGTTTTGAAGTAATTTATATTTATTGTCATGTTTAAAATTTAGTTTGTGTGTAGGTGCATGTAAACCTCTCTCCCACCACACTCACACTGTGTTATCTGTTTATGGAGGTTAGAGGAGAACTTGAAGAAATCAAGAGTTAGTTCCCTCCTTCCACCATGTGGTTCCCAGGGTCACCCAGGTTGTCCGATATGTTTTTACTCACTGAGCCATCTTGTTGATCCCTCCATTTTTAATAGAATGATATAGTTAATTTCAATAAGACACTGACTTTAAATTTTAAAATAATGCTGGAAATGCTGAACAATATGAGAACTTTTGTAGTGGGACTGAGTGAATGCATTTAGTATTATAGACAGCTATGAAATTATGGGAACAAAGCAGAAAGGGATATTCATTAAAAATGATGCTTAGAGTGCTTGAAAGTTGGCTCACTGGGTTAAAAGCATGAGCTTCTCTTCTAGTGGACCTGGGTTCAATTTCTAACATCCAAATGGCAGTTCACAACCATCTGTAACTTCATTTCTGGGAAATTAGATGTCTTTTTCTGGACTACAAAAACACTGCATGTGCATGGTGCACAGGCACACATGAAGGATAAATACTCGACACATCACTATTTTTTGTGTTTGATTTTTGAGACAGGGTTTCTCTGTATTTGTTTGGACACTGTACTGGATCAAGCTATTGTAGACCAGGCTGAATTGGAATAAGAGAGATGCACATGCCTCTGCCTCCTGAGTATGGGATTACAGGTGTGTGCCACCAACACACAACCAACACCTAATATTTCTAAGCAATAGGTTTGTATGTCAATTCGATAAAGCACGGGCTTGTAATGACCTATGTTGATGTCTAATTTGATAGGATCTCGAAGCATTGAGAGAACAAATCTCTGGGCATGTCTTTAGTGAATTAATTGATATGGTTAATGAAGGTGAGAGACCATGTTAACTGCCTGACTGAATGAAAAACAGAACATGAACTATCAAGGTTCATCTCCTGTTGCTTCCTTAAATCCAGATGCAATGTTACCAGCTAGTTGCCTGCTTCTTCCATTTCTTCTTTTATTGTTGTTTATCTGTTTTTTTGTTTTTTTTTTTTTATGCAGGGATTCTCTCTGTAGCTCTGGCTGTCCTGGGATTCACTTTGTAAGCCAGGCTAGCCACAAATTCAGAGATTGTCCTGCTTCTGCCTCTAGGGTGCTGGGATTAAACATGTGTGCCACCACTGCCCACATGTTTCTTCCATTTCTCTTGCCATGTCTTTCCTGCTGGGATGAATATATTCCCTAGAACTATCAGTGAAAATAACCTCCTTACATTGCTTCTTGACAGCTATTTAGATAGTTTTGAGTAAAGTAACTAATGCTGTGTGGACAAGGTGGTGGCATGAAGAAATTGTGGAGTTTGATATGATGACCATGGGATAACCAGGAGGTGATAGGTACTGATAGTCACAGTATCTTAGAATACAAGAGCATACAGATGTGTCTTGGAGAACCTAGATTGTAGAGAGCTGCAAAGTGCCTCACCTTAAAGATGGCACTGGTTTCTGTCTTCCACCACCCCGAGGGTGAGAGCTCTCTGGCGTAAACAAGCCCATATTTGGTTAAGTCTGTTCAGCCTGTCTGCTTCCGTGTTAGAGTAGCCTATCTGCAGGGTCCACGTAGCTCACTGCAGTTGGTTAGCGCAAGGGGATTTAAGGCTGTGCAGGCATTTCCCCAGGGTCCCGCGGATCTGAAGAAACATGTTCAAGGATCCTGATTAAAACTGCATGAAGAAGATCTTCCCGGAGTCATATCTGCGTCTTCCTTGCTGGCAGGGGTAGGCGCATTACACTAGATATCTCTGTGGATAACAAGAAACTATGCAATACCAGTCAGGGCTTACAAATACTGTCTATGATCCATATTTCACCCTCTGCCTTCCTTCATGGTTACCATATTTTCCCCTAATTCGGAAAAGATTAAACATGCCACACACACAAACACAAAAGAATCAACCAACCATTTAATCCCTGAGCAGTTACATAGGCATATTGTGGTTCAGACTGGTTCAGGCATAAGAAAAGAAAAATGAAGCTTACTCATTAATGAGGGAAAGAAGGCATTCAAATGGGCCTTGAGACTTTGAAAGTGAAGTAGTAGCAACAGTACTTGAAAGAACACGGCATCCTACAATGTGATGACTACAAGCACAGTGTACATCACAATTGTCATCATCTTTTCCACTTTCTGAGGAGCTCTAAGCAAAGGCACATGGCTTCTCATAAACGCAGCAACATTTGGATGAGTGATTGCCCAAGTGTTCATTATCAATAGTGTCACTTGACCATTCAACCATCTTGCCTGACTTTGCCAAATATAATGGTTTGGACAGGTTGCTATATTTCAGCTCATCATCCAGTACAATGCTGGTCTCTGAGATAGCTTCTGTCAGCTTAGATGTTGACCCTTCCATAGCAGATGTGGAAGCAGGGCAGGCAAGGGGAATTGATGTATCCAAGGAGTCTGAGGAAATAAGAAAATGAACCCAGTCAGTCACAATTAGAATGATTGTTACATTTGATTTGTCTTAGCATTCTAAGCCTTGAGGTATGCAACTCACTCTTGTTTCTTAGATTCTTGTTTGTTCAAAATCACGTCTTGAAACCAAAGAAAGAAGTTTGGTTATCTATGAAATGGCAGAGAGGAAATCTTGGCCAGACTGCTTCAATCTCCTATCAGATTAAAAAGCAAATGATATTTTACAATGCATGTCTTTGTGAAAATGCCCTTAAAGAATGCATGACATAGATCTTAACTTTTTATTTTTATTGCAGTAATAACACGCATAGAGATCAATATTTCTTTCTGTCTGTATATATGAATCTCTATTTGAGTATGTCTATGATCTACTGCGTGTTATGATGATGGTTAAAAACAAAACTAGAAAAGAACTCAAGTGCCATGCTATTAAGGGAATCTGAAATTCATACTAGAATCCTTCTGGAATTATTTACTATGAAAATAATGCAATTTCGTGTACATCTTAAGTTTTAATGAAGTACTAGTGTGAAGGATAAATGGATAGTTTAGATGAGTAATTAAACCTTAACATTACTATTGGTGATAAACAGAAGCAAGGCAATAGTCAGTAACTTTATCATTTAAAGGGAGAAATCACGTATTATGTAAGGATGGTCATGAGTTAAATGTGGGCACCAGATTTGAAGAGGAGGATATGAACAAAACAGGCAGGGAACTATCAAAGTATATGTATTGGGGTAAGAAAAATCAGAATCCCTGGTTTTTAAATGGCCCAATAGTTCTTTCTGGTCTTATCTATGTATTCTATCCGCAGACATCCTTCAGAGACCATCTTAGTTCTTGCTTTATTGTGCCTGTCACCATGAAAAGTAAAAGAGATAATTGGATTGTACATTTCTATCTCCTAACTTTGAATAGTCAACCTACTGATTGACTTGAAAAATACTGATTGACCTTAAAAATGCTTGTTTCATAAGGGGCCAGATCTTTAAAAAAAAACAAATATCATAGCATTGGCAATCATTTCTAATCCTGTCAGTGCCTGGAAAGTCCTGAGAATTTCATTCTCCTTGTGGATCTGTTAAAGCTGCATCATAACTTCTCAGTGTGTACTTATAAAACAAAGCAAAAGGCTTCATAATGCACTTTTGTTTAAATATATGTCTTATTTTGACTGTATTCTTCCCCCATTGCTTTTTTGTTTCTCTCTCAAGGGACTTTTCCATGTTTAATAACATTTTTAAGATTGTATAATTCCAGTTCCAATCCATAGTGTCTAAAATCCAAGCATGCAACAAATATTTTAATTTTTCACATCCTATAGGTATGTTCAAAAAGAAGATTGAAAATATTGCTTTTCTCAACATTTTGTTGACCTACAAATCTAGCTCATGATCGAAAAGCATACATTCCCATTACTCTTTAAGTAAATTAAAAATGTAAGCAAGTGACATCTTTAACACTTTGAACCATGTTTATGTAGCCACAAGTTTCCAAATCTTGATTATTGACATGGACACAGTATGTCAGTTAAATGACAAGCCTACTTGAGATCTAACCACGTTTTTACTTTAGCTAGTTCATTAGTTGACTCTTTGTTCCTGTTTTCATGATAATAGATTATTATATAGTTGTCCCCTCATATATATGCAATCAAAGGAAAACATTTCTCCCCTTCCTGGACAACACTGTTTAAAACTGGCATGATATCTTCAAGTATTTCACACACCTAAATATTGAAATATTCAGTGCTATGGTATTTTATCTCAGAAAATTTTAAAATACATTTTCAAATTACTTATTAATTAAATTACTGTTCATATTGCACATGATTTGTTTGCATAGCTGTGATACAATTTTGAATTCTTCAACATAATTTCCAAATACCAATACATATGGGAAGAGATGTGTTAAGTTTCCCATTCACAAGTGTAGAATTTTCAATTTCAGTTTTCTATTAACCTTGAATATTTAATATAATGTATTTTCATGCTCTGTTGTTTATTGAACACATATTGAACACATGTTAATAACTGTTTCATATTCCAGGGGAAGTAGTCTTTATAAAATTTTAGAATCATTCTCTTTGTCTCTAGAATTTTTACTTAAAATATGTCATAAGTACTAATGTAAAATTATAGCTTTATTATATTCTCTAATTTAGCATTTTTGTATTAGTTTTTAAGTTCACACATAAAACAATTGGTTTCATTATAGTATTTTTATACATATGTAAGTATATTGTATTACTGTTTATTCTCTCCTAACTGTTTTCTTGTATTTCCCCATTTCCCCACCTCCTTCTGTTGTTCTCATTTTTCCTCATTTTTTTCTTTTTAGCACACCTACAGCTTGTAATTAAAGTCAGTTTTCTATAAAGAGAACACATATGGGCAATATTTGTGATTTTTTTTGTCCATTTTGAAACAACATTTACACATCTTACCAGTAAGCAGAGCATCGAGTGTACACCTATGTGAGAACCAAAAACCTCATCTGAACTGACTCTTGCCACACCAGGAAAAAAGCTGAGATTTGGTTTCTAAGGGTGGAATAAGAGATCATTGTATATATGTAGTATATTTTTAACCTATTCATGTCTTGTTGGATTTCTAGACTGATTACATGACTTGGTTTCCATCACATGTCACTTAGAATGGCTGCCAGAAAAAAAGGAATAATACATCAAATGCTGTGCAAAATGTTGAGTTTGGTGTTAGATAAGAATCTCTACATACTACTGATGTAAATGCTTGTGCATCCACTATGGATATCAATATATAGGTCACTCAACAGACTAAAATAGAACTAACATATATGGCAACTACATCACCCCTATGTATATATTTCTAGAGGAACCAAAGGCTGCATGAAATAGACAAAACTGTATACCCAAGTTTCATGTTGCATATTCACAACAGCTAGCTTGTAAATGACTCATTTGGGTATAATAATTGTAATAATTAATAATAGTGACTCATTTATTGATCTATATATTTTTTCAGATGAATATTTTGTGATGGTATTTTTATTATACTGTTATTAGTGTCTTCATTGTATTAATTATTCCCTGTTACCTAGATATATATTAGTTCACTTTAAAGACATTGGACTTGGTAGGTTTCATTACTTATATTAATATCTTAAAGTGTTTCCTTTGTGTAATCTTCTAGTTGGTTTCTGCTTCATCAGAGAAAGGCCATACGGCATATATGCCAATACTTGATTGTAGATTGTTCAACTTAGATCATCCCTTCCAACGATCAGGGAACATCTAGAAAGAACAGTAGGTAAGTGACATGATGGTGCAATATAGAGCAAATCTCTGTTTTCTAGATACCAGCAAACCATTGCACTCATGTACACTTAACAAGATCTATATAATACCAGATAAATTAGTATTTCCTCATGGAGGAAGATGGGAAACAGATGCCCCCACTCCTCCCTCTAAGTTAACTATTGGCAGTTAACTGTTTCTGCAGAAGGGATTATCATTTTATTTAGTGGTGTAGCCACTGGTATATTACCCTTGCCCTATTGACTCACACCCATGTTTGAACAAGAAACTGTAATTAAAACTCCTTGGCTGCTAACAAAATTACCTCTGAAGGTAGCTGGGGCACTTGAGAGAGGTTCTAGGGGAGGAAGGAGAGTCAGAGAAGGAAATGGGTGGTGAAAATGATCAAAAGTTATTATTATATGTATTACAAACACAATTAAAATGCCTTGTGTTCTATTGCATGCTAAAAAGAAATCAACAACAATATATTTATTATGTGCAGTTATATATTATATAATGAAGTGTTTGTCAGCATTGAGCTACATATATGGTAATGATTCCACAATACTAAAATAGATAGTTTATGTGGTGGTTTGATTAAGAATGGCCTGCACATGTTCTTACATCAGAGTGCCTAGGTAATGGCATACTTTGATGTAGATATGGCCTTGCTGGGATATGTATGGCTTTATTGGAGGAAGTGTGTCACTGGGATTGGGCCTTGGGATTTTAGAAGCTGAAGCTATGCCTTGTGGCTCTCTCTCTGTCAGATTCCTTCAAAACCAGATATATAACTCTCAGCCAACATGTATGCCTACAGGCCATCCTGCTCCCTACTCTGAGGATAGTAAACTGAATCTCTGAAACTGTAATGAGCTGTAATTTTCATGCTTGTCAGATCTGTTCTCGGCAATAGAATATTGACTAATTAAAGCTGTCACATAGCTTCATAGAGAGAAATAGCCTTGCATGGAATTGTACACACATGTTAGTAACCCCCACAAACACATTATCAGTTGGCTATGCTTTCTGACTTTCGGGCTATTGAGCTGTCTACATCAATGTCAGTGATCACAACACAAGTCATTCTTGAGGAAGATTACTAGGAATCAAGTATGGTGATCATGGGTACTTACTTTCCAGTACAACAAACTAATTAATGTGATAGACTTGGCATAATGTAATGGGTCAATGTTGGGAATACTTTCACATTCCCTTCCCTCCATTCTTAAAATTACATTAAATGTTTCTCCTGATAACTGTTCTTTAGAATGAAATGGCTAGACCAATAACTAGAAAATATAGAGGTTTGTTCCAGATTAAGTTCATACTACCATTCTTGTGCTTGGTTCCAGTTTATATGTATATGATAAATACACACTATAACATTGTTGTATTTTGCTGCAGTGACAGGCAATGAAACACAAACCTCAAGAGTCAACACACACACGTGGAGTTTATTGGTGGAGAGAAATAAGAGATGGGTTAGGTATTGGCCAACCAGGCACAGAGAAAAAAGAGAGAGTTGGTGAGGGGGAGTTGCTTAAAATGGGAAGCTTTCCTATGCATACTGAGTCCTTACACAGCCATGTAAGGAGTGATTTAGGCATGATGTGGCCACACTATGTATGTGTGTCCTGTCCATTGTCAGGGCCAAGGTTCCAAAAATCCAACCTCTTACTATTACAAAGGTGGGGAGGTAGACATAGCAAGTAATTGAGTAAGGACATCAAGTTCTCAAGACTACTTCCTGATGATCTGGGGGCATAAACCATCTTTGTGGAACACGAGAATGCTTGGGTATTGCCACCTCCTGGGGTAGCTGGTTGTTTCATCACATTCCTGGCTGTATGAAACTCTGGTACCTCTTTAGACCTGGTAAGATATTGGCAGAGATATTGGAAAAAAATTATATTCAGAAAGAAAAAAATTTCTTAGTCTCTGGTAATTGATGGGAAGACTGTAAGTTGGGGGGTTGTATGGAGATGAGGGAAGATAGTCTCGGGATCAGGGAGCATCTGAATAGTATTTATCTGGAGTGAATCTGACCTGTTTGAGTGTTTGAGAAGGTCCATTTTGGCTCCACATTACTTACAAGAATCCTTTGAATTTGTGAAAACATAAATACTAGACACATAAGTAGCATACACAATGTTAGAAACGATTTGCACGGAAGCATTAGCATTTTCAAAACTGACTGATATCTTTATCACCTTAATTTTGAGAATGCAATTATGATCATATAGTTGGATAATTTGGTGTTTAGTGCCCCATCAGAGTTGGATTAATAGCTTATTAGTAGGTTGTTCCATTGTACTCTAGGTTGCATGGAATTTTTCTGGTTTCTTTTACTCAGAAGGCACAACTGTTACATGGTCTTTGTGTCTACAGATACATGACTTTTGGCTGGCATTCCTGTAAAAACAGCTAACTGGCTGGATTAGAAGTTTTGAGTGAGTTATTGAGAGATACACAGAGAACAGATTAATGAGTATAGTGTATTTAAAAATGGAAGAGTTCAGATCGGCATGAGGACAGGAAGGAAAGTATATGGGGTTCCCAGTACCATAGAGTGTGGTTGTAGGGTTGAATCCATATTTTTCTGATAGTTGATATCCGTGTCCTACTTAGCTTAAGGGAACAAGGTCTTGTTGCAGTAGCTGTATATGTGGGGTGAGTTTCATGTGAAGAAGTATAGGGTTTGAGGTGATATAGGTGAATCCAGCAAGGGCCCTCAAGCAGAGCAGCTGTTGGAGTAGGAAGTATTACCTTGAAGGGATCAATTCTCACAAGAAGAGAACTGTAGCCAGGTCATCTTTGGTAAGTTTAGGGCATGAGAAAAGGTACCCAGTTTAAAATAGATGGGAGAGATTGTCATTCAGATAAGAAGCTGGGGAGGAGAAGCTGGAGTGTAAGAAGCTGGAAAAGAAGAAGGACCACCAGTAGGAGGAGAAGGAGCAGAAGGGGTAGTTGGATGTTGAGGATAAAGTGGTGGAGGTTCATCAATGGGGTTTGAGTTAGTGGAAGTTTCCTAAGGTTTAGATTTCATGGCTAGAAAGACATGAGATGGAGAAGAGCAAGATGAAAGAAAATGTTTAGCAGATACATAGCAGAAAGCTTTGACATGTGGAAACTCCTTCTATCTATCTGTCCACTGGTAGTAATTGGAAAGGTCTTGTAAAATGTCTGGATCTAGAGAGCCATCAGTTGACAATTTGACTTATGTATGTGATTTCAAGGCCATTTGTTTGTACAGAGGTGACTGAGTTTGTGTGCCTTAAAGAATGGCATTTTGTGGAAGGGTAGTACTTTTTCTAGCATACATTCCAGTTGAGTGGATGTGCTTATGTCTTTTATTGGTTTATTTCCCATGGGTGAAGCAAACATGTCAAATATCACTCTTAGAGCTTGTCATCCTGAGAACGAGATCATAGGCAAGACCCGACATGACTCAGCAGTCTGAAAGGTAATCAGTAAGCACCAGAAGCTTTAAACTGAAAGTTGAAAGTACAGCTCAGTGAGGGCTGTACTTGGTTTTTTCCATGGGAAATGTACCAGAGGTAACTGTCAGCAAGAGGAATCATCTGTGACCCTAAAGACTGAAGCTGGTGGATCCCCTTCTTCCTAGAACACCAGAAGGGAACTGGGAGATCAACAGTCTTCGGGTCAATGAAATGTTTACCCTGATCAGAATATATACCATACTGAATTGTAGCCACTATTGGATGGTGTTCCCAGTAAATGAGTAGATGATAAGTGGGCTGCCATTTGGGATCAGGATCCCCAAATATCTATTTCCTAAGTAGGTGTCAGGCAGAAGAGATGTGGGTGGGCAATGGCCTGTGGAAGAAATATAGTATCAGTGGGCACATGGCACATTAGGAGCCAGGCACAGATTCTGGAATGAGCAGAGATGAGCCCAGGTGGGGAGCAAGGGTGAATGCCAGGAAATAGCCTTCACCTGTTGCCTATGCCCTGAGCCCCAGACAGAGATGATTAAGTCATTGAGGTCCAAGGCAAGGTGGAGGAATAGAGGCACTTTGAAGTGCTTCTCTTTGCTTCCAAACATGTTAGCTCCCATGGTCCTAGAACCCTATGCCTGGGAGCTAATCTTAAAAGTGGCAAGTTCTGGTGACTCCAAGTTCCTAATCCTGCTGTGGTTATCCACAGCCCCATTGCCACTCTCTAGCCCATCCCAAAGGAACCAGGGAAGCTAGAAGAGCAAAGCACAGCAGCAGGTGCCCAGCCAGGTTTTTCCTTGGGCTTCTTGGGGGCAGTTAGGGACCGGACCAGCGCTTGGTGCTGAGGCTTCCAACCAGGAGAAGTTGACCTTTTCTCCCCTTAGCTAAATAAAAGTCTCTCCCTTTTTCCCCCCTCTTCAGACATGGACCCAAGACCCAGCACAAGCACCCAGGGTTTCAGGACCCAGAAGTTCGAATGGCAGCCCAACAACCCTGCTAAAGGAGAAGGAGACAACAGCCATGAAGCCTCCAAAGATGCAGGTCCCATGGAGAAAAACACTGCACAGCAGATGCCTAAGAGCACACCTTCCTCCCCTGCCCAAAATAACATCGTGGGCTGCAAAATTTCCCACTTCTGGAAGGAAGATAATGGGAATATCTCTCATTGGAAGGCTACTGTCACTTAAAGTTCTATCTGAAAAAGTGGAAACATGTGAAGGCCCTGATCCGATCCTTGCAGAAACCATCATTGGAAAGGTGGTATCACACCTCTTTGAGGGAGGATGTGGCCGTAAGGATCACTGGAGGGGAATGGTGCTGGGCCAAGTACCAGTCTTAACAGGCTGGTTCTATATTACCTATGAAAAAGATCCAATCCTGTATATGTACCAGCTTCTGGATGATTACAGAGAAGGTGACCTTTGTATCATTCCACAAGTGCATGAGGCTCTGCCACAAGATGTAGATATGGAAATTGCAGATGACCTAACAAGCAAACATATTGAATATGAAAAAGAAGATGGGTCTTTTAGAATTGGCAAGGTGATTCACCAAGTTGAATCAAAATCTTCTGTATATTTTATCAAATTTGAGGATGATTTCCATATCTATGTGTATGACCTGGTGAAAAAGATCTGATTGATTTGTAAAGTCACACCACCCCTGCTGAAATAAAGTTGTAATTTCCAGACATGCAGAGGCTCATGAGTGTGTTGGCAGCTCACAGTGTGCTTAACGGTTTGTTGTGCTGACAATTACACATTTCTGTATGGAAGACATGCTGTCTGAGAAATTTGCCTTGTGGAAAAGCCTGGGTAAGTTTTGGTGGATGGAGCAGGGAAAGATGAAACAGCTCTCAATTTAGACCATAATAGAAGTGAGCTCATATCAAAGTCAGTCATCTTAAAATGGAATGGGACTTAGCTGGTCTGGTCTTGGGGAGAGGAGGAGAAGGAACTGGAGATGGGCTGTGGAGGAGGGGCAGGAGGAAATGACTGCTAGGGAGAGGTCAATGGTAGCCAGAATGAGAGAGAGGCCAGAATGAGGGGAGGGACAGAGTGAAGGAAGAAACATGCATTAGAAAGGGAGAAAGGGAGGGAAAACAGAGGGAAACATTCTGGTCACTTCTGGTCCTCATCACATGAAACCAAATGGACTCCTAAGAAGAATACACAGAGCAGCGTAAAAGAGTTACTCAATAAGTATAATCAAGGTTTGATCTGCAGAGAGGACCCTGTTGAGAGAGGCTCTGGGACTTGGGAGGCCAGGAGGACCCATGTATAGGAGACAGAAACCCTTAAAGAGGTAGCTGTAGGAGGAGAAATTCTAGGAAGAATAGCCTTCTGGGGCATGCACATTCTTCTGTATGCCTGTCTGTCCATGGTGGCAATGGTTACCTGGCAAACAAAGCACAAGCATTGGAGGGTCACTGAAGTGCCTTTCCATGGGACTACTGGGACAGTGGAACCAAATTTCCTACCAGACTGGCCTGGGTTCAGAGAATCTGACATAATCTGAACCCTAAGCAAATTATTAAGAGTTCCAGGCTACCACTGGGCACAGGGCAAACACTTTCTTTTGGAAAATGAAACCTTGGTGAATGCAGGAATAGCAGTCATGTCACCCCCTTCCTCTTGCTGGAAGTACTTACATTCCTGGGTAGAGGGGATAGCTGATGATAGTGCTTCATGTCTCCATACTATAGGGAGAACTTGGCAGTCCATACTCTGTCACAGCTTCCTGAAGCCACAGGTGTCTCCATTCAGTGTCCACGCAAAGGGATATTGCCCTTCCTTAGGCAACCCATCCCAGTTAGATTCCCTTCAAAACCTCTAGCAACTGACACCTTTTGGTTTCCTCTTAAAAAAACTAGTGCTTCATTCCTTATTAAAATCAGAGCAAACCCTCATGGTTGTGTGGTGTGAGCACCTCTTTTTTGGGAGAGGGTGTTACCAGCACCATGGAATTGAGTAGGGCTGGGAATTGTGGCTTTGCCTAAGTAGATCTTTAGGCTCTACACTGCCATGTGGAATGGCTACCATTTGTGGGAAGAGGAACTAGCAATGGCAGTAAAGCACCTCACAATTCTGGAGTCCTGTGTCCTCCTCTTCTGCTCTCTCTTGCCATTCCTCATTTTTCTGAAGGCTCTCTGAGAAGAGCTCTGTGTGTGTTTGGCCTCTTCCTTCAGCTGTTTCTTCAGAAGAAAAGAGTGTCTCTGGTTCCTGCTGCTGAGGCCTTCCTAAGGCCACACATGGAGAAATTGAGCATTTCCTAGACATTGAATGGTGTCAAATCTCGTTGATGCACCCCACCTAGCAAGCAGTGGCTCTGTAGGCTGACAGCCTCAAGAATGGCAGAGGACAAGTACATCTCACCAGCAACTTGTCTTTTCCTTCCTACATTATATGGTTTTGATTGGCCAAAACCTGCTGGTCCTCAAGGGACCATTTCTGCTAACTCCCATGTTTTCTTTGATGTTTCCCTTTCTGTTGTTTTCTGTATCCACTTGGTCTTTTGGCAAGTTCCTATAACATAAACACCTTGGGACAGGACACATGTCCCAACCATCATCGTGGTGTGAGCAAGGGTTTATATCATTTTTACCTTAGAAATGTTTCACTAGGCAATGCCTCCAGTTGCCCTGCCTTGTTGGCCTGGGAACGAAGCCTAGTGCAACTTCATGAGCCTAGGCAAAGTTCAGCATTGTATCTTTGGCCTGTAACCTCCACGAGTGAGAGAGATTAAGTCAGCAAGCCCTGTTGTAAGACTGCTGGATGCCTGGCTATTTGCTATCTTGGTGGAATATTATTGGCCATTTCTCTTCAGGTCACCTCAGCCCATACTAAGATTCCTACCCAATATGCCAATCCTATATAAGTTCCTGCTTGATGTAATAAACTGGGTTCCTCCTACTGATCAGGCAGGCAACCTGCCATGTCTGATGGTTCTTGCCTTGGACAAGGGCTGGGGAATGGGCAGACAATGTGCTCACCTTTCTTGGGTCCTCTGCTCTGAAGGAAGATTTGGAGAGGGATGACCACACCTGGCTCGTTGGCAACATGGGGAAATCACATCCAAGGCCAATCAGTCTCTCAAGGTGAGCAAGACTCTTAGTATGGGCAATGCCAACTCACCTAAATATGACCCAGGCCTTAAGACTCTCCACCTCATGATTCAGACTAGACGGATGAAGCTCACAAATGCAAATGCCACAAAAACCTGGGACACCAACAAAGCTTTGGCACCCTGGTTCCCTCTTCTTTTGGGAAACCTGGGATAAGGTTGGGAGACTGGTGGTAGGAAGAGAAAGGGACTTTTATGTGCCCCCCCTCTGGTTCCACCCTACCATCATAGCCCTTAAGTGTCCCCACTCATCACTGCGTTTGTTGGAATATTATTTGCCCTTTCACTACATGTCACTTTACCCCATCCTAAGAGTCCTACCCCTTACCTGAATCCTATATAAATCCCTGCTTGATGCAATAAACTGAGTTCCTGCTACTGACCAGACCCTTGTAGCATCTGATTGTCCTTACAGTGGCAAGGGTAAAGGAACAGGCTGACAGCATGCTCAGGCTCACCTTTCCTGTGTCCTCTCCTCTGAGGGAGGAATTGCAGAGTGACAACCTCATACTTCCTCATTGCAAAAAAAAAAAAATGTCCATGGCCTGGTGGGAGCTGCATTTGTAGCTTTAGGGTAAGTGCCAGAGATACTAGTCTGATTTCACATGCTTGATCCCATCGATTCTCTGTTCATTTGTTTTACCTTATTCTCATAAGCACTTTGGGTGGACTCTGCCCATTACTGTCACAGACACAGAAGTGAGAAGATCCAGCAGATGAACGGATCTTATCCTCATGGATCTTTCTTTGTAATGCAGGGGTGTGCAGTGGACATGTAGTTCATAAGTAAATGTGAAGTATTTTCTTAATGAGAAGTGATAAGAGAAGGCACATTATGGCCAGTTTTGTGGAAATGAAATTGCAGGGAGAATGTTCTCTTCAGAGAAACACAGTGCCCAGGAAGGTCCTCGTGGAGCTTTCAGGTTGGGAAAGAAAAGGTGAAGGTATTGAGAGTATCATATTAGCAGCAGTCAAGGAGAATGTGAATTCGAGCTAGAGGCATGACAGATGCTGAAACTCAGTGGCCAGAGAAGATCTGTCATGGGTGAGGGTAAGCAGCCAGGAGGGCAGCACGGTTGGAGCTGAAGGAGCAATATGGAGAACTGTGGGAAGTCACGAGGGTGGGGGTTAGGGTGGAAATGGTGCAGCAAGAGATGGCTGAGAAGTTAAGAGCATTCTGTCGTGCTCCAGAGGTTCAATTCAAAGCAACCCACATGGTGGTTCACAACCATCTGTAATGCAGTCTGGTGCCCTCTTTTGCCATGCAGGCATACATGGAGGCAGAACAATAAATAAATAAATAAATAAATAAATGAATAAATAAATAAATAAATAAATAACTGTTAAAATAAACTCACAATTGCATAAAAGATTGTAAAGACCTACAGGTTACAAACTTTACAACAGAATTTTGATTTCCCCTTGACTGAGAGGGGGAGATAGTTGTATATATAAAAAAGAAGTATAGTTTGATTCATGTAATATTGTACCTGGCACACTCTGGCATATACAGATAATTTTCTCTAAGCTCTTGAAAACTGGAGCATACACATAAACTTACCAGTTCTAAGATGTGAGTCAATGAGAATGTATGCTATCCTCAAGATTCCTGTGGCATTGTAGATCTTGGGTAGTTTTGGAGATAGCAATTACTGAAAGGTGCTTCTTTCTCATTGTGTTCTGGGATTCTTGGCCCACTCAGTGATGCTTTGTTCAAACACAACCCTGTGTGCACTGGAGATTATTCATTTGTCCATATGTAGAAGCTTACTTACCCAGCAGAGCATTCCATGCTGGCAATATACCCATGGAGAAATGAAAAGCTGAGACAGCTCAATATAAATTCGCTGGAGCAGTATGCTAACCCTAGGGACTAAAGACTATGAGAAGACTAATGATCCTATCTTGCTAACACAAGTGTGGTAGTCTGAAGGGAATGGGCATTCATAAGCTCATGGGGAGTGGCAATATTAGGAAGTGTGGCTTTGCTGAGTTAGCTGTGTCCTTACTGGAGGAAGAATGTCACTGTGTGGCTTTGAGGTCTCCTATAAGAGCAAGCCATGCCCACTGCCTCAGTCCATCTCCTGTTGCCTTGTGATCAAGATGTAGTCACCTGCATGTCTGTCTGCATATCACCATTTTCTTAGCATGATGATAATGGACTCTACCTCTGCACTTTCAACCACCACCTCAATTAAGTGTTTTTCCTTTATGAGAGTTTTTGTAGTCATGGTGTCTCTTCACAGCAACAGAAGCCTTAACTAAGACACCAAGTAATGATTAATACCTCTAATAAATTTTCTGCCGTGCCAACCAAGAGCAATGGAAGGTAAAAATCTTAACATTCAGCCAAGATTAGAGGCATGCAACTTTTATCCCAGCACTTGGGATATAGAGGCAGGTGAATCTCTGAGTTCGAGGCCAGCCTGGTCTACAGAGCATGTTCCAGGACAACCAGAGTTGTAACACAGAATAAGCCTGTGTAATACAATGACAACAACATGAAAAAATCTTAGCATTCTTACTGGGAATTATTTAACTATTGTTGCCAAATGAAAACCTTTTCTAAAGCTAATCTATAGTGTGTGAACAATTAGAATTTTACCACCTATCTAATTGTAAGTGCCATTGAAAATACGTGAAGTTCAGTCTGACAAAGCGTAAGTCCTCACTGTGCCATACAGAGAGAAAAGTTATTGTCAGGTCCTTTTAAGGCTTAGAGCAATTTGTTCTGGATGATGTCCAATTCCATCCTTTTCTTAACCACAACCACAGTAGTTGTCAGTGGGAAACCACTTATAAATGGGAGCCTTAGAAACGAATGGGGGAATGTCCTTCTCTTTTCTGTGAATGTGTGCTTCTCTTATTGGTTAATGTGTAAAGCTATTTCAGCCAATGGACAGTTGAATTTCTACAGGTGGGAAATTCAAACAGGGATAGAAAAAGGGAGTAGGTGGAGTCAAGGAGATGCCATGTAGATGCCAAGGAAGAGGCACAGGTATCATTGGTAAGCCAAGATCATGCAAAGATACACAGAATAATAGAAACTTGTTAATAATCAAGAGATAGCTAGACATTGAGAAGCCTAAGCCATCGGCCAGTTTATCATTAATATAAGCTTCCCCATCTTTATTTGGGACTGAACAGATGTTGCAATGAGTGGGACAGCAACTTCTGCAAACAGAGCCATTTGTGCAGTGCCATATAAACCTTTGAGTATGTTCGACTTTTTTTACTGATAGACTTTGAGTGTGATGGCTCTGTTTGTCAAGACTCAGTGGCATGAAAGGCTACAGGAGGCATTTGGAAGTTGTACATGATGTTAGACTTTTATGCAAATGTTAAATGACATATCTACATCAGAATACATCATACATGTACTAAGAACTGTTGCCTGTATTTCTTGATCAGGAGAAGTGTGATTGTGGAACATTGTCTAAAGACTTCCTATCTCTTCCTGGTTGATTCAACACATAGAAAACAGAATGTCAGAAAGAGAAAGGAAAAAATAAATCATGTCCTTTATATAATACTCAATGAAAGAACTTATACTAAGAAGGGTTGCACTCTTCTAAGCCCCATCAATTCTGTAACAGGATCTGAACCCTTGTAACTGGTGTCAATGTCATTCCTGATATGGGCAGAAATGTTAGAGATATCATGGATGTAAGTCCATTGCAGAATTTGATGGTGATGGCACTAAACACTGTTTAGATCATTTGCTATACCCTCCTTTTTATACTATCTTTTGAATTAGGATATGTTTTTATTCACAAAAATGCTGTGATATGACTAGATAGGTGTTGATTTTCATGGCCCTAGTGGAAGTATTCTTGAAATAAGAGGTGTATTGTGTCCCTTCCAGGAAAAGTCAATACCAGCCTGTATTATCTACAAAATTACTGACTAGGTGAAAGGTATTGACTCACAACATTTTGAGTAAATACTTGAGTCTGGTATGAACTGAAACCTGACAGTGTCCATTGGCTTCTGGTGTGTTGAATTTCACAGGGATAATATACATAGTGTCTAAGCATTTTGAGGACTGGGTATTCTCAGTAGATGTAACTTAAGACCATTTTCATAGTTCTGGGTCATACTCCACTAGATCAGAGTTTACAACCTGTGGGTGACAACCTTTGGGTGTTGAATGACCCTTTCCCAAGGATTTGGATCAGATACTCTGCAATTCAGCTGCTTACATTATGATTAATTACAGTAGCAAAATTGCAGTTATGAAGTAGCAATGAAAATTATTTTATGGTTGGAGATCACCACTACAAGAGTAAGAATATTAAAGGGCTGCAGCACTAGGAAGGCTGCAAATCGCTGCAGTAGATGAAGTTTGTTCTACTTGGCTGACTCACCAAATTTGAAATGGACTAGTGATTGGGTCTGCTATTTCAGACTATAAAATATAGGGGGGGGAAAGCTTTGCTTTTGCTATTGCTAGAACTGAGTCAATTATGTATGTGATCATCCCACTAATAAAACATTTTCTGATGAGACAGAAATAAAGCCCCAGAATTAGCATGTACTACCTAAATTGTTAGAATTTATGGCTGGATACATCACTGTACTATACATGGATACACACTGTCAAAACTGATGTCAAATATACACTTCTAATCCTGTTGCACTATGTTGCTTGATGATAGACTTACTAATCTTTCCAAACTCTGCCTACATGTGAGACAGGGATTTCCTCTCTCATGATTACCAAGACATTGACTACACTACATTTAATTTTATCTCCTCTGGTGCTTGTTGTTCATACTACCAAAAAATGTTTCATATCAGTGTTGTTGATCGAATCCACTGTGTCAACTCTGGATACAATACCAAGAACATTGATGCAGACACAGTCATGAATGTATATTTTGATGCCATTTTCCAAAGTTGTAGCTTGGGTCCTAGTGACTATTCTCTTGCTATGTGGTAAAACATCATCATCAGAGTAACATAAAGAAAAATGTGTATTTGAGCTCATGATTCCAGAGGGCTAATTGGACATGATACTAAAGAGGAGGTATTGTTCGCAGGCATCATGGATTGACTATAACATTTTTCATAAATATACAAAGTACAATGTTAATATTTAGCATCCATTTTCTTCTCTCATCCTTTCCATATACAGTAATTACCATTCTATATTTCTGTCTTTTAAAAACTTGGTTAAACATATGACAGAAAACACGATGCTTCTGTAAAGTGTTATAATTGTTCAGTATTGTCATCTAATTTTCATACAAATAATATAGATTCATTCATTGTATATCTGTATATACTTAACTGTGTATGTGTATCTAACTTTTAAAAACTTATGATATTTTATTTTTCTTTTATTTTTTATATTTACTATTCATTAGTTTATGATATTTTTTAAGCTATCTTCAAGGTGTTAATTTTCTTGGTGGGATTTATTTTTATTTTTCTGCTTGTTAGAGCATTTAATACATAAATATATTATCACACTTACCTTATTCATTTACTTATTGTTGTTAAACTAGGGCAACTGTATGACCTGGTGCTCTCGTGAACAGTGCAACAATGAACATGGATATTTCGGTATGTGTGCTTCCTGTAAATATTGGTCTATTTGAACACACACACATATGTGCTATGGCTACATCATACATATTTCTAACATTACCCCATATTAATTTCAAAAATATATAACTAATGTGCATTACTGTTGAAAGTGTAATCTGTGTTCTGTGGTGAATCTTGCTTGAAAAAAA
Organism: Cricetiscus sungorus; assembly: GCA_030556225.1. Classification (NCBI taxonomy): domain Eukaryota; kingdom Metazoa; phylum Chordata; class Mammalia; order Rodentia; family Cricetidae; genus Cricetiscus; species Cricetiscus sungorus. The sequence continues at coordinate 6,065,740 of JANBXA010000609.1, read as the reverse complement.
AAGCCTACCTGAGAATCAGAGAATGGAACTTTCCAATAGCTAACCATAGAGATCTGGAGGTCTGTACAGAGAGTCAGGAAGTGAGGTAATAAAGCAAAATCAGAATATAAGCAGGGAGAAACAGGAATTTGTTTATTGTGTCCTGGGACACGAAGGAGGTATGTTGTGGCTGTGCATTGCTCCTTCTCTCTGATCTTTGTGTTTTATTATCTAGACCAATTAAGAACGTCATTTACACTATTCCATTATGTGAATGTATGTACAGCCTTCTGTAATTCTTGGGAACAATCTGTTAAATTTATTGGTCCATTTTTGTTGATAGAATTGCTTATTTTTCACAGTGTTTAACTATTTTACCTATTTAAGTATTATTAATAGTTATAAATTCTGTTGAAAGAACAGTTTACAGAGGTTTCTCTCACTTTGGAGGTTATCTATAGACTGGTAAATTGGTTGCTATGCTTTTCAGTTGGATGGAATCTTACTTAAACATTCTATTGGAGAAGTATTCATAAAGTTGTTGCCTATGTTTATATCTTAAATGTATTTTTCTATGCTACTTTCATAGTTCCTACAAACATATTAAAGACATTCATCATTTTAAATAAATTTTTATATAAAATATGAGAGAAATCTCTGTGTTATTTTGCAGCCTGGTCTTGCCTCCCTCTCTGTATCTGGATTCAAGTTCATCTCACTGTTTAGTTGTGGGTGCTGGCTTCTGCTTCCATCAGCTACTAGATGAGGGCTCCATTAATATGGATAAGTTAGTCGTTGATCTTATTATAGGAGAAGGGCATTTATGGTACCCATTCCACTATTGCTCAAATTGTTAGTTGGTATCAGTCTTGCAGGTTTCTGGACACTTCTTTAGGTTCACTTTTCTCTTCAGACTTATCATGGCTCCCTCTTTTAAGTTCTCTCTCTCTGTGTGTGTGTGTCTCTCTGTCATTCTGTGTCTCTCTCTGTCTCTCTCTCTCTCTTTTCTTCATTCATCTGTTCCTCCCCTGAGTCAATCTTTTTAGTGATGTGTTCTCCTCTCCTCCTCTTCTTTTTCCTTCAGTGTGATCTCCACTCACTGCCCCCCTACTCCCCATGTACTCTGGAGAAGTTGCCCTTCCCCCTATATGCCCTCACACACATGTAAGGTTTGAGGGACCTTATATGAATATTTTAGTACCCTCATTTTATCCTAGTTCCTCTGGCCGTGTGAATTATGGGCTGGTGATCATTCTTCTATGTCTAAAATCCATATACAAGGGAGTACATAACATGTTCTTCTTTTAGTCCCTGGGTTACCTTATTCAGGACAGTTTCTTCAAGTTCCATCTACTTGCCTGCAAATATCAAGATGCCATTGTTTTTTTCTACAGGGTAGTGTTTCATTGTGTAGATGTGCCACATCTTCTTTATACATTCTTCAGTTTAAGGACATCTAGATTGCTTCATTACATTACAAATAATGCTGCTATGAACATAGCTCAGCACATGTCTTTGTTGTATGTTTGTGGATCATTTGGGTATATGCCTAAGAAGGGTATTGCTAGGTCCTGTGGTAGACCAATTCCTATTTTACTGAGGAATCACCATACTGATCTCCAAAATGGACCTTTATCATGAAAGGGTCTTGAATTTTGTCAAAGAATTTATCAGCATCTAGGGAGATTATCATGTGTTTTTTCTTTTTCACTTTGTTTATATGATGGATCATGTTCATAGGTTTTCATATAAAAACCATCCATGCAATCCAGGGATGAAGCCTGCTTGGTCATGGTGGATGATTTCTCTGATGCAGTATTGGTTTCGGGTTGCCAGTATTTTGTTGAGAGTTTATGCATCAATGTTCATAAGGGATATTTGTATGTAGGTTTCTTTCTTAGTTATGTCTTTGTGTGGCTTGGGTATCAAGGTGATTTTAGCCTCATAAAAAGAGTTTGGTAATGAAACTTCTGTTTCTATTTTGTGAAACAATTTGAGGAGTATTGGTATTAGCTCTTCTTAATTTCTGGTAGATTTCTGCACTGAAGCCATCTGGCCCTATGCGTTATTTGGTTTGCAGGATTTTGATGACTGTTTCTACTTCGCTAGAGGTTATAGGTATATTTAAGTTGGTTGTCTGTTCTCGATTTAATTTTGTTAAGTGATAGTTAGCCAGAAATTTGTCCATTTCTTTTGAGTTTTCAAATTTTGTGGAGTACAGGTTTTCAAAGTATGACCTGAATGTTGTGTGGGTTTCCTATGTGTCCATTGTTATGTCCCCCTTTTCATTTCTGATTTTGTTAATTTGCCTGTTCTCTCTCTTCTTTTTTTGTTAGGTTGAAGAAAGGTTTGCCTATTTTTATATTTTCTCAAAAAACCAATTCTTTGTTAAATTGACTTTTTGTATTGTTTTTATGATTTCTACTGCATTAATTTCAGCTATCAAATTGATTATTTCCTGGTGTCTCCTCCTCCGGGTTGTTTTTGCTTCTTTTTGTTCTAAGTCTTTCAATTGTGTTGTTAATTTTTTAATGTGACTATCCTCCCTTGTCCTCATATGGACACTTCCCTATTAGCATTGCTTTCAAGGTTTTCAATAAGTTTGGGTATGTTGTGTCCTCATTCTCAATAAATTTCAGGAAGTCCTTTATTTCTTTTTTTTTTTTTTGACCCAGGTATTATGCAATTGTGCATTGTTCATTTTCCATGAGTTTCTACATTGAGGGAAAGTAAAGATCATTGTATGTTAATTCTTGTTTGTATTCGATTATTTGTTGGGAGTGGTATTATGAATATATTTGTCCTGCTTTACGCTTGGGTTCTTGAGAAGTGGGAGTATCTATAGCCTATGTCTTTGTGAGCATAGTTAACTTCCTTGGGTTGATGTCTACCTTCCAGAACACTTTGTAGGGCTGGATTTGTAAATGCATATTGTGAAAAATTGGCTTTGTCATTAAATATCTTGTTTTCTCAGTCTAAAGTAGTGGAGAGTTTGCATGGTATACTAGCCTGGGTTTTAACTTTAACATAGTAAAATATATAAAAAACAATTATCAAATAAGAACCACAGTTAACAATGTTTAGTCCATTAACATTTAGCAAGATTTGAACAAAATATTCCATCATCTATCCTAAATTTGTGACTCTAAAGTCCTATGTGTAATTTATCTTTAATCCTAACTAAGAAAAATTATAACCATAACTGTCTGTCCTCAGCTCCATCAAAGACCACAGAAAGATTATATATGAACTCTAGCAATGACAGAGACAAATCACTGCCTGGTCAGTTACCTGAATACTTCTGTAATGTTTGATCTTTAGCCTACAGGAGTCTGAGTATGGCAGACTCCTCAGCAAAGCATGAAACTTTAAACTGTCCATCTGTATTGGCAGTTTGTCAGTCACATTTATCTGTATCCTACAGACTCTTCCATGAAGCAGGAACCATTTAGCAATGTCCATCATGTATCATCAGTCACTTTCCAGGGGGTCTGCATGCTCCTTTTATACAGCATGAAGTCAAACAATCCGGATAAGAGCAATCTCTTGTTCAATTGGCTAGCCTTCCATATTGAAAGCCATTCTTCAAGGTCCATCTTCCTTTCTGACACAGGTGGTGTTGCCAGGAGCAGTTGTGCCTCACTATAAAAAAAAAAACCTAAATCATTTTAAATCATTTTAAATGCCATATTGTGTAGGTCTTTGAAATTTTTGAAGGATGCTGATCCATCTCAAGTACATCTTGAAAACCTAACTAACTTAACTCTAAGTTTTGACTATCATAGGTAATTGTCTATAATGTGTACTAATTTATACATTACACTTCTAAATGAGCTATATAAACAAAATATCTACACAGGAAGATATATATATATATATATATATATATATATATATATATATATATATATATAACACAAAATTGACCTTAAATTGTATCAATAAATGAAAATCCATTCCAAAACAAAGTATTCATCTCTATACCATAATTCACTTTTAACTTTTAAAAAGACTGTTTGTGGTCATTAACACTTTATAACCAAGCCCACATAAATGAAAACAAACATTTATAAACAATATTTGGGTATTTGGGTGTTGTTGTTTCCAAACTGCTTCCTGATGGTAGGGGGCGCTGTCATGGGGAATCCTAAGAAGATGAAGAAAACTTGGCTGTAGTCTGCAAGCCAGGCTTGTGCCAACTGTTTTGAATTTGGGTCACCTGGGATGCTGTTTAAGGTGGTCTTGCTTGATCAAACCATGTTAGTCTTTAATGAATTCACAGCTTTTCATTTTCTGTGGAAGCAAAAATAGAAATTCCTTCCCACAGTAACCTGTCCTTAGAGTTAAATTTTAGAGTCAAAGCATTTTTAAAAGATGTAAATTGGATTACTAAAGCTGCAGTTGTTTTAACAGTTGTTGGTATTTCCTCAGCAGTTAAATAATTTGAGGATAACAAAACAGCATATAGTATTCACACGTTTTCTGTGTTTCCTCTAAGTGTTTTTTTTTTTTTACTCTATTTCTTCTACATCTATTTTTTTCATATTTTGAGACAGGGTTTCTCTGTTTAATTTTATCTGTCCTGGAATTATCTCTGTATACCAGGTTTACTTTAAAATCACAGAGATCTGCTAGCCTCTGTCTCCTGAGTTCTGGAATCAAAAGGGTGTATCACCACACCCAGATACCTCTGTCTTTTTATTCTTTTTTAAACCATTTTATCCTTTTTCTTTTTCTTTCTCAAACCTATGCATATTTTCAAACACACTGTAGACCTTTAGACGTTTTTCATGGTCAGAATCTGTTTTTACTATAAATCTTTATCTTTTCTGGTCACAAGTGTTTTACCTGGTAAACAAAAAAAAAATGTCAAAATGAAAGTCACAGCTGTGTTAGCTGCAGTCTCTCAAAGATGGCAGCAGGTATTTTACCACCAGAACTGAGAGCTGTGCTCCGTGCCTTGGTCTAAGCTGCCATCCAGCCACATGTAGCTGGCTTGGAGATATGGTCACTGCCAATGCCTTCTCTCATACAAACCAGTAAGTTGTCAGTAGAGCTCTTTAAAAACATTGCAGATTTTTGCCACTTATGCTGAGTTAGGAAACCTCCCTTAAAGGTGCCACACAAGTCTCTGCTTATGTCTAACAAAACAGGGTCCATCTGAGAAAAATGCTGCTACCAAGCAGTCTTGCTTGCCTTTGTTCTTTTGATTCTAAAACCCTTTCTTAAGCTTTTGTTAAGTTTTAAGTGGAAGTTCTCAGGTCCACATTGGGTGCCATTATGTTATGCGTATGTTTTTTGTTTTTCAGCAGATCTGGTCGCACTGCCATGCATGCCCCAAATAACACAGATGCTGAATTATATATAATTCTGTTGGCCAGTTACTAGTTTTTTTTTTTTGCTAGTTTAAATATTAACCAATTTCTATTAATCTAAGTACTTTCACATGGTCTTATCTTACCAAAGAGAGAGACTGGATTTTTGCTCTCTCTGTCCTCCATCTTGGATCTTCGCTCTACTACTTTCCCTCTCCTCCTTGTCTCCTAGTCTAGCCTGCCTATCTTTGTTTCCTATTGGCCAACAGTGCTTTATTCATTAACCAATGAGAGAAACATATTTAACAGAATGACATCTCCCATCAAGTTGTTTTGATTATTAGGTTTCAAGGAGTCTTTTTTCTTAGTCCAGTCTTTTTGGTGTTCGGTATGCTTCTTGTACTTTCATGGTCATGTCCTCCTTCAGATTGGGGAAGTTTTCTTCAAAAATCTTGGTGAATACATTTTCTGCTCCTTTAAGCTGGACTCCTTTGCCTTGCTCTCTGCCTATCATTATTAGGCTTGGCCTTTTCATGGTATCCCATATTTTCTGGATGTTTTGAGTTAAGGATTTGTTGTATTTATGATATTCTTTGGTTGATGGCTCTATTTCCTCTAGTTTATCTTCGTTCCTGAGATTCTCTCTTCCATTTCTTGTATTCTCTTGGTTATGCTTGTGTCTGTAGTTCCCAATCATTTGCCCAGTTTTTCTATTTCCAGCATTCCTTCAGTTTATGTTTTCTTATTTTCTCTACTTCAGTTTTCAATCCTTGAACCCTTTTCTTCTCCTGTGTAATTGTTTCTCTTAGCTTTCCATACTTTCTTTGAGATATTTGTTTATTTCTTCCAATTTTTTGTTTGTTTTTTCTTCCATTTCTTTAAAGGATTTCTCCCATCATCTTTGAGGGCCTCTATCATTTTTATGAAGATATTTTTTAAGTCCTTATTTTCTGCTTCATCTGCTTGGGGTGTTCAGGTCTGGTTAGTGTTGATTCTGGTTGGTGATGTCATACTTGTCTTTCTATTGTTAGGTGTTTTCTTGTATTCACATCTTGCCATCACTTCTTCCAGTAGGTGCATGAGAGCATATCTCTCTCTCTCCCTCTCTCTCTGTCTGTCTGTCTGTCTCTCTTGTACTCCACCTGTGGTCTTGCTTAGGGGTGTCGAATGTTCAATGTTGTAGCTCTGGTGGTCCAAGCTCTCTAGGAGGTCTCTCCTCATGCAGGCTCCTAGCAATGGGGGTGAAAGACGAGGTTAAAGCAGAGGACCAGTGATGGGAGTAAAAAATCCTGCAGGCTGAGACAGAGGTTGTTCCTGTGCAGATAGGTGGATGTAGAGGGGCCTGGCACTCTCCAGCTAAAGGCTCTTAAGCAGAGTCCTGGTGATGCAGGTCAATAATTGGGCCTGCTGGGACTCATGATGGCCCCAAGGGGATAGGTGGATCTTTGGGAGTGGCCTGGAACTCCAGTAGAGTACCAGCAGTAGGGTCAGAGATCAGGCATGTGGGGATTCCGGGTGGTGCCTTGTGTATAGTCAGGTCTAGTATGTTCAGAACAGCTCCAGAAATTTTCCTGAAAGTGGATTTTTGTTGTTGTTGTTGTTTATTTTCTTCTATTTCTGTGAAGGGTATCATTGAAAGTTTGAAGGAATTACATACATACATGATATATAGATCATACCTATGAATATTGCCACTTCATGGTATTAATTTGCTCTTTTGTGAGCACACATAATCTCTTTATTTTATGCTATCCACTTGAGTTTCCTTCTTCCATGCTTTATAATTATCATTATAAAGTTTTATACATCCTTTCTTTGATATATTCCTATATAATCACATTTCTGTATTGATTGGAATTATGAATGCAGTTTTTTTCTGATTTATTTTTCAGAACGTTAATACTGTCTTCACTGCTTTCCTATTGGTGTGATAAGATATCGTAGTAATAGCTACTTATAGAAAAACGAGTTTATTTGGGACTTTACAGTTATGAAGTGTGAGTCATATTCCTTATGACAGGTGCATGGCAACAGTCAGGCATAGATTGGAGCACTTGGTCAAATATTACATCCTTATACATAAGACTGAAATATACAACTTTTAGATCTGATAAGCTTATTCAGCAATGTAGCTGTACATAAAATCAAAACGTTTTTCTCTATACTAAGTGTGATTCTTTGAATGAGAAAAGCATCCCCCATGCTCACACTCAAATGCTTGGTCTCCAGTTGGTGGAATTGTTTGGGAAAGATTAGGAGGTATGGCATTTTTGAAGAAAATGTGTTACTGGGAGTGGACTTTGGGGTTTTCAGAGATACTGCAAGTAATATACATACTTCTGTATATAGAAATATGACCAAGGAATTAATCCTGTATTAAATAATTGAAATCAAGTTGTCTACTATGGTATGTATTCACTTATATGTGCCTATTAGCTGAGAAGTCAATGATAACAAGGCTACAACCTGAAGGCCCCAGAGGGTAGGTATAGAGTAATGTATGTTGGGTCAGGGGATGAGAGATCTTGTTAGAAAAGGGTAATAGGATAGTGAAGACTGTATGGCGGGGGGTAGAATAGCTGAATACACTTCATTGTGTATGTTTGTCTATCTTTAAAATTTTTATATAGATGATTTTATCACTGTTACATGCTTTCTCCAAGGTGTTATTTTTCATGGTGGGATTTATTTTTATTTTTTTTATTTGTTAGAGAATTTCATACAAATATATATTATAACACTTTCATTATTCATTTACTTATTGGTCTTACACTAGGACAATTCTTTACCTGCCTTTTGTGAACATTGCAACAATGAACAGGGGGATTTGGGTATGTGCTCTTCATGGGATGTTGGTTATTTAGAACACACACACACGTGTTATGGTGACAGCATATATAGTTCTACCATTAGTCCATATTGATTTCCATATTACATGAACTAATTTGCATTACTGTTGAAAGTGTAATCAGTGTTTTTTGGTGATATATTGCTTGCACAAGTAAACCCTGCCTGAGAGTCAGAGAATGGAACTTGCCACCAGGTAACCATAGAGATCTGGAGGTCTGTATAGAGAGTCAGGAAGTTAGGTAAGTGGGCGGAATCAGAATATAAGCAGGGAGAAACAGGAATCTGTTTACTGTCTCCTGGGACACGAAAGAGGTAAGGTGTGGTGTCGGCTTTCTCCTTCTATCTGACCTCTCAGCAGTTCCCTGTGTATCTAATGCCAACTATTTATTATCTAGACCAATTAAAAATTCCTTTTAGAGTACTCTGTGGGTATGTATTTATAGCCTTCTTTACTTCTTGGGAAGCATCTCTTAAATTTATTGGCCATTTTTATCATAGAATTGCTTATTTTTTTCAGTCACTATTTAACACTTATATCGATTTATGTATTATTGACATATATTCTGTTGGAAGAACAGTTGCAAAGATTTCTCTCACGTTGTAGGTTATCTATAGACTGGTAAATTGGTTGCTATGGTTTGAATTGGATGGAATCCTACTTAAACATTCTATTGGAGAGTACTTCAGAAGTTATTGCCTATGTTTATATATTAATGTATTTTCCTATTCTACTCTCAAAGATTCTACAAACATGTTAAAGGCATTCATCGTTTTGAATAAAATTATATATAAAATGAGAAGTCTTTTACATATGACTAGTTTTCACAGCATTTAGTTGTTATAGAGGCTATTTTCATGAAACTTTTGTCAAAAAAGCAGGTATCTATAGCTACATAGGTTTGTTTATTGAATCTGTTCAGGTAGTCTACATGACTGCTTTTGTGAAATGACCATAAATTTTTTTTCTTACTATGACTCTGTAGTATGATTTTGAATCAGATATTCTTATTTAGTCAACATTGCCTTTGTTTCCTTCAGTATAACATTGACTTCACAGTCTTCTGTGCTTTTATAGGAATTTTAGGAGTTTTATTTGTTGTTGTTTATTTTCTTCCATTTCTGTGAAGAATATCATTGAAAATTTTATGGAAATTACATTCAAGGTATAGATCATACTTGTTAATATTGCCATTTCATATAATTAATTTGCTAATTCATGAGCACACAGTCTCTTCTTTTTATGATATCAGCTTCAGTTTCCTTTCTCCATGCTTTATGATTTTCACACACACACACACATTCACACAACCACATGCATGCACATATGCATGCATGCACGCACATACACACACACACACACACACACACACACACACACACACACACATGTCATGGCTTCTAGTTTAATGTTGTTGTTACATTCCTGTGTTTTGAATCGAGTATGTCTCTGTTTCTTGTGTCTTTTCTTCAGATTTTTTCCGTGTCTTTTTTTTTTTTGTCCAAACCTGATCTGTTAGTTATTATTTTTTTGCATTATAGTTTCGTGTTACATATATGCAAATATATTATACTATATTAATCACTCAAAAACTTATTTGTTTCAAATGAAAGACAGAAAAGAGTGGACCCAGATTGCAGAAAAGTTGGAGTAGAACTGGGAGTAATGGAAGAGGAGAAACTATAATCTGGACATATTATGTGAGTAAAGAATTTATTTTTATTAAAAGGGTGAAAAGGAAACATGTCCTACTTTTGTTGCATTATCACTGACAGGGAAATAACTATAATGCACTTAGCTTAACATATAACTACCTACCTAGCCATTTATGTAGTTCAGATTCACTTGGTTCCAATTTTGTAGGCTCATTGTTCCAAAAAGTATTATTTTTAATTTATCATCACATAACCTTCTAAAAATATTCCTTAGAATGATCTGGATTTTATAAGTATCTTTTAATGTTTCTAACTCATTTCTAATTATGTCTTTTTGTGTCTTCTGTATCTTCATTTTGGTCAGTCAGTTTGACTATGAATTTGTCAATATTTTTGTATTGTTAATGAACACTTTCTTTTACATTATTTCATAGAATTATTCATTTAGATTTTTTCATTAATTTATTCCATATTATAACTTTATGTGTAGTAAGGTGCTTGATTTGTGTTAGTTTAGATACTACATTTGATTATTTTAGTTAATGGATTTCATATAATTACTCATTACTCTGTACTTATGAAATGAAACAAGTTTTGCTGTACTCAGAAAGTACTATTATATATTAATTTCCATGTGATTTGAGTTTTTGCTACTTCTTCAGTGTCTCACTAATCAGGAATTTATTATTCAATATCTACATTAGCATAATTTCTATAATTTTCATATCACAAATTGTGGCATATACTTCAAAAACAATAATGGAATTCTAAAATGGTTTTATATTCTATAAATGTTAGATCAACTCTATAAACTCATCTTAAAGATCATTTGAACTATAATCTATTGTTCCTTATTCTCCAAAACTTTATTTGTTATAGCTACCCCTTAAGTTTGGGGTAAGTTAATGTATCTGTTACTGTGATTTGAGTTGCTGTGATAAAATCCCATGACAAAAACAACTTATGGAAGGAAGAGAGGCAAGGAAAGCATGGCAGCAAACAGGCAGAAATGCAGCAAACTGAGAAATCACATCTTCTACAACAAACATAAAGTGAAGAAAGCAAACTGGAAGTGGGGTATAGCTATGAACTATAACAAAGACAGCTCCCAGTGATGTAATTCCTAGAGTAAAGCTGTAATTTCAGAATCTTGCATAACCTTTCCAAACAATACAACCAAGTGAATACTAAGTATTTAAATACCTGGGTTCGAGAGGGACATTTCTCATTCAATCTACCACTGTGGGTTTATTAAGTACATGAGAAAGAAGAAGGAGGAGGAGGAGGAGGAGGAGGAGGAGGAGGAGGAGGAGGAGGAGGAGGAGGAGGAGGGGAGGAGAAGGAGGAGGAGGAGGAGGAGGAGGAGGAGGAGGAGGAGGAGGAGAAGAAGAAGAAGAAGAAGAAGAAGAAGAAGAAGAAGAAGAAGAAGAAGAAGAAGAAGAAGAAGAAGAAACAAGTAGTTAATAGACACAACAGATAGCAAAAGACCTTTAAATGATAAAATAGTGTGGTATTTAGGATATATTGTCAACTTGACAAAAAATAGTCATCTTGGAACAGGTAAATGCAGTTAAGAAAATACCTCTATCACATTGCCTGTGTGCAAGTCTGTGTGGGATTTCTTTTATCAATGTGGGAGAGCCCAGCCTACTATGTGTAGTACCATCCCTGGGGAGGGATTCTTGTGTTGTATAAAAAACTAAGTTGGGCAAGCCATGAAGAGCAAGACAATAAGCAGGGTTTCCCTATGGTCTCTGCTTCAGTTCTTGTCTCCAGAGTCTTTTCTTGCTTGAGTTCCTATCTTGACTGCCCTCAGTGATGGATTTTGTCCTGGGAGATGTAAGCTGAATAAACACTTTCCTCCCTGTTTCACTTAGAGTTTCTATTGCTGTGAAAATGCACCATGACCACCACAACTGTTACAAAGGAAACATTTAAGTAGGATGTCTCACAGTTTCAGAGGTTCTGCCAGATCTGTCTCATCCATACCAACAGGGTAATCTCTCCAGCAACACCCTGGTTAGCTCACCATATTCAGTACACAGCAAAGGGGGAGGGATCATTTGTCCTGCAATCCACAACCTCATGGTGGAGTCACCCACATTTACAGCAAGAGGGTCAGCTGTATCAAGAAGAGTACAGAGACCACTCAGCCCCAGTGCTGCACCTGGTGAGAGGCAGGGCCAGTTCTGTTGTTCTGGTGACCTGAGGGCCTGTTTTCCACTTGCCACAGACACAAGGGATGAGATAAGGGTCTCCTCTCCCTTGCCCACACCACAGTATTGCAGATAGGGAGTGAGACACGATCTCTCATACTCATGTTATCAACACCAACTCATAGACCTATCCCATCAATGGGGTCAGCTGTCCTGAGCTGACCAGGCAAGGTTCAGGGTTCATTCTCCTGAGTGATGTAGCTGGTGGGGGCAGGGTTAACACTTCCAGCTGCAGCAGGTGGTGAGCACAGTGGGGAAGTGAGATCATCTTTCTCACATTCTTAACACTGCTGCCAAGACAAAGTGGGTGGGGGCAGCTCTCCTCCCATACATTCAGGGCTAGCTCTCTAGTGCCCCAACAACAGGATCAGCTCTATGGTGCTGTCCAGGCCAGTTGCAAAGCCTACTCTCCTAAGATCTGAGGATGGTAGAAGGCATCATCCCCTGCCCACAGAAGGAGGTGGTGAGGGGACAGTGGGAGAGGGCATCTTTCCTTAATCCTTCCCACCACATGGGAGTCTGGGAGTCGAGGCCAGCTTTCCCACTCTCAGAATTTCAGGGCAGGCTGACCACACCACCATCAACAGGGTCAGCTTTGTAATGATGCCCAAATGAAGTACAAGGTCTTTTCTCCCATTCTCATAACCTCAGGACCATATTTCCCTTTGGGGGGATGAGGGGACATCTATCTCTCACTCATGCTAATATATGTCAGATGAGGGGCAAGGTCAAATCTTGTATGCATAAATTCTTGAGGCCAGTTCATCTGAGAGGTATGTTCTAGTCTATAGCTCTATCCCTGTCTCTGTCCCCTTTTGTCTCTGCCTCTGTATCTCTCTCTCTTTCTCTTCCTCCCTCTCTCTCCCTCTTCCTCTTTCCTTTTATCTCTTTTGTCTGATTTTCTGTCTGTTACCATCTGGCATAATAAGGAAACACTAATGAGAAAAATGCTGCTTACCATCATAACATTCCTCATGTCTGCTTCCATGGGGATACCATCATTATTCTTTCTCATTTCAGGGGATTATTTTACTTCTAGGCCTAGGAACTTTTACTTGATTATCTGGGAGTAATGAGGATATGCTTTGTGTCAGAATTCTGTGGATTATGATAATACTCAGAGTGAAAAACTATAGCCTATGATATAGGTCCTCAGCCTGAGAGTCTCTAAAGGGGCAACATAGGACTCTAAGATATTTCCAATAAATGATATACTTACTCTATTCTAAATAACATCAAGTAAATAATGAGCATACATAGATTGGTAAAATAGAAATGTTTTCAGAAACCAATATATATATATATATATATATATATATATATATATATAGATAGATAGATAGATAGGTATAGATATAGATATATATGTATAGATATAGATATAGATAGATAGATATAGATAAGCAATAAAATGATCTTTATATAAGGAAACACATCATTCAATCAGAAATAGTAAGAAATTCAGACAATGAATTAATTGAAGGAGCACACATTAAATTTTGTATACAAATTAGGGAAAGTGATAGATAGCTCCATTGGTAGAGTGCTTGATTTGCAAGCACAAGAACTTGTTTTTGACCAATAAACCCATGTTTTGCTTTGTTTTTTAGTTCAGGAGCATTGGTACAGGTTCATAATTTCCACACTGAGGATACAGAAATAATCAGATTTGTGGAGCCTTATTGTCAACCTAGCCCAGGATATTAGGCCAGTTCAAGATCGTGTGAACTCCTATCTCAGAAAAAGGTAAATAAACACATCCTATTTGCCATACATATGTAAATCCTATGACAACTGATCTAGAAACTTCCTTGCTCTTGGCTACCTTTCTTAGTGCTGGAAAGGTAAAACATAGGCTACCGAGGGAGAAAAATTACTGTGGTTATACTCAACAGTGAACAGAGCAGGCAAGATGTGCCCACTGGTACAATAGTGCCATGCCTGTTACAGAGGTAAACATCTGCTATCTGGTGTGATTTGAGGCATGGACTTGTTCTCTATGGTGAAAGGGGGGGTTAAAAAGCTCTTTCACAGATGTCACTTAAGGCCAACAGAAAACATAGATATTCACATTATGATTTATAACAAGCAAAATTACAGTTATGGTGTACCAACAAAAATAATTTTATGGTTGAGGATCACCAAAACACAAGGGTTATTGAATTAGGAAGCTGAGTAACATTTTCCTAAAGAATTCATGCTAGGTACTTTAAAACTGGTTAAAACCCCATGGCTGGGAAAGTCATAGGTGCTAGTGCGCAAATTATTACTATCACTTTGCTCTGTGGGCACTTTGCCTCATTGCCTTCTAAACATTTTTGAATGAACCCATAGATCAGTGCTTTTCTTTGCTTTGGTCAGAGAAGTTTCTGCTTGCAATGGTGACAGCTAATTGCAGAGATTTGTAACTCTCAAAGGACTGTAGCTAAGTTGCTGCTAAGTTCTCAGCCCTAATTAGAACCTCTACATCACTAGTTGTCAAAGTACTGAAGGTAAGTTCCTTTTGCATGCTCATCTCTAAATAAGACTTTCACATCAGCCTCTCCAAAGCTCAGGGATACCTTCTAAAGAGGGATTAGAAAGAATATAGTAGACGGAAGTTGGAAGAATCCTGTGAAAATCCATCTGATGAATATGGCATTGTTACTAGCACTTACCACCAGCCTGGTTCAGCTCCAAAGAATAGACAGAGATGATATATTTTATATAAAGCTGTCAGGCTATTATTAGTGCTTCTTATTTTCTAGCTTTGTCTTACATACTAACTCATAATTACCAATATATTTATTTATATGCCAGACTCTCAATCCTTCTGTTTTCTTGTGATTATACTGAGAATCCTCTCTACTACATCTCTCAGAATCCTCCTTGTCTCCTAGTCCCACCTCTCTTGCTTCTGTATAGGCCAATAATGTTTATTAATTAAACCATTAAAGAAACATATTTATAGAATGACATCTCACATCATGGCATGGCTTTTGCATCTGTGATCTCACAGAATTGGTCCTCAGTTGCACAAGACCTGTACAAAACTGCATCAGTCAACATTCGATAGTGAATGGGACTGACATAGGCAATTATTGATAAATAGTGTGTGTGTGTGTCTGTGTGTGTTTATGTTTGTGTGTGTGTGTGTTATTCATATTCAAATGTGCTGTAACTATTAAGAAATTTTCTTTATTTGAGTAAATATCTTCAAATCCATCCATGCTCATGCAACCAACATTTGTTAAGTATATTGAGCTGAAGATAAAGATAAAAAAAGAATTTATAAACATAGGAGACATTTTAGGAAAAGAATTTTGGTGTGATAGGAAAGAACATGGAAAAAAGCATTTGCTATGAGGAGAGAAGAGATATGAGAGGATATGTGGAGGGAACTAGGGGAACAAAGACTCGTATGAATAGCATGCTAGGTACAACGGGGTAGATAGGATTCATTTTAATATAGAAGAAATTGATTTATTTAATAAGGGCACATAAAACTAATAGAATTTAGAGACTTCTACAACTGTATACCTTTTAGGAACTGAATTTATTGTGAGTTTTCCATAGTTACAGGTAAAAAAAAAACAGAAATGTGCAGAATTTTAAATAAAGTACACATGAAACAAGTTCATGTGCAAAGATTTTCCTTTCTCTACAATGGCATTTAAGACCTTTCACAACAAATACTATCTAAATTTGGTAAGTGGTGTCTATAGAGAAAATTATCCATGTCTTTTTTGACTTTTGGGTTTGGAGTATTAAAGATTATTTGATTTGTTTTGTTTTGGTTTATATGCGTTTGGTTTGGTTTGGTTGTGTTTTTTTTGAGACAGAGTTTCTCTGTATAGCTTTGAATCCAGTCTTGGAACCCACTCCTTAGACCAGGCTGGCCTCCAAATAAAGAACCACCTACCTCTGCTTCCTGAGTGATGGGATTAAAGGAATTTGCAGCAACTGCCTAGCACAAAACAATTAGAAATATTTGAGACTTAGCACAATTGAATTAAGTTATACATAGAGAGTTAGTTTACATTTTATACAGTATCAACATGTACACATACACATAGGACTGAGTAAAAGTAAGTGAGAATAACCAGAGTGTGACTTCCCATTCTCATGTTGCAGCAAACACACTGGACACTTAAAATGACAGAGTATACTTAAAACTGACAGTATTAAGAAACCAGATCCAGTATGGATAGAACATGCAAGGTTTTATTGTGACATACCAGGTCCTGGAAAGCCACCCTATTACACATACACACCATTCAAAACAGAGTCAGTAATAAAGAAATTAGAGAAAAAGAAATAAAAGGCAAAAGTAAGTGAATTGTGACTGGCAGCCAGGTTTGTTGATATAAGCAGTCTAGAACATCCCTCTGCCTAGGCATGGAGTGGGCTGACCCATGGCTAGACCACATGGTCAAGTGGCGGTTGCCATAAACAAGTTGCTATCTGTCAAAGTTAGAACATTTTGAGATATAAATTTGATGGCTTTTTCAATAGATTATTATAACTTCCCATAACCTGGCAACCTATAGCCTTTGGAAAATGTTGCCATGTTTCAAGCATAACTTTAACTACACAAATATGGGCAATGCCTATTTTCCATAGTACATTATAAATATAGGACATGAATTTATTTGGTAAGGAGGCTTGATCAGGGAGAGATACAAGAAGGCAATAGGAGAGTTACAAGGGGGCAGTAGGGAAATGAACTTAAGATGGATACATGCATGAAAGTTTTCAGAGAACTGGCATGGTGGCACATGCCTTTAGTCCCTGCACTCAGGAGGCAGAGACAGGAGGATCTCTGTGAGTTCGAGATCATCCTGGTCTATAGAGCTAGTTCCAGGGAGGCTCTAAACCCAAACAGAGAAGCCTGGCTTGAAAAAGCCAAATAAAGTTTTCAGGGAATAAATAAAATATTAGAAAAGAAATAAAAACATAAAAATAACAAAATATTCTTAGACTAGGATATAAATTAACAGTACTTAGTATGTTCAATGAAATAAATTCCAAGACAGATATTGAGCAAAGAATTCAAAACATAAGTAGGGATATACCAATTGGAAAAATACCAAATCTAGGCGTCCGAAAGGTATTTAAATGTTAAATGGAAAAATTAAATAGCTCATTAAGCATGTTTGAAAATAATTGAACAGGAAAAATTAAGGGAAATTAAAGATAAATGTAAAAACACCAGAGACAGAAGTAAGCGTAACATCAGTGTGAATGGAATCTGATATTATAGAGTGATAATAATGACACAGAAAATATTTAAATAAATAATGATTTGGCATTTTTAATGATCCATGGGCTTTCATGAATAAATACCTGGTCTTAGTGATAAACTCAAGATACTGTTGTATTTTCGTTGACAGTTCTTTCATAAATTTTACAATTATTTCAACTGAGTCTTTAAGTAACATAGAATGCTATGAAACTGGCAATATAATGTGACCAAAAATAGGAAGTGGGAGGACTCAAAAAGTGTTGTGGGAAGGACAGATTTCTGTGGAAATCCAGTTAAATATGGGAGGATGATAGATGAGAGATCAATATACATTTTTGAAAGTGTAATGCAATATAAGGCACAAAATCTTTTTGGGTGAGGATGAGACAAGTGGAATATTAGGCATTTGATAATATAACATCCTTTCAAATCTTAAAATGTAGAGCAGTTCTTACTAAGGTAGATTTCTGCAGAATGAGAATGGACATAGATATTATTTTTACAAATGCCGATATATAAGGATATTACTTTTACTATGGATAAAGTAAGAATAAAGGGGAGTAGAAAAATTAAGTAGAACTGCTAAGGTCCAAATTGATATAAAATAATATACTGAATTAATTTACAGTAAGTGTGACGATTGGTTGTTTGTCAGAGTGACTAGATTTAGAATTACCTTGAAGGCAAATTTCTGGGAAGATCTGTGAAGAAGTTTTTACATGAGACTAATGGAGGTGAGATCCCTTCTAACTGCAAGTGAATAAAAATAGAATGTAAAGTGATGATTAGTATGTATTTCTTATTGCTTTCTGAATGCAGATGCCCTATGACCAGCTGACTTCTTTTTCCTTCCATGCATATTGCTATCCCTTCCCTGTCAAAAAGTAATGTACTCTCTCAAACTGTAAGATGTGATAAATCCTCCCTCCCTTAAATTGCTTCAAGTTATGGATTGTGTCATAGCAATAAGAACAAACTAATACAGCAAGCTGGTATGCAGATGTGATGAGCTTTAACGTATAAGACATGACAGAGTTTAGAATTATAGACTAGAAAATCCCTCAAATGTTTTAAGCAGTCCTTAATGGTCTCTTCTTGTAGGAGGTTCAAAGGCCAGAAGTCCAAAAGAAATATTGAGAGCAGATACATAACTAATCGGACTTCAGAAGGGATAAAAGACTGTATTGAGAACCAGCCTTTCTGTCTTCCCTTTGAAATAAGAGTATTTTTCTATGTCTTTGTGTTCTTGAAATAACCTATTTATTATTGTCTTTTTAAAAATTTTGTTTGTGTGTAGGTGCATGTATACCTCCCTCCCACCGCTGTGTGGTTAGAGGAGAAGTTGAAGAAATTAAGAGTCAGTTTTCTCCTTCCACCATGGGGTTTCTAGGGTCACCCAGGTTGTCCAGTATGGAAGGAATTGTTTTTATTCACTGAGCCATCTTGTTGACACCTCCATTTTTAATAGACCTTTAAAGTTAAAAAATTACCTTGAATTTCTATAAGACATGGACTTTAAATTTTTAAATAGTGTTGGAACTGGTGAAGAATATGAGAACGTTTGAAATGGAACTGAATGAATGCATTTTGTATTATAGACAGCTATGTAATTATGGGAACAAAGCAGAAAGAAGTTTGGTTATCAATGAAATGCTAGAGAGGAAATCTTGGCCAAACTGCTTCAATCTCCTGTCAGATTAAAAAGCAAATGATATTTTACAATGCATGTCTTTGTAAAAATACCCTTAAGGAAATCACCACATTGATCTTAATTTCTATTTTGTATTTGAGTAATAACATACACAGAAATAAATATTTTTCTTTCCATACAAATGATTCTCTACTAGAATAAGAATATGGTCTGATGCATGTACGGATGATGGTTAAAAACAAAACTAGAAAAGAAATCAAGTGCCACACTATTTAGGGAATCTGATTTTCATACTATATCCTTCTGGAATTATTTACTAAAAAAGAAACGCAATTTCCTGTGCATCTTAAATTTTAATGAAGTACTAGTGTGATGCAAGAAATGGATAGTCTAAATGAGTAATTAAACCTTAACATTATTACGGGTAATAAACAGAAAAAAGACAATTGTCAGTAACTTGATCATTTAAAGGGAGAAATCACTTGTTATTTAAGGATGGACATGAATTAGAGTGTGGGCATCAAATTTAATGATAATGAGGAGGACAAAGTAAGCAGGGAAACTAGCAAACTAAATTCATTGGGGCTACCAAATCAGAATTCCTGGGTTTAGATGGCCCAATTTATATACATACCCAGTTAATTGGGATCTCCAACAAGTCTTTCTGGTCTTAGCTTGGTATTCTTACAGCAGATGTCCTTAGGACACCAGCTGTTTTCTAGCTTTGTTGTGCCTGTCTCCATGAAAATTAAAAGAAGTAAATGGAATGGCCATTTCTTTCTCCTAAGAGACCTAAATTTGAATATCCAACCTACTTATTGATTTGAAAAATACTGATTGACCTTAGACATGCTTGTTTCATAATGGGCCAGATCTTTCAAAAAAATAAAAATCACAGCCTTAGCAAGAATTTCATTTACCATGTGGATCTGTTAAAGCCGTGACATAACTTCTTAATTTTTTATCAGTGTATACTTATAAAACAAAGCAACAGGCTTCATAATGCATTTTTTTTAAATATATCACTTATTTTGACTATATTCATCCTACATTCCTTTTTTCTTAGTCTCTCAAGGGTCTTTACCATGTTTAATAACTTTTTTAAGATGACATATCTCCAGATCCAACCTATAGTATCTAAAATCCAAGCACATCACAAATGTTTAATTTTCACATCCTATAGGTATGGTCAAAAAGTGGATTGAAAATATTGTGTGGCTCAACATTTTGTTGGCCTACAAATCTAGCTCATGATACAAAACCATACATTTCCATTAGACTTTAAGTAAATTAAAAATATAAGCAAGAGAAATTATGAAACTCAATAAAAAAGTCTGGTGTTCTGTTGCATAATAAAGATATATCAACAACAATATATTTATTATGTGAATTTATATACTATATAATGAAGTGTTTTTCTGCAATGAGCTACAGATATGGTAATTGTTTTCACAATACAAAAATAAGTAGTTTATGTGGTGGTTTGAATGAGAATGGCCTCCACAGGCTCTTACAACAGAATGTCTAGGTAATGGCATACTTTGATGTAGATGTGGCCTTGTCAGGATAGGTATGGCTTTATTGGAGAAAATGTGTCACTGGGATTGGGCCTTGAGGTTTTAGAACCTGAAGTTTGTCCCTTGGCCCTATCTATGTCTGATGCCTTCAGATCAAGATGTAGAACTCTCAGGTACCATGTCTGCCTGAAGCCACCCTGCTCACTGCTGTGAAGATAATGGACTGAATCTCTAAAATTGTAATCAACTCCAATTGTCATTCTTATCATATCTCTTCTCAGCAATAGAACATTGACTAATAGAGACTAATAGTCACATTGCTTCATGGAGAGAAGTAGCCTTGCAAGAAATTGTACACAGACGTTGGGAACCTCCACAAACACATTATCAGTTGTCTATGCTTTTTGTCTTTTGGGCTATTGACCAGTGACCACAACACAAGTCATTCTTGGGGCAGATTACTAGCAATCAAACAAGGTGATCATGGGTCTTTACTTTTCAGTACAACAAACTAATTAATGTGATAGACTTGGCATGATGTAATGGGTCAATGTCAGAAAAACTTTCAGTAACATTCCCTTCCCTCCATTCTTAGAATCACTTTAAATGTGTCTCCTGATAACTGTGCTTTTTAGTGGAATGGCTAGACAATTAACCAAAAAAAAATCAATGCTTTGTTCCAGATTAATTTTATACTACAATTCCTGAGTTTGGTTCCAGATTAAGTTTATATTAGAAATCCACACTATACTACTGTTGTACTTTTGCTGCAGTGGCGGACAATGTAACACAAACCACAAGACTCAACCCACCCACGTGCAGTTTATTGGTGGAGAGAAATAAGAGATGTGTAAGGTGTTGGCCAACCAGGAACAGAACGAGAGAGAGAGAGTTGGTGAGGAGTGCTTGCTTAAAAGCTGAAGCTTTCATATGTACACTGAATCCTTACTCAGTCATGTAAGGAGTGATTTAGACTTGATGTGGCCACAACAGTTATGTATTTGCGGACTATTTTCATGGCCAGGGTCAGTATATGCTGTGGTTCAAATAATCCCGCCTCTTACTTAAATAGGTGGGGAGTTAGGCATGCCAGGTTATGGAAATAGGGCATCAAGTTCTCAAGACTACTTCCTGACGATCTGGGTGCATAGGCCATCTTTGGGGAACCTGAGAATGCTTGGATGTTGCCACTTACTTGGGTAGCTGGTTGTTTCATTACATTCCTGGCTGTATGAAAGTCTGGTAACTCGGTAGTCTTTGTAGGATATTAGCAGAGTAGAGGACAAAATTATGTTAAGAAGGAAATTATTGTTTAGTTTCTGGTACTTGAGTGAAAGAATGTAAGATGGGGGGAGGGTGTATGGAGATGAGGGAAGAGAATCTCGGGGTCAGGGAGCAATTTAATAGTATTTATCAGGAGTGAATCTGACTATTTTGTGTGGGTTCAATTGGGCTCCCTGGAACTTATAAGAATCCTTTTAGAAACATTGGCAGCTTACTCAATGTTAGAAATGATTTGTCTGGAAGCATTAACATTTTCAAAACTGACAGATATCCTTATCACCTTAATTTTGAGAATGCAGTTATGATCGTATAGTGGAATAGTTTGGTGTTCAACCCCATCAGAGTTGGATTAATAACATTTTAGTTGGTTGTGCCATTTCAGTCTAAGCTCTATGAAATTTTTCTTGTTACCTTTATTTGGGAGGTCTTTGTTTCTCTAGATCCATGGCTTCTGGCTTGCATTCCTGTAACAACAGCTAGTTGGTTGGATTAGAAATTTTGAATGAGTTATTGAGGGATAGGTAGAAAGAACATTGATGAGCAGAGTGTATTTATGAAAGGAAGAGATGAGATCAGCCTGAGAACAGGAAGGAAAGCATATGGGGTTCCAAGACCAATAGAGTGTGGTTGTAGGAGTGAATCCTTATTCTTCTGATAGTTGATATTGGTGCCCTTTGAACCTTAAGTGAACAAGGTCCTATTGCAGTAGCTGTATAGGCTGGGTGAGTTTCAGGTGGAGAAATACAGGGTGTGAGGTGGGATAGGTGGGGAAGGCCCTCAAGCAGAGCAGCTATTGGAGTGGCAAGAATTACCTTGAAGGGGTCACTTCTCAAAAGAGTGAACTGTAGCATTGTTAGCTTAGATAGGTTGAGGGCATGTAGAAGCACCTGGGCAGGTATTGAGTTGAAAGTGCATCGGAGAGATTGTCAGTCATAAGAAGCTAGGGAGGAGAAGCTGGAGGGGAAGAAGCTGGAGAAGAAGGACAACCAGTGGGCGGAGAAGGAGAATAAGTGGTATTTGGATGTTGAGGATGAAGCGATGGAGGTTCATCAGTGGAGTCTGAGTTAGTGGTGTTTTCCTCAGGTTTAGATTTCATTGCTAGAAGGACATGAGATGGAGAAGAGGAAGATGAAAGAAAATATTTAGCAGAGAGATAGTTGTAAGCTTGGACATGTGGCAACTCTTTCCATCTACCTATCTGCTGGCAGTAATTGAAAAGGTTCCATAAAAGTTTGGGATCTAGAGAGCCATCTAGAGAGCCAATTTGACTTGTTATGTATGTGGTCTCTAGGCCATTTTATAGTACAGAGGTGAGTGTGTCAGCGTGCCTTGAAGAATGGCATTAAGTGAAATGGTTTTACATTTTCTAGGAGACATCCCAGTGGAGAGGATGCGCTTATGTCTTTCTTTGGTTTATTTCCCATGGGTGAAGCAAACATGTCCAAGATCGCTGTTGGAGCTTGTCAGCCTGAGAACAAGGTCAAAGGAAAGATCATACAGGACTCAGCAATCTGAAAGGCAGTATTCAGTATCAACCAGAGGCTTAAAGCTGAAAGTTGAATGTACCACTCAGTGAGGAAAGTACTGGACTTCACCCATGGGAAATGTACCAGAGGTAATGGTCAGCAAGAGGAATCATCTGTGCCCCTAAAGACTGAGGCTGGTGGCTCCCCTGCTTCCAAGAACTCCAGAAGGGTTCTGGAAGTTCAACAGTCTTCGGGTTCAAGGAAATTATTACCCTGATTAGGAGAAGGGTTACCTTACTGAATTGTTTGTTCCTAGTAAAGGAATAGATGATAAGCGGGCTGTCATTTGGGATCAGGATCCCCAAATGTATTGTCTGCCCACCAGCATTTGATAAGAGAGATTACAGAGAGAGCATGTGTGTACTTCACTGCACCAAATATTGCTCTTTTGCTACAGGGGCAGACAATGAAACACAAGCATCTACACAACCATCTGGAGTTTATTGATTAAGGGAACTAACGGGGGTGGGATTAGGTGATGACCACCAAGAAAAGAGAAGGGTTGAGGGGCACATGCTTAAAAAGGAATGCTTGCACATGCATACTGAATCCTTAAGAAGCCCTGATTGTGACGTAGCTATGTGGTTGCCACACAGGTATGTGTGTCCCACTCATTGTCAAGGGGCAGGGCCAGCATAATGCCAAAGTTACAATAAGCATCATATATAATTTGTCTGTAGAATGTAACTAAATATATATCAGATGTATGGCCAATTTACCAATAGAGTATAAAGGAACTTGCATAGAGTTATGAGTATTATGGCCTGGCAGATGTACATTAACTGTTTTAAAGAAAGACAATAAGCACATTATTGTAGACAGTGGAAAGCAAAGAACAGTGATGGCAAGATGATGTCAGTTAGCTTGAGAAAGAGATATAGAAGAGTAATAGAAACGAACATGAGGATGATTTGATTGACCCTAAAACCTATATGGCTTGACGAAAGTAAAAAGTGTAATAAGAGAGAAAAATTTGGGAAAGGGGACTTTTTGTGGTTAATATATGAGGCCATCATTGGCCAATAAATAATTTTCTAGCCATGATGGTAATAGAAATACTTTATAACATAAAATCCAAGGCTTTATAGCATTGGTTAAATGGCATGTAGGCTTGTACTCATTAGTTATTCCAGTATATGTTTGTACAAAAGTTCCAAAGCTTTTGCAGCACAGATCTCCATGACCTATGAAACATAATATGAACTTTGAAACCCTGGATACTCAGAATGCTAGAATCTCTCTAGTAGTTACCTTTATGAGGTTTGACAACTCAAGATTCTGAATGTGTAAGCACTGTAATAAATGGAGCTGATCCAATTCTCTGAAGACCTCAGAGGTGAACTCCCCAAAAGACCACATCACCACAAATCCTATCAGTACAATAATAGCTTGAAAATGAGGAATTGAAAAGTTTAAATAAGTAAATTGTTAGGAATTGCAAAAGAGAAACAAATTTTGCAAGAATAAGAGCAAAATTTTCAATTACCTTTTAAAATAATTAAACAGGGATTCCATGAATATCGTCAGTGTCCTCAATAGCCCCTGTATCAATCCTTTTTTAGTTCTTTAAATCCCAGACAATTTGAGTGGGTTGATTGACTCCAAATTTAGTGTGGGCTTTTATTGTGATAAACATATTAACTAAATGAATCTATATTATTAGCTAAATGTTCTTAGTTCTTAAATCAGCAGGTAAAATGGATATAAAATATCTATGTACAGCATTGGGATCCTCTATTAAATTGGGAGGCAAACGCACTGTGATGACACAAAATAATTTTGAAAGAAAAATTTTCTTAAAATTTTACAATGAAGTGACTCTTTTTTCCAGTGTCTGTGAATGGGAAAGCATTGATCTGAAAAACTTTTAGACAGCTCTGAGTTTCTAGGGTGAAAGTGACAACACAAAATAGAAGAGAGGAAAATTTAGGTTTAGGAGACATAACAGTATATTTGCATGCCAGGACTGCTTAACAAAATAGCATAGACTTATTAGCTTAAAAAACAAATAACTTATTTTCTCAAAATTATGAACTTCCTAAATCTAAATAAAGTGTTTAACTTTTATTTAGGGAATATCTCTTGAATTCTAAGTGTTGGGCTACACTTCTGACTTCAGATGACCTGATCTGAGTGTCCCTGTATTCTAGTTTCTTATAAGAATTCCAGTTATAGGGTTAAAACAGGTATATTTGATTGAATTTGCCTTCCTTACAAAAGTATGAAGGTCCTATCTTCATAAAATGTCACAGTCTTAGGGGCTGTGTGCTGAGATTAAAATATGACTTGGTGGGAAAATAATTCAGTCCTTAACACCGAGTACTTAGGTTAATACCTGCTGCATTTGTCAGAAAATTCAAACTAAAAATATCCCATTAATTAAAAATATTCTTTTGTTTTACTGAAACATATTAGAATGAACTCTTCTACAACATCTAATACGATTTCCAGAATAAATACTAAGTACCACAGTATATACATAAAAAGAAGGGACAGAAAAATAGATCACACCCATAGCAGTGTATGAGGAACTAACACAATGTATTAAAAATTGAAATAACAATGACAACAAATTACAGGTAAAACAAACTAGTATTTTTTTTTTTCAAAAACGGGTATTCAGGTCTAATGTATACATACTCTTTTAAAGACCATGGAACAGCAGGGAGGTTTGGCACATAACTTTAATCCCAACATTGAGAAGTCAGAGGCAGGCAGATATCTATGGTTTGGAGGTCAGCCTGATCTACAGAGCAAGTTCCAGGGCAGCCCAGGTACACAGAGTTTCCGGGTCTAGA
The DNA here is from genome assembly GCA_030556225.1 of Cricetiscus sungorus. NCBI lineage: Eukaryota > Metazoa > Chordata > Mammalia > Rodentia > Cricetidae > Cricetiscus > Cricetiscus sungorus. The sequence goes on along the minus strand of JANBXA010000609.1, from coordinate 6,039,727 downwards.
TTGAGAAAAAAAGAAGAAAGAGAGAGAGAGAGAGAGAGAGAGAGAGAGAGAGAGAGAGAGAGAGAGAGAGGAAGAGAGAGAGAGAGAATTGCAATTCAAGACATGTCAATTGGAGTATTTGTCAGTATATTATACAAAGAATTATGCCTGTGCCTAATGTATCTGAACTGAGCTGCAAGTTGGAATTATGTTACAATTGATATCCACATCATCAGAGGCAAAAACTCATTATTGGTATATATTCATTAATGTATACATATATATATATGTATATATATATATACATACTGTATGCATGAAATGATCTATTACCAAAGTGTATTTATGACTTTGTGAATTTTGTGTTTACATGTCAATTTGACAGTATAAGCATGGGCACAGTAGAGACCACTGACATGGCTGCTCCAGGGTAGGGATGGAAGGTTTTTATTGTAGGTAAGAGAAAAAGAATATCCAGAGGCATCTGGAAGTATCTGGAGTGATGAAACGGTGAAATAGACTGGACATAGCCAAGACCTAATGCAGGGCATGGAAAAAATTATGCGGATTATGAGGAAAATGAGTAGCTGAGCATAGGGAAGCCCATCATCTTCAGCAGCCTGGCACTTTAAGACAAAAGAGCAAGTGAGAAGGGCCAGGATCCAGGAATGTTTAATACATATGTGTGAAAAGGAAAGTGAAGTAGCCTGAAGGCTAGCAAGGGCTTTGATATGCGATCAGAGGATTATGTCAATAGCAAACCATTTGACCCTCCAGGCAAAGACAAAGGAAATGGCTCCTGTTGGCTGACAACCCAGCATCACTAGTTTCTGGGGAATGCTTCTTTTATCTAACCACCATAAATGCTACTATAGTTCAGTTTAAGCTAACCTTAGAAATAATTTTGAAGCAAGTCAGTGGTCCTGCCTTTTAGGAGAAAATGCATTATATATTGTAACTTACTATATGACAAAGAAAGTAAAGAATTTCAGAAAAAAAAATGTACCTGGAGCAACCATATGAGAAAGTCAAGAGAAGTCTTAAAATGACATAACAAGACTCATGTTGATAAATATTAAAAATAAAGAAAGTCAAGACAGTCACCAGACCAAAATGAAACAATAAAAACAAACAAACAAACAACAACAACCATAAAACCACACACCACCAACACCAAAAAGAATAAGAAAGAAAGAAGGAAGGAAGGAAAATAGAAAAAAAACCTGTAAAAATAAGCATAAAAGAGAGGAATCCACTTACGAGAAAATGAGGCTCAAAAATATAGAATGAGAGAGTAGCACACTTGATTGACTCCTTTGTGGCAGTGCAGCTGCCTCCACGAGAAGGCAGAGGAACCCACTAGCCCACCAACATCAGGACACCAGCAGCACTCAGCTCCCATCTCCTCCCCTCCCATATTTCCAGACATCCATGGCAGCAGTCTTGCAAGCAGGCAGGCTGGTGGCCCCACACTCTGGGCTGTAGTGGCCACTGCCTAGTCTGGATGCCTTCCCTGCTCACTTTTGATGGAGGCAGAAGTAAAGTGTCCAATCCTGGAGTGCAGAGACCTGGACAGGACGCCCAAAGAAACTACTCCTAAATGGGAGCCAGGCAGGAGAGGTATAGGAAGTCACTGGCTTGAGGTAGAAAAAGAGTAGCAGTGGGCAGGTGGCACACATGGGGAGGAGGACCATGGCTGCATTAGGAGTCAGGCACAGATTTGGAAATGAGCAGATATGAGCCAGGAGGAGGGAGCAGGGAGTGAATACCTGGAGGAGACCTGGGTCTGAATCCAGGACACTGAGCCCCAGCCAGGGACAATTAAGGCACTGAGGTTGAAGGCAAGGTGGAGGAATAGAGGCACTTTGCAGTGGTTTTCTCTGCCTCCAAACAGGTTAACTCCTATGGCTAGATACCCAGACCCTGGGAACTCAGCTTAAAAGTGGCTACTTCTAGTGACCCAGAGTTCATAATATTGCTGGTTATCCATTGCCCCACTGCCAAAATCCAGCCCATCCCAAGGGCACCAGGGAAGCTAGAAGATGAAAGCACAGTAACAGGTGCCCAGCCAGCTTTGTCCTCAGGCTTCTTTGGGGGAGGTTAGAGACCAGCACTGGGTGCTGAGGCTTCCAACCAGAAAAGATGGCCAGTTGTCCCCTTAGCTAACATTCTCCTCCTTTTCCCCCATCCTCAGACATGGACCCAGGACCCAGTACCAGCGCACATGATTACAGGATCCAGGAGTCCGAAGGCCAGCCCAATAGCCCCACTAAAGAAAAAGGAGACAAAAGCCATGAAGCCTCCAATGATGCTAGTCCCATGGTGAAAAACGCTGCACAGGAGATGCCTAAGAGCACATCTTCCTCCAATACCAAAAATGACATCGTGGGCTGCAGAATTTCCCACTTCTGGAAGGAAGACAATGGGAATATCACTCATTGGAAGGCTACTGTCCTGGAGCAGATTGTTGTAACACCGTCTCTCTATCTGGTGAAATACGACAACATCGACTGTGTGTATGGATTAGAACTTTACAATGACAAGAGGATAATATCCCTTGAAGTTCTTTCTGAAAAAGTGGAAGAATGTGAAGGCCCTGATCCGATCCTTGCAGATACCATCATTGGAAAGGAGGTATCACACCTCTTTGAGGGAGAATTTGGCCATAAGAAACATTGGAGGGGGATGGTGCTGGGCCTAGCACCAGTCTTACCAGGCTTCTTCTATATTACCTATGAAAAAGATCCAATCCTGTATATGTACCAGCTCCTGGATGATTACAGAGAAGGCAACCTCCGTATCATTCGACACTTGGATGAGGCTCTGCAACAAGATGAAGATCTGGAATTTACAGATGACCTAATTGGCAAATATATTGAGTATGAAAAAGATGGGTCTTCCAGAATTGGCAAGGTGATTCACCAAGTTGAATCAAAATCTTCTGTATATTTTATCAAATTTGAGAATGATTTCCATATCTATGTGTATGACCTGGTGAAAAAGATCTGATTGATTGGTAAATTCATGCCACAACTGTTGAAATAAAGTTGTAATTTCCAGATATGCAGAGGCTTATGAGTGTGCTGGCAGCTCACAGTGTGCTTAAGAGTTGGTTGGGCTGACAAATACACATGTCTGTGGGTAAAGCGTGCAGTCTGAGCATTTGACTTGTGGAAAAGGCTGGGTGTGTTTTGTTGATTGGAGCAGGGAAGAATGGAACAGCTGTCAATTAAGCCTATGAGAGAAGTGAGCTCGTATCAAAGTCAGTCATCTAAAAATGGAATGGGAATTAGCTGGCCTGGTCTTGGGGAGAGGAGGAGAAGAAACTGGAGATGGGCTGTGGAGTAGGGGGCAGGAGGACGTGACTGCCTAGGGACAGATGGAGGGTAGCCAGGATGAGAGAGAGAGGCCAGACTGAGTGGAGGGAGAGAGTGAAGGAAGAAACATGGATTGTAAGGGAGGGAGGGAGGGAGGGGGGAGGATAGAGGGTGGGAGGGATGGAGGGAGGGAGGGAGTGAGGAAAGGAGGGAGGAAAAACAGAATGAAGCCTTCTGGCCCCTTCTGGCCCTCACAAAACCAGAAGAACTCAATAGAAGAATGCATGCTCATAGCAGCATAAAAGAGCTACTCAAAGTCTGTTCAACATGAAGGACCCTGATGAGAGAGGCGCTGGGCCTCAGGAGGACAGAAGGACTCATGTATAAAAGATAGAGTCAATTAAAGAGGTATCTGTAGGAGGAGCAATTCCAAGAAGAATAGCCTTCTTGGAAACATGTACATTCTTCTGTCTGTCTGGATTTCCATGGTGGCAATGGTTACCTAGCAAACAAAGGACAAGTGTTGTAGGATTACTTAAGGGAATTTCCTTGGGACTACTGGGACTGTGGAAACAAATTGTTTACAACACTGGCCTGGTTTTAGAGATTCTGACTCAATCTGCACCCTAAGCAAACTCATAAGAGTTCCAGGCTAGCTTTGGGCACAGGGCAAATACTTTCTTTGGGAAAATGGATGCTTGCTGAATGCAGGAATAGCAGTTATGTCACCCTCCTTCCTCTTGCGGGAAGGCCTTGCCTTCCTAGGAGAAAGTGGTATCTAATAATTGTGCCTCATGTCTCCATGCTATAGAGAGAACATGCCAGCCCATGCTCTGTCACAGCTGCCTGAAGCCACAGCTGGCTCCACTCAGTGTTCAGGCAAAGGGAAACTGCCCTTTTTTAGGCATTCCATTCCAGTTAGGTATTCTGTGAAGCCTGTAGCAACTGACAACTTCTGGGATCCTTCTAAGCATACTAGCTCCCATTAACTTCTTAAACTCCGAGCCAACACTGATGGAGATGTGTAGTGTGCACCTCTTCATTTGGGAGAGGGTGGTACAAGCAACAAGGGATTGAGTAGGGCTGGGAATTTTGGCTTTGCCTAAGTAGTACCTTAGGGTATACACTGCCACGTGGAAGGGTTGTTGTTTGTGGGAAGAGGAACTAGCAATGGCAGTAAAGTGCCTCACAACGGTGGAGTCCTGTGTCCTCCTCTTCTGCTCTCTCTTGTCATTCCCCATCATTCTGAAGTGCTCTGAGAGCAGCACTGTGTGTGTTTGGCCTCCTGCTTCAGCGGTTGCCTCATAAGAAAGGAGTGTCTCTTGTTCCTGCTCCTGAGGACTTCCTTAGGCCACACATAGAGATATTGAGGATCTCCTAAACATTGAAAGAAGGGGTCAAATCTCACTGATGCACCCCACCTACCAAGCAGTGACTCTGTAGGCTGAGGGCCTCAAGAATGGCACAAGACAAGTACCCCTCACCAGCAGCTTTGTTTTTCCTTCGTACATCATATGGTTTTGCTCAGCAAAAACCAGAAGGTCCTCCATGGATCATTTCTGCTAACTCCCATTTTTCTTTAATGTTACTCTTTCTGTTGTATTATACATGCAGTTAGACTTTTGGTAAGCTCCTATAACATAAATACCTTGGTAAAAGACTCATGTCCTAACAAGGATACCAGCATCGTGGTGTGAACAAGGGTTCATATCATTTTAAACTTGGAAAGGTGTCACTAGACCAGTCCTCCAGTTGCCCTGCCTTTCACAGTAGGAAAGGCCTACATTGAGACTATCCTTTTGGTCAGTGGCCTGACACAACAAAGGCAGGAGAGGACCAGGAAATGATGGGCACAGGCACTTGTCTTAGCACAATGCCCTGTCCCGTCCCCACAGAGGAAGTGAAAAAGGGAAATTGAGGTGATTTCAATAAATAAAGAGGTCAAATGACCAACCAGCTGTGGACTGGCTTACATAGCTTCCTACCCTGCATTCGCCCCCTGTTTGGGCCTTTCCTCCTCCTCCTCTTCCTGTTCATCCTCCTTATCCTGCCCTGTATGATTAATAAGATCATACAATTCTTCCACCAGCAGATAGATGCAGTAAAAACTTCATTAGGTCAAAATTCATTATCATAGGCTCAATACTCAGGAGCCAAGCTCCTCATTTGACTAGCCATCCTCATAGAAGCATTCTTCCTCCACCCTTCACCTGAACAATGATGGTTAAGAGCCCAGATAAGCTGGGGCAACCTAGGATAGGTCATGTAGTGTATCCTACTAGTTAGATACATGGTACCCAATGATGAGTATGATTTCCCATGGGGGACAACTTAAGACAGGGCCCATGATTTCCGCCATTCTTACAAAAGCAAAAGGAGGAGATGTTGGGCCTAAATAGGCAAGGGCATGAGGTCTAGGGGAACTTCCTGAGCTTAGCGCAAGTTTGGCAACTTGTCTATGGCCTGTATCCTCCAAATGGGAGTGAGTCAGCAAGGCCTAATCTAAGACTGCAGCTTGCATAGCTAATTGCTAGTTTGGTGGAATATTATTGGCCCTTTCACTTCATATCACTTTACCCCATTCTAAGATTCCTACCCCTTACCTTAACCCTATATAAATCCCTGCTTGATGCAATAAACCGAGTTCCTTCTACTGACCAGGCTCCTTGTAGCAACTGATTGTCCTTGCAGTGGGTAATGGCTGAGGAGCACGCAGACAGCATGCTCAAGCTCATCATTCCTGGGACCTCTCCCCTGAGGGAGGAATTGCAGAGGGACTACCTCACACTGCCTCACTGAAAGAAAATGCAAGTTCATGCCCTGGTGGGAGATGTATTTGTAGCTTTAGGGCTAGAACCAGAGTTACTGGTCTGATTTCACTTGCTTGATCCCACTGATTCTCTGTTCATTTGTTTTACCTTAGTCCCATAAACATTTTGAGTGTGCTGTTCCCATCATTCTTAAGGACACAGCTGTGAGCAGATCCATCAGATGAAAAGATCTTGCACTCATGGATCTTTCTTTGTAGTATAGGGATGTGCAGTGGACCGGTAGTTCATATGTCAATATGACGCATTTTCATAAATATAAGTGATAAGAGAAGGCACGTTATGGCCAGTTTTGAGAAAATGAAATTGTGGGAGAATGTTCCCTTCTGAGAAACAAAGTGCCCAGGAAGGGCCTCGTGGAGCTTTTAGGTTGGTAATAAAAAGTGAATGTAGTGAGACTGGCCCTTTAGCTACAGTCAAGGAGAATGTGCATTCCAGGTAGAGGGATGACAGATGCTGAAGCTCAGTGGACATAGAAAATATGACATGTGTGAGGAGAAGCAGCCAGGATGGAAGCATGGTTGGAGCTAATGGAGCAACATGGGAACTGTGGGATGTCACAGGTGTGGGGGTTAGGGTGAGGTGGCGCAGCTAGAGAGATGGCTGAGAAATTAGAACAGGGACAGAGAAATGTAGAAGGCAGATTCAAGGAGATGCCATGTAGCTGCCAAGAAAAAGGCCCAGGCATCACTGGTAAGCCAACATCATGCGGAGATACACAGATTAATAGAAACTTGTTAATAATCAAGAGAGAGCTAGCCAATGAGAAGCCTAAACCATTGGCCTGTTTATAATTAATACAAGCTTCCCAATCATTATTTGGGACTGAAAAGATGAGGGAATGAGTGGGACAGAAACTTCTGTCAACAGAACCCTTTGTCCAGTGCCATATAAACCTTTGAATAAGATGAACTTTGTTTAGTGATAGACTTTGACTACAATGGCTCTGTTAGTCATGGATCCCTAAAATCTCCTGCTACCAGACTCAGTGGTGTCTAAGGCTACAGGAGGCTACTGGAAGTTGTGCATATTGTTAGACATTTACACACATGTTAAATTACATGTCCACAACAGAATGCATCCTACATGTACTAAGAACAGTTACTTATATTTCTTGACCCATGAGAAGAGTTATTGTGGAACATTGTCTAAAGCCTTCCTGTTTCTTCTTGGTTGATTCAACACAAAGAAAACAGAAGGTCGGGAAGAGAAAGGAAAAAAATAAAATAATTTTTATAATACTCATACTAAGAAGAAAGTTTGCACTCTTCTAAGCCCTATTAAATCTCAAACACAATCTTAACCCTTATAATAGGTGCCAATGTCATTCCTGCTCTGGACTGAAATGTTGCAGATATCGTGAGTATAAGTCCATGGCAGAAATTGATCATTTACTATACTTTCTTTTTATACTATTGCCACATGTAAATTAAGATATGATTTTATTCACAGAACAAAATTTGTAATATGACTCAATAGTTGTCGATTGTAATAGCCCTAGTGGAAGTATTCTTGAAAGAAAATGCTTTTGATGTCCCTTCCAGGGAAATTCAACCCCAGGCTCTATTATCTACAAAACTACTGAGTAGGTGAAAGTCATTAATTCACAACATTTGGACTAAATACTTGAGTCTGGTATTAACTGAAACCTGAGATTGTTCATTGGTTTGTTGTGTATGTTAAATTTCACTGGGATGATATATGTGGAGTTAAAAGCATTTTGAGGACTGAGTATTCTCAGTAGATGTAACTTAAGATCATTTCCACAGTCCTGGACATACTCCACTAGATCAGAGGTTTTCAGCCTGTGTATCATGACCTTTGGGTGTTGAATGACCCTTTCCCGGGGATTTGTATCAGATAGCTTGCATTTCAGATGCTTACATTATGATTCACAACAGTAGCATAATTGCAGTCATGAATTAGCAATGAAAATGATTTTATGGTTGGAGGTCACCACTACAAGGGTAAGAGTATTAAAGGACCAAAGCACTAGGAAGGCTGAAAGTCGCTGCACTAGATGAAGTTTGTTCTACTTGGCTGACTCACAAAGTAGTGGAAAGGGACTAGTTATTGTTTCTCCTATTTGGGACTGAAAAATATAGGGGTGAAAAAAAGCTCTGCTATCACTAAAACTGAGTCATTTATGTATGTGATCACCACCTTAATAAAACATTTTCAGATAAGACTGAAATAATGTCCCCAAATTAGCATGTACTTCCTAAATTGTTAGAATTTGTGGCTCGATACATCACTCTACTGTACATGGCAACACACTGTCAAAACGGATGGCAAATATACACTTCTACTCCTGTTGCACTATTCTGCTTGATGCCAGACTTACTTATCTTTGCAAACTTAGTCTGCAAGTGAGACAGGAATTCCCTCTGCCATGATTCCCAAGACATCAATCATCATAGATTTGATTTTTATCTTCTCTAGTGCTTGCTGATTGTGTCTTACTACCACTAAAATATTTCAAATCAGTGTTTTTGATCCAGTCAACTGAGTCGACTCTGGATACAATACCAAGGTTATTGATGCTGACACAGTCATGAATGTACATTTTGATGCCATTTTCCAAAGTTGTAGCATGTGTCCTAGTGACTAGGCTCTTCCTGTGTGGTAAAATATCATGATCAGAGTAACATATAGAAAAAAATGTTTATTTGAGCTTATGATTCTAGAGGGTTAATGGTCAATGATGCTGAAAAGGAGGTAATAGTTAGCAGGCATAATTGATTCATTATAACATTTTCATATATGTATACAAAGTACAACATTAATATTTAACATCCGTTATCTTCTCTTGGTCCTTTCCATATACATTAATTACTGTTCTATATTTCTGTCTTTTAAAATCTTGGTTCTACATATGACAGAAGACATGATGCTTATCTAAATGGTCCTATTAGTTCAGTATTAACCTCTCATTTTCATACCAATAGTATAGATTCATTCATTGTATAGCTGTATATACTTCATTGTGTATGTATATCTCTCTTTTAAAATTTATATTATTTTACTGCTTTTAGTTTTTATTTACTTTATATTTATTTTTTATTATTTTATGATATTATTTCTTTTTTATGCTGCCTCCAAGGTGTTATTTTTTTGGTGGGATATATTTTTATATTTGTTAGAGAATTTAATACATAATTATATTATCACATTTCTTTTATTCATTTACTTTTTGAACTTAAACTAGGGACAATTGTATGACCTGATGCATTTGTGAACAGTGCAACAATGAACCTAGATATTTGGGTATGTGTTCTTCATGTAAATGTTTTTTATTTGAACACACACACATGTGTTATGGGAACATCATACATATTTCTACCATTACTCCATGTAAATTTCCATATTATATGAACTAATGTACATTACTGTTGAAATTGTAATCTGTGTTCTGTGGTGAATCTTGCTTGTAAAAATAAAGCCTGCCTGAGAATCAGAGAATGGAACTTTCTACTAGCTAACCATAGAGATCAGGAGGTCTGTCCAGAGAGCCAGGAAGTGAGGTAAGTGGGCAGAATCAGAATATAATCAGGGAGAAACAGGAATTTGTTTATTGTGTCCTGGGACACGAAGGAGTTAAGGTGTGGTGGTTGCTTGCTCCTTCTCTCTGATCTCTCAGCATTTTACTCTATATGTAATGCCATATTTTTATTATCTAGACCAGTTAAGAACTCAATTTACAGTATTCCGTTATGGGTATGGATTCTTTCTCTACTTCTTGGGAACCATCTGTTAAACTTATTGGCCCATTTTTATTGATAGAATTGCTTTTTTTGCATTGTTTAACTATTTTACATTTTTATGTATTATTGACAGTTATAAATTCTGTTGGAAGAAGAGTTGGCAGAAAATTCTCTCACTTGGAAGGTTATCTATAAACTGGTAAGTTGGTTGCTATGCTTTTGAGTTGGATGGAATATTACTTAAACATTCTATTGGAGAAGTATTCATAAAGTTGTTTCCTGTGTTATATATTAATGAATTTTCCTGTACTACTTTCACAATTCCTTCAAACATTTTCAATAAAATTTTGATTAAAATTAGAGAGAAGTCTTCCACATATGCCTATCCAGTTTTCACTGCATAATTGTTATAGAGGCTATGTTTATGAAACTTTTGTCAAAAAGCAGATATCTATAGCTGCATGTGTTTGTTTATTGAATCTGTTCATTTAGTCTACATACCTGCTTTTTTGCAAGGACCAGACATTTTTTCCTACTATGACACTGTAGTATGATTTCGAATCAGCTTTTGAGATATAGTCAGCATTGCTTTTGTTTCCTTCAGGATAACATTGACTTCACAGTCTTCCCTCTCCCTCCCTCCACTCTTTCCCTCTCTCCCACCATCGCATGCACCATAACCACCCTCCCCTCCCCCTGCATATGTAGGGTGATGCCCTCAAGGAGGAGTCTTCTAAATATGTCAAGTCATTTGGAGTAGGGACTAAGACTTAGCTCCTGTCTCTAGGTTAAGGGAGTATCCCTCCATGGGGACTGTGCCCCGATAGTCCTTTTGTGCACCAGGAATACAACTGTCAGAGGTCTGTTAGACTGTTCAGGCCTTCCAGCTGAGACAGTCCCATGCTGGATTCCCATCAATCAGTCTGGGAGGCCCATTAGTTCCTCCTTGTTCTGGTAAGCTGTCTCTATGTTTTTCTGCAGCCTGGTCTTGTCCTCTCTCTCTGCATCTGGATTCCAGTTCGGGTCAGTGTTTAGTTGTAGGTGTTTGCTTCTGTTTCCATCAGCTACAAGATGAGGGCTGAATGATGGTGTATACGTTATTTGTTGATCTCATTATCAGGGAAGAACATTTATGCTAGCCTTTCCACTGTTGCTTAAATTGTTTTTTGAGGTCAGTCTTGTAGGTTTCTAGACATTTCTTTAGGTTCACTTTTCTCTTCAAAAATCATGGCTCCCACTTGTAAGATCTCTCTCTCAGTCTCTCTGTCTGTCTGTCTGTCTGTCTGTCTGTCTGTCTCTCTCTCTCTCTCTCTCTCTCTCTCTCTCTCTCTCTCACCATTCTTCTATACCTCCCTTGAGTCAATCTTCCTAGTCCCATGTGTGTTTTCCTTACTTCCCCTTCTCTTTCTCCAAGTTCCTTTCCACTCATTGCCACCCACTCCCTATGTACTCTGGAGAACTTGTCCTTTCCCCCTTATGTGAAGGACCATATATGAATCTATGAATCTCTTAGTACCTTCTTTGTTCCTCTGGCAGTGTGAATTATGGGCTGGTGATCTTTGCTCTAGGTCTAAAATCCATACATGAGCCAGTACATACCTTGTTTCTCTTTTTGTAACTGGATTACATCATTCAGGACGGTTTCTTCAAGTTCCACCCACTTGCTGAGAATTTTAATATTCCATTGTCTTTTTCCCCCAGAGTAGTATTCCATTGTGTAGATGTGCCACATCTTCTTTATCGATTCTTCAGTTGAGGGACATCTAGGTTGCTTCCAGTTGCTTTTTTTTTTTCACAAATAATGCTGCTATGAACATCAATGTGCCCATGTCTTTGTTGCATGGTTGTGAACCATTTGGGTATATGGCTAAGAGTGGGGTGGCTGGGTCCTGTGGTAGACTGATTCCCTTTTTCCTAAATTTCTGGTAGAATTCTTCACTGAAGCCATCTGGCCCTGGGCTTTTTTTGGTTGGGAGGTGTTACAAGCACATTTTTCCCTGCTGGTTGGGTCCCGCCACCTGCCAGCCCCAATAACATGCAGAGACTCTGTATTTGATACAATCCTGTTGGCCAGTTACTATCATTGTTTATCAGCTAACTCTGTTTTAATGATTAACCCATTTCTACTATTCTAAGTATTTCCACGTGGCTCATCTTAAGAGCCAGAGCAGCTGGCTGGCGTGCTATCTCTCCAGGCTCTCCTTGTTGACTCCTCCTTCCTCCTTCCTCTTTCATCCTTGTGTCCTAATCCCTCCTATCTTGCTTTCCCATTGGCCAGCAGGGCTTTATTCATTAATCAGTATGAGAAACATATTTACAGAATAGTATCTCCCATCATCTCCTCTTTTCTGTATAAAATAAACGAAGGGTTTTAACCTTAACATAGCACAATATACCACACAACAGTTATCAAATAAGAATCACAGTTTAAAATATTTAGTCCATTAACATTTAGTAAGACTTAAAGAAAATATTTTATCATCTATCCTATCTTTATGAGTCTAAAGTCTTATATGTAAATTATCTTTAATCCTAACTAAGGAAAACTATAACCATAACTATCTGTCTTCAACTCCATCAAAGACCACAAAAGGATAATATATGAAATTTACAACGACAGAGACAGCTCGCCTGGTCAGTCACCTGAAGTTCTTCTGTAATGTTTCATCTTCAGCCCATAGGCCATAGTGTGTCCGGCAGACTCCTCAGCAAAGCAGGAAACTTTAAACTGTCCATCTGTATTGACAATTTGTCAGTCTCTTTTCTCTTTGTCTTGTAAACTGTCTGGCAGACTCTTCCATGAAGCAAGAATCCTGTAGCACTGTCCATCTTGTATCAGCAGTCACTTTTCTGTAGGTCCTGCATGTCCAGTTTATACAGCATAAAGTCAAACAGTCCAGACAAGAGCAGTATCTTGTCTATATGGCTAGTCCTGCCATATTGAATGCAAACTTTGTAACGAGTTTCTTCAATGTCCATCTTCCTATCTGACACAGGTTGTGTTGCTAGGAGCAGTTGTGCCTCACTGTCAAGAAAACCCTAAACCATTTTAAATGGCATATTCTGTAGGTCTTTGAAAGGTTTGAAGAATGCCTATCCATCTCAAATACATCTCTGTATATCTAGTAATCCTAACTAACTTAACTCTAAGTTTTAACTATCACAAGTAAATCCCTATAATCTGTACTAAATTATACATTACATTTTTCAATGATCTATATAAACACAATACCTAAACAAGAGGAGAAATATACAAATCACAAAATTGACTTTAAATTGAATCAATAAATGAAAATCCATTCCAAAACGAAGTATTCATATCTATGACATAATTTCCTTTTTAACCTTTAAAAAGATTGCTTGTGGCCATTAACCATTTATAACCAAGCCCACTTAAATGAAAACAAACATTTATAAACAATATTTGGGTATTTGGGCTTCGTTTTTTGCAAACTACTTCCTGCTGGTAGGGAGCACTGTCATGGGGAATCCAAAGAAGACACAAAAGTCTTGGCTGTAGATTGCAAGGATGCTTTGTCCCAACTGCTTTGAATGCTGGATCACTTTGGGTGCTTTTTCTCTCCCAAGCCTACATATATTTTAAAACACACTGTAAACCTTTAGAGGTTTTTCTTGATCTGAATCTGTTTTTACTGTAAATCTTTATCTTTTTGTGGCTGTGAGTCTTTTATTTGGTAAACAACATTGCTAAAATGAAAGCCATAGCTATTAGCCACAGTCTATCCAAGATGGTGGCAGGTAATTTTACCACCAGAACTGAGAGCTGTGATCACTGCCTTGGTATACGCTGCAATCCAGCAGCATTGTGCCGGCTTGGAGATGTGATCACTGCCATTGCTAGCTCTCATACACACCATTCAGATGTTAGCATTCAACGTGGCTAATAAGAAATCCCACTTCTGACATCAGATATCATGATTTAATAAGGATCAGGATAAACAAATAGGCTGAATAAATGTTTATTCAGGGAGAAATAACTTACAACATAAACAGATGAACACTACATAAACAGATGCCACAGATGGAGACAAAGTGAATATCTCACTACAGTGGTGTCATTTGCCTTACAGAAGCTCTTCAGTTTCATGAGGTCCCATTATTAATTGTCCATCCTGTGTCTGTGTTTCTGGTGTTGCATTCAGGATGTTGTTTCCTTTGCCAATGCAATCAAGCCTACTTTCTCTTCTATCAGGTTCAGTGTAACTGGATTCATGTTGAGATCTTTGATCCACTTTGATTTGAGTTTTGTGCAGGATCCATTTGCATTCTTCATGCCAACATTCAGTTGGAACAGCACCATTTGTTGAAAATGATTTCTTTTCTTCATTATATAGTATTGGCTTCTTTGTCAAAAATCAAGTGTCCATTGTTGTATGGTTTCACTTCTGGGTCTTCAGTTCAATTCCATTGATCTACCTGGCTGTTCTTATGCCAGTACCATGTGGATTTTAATTATTATAGCTCTGAAGTAAGGCATGACATCAGACATAGTGATACTTCCAGATAATCTTTTTTTGTTCCTGGTTTTTATTTTTTGAGAGAGGGTTTCTGTATTACTTTGGAGCCAATCCTGGAACTCGCTCTATAGACCAGGCTGGTTTTGAACTCACAGAGACCCACCTGCCTCTGCCTCCCAATTGCTAGGATTTAAAGGTCTGCGCCATCAACACCCAGCCACAGTTCTTTTATTTTTCAGGACTGTTTTAGCTATCCTGGGTTTTTTCATATGAAGTTGAGTATTGTTCTTTCTTTCTTTCTTTTCCTTTTTTTTTTCTTTTTCTTTTTTGTTTTTTTTTTTTTTTTTTTTTTTTTGAGACAAGGTTTCTCTGTGGCTTTGGAGGCTGTCCTGGTGCTAGCTCTTGTAGACTAGGCTGGTCTTGAACTCACAGAGATTCTCCTGCTTCTACCTCCCGTGTGCTGGGATTAAAGGCATGTGCCACCACTGCCCGGTGAGTATTGTTCTTGAGGTCTCTAAAGAATTGTCTTGGGGATTTCATTGAATTTAGATTGCTTTTGGTAAAATGGCCATTTTTACAACGTTAATCCTATGAATCCATGAGCATGGGAAGTCTTTCTATCTTCTGCTATCTTTTCTAGTATTTTTTCTTCAATGTCTTGAAGTTCTTGTCATATAGGTGTTTCATTTCTTTGGTTAGAGTTGCCCCAAGATATTGTTTCTCTGCCCATTCATCATTCGTATATAGGAGGGCTACTGATTTTGTTTTGTTTTGTTTTGTTTGAGCTAATCTTGTATCCTGCCACTTTGCTGAAGGTATCTATCAACTGTAGGAGTTCTCTGGTAGAAATTTTCGGGTTACATATATACTGTCATCTGCAAATAGTAGAAGTTTGACTGTTTCCTTTCCAATTTGTATCCCCTCAATTTCCTTTTGTTGTCTTATTGCTCTAGCTAGAACTTCAAGTATTATATTGAATAGATATGTGTTAGGAGCAGGTTTTTCCCCACCGGTCTGGTCCCTCAGCCGCACCAGCCACAAATAACACAGAGAGACACTATTAGATAAAATGCTGTTGGTCAGTTACTAACATTTCTTATTGGCTAGCTCTGTCTTAAATATTAACCCATTTCTACTAATCTTAATATTTCCACGTGGTCTTATCTTACCAGAGAGAGTGCTTGGACTTCTCTACAGTCTCTGTATCTTGACTGCTCCCTACTATTTCCGTAAATCCTCCTTGTCTCCTAGTCCTGCCTATCTTGCTTTTCTATTGGCCAACAGTGCTTTATTCATTAACCAATAAGAGAAACATATTTACTGAATGACATCTTCCATCAGATATGGAGAGAGTGGACAGCCTTGTCTTGTTCCTGATTTTACTGAAATTGCCTTGAATGTCTCTCCATCTAATTTGATGTTGACTGTTGCCTTGCTGTATGTTGTTTTTATTATGTTTAGGTATGTTACTTGTATCTCTGATCTCTCCAATACCTTTATCATGAAGTGGTGTTGGATTTTGTTAAAGTCTTTTTCAGCATCTAATGATATGATCAAACATTGGGCCGAGCTCAGGGAGTCCTGCAGAGGAGAGTGAGGAGGAATTGTAGAAGCCAGAAGGGTCTAGGGATATTGCAGTGAAATTCACAGAAAAAGCTAACCTGGCTCTTGGGAACTCAGAGTCTGAAACAACAACCAGAGAGCTGCATAGGACCAACCTAGGCCCTCTGCATATATGTGACAGTTGTGTATCTTGGTCTGTTTGTGGGACTCCTGGCAAAGGGAACAGAGGATGTCTCTGGTGCTTTGACTGGCTCGTGGGAACCCATTACTCATTGGGTTGCCTTGCCCAGCCTAAATAGAGGGAGAGGTGTTGGTCTTTATGATAGCTCGATATGCTGTGCTTTGCTGATGCCCGTGGGAGGCCTGTCCCTTTCTGAGTGGATACAGAAGAGGGGTGGATTGAGGTGGTGGCAGAGGAAAGGTAGGGGGTGTGAAGAGAGGAGGGAGGCTATGGTCAGAATGTAACATAAATAAATAAATTAAATAAATACAGTTTGGAGGAGTAGCCATTATGAGAGATAAGATGAGACATGAACCTTCTGGATTGAAATGTGGTGAAGGGAGATGAATATGGAAAAGATTTAA
The DNA here is from genome assembly GCA_030556225.1 of Cricetiscus sungorus. Classification (NCBI taxonomy): domain Eukaryota; kingdom Metazoa; phylum Chordata; class Mammalia; order Rodentia; family Cricetidae; genus Cricetiscus; species Cricetiscus sungorus. The sequence continues at coordinate 6,023,273 of JANBXA010000609.1, read as the reverse complement.
GGAAAAAAAATAATGTGAAATTAGGTCACAGTCAAGGGAATGAACAATTGTATTCTAGCGGTGTACATTTTAGAAAGAATAGTTCTAGCAAAATTGTTATGTTCTTTTAGATAAGAAGAGGTAGGTAAAACAATAGAAAGATTTTGAAGGGGAGAAAGAAGTAGAAGTGCATTAGCTTCATAAGTTGATTTTGTTTAGGGTTACAATAAGGACAGAGTAGACAAGGCTGGAGTATTTTGAATTCAGTTCTAGACTGTTTTTTTGGAGTCAAGGTTAAATAGACTAGGCAGTGAGGTGTTCAAAGAAAGAAAGGCCTTCTGTTAGCTGTGATCTTTGCCTTATTATATTACAGGATGGATCCATGCTGTGCTGACTCCTGTGGACTGCCTAGCATTTGGAGGAAACTTCTTACATAGCCTTACATTGAAATGCAGCTCAAGTGAGTTCTGAAATTGTTCCTTGTTCTTGTGCTTTCCACTGAGTAAAGAATGCAGTATAGTAAGATAAAGACAACTAGAAAGGAAAATATCTTGGGTTTTCGTGTGTGTGTGTGTGTGTGTGTGTGTGTGTGTGTGTGTGTGTGTAGCCCTGACTGCCCTGAAACTTGCTTTGTAGACCAGGCTTGCCTCAGACTCAGAGATCTGCCTACCTCTGCCTCCCAAGTGCTGGGATTAAAGGCATTCACTGCCTCCGCCTCCACCACCATCGAGCTGTATCTTGGTTCTTGATGACACTCAGTTTGACAAAGTTAACACCCTTTCTTCACATGGTTGTTAATGTGTCTTTGGGCAAGTCACATACTCTTTGAGCCCGATGTTTCTAAGTAGTACTTTAGAGCGACACCTTGAGGATTAAATATAGCAGATACATATCACCAAGAATAATACTTGATATATAATAAGTTCTCAATAATAGATCCTTTTTATATTCATTATGTTTCCTTACAGAGCCTATGAAATTGAGAAGTGGCTGAGCACAGCAGACCTCTTCAAGTTTTCCAACTTTGAGACCATCTGTTGGTATGTGGGAAAACACATTTTGAACATCTTTCGAGGTATGATTCTCCTTATGAGCTATCATTTTTGCTAAGAGAGAGAGGAAGAAGAAGGAGTGTGAAAATTGTGGAGAGGAAGAATGGGAGAAGAAAGCTTGCTACTGCTGGTGCCTTGCTGTGTATGTCAAAACAGCATTAATACCTTAAATGCTTATAATAAAAAGTCCAAATAACTGAGATATAGAACCAGAAATATTTACAATAAAAAGTCCAAATAACTGAGATATAGAACCAGCCTAGAGGTCCATAAGCAGATGGTGGATAAAGAAAATGTGCTATATAGACATATTGGAACTTTATTCAGCTATAGTGAAAAACTGAAATTTTGGTATTTGGAGAAAATGGATGTACTGGAAATCATTATGTTTAAATGAAATAACCAGACTGAGAAATATTTTATTTTTCTCTCATATGTGGAACCTAGATGTGTGTGTGTGTGTGTGTGTGTGTGTGTGTGTGTGTGTGCGTGTGTGTGTGTATTAGTGTATGATTAAAGTATAAGGGGATTATAAGTATGGAGAAGGAGGTCTAACAAGTGTGTCAAAGCGGTGGTCTAAAAGCTACATCCAGCTGCATGTGGCCAAGGACAGCAGAAAATGGGACCCAGCACAAAATTGTAAACTACTTAAGATGTTATTAAGTGCTTTTGCAGTTTGTTTTGGTAACTTACTTGTAGGGTTATCTAGTGTGAACTTTAAGGTAACCTCATTGGGTTGCAATGTCAGAAGGTTGGACACACTTGGTGAGGGATGGGCAGGACAAAGGGTAATGGAATAGGTGTAACGTGGAAGCAGATGCCAGGACTCTGGGGTAAGGAAGAGGTAGAAGAGGGCAGTGGGTTGAGTTAATAAGAATAAAATACACTGATAAAAACCTCTTTGTATTTTTCTGTACCTAACTAAAAAATAAAAATGTGACCTAAAAAAGTGCTACAACCATTACACTTCACTCTCTTTGTCCCCCTATATCATCCCTAACTTATAGAAACTACTAATCTGTTCTCTATCCCTATAATTTTGTCATTTGAAGAATATTATATACATGGAATCATATAGTGTCTATTAGGATTTACTCTTTTATTAGTATCCTGGATGTGCTTCACTCAGGGATAAGGTCCAGTCCTGATATCCTGGCCTCATCATACATATTCTTGGGTATCAGCCCACAAGGAAGCCTACTAGCTGAATTTCCTCTTTCTTGGTCTTGTCTGAAATAAAGTGAGTCTCTTGTTTGGACCTGAGATTGATTCTTCAAGGTAACTTGGTCATAAAGAAATCAGTATTTCAGTTACAAAGAACCTCATGGCTCAATGGGTACAGTCTCTTACCCAATACTTCAAGCCCTTACTCTGCCACTTTGACAGATTGTCATGTAAATGTCCAAATGTGGAATAACTAATGGCTCATTTACCTATTTTGAACAGTTTAGTTCAGTAGAAAAACATTTATAAAGCCTAAAACTGAGTGTTAATAGCTTCCTCATGAAGTAAGGCATAGCATAATCAATTTTGAGACCTAAAAGGCAGAATAATTTCATAGAAGGAATATAGACCTCCCTCATATTCAAATAGACAGGATTTAGTCTGCACTCTGGTGCTTACTGTGTGTATATCCTTAATTCAAGACTCTCTCAGACCTTTAGCTTCCTGAACTCTCTATAAAATGAACTTTGTTTGCAAGGTGGATTATCAGGATTAAATGACAGCTGCCTAGTATATAATATGTTCTCAGTAACTGAACACTATTGGTATAACAGAGCTGAAGGTGTGCCCAGAATCCTCAGCATTTTCTTTGGTTGTCTGACAAAGGTAGCAAGTCCTTCATCCCTTTGAATGACTGTATTGAGATTCTTCTTTTTCTTTTTATCCCCTGTTTTAGGTTTGCGAGAGAACAGGAGACACCCTACCTCCTACTTGGTCCATGGTGGTAAAGCTTTGAACTTGGCCTTTAGAGCCTGGACAAGAAAAGAAGTAAATATGCTTAGTTTTATACCTACTCAGGGGTGTTTCCTTATGTAAAGGGTAGCTATTGATGTTTGGGAAGACATAAGGAATTACAGAGGCAAGTAGGCTCCTGCGTTAGAGTGGAATACTGGTCTAGGAGCCTTTATTTCTGATTTTAAGTAGCAATACATGCGTATTCTTCAAAATTAGAAACATATAGAAGGTTGTAAAGAAGAAAAATATCACTTGTAATTTTAACTGAAAGGAATTGACATTTAGTTACATTTTCTTTTTATCTTTTTGTGTGCATTACATTTTTTCCATTTTATTGGATGTGTGTGGGGTTTGGACAAATGTAAGGGCATGGCATGCACACAGTACCTTCAGAGATCAGAAGAGGGTGTCAGATCCCCTGGAACTGGAGTTGTACACTTAATGTGGGTGTTAGGCATTGAACCACTCTCCTCCAGGAAAGCAGCCAGTGCCCTTAACTCTGTGCTTTTTTTTTGAGGGCACGAGAGGTAAACTCTAGAGCCCTGCATATATTCTGTACCTTGTACCCCTGAGCCTCATATGTGCATTTAGAAACATAATCAATATTGCATTATTTATTCAATTTTGTATCTCATTAGATAGACTTAAATTTTTTGTGTTGCTCAAGTTCTCATGAATACTTAATTGCTATCTGCTATTCTTTTTCAGGAATGTGCTATCTTTATCTAGTTATTTGTTTACAGTTGCTTTCTATTTCTTTCTTACTTGGGGGGATGTAGTTACAGTGAATCATACAGTGAATATCTGTATGCATCAGTCCTTGCCCTTATCTCTTCTTAATTCCTTCAGGATAGATTCGTGAAAGACCAATGACTAGATTAATGTATATGAAAAAATGTAAGGCACTTGATACACACTGCTAAAAATGGCTTTTTTAGAAATGTACTCTCTGACTATAAAACAACTATAAAAGACAATTTTTGTATTTTCTTAAACTCTATGTATTAATTTGGAAATATCTCCAGAATTTTGTCAAATGAAGGTACAGAGCCATGTATAGAAGCAACCATTTATGTAAAAGGGGAGAAAACAAGAATTCTGTTTGTGTATATTCATATTTTCCTGAAGACATAATCTTTAGGCATGTTTCAGAAGTTAATGAAAAAATAGTTACCTATGGGAGAGGGTAGAATGAGGGATGCTAGGGACAGGGTAGTGGTGAGGGTTTGCAACATAATTATTTTAATTATTTATTTTTGAACCATGTAAATATATTAATTTCCAAATGTTCACTTAAAAATGTCAACCTTAAGAAATGCAAAAATAGCATTGAGTTTGTTTTGTGTTGGTCAACTACTTGCCCTGATGTGTGGTTAATATACCCAGTGAGACTATATTGGAGAAAACTGACTTCTTTATCAACAGATATCAATCACAGATAGGTTATATTGGCTAGGGGTGGGAGTCCATGTTGATTTCTGGTTTGAGGTGTGTGTGTGTGTGTGTGTGCGTGCGTGCATGCGTGCGTGCGTGCGTGCGTGCGTGTGTGTGTGTTTTCTATGTGTATTTCTTGTTTGTTGTTTTAAAGTGATAAAAAGGACATAAAGTTGGGTGGGTAGTATTTGGTTAAAATTAGGGAAGGGGAAGTACATGATCAAAATATATTTGAGAAAAATTGTTTCAAAGAGTTAAAACAAAGAAATGCAAAATATAGAAGAAATATTAATGCTGTTCCACGTTTCAGACACTGTAGGTTTAACCTGTGCAATCTCTTCATCTTATGTTGCCAGTATTCCCCTGATATTTTTGAACTTCATGTTTTGGACTTTCCCTTGTTCCCTGATCTCAGTACACCTCTTTAGTCTGTAGTTCTGTTTTTCCATCCTTCTCTGGTGTGGCTACTTTTAGTGTTTAGTGTTATCTCTGATCCTTCCTACTGAATAAACTTCAGACAGACTGTTCAAGGAACACCAAAAGAAAGTGACTGAGTAGTAGTTCTTAAGCATTCATCCACCAAAGTCAAGATAGAACCAGGAACAAAGGAATGGGCTCCAAATAGTGAGGTCAAAGGGAGCTAGAGGAGAGTAGGATACTTTTAAGGAGCATAGATAGGCTCATGGAAGAAGTCTTTGAATAACAGATGATTTGCATGGAAGCACCTGCTCCCTTCACTCCAGTTCCCCTCTTTTCCTGGAAGGGAGAGAACCATTAAAGTTATCCAACTGGGATACATGGGTTCTCATTGACCTATGTAGCCTCACCTTCAAATTCCAGATTAATTAGCTGTTAAGGGGAGAAAAAATTGAACCATGAGAAACAAGAAAAAAGTACTGGGAAACTATTCATCTTCAGTATTTATCTTCTGCCTACTGAATACAGAAGCAAAATGAAAAGTGGTAGAATAACAACAAAGCATTCATCTCAATATATAAAAACCTAAATCTCAATACTAAAAATGATGACAAGCAAAAGACACACAACTGGCAGGTATCTCTCTGCTGTTAAGGTGCTATTGAGCTAGCTATGCACCTGTAGCTGCTGGTACTGAGGTCTTTTCTCCCAAGTTTACATCTTAATTCTTGACACTTCTTGATATTGTCCTTTATCAGATATGTGATTTTTTTAGACAGATTTTTCACTATATAGCCCAACATGGCCTCAAATGAAAACCTGCTGCCTCAACATCCTAAGCACTGGAATTATAGATGAGTACTTCTATGTTCAGCCTAAGCATTGGAATTATAGATGTGTATTGTGTACTTCTATGTTCAGCCAGATATATGCTCTATGAAAGTTTTCTCTCCGTCCTTGGTTTATCTTGAAGTAACAGAGGGTTTTTCAAAGACAGGTGTTTGTCTTCTGTGAGTCTATTTTATTTATTTAATTTTTTGTAGTTTATGCTATTTTTGTCTTATGATATAGTTGCTTAGCAAAAGTTCACAAAAATTTTCTCCTCAATTATATAGGGCTTGTATTTTTAAGTTCTAAATTTAGGTTTGTTATCCTCTCTGTCTATTTCAAGAAATGTATTAAAGTTTTTGTTTTTGTTTTGCCTATGGATATCCAGTATCTAATTGATTCTCTATAGGTTATTGAAAAGACTATCCTTTCTTCATTGCTTGCCATTGGCATGTTTACAAGAAATCAGTTATGCTTCTTATATGACAGGCTCTACCAGAACATGAGGATGAGATCCCAGAGACAGTGCGGACTGTACAGCTCATTAAAGATCTGGCTAGGGAGATCCGCTTGGTGGAAGTAAGATGCATGGGAGGAAGGAAGGCATGTGGGAAGGGCTGGAGACTCAAGTGGCAGGTCAGTTCTTTGTAGTTGCTGTAAAGCCCAGGGAAGGAATGGAAAAATTGTATCAAGTGCCTTGTTCATTCATTTAATTATTCATTTAAATAATTATGTTCTATGAATGCATGCCACATGCTGGGATAGGTTCTTGGGATACGTGAATGATGTAGTGTCTACCCACAAATTCACATAGTTGACCTCTCTGAATTCAGTTTCTTTATATCTTAACTGAGAATAATGATTCCCACTCAAGGTTGTTAAGAAGATTAAATAAGGTAATGTGAATTGAATGTCAAGTATAGTGCTTGACATGCAGTTGGCACATAATAAATTCTAATGATGGACCATAGTGATAGTTATAGTTGTTCCGTTTAATTCAGTCTCTGAATTCTAAAAAATGACAACCTCAGGTTGAAAATTATCACAAAGGCATGTTTCAACAGGTGGCATATATCATGAGACAGGAGATATAGTAGTAAGAAACTCAGAGAAGCCTGGGTTCTGGTTCTTTCACTTAAAAGCCTTTCAAAGTCTCAGTTTCCTGATCTGTAATGTAAAGAATAACTTTACCAACATTTAAGATCTTTGGTAGAATTGAGAGGTAATATAGATCCCCTCACACAGTGCCTGGCAGAGTAAATACTCAATAAATGTGAGTCACTGTTATTAATAGACTTTGTAGCAAAGAGAAAACTCAGTGTGGGCTGGTGAAGTAGCAGAGGCACCAGAGGAGAATTGGACTTAAGGATGTTAAAGTTGTCTTAGGATCCATACAATTGTATTTAGAGACTAAGAGATGTAGTCTATGTGTCTGTCTGTGTTTCCCTCCCTTCTTTCTTCCCTCTTTCTTTCCTTCTTTTCCTTCTTTCCTTGTGAATATATGTATTCATGTATGTGTATGCATGCTACCGGGTCATTTGCTTTTAGAAGTTGGACTTCTGGCCCCACTGCTTGTAGCATCTTTCACTATCTACTCCATAGTCTTCAGTGTCTACATCCTACCTCATTTTCTTCTATTTCATCTACTAAAACCTTTCAGGAGTCAGTCAAAGGACTGACAGTTGACAGTTAATATTCATCCCAATTTTCTACATACAGAACTTTGGGCTGGTTAGAAGAAAACTCATGAGACAGACCACTGGCATTTCTTTTTCCCCAAATAAGATCTTGTATGGAAGCCAGTTTATATAACAAATCAAAGCATAACTGCTTTGAATAGGATAAAGGTCAGACACCTAGAGCTCCCTTGTTCTTCTCATCTGCCTTCCACATACCACAAATCCCCAAGATTTCTCCCAGGAAGCTCAAAGAAAGCACAGAACATCTTTGAAAATATTTCTTGAGTATTGACTTTTACAGTTGAGCAAACAAGCACTAGAGCTTGTTCGGTCAGATAACTTTCCCAAGGTCACAGGGATAGCTGGTAGCAAAATTAGGACTAGAATCGTTCTTCAAAAGTCCTATAGTCCATAGAGTTTGAACCACACAAATAAGTACTTGATTTTTTTTATTTTGTGTCAGCTAATCTTGGAGTCTTTTCCCTCCAGTTTTGACAGTAATGCTGGTCTTTTTCTTTGCTCGTCTTCTCTTTACTTGTCAATGGCTGGGTAAAGAAATGCCACCCAATAAATTTATGATGACTCACTTTATAGGAACCAGGGGTGTGCATATGTGGAGCAACTGTGTAAGCCACTTCCATGGCAGTAACATTAGCGCTGAGAACAGACCTCTTCTCTTAAATTAGAGAGAACCCTTGAGAAAGCTCTAACCCCCTCGTGTACTAATACTCTTGTAGGACATCTTCCAACAGAACGTTGGGAAGACGAGCAATATCTTTGTGCTGCAGACGATCGTCCCAGCTGGCTCCATCCCCTTTACCAGGCCAGCCCATTCCACTTCAGTATCCATGTCCAGGCTGTCACTGCCCTCCAAAAGTGGTTCAAAGAAGAAAGGCCTGAAGCCCAAGGATATCTTCAAGAAGGCAGAGCGAAAGGGCAAGGAGAGTTCAGCCTTGGGGCCTGCTGGCCAGTTGAGCTATAATCTCATGGACCCATACAGTCATCAGGCACTGAAGACAGGCTCTTCCCAGAAAGCAAAGGTGGGTGCTGGCCCATGGGTTCAGCCCAGCCCTTTTGGGTACCTTGGAAGAGCAGTATTTCAAAAGAACAGGCTATCCTGTTTCCATCTCTTTAGGGCCCCTGGTGTTTGGCTACCAGATCCACTCATTTAACAAGCATTTATTGAGACATTTTCTGTTGCTGGGCACTGTGATAGGTGCTGTGACTGGAACTCAAGAGGCTGATAGGCTAATAAGAATGATAGGCTTAAAAACAAATGAGTGAAATGAAGTGTGGATGCCACAATCAAGGGTCTGTGTGGGTTTCTTCAGACATAGAAGGGGGTTGATTCTATCGAGGTAGGGCTCAGCTCTTTTCCAGGAACAAGACACTTGAGTTGAATCTTGATATACTGAGGTGGGAATGAGATTTGAGAATGTTGTGTGTTGGGTTAGAATTTTGAACAGGTCCTTTTCTCCTCATTCAGGGTTTTACTTTGTCTCAAGATTATGTTGTCCTCTGTAGGTATCTAATAATGGTACCCTCTTCCTTTTTTAGAGAATATATGTTTCAGAAGCTATGATACATTTTCCCCAAGCAAACTATATATTCTCAACCTCCTACTCTTGTAATTGTTGGAGGTGGGGGTTGTGGATAGGCAAATTAGAAAGCCTGGGTTTAGAGGGTTTTTGACAGTTTTGCAGTAAAACCAGGGGGAACTGGCCATCTTGATTTACCTGGGAGTCTCAGACTGGTGACAACTGAGCCTCCTCCTTCTACAGTTCAACATCACTAGTACCTGCATGAATGAATCAGATGATGACTCTCCAGACATGGACCTTGATGGCAGTGAAAACACACTGGCCTTGTTGATGGCCAATGGCAGGTAAGATGGGTAAAAGAAACAGATAACTGAGATTGCCAGTGGCAAAATATAGACCTGGAGGTTGGGACATGGGTGAGAGAAGGGCAATATTTAGGCCAATATCCAAATGTTAGTAAATACTAACTTTGTTCAGAAGTTGGACGGGGAAGGAGAGGTCTAGAATCTACCTGGCAATTTGAGAAAGATCTTATGTAGGTTCCAAAATTTTAGCAAATTATTATGGTAGAACTGTTAGTACAAATAATTAGTGGTAGTACTAAGAATGCAGGTTAAGAACACAGGATTTTGGCTCAGCTGTTAAGAGCACTTACTTCTCTTGCAGAGAACCCCAATTCTATTTCCAGTACCCACATGGTGATTCACAAACATCCATAACTCCAGTTCCAGGGAATCTGATGTTCCCTTCTGATTTCTATGGGCACCAGGCTCACGTGTGATGCACATACACACATGCAGGCCAAACATTCATATATATATATGCATATATATATATATATATATTAAAAATAACTAAATCTTTAACAAAAGAACATAGGGGGTTTTGGTTAATTTTTATTCACTATGTGTATGGAGGGCTGGGGGTCAAGGGCAGTACATACAGGGATGCCATGGCATGGGTGTGATGGTCAGGCAACAACTTTTGGGAATTCATTTTCTTCTGATGTGGGTTTCAGGAATCAAACTCTCGTCATCAGGCTGTGTGTACCTAGGCCCTTTACCTGCTTTGCCATCTTGCTAGCTCAAGAACAGGGATTCAGTTTATAGAGATCTTTCGTACAAATGTGTAAGAATTGTTCAATGCATCCTGCATCCTTGTAATGATATGTGCCTGAAATCATTCATATGTTCACCAGCATAGTTTAAATATATTATAGCATATAGCATCTTTAGAATGGAATTCGTGTATTAGAGAATTGAAAAAGAATGTACCACTTTAATATCTGTTAGCACAGAAAGATGACCAAAATAGTGTCTTTTTTTCAATTGAGGTAGGTGTCTCACTATGTTATTCAGGCTAGTCTTGAACTCCTGATCTCAAGTAATGCTCCAGCCTCCGAAATAGTTGGCATTGTAGACATAACCTGCTTCAAGATAGATTTTTAAGTTTTTAAAATTCATGCCAGGGACTGAATTTAAGGCTTTATATATGCTAAGCAAGCACTCTGCCACTGTACTACACCCCCCTACAGTTATCCCCCACCCAACCAAACACACACATACCTTTTTTTGAGACAGGGTCTACCTGCATATTTCAGGCTGACCTCAAATTCACTTATGTAGGCCAAATTCTTGAAATCATGATTTTCCCACCTTTATATCCTAATTACTGGATTTGTAGGCATGTTCCACCACCATTTCTGGCTTGATGTATATATGTACAGTATGTACATATGTGCATGTGTGTTTTAATGGCAATATTCATTTTAAGATTTACTTTTGTTTGTATAAGTGTTTTTGCCTGTGTGTATGTATGTGCATCAGGTGCATTCAGTGCCCAAGGAGGCCACAGAGGAAGTCATGTTCCCCAGAACTGAGTTACAGACAGTTGTAGGCTCCATCAGAGTGCCAATAATCGAATCTGGGTGCTTTGAAAGAGGAGCCAGTGAATGCTCTTAATCATTGAGCCATCTTTCTACCCCTAAGATATGTTTTTTAGTGAAGCAAATCAGGTTGTAAAATAACATGCAATTCTACCTTTACTTTTAAAAAGGCATACATGTAATTGTATGTGGGAGTGAAAAGCAATCTATGGTCTTTTTTATATTTTTAATTTTTAGAAGATACTTAAAATTCAGTTTATATAGTTTTAAAATTCAAAAGAGTCAGTACAGGGAGATGGCCAGTACTTGGTCAATGCCAAGAGGGTCGCTATGGGGGCACCGGGGGCTAGGGCAATACCTTAAGCCCAATCGAGTTGCCCCTGCTGTCTTTCCAAGGCAGGCACAGCTTCCCTTCATGGTTTTCGGTATGGTGGAATGTATTTCTCCTGCTTTACCCTTGGGTTCTTGTGAAGTGGAATTATCTATTGACTATGTCTTTTTGAGAATAGTTAACTTCCTTGGGATGGAGATTTCCTTCCAGAACATTGTGTAGGGCTGGATTTGGAGATATGTATTGTGAAAATCTGGCTTTGTCATTAAATATCTTGTTTTCTCCGTCGATAGTGATTTAGAGTTTTGCTGGATATAGTATCAAGGGGCAGCATCCTTGGAGTCTTGCTACTTGTAGAATATCTATCTAGGACCTTCTGGCCTTGACAGTTTCCATGAAGAAATAAGTTTTAATTTTGATAGGTTGCCTGAATATGTTTTCTGTCGTTTTCATTCGCTGCTCTTAATATTCTTTCTTTATTCTGTATGTTAGGTGCTTTGGTTATTATGTGTCGAGGGCTCTTTTTCCTTTGGTCCAGTCTATTTGGTTTTTGGTATGCTTCTTGTACTTTCATAGGCATGTCCTTCAGATTGGGAAAGTTTCCTTTAAATATTTTGTTGAATATGTTTTCTGTACCCTTGAGTTGGACTTCTTTGTCTTCCTCTATGCCTATTATTTTTAGGTTTGGCTTCTATGGTGTTCCAACACATTTCCTGGATGTTTTGAGTTAAGGATTTGTTAGATTTTCTTAGGTCGATGAATCTATTTCCTTTAGTTTATCATCAGTGCCTAAGATTCTCTCTTCCATTTCTTGTATTCTCTTGGTTATGCTTGTGTCTGTAGTTGCCAATCGTTTGTCCAGTTTTTATATTTCCAACATTTCTTCAGTTTGTGTTTTCTTTATTGACTCTATTTCAGTTTTCAAGTCATAAACCCATTCCTTCACCTGTTTAATGATTTTTTCTTGGCTTTCCAAATTTCTTTAAGATATTTGTTCATTTCTTCCAATTTTTTGTTTGGTTTTTCTTCCTGTTCTTTAAGGGATTTTCTCACATCATCTTTGAAGTTGTCTATCATTTTTATGACTATATTTTTTAAGTTGTTTACTTCTGGTTGATCTGCTTTGGGGTGTTCAGTTCGAGTTGGTATAGAGTCCAGTTCTCGTTGGTATAGAGTCCTTGGATTCTCATGGTGTCATGTTGTCTTTCTATTGTTAGGTGTTTTTTCTTGTTTTGCTCTTTTCCCATCGCTTCTTCCAGTAGGTGCAGGTGGGGTCTCTCTCTCTCTATGGTACTCCCCTGGTGGGCTTAGCGGAAGTCAGAAGTATGATGTTGTAGCTCTGGGTGGTCCAAGCACTCTAGAAGGTCTTTCCTTATGCAGGGGCCCAGTGATGTGGGTCAAAGTGGAGGTTCCAGCAGAGGCCCAGTGATGGGAGTCAAAGAGTCCGCAGGCTTGGACACAGGATGTTCCTGTGCCGATAGGCTGATCTAGAGGGTCCAGACACTCTTTAGCTGAGGTCTTTTTAACAGAGGCCTGGCGATCTGGGTCAGTGATCTGGGCCACAGGGACTCTGGATCACCCGGGGTGGGGGGATAGGCAGATATCCGGAAGTGGCCCTGAACTCTACTAGAGGACATGCAGTTGGGGTCAGAGATCAGGCAGGTGGGGATTTCGGGTGGTCCCATGTGGATAGGCAGGTCTAGTGTGCTCAGAACACCTCCAGGAAGTTTCCTAAAGGTGGATTTTAATTTTTTTGTTGTTGTTTATTTTCTTCTATTTCTGTGAAGGTTATCACTAGAAATTTGAATATAATTACATTCAGTCTATAGATCATACTTGTGAATATTGCCATTTCATGGTTTTAGTTTGCTAATTCATGAACACACCTAATCTCCTCATTTTATGATATGCACTTCAGTTTCCTTCTTCCATGCTTTCTAATTATCATTGCTTTGTTATATTCCTATATAATCACATTTTTGTAATGATTGGAAGTATGCATGTAGGTTTTTCTGATTTGTTTCTCAGACTATTAATACTTAGTGTCTTCACCACTTTCCTATTGTTATGATAAGATATAATAATAATAATAACTACTTATAGAAATGTGAGTTTATTTGGGGCTTTACAGTTTTGAAGGGTGAATCATAATCCTCATGACAGTCAGGCATAGATCTGGAGCACATGCTGACATATTACATCCTTATCCATATGGCTGAAATGTGTAACTTTTAGATATGATAAGCTTATTCAGCAATGTGTCTTTACATAAAATCGAAACATTTTTTTCTATACTAAGTGTGATGCTTTAAATGAGAACAGCATGCCCCATGCTCACATTCAAATGCTTGGTCCCTAGTTGGTGAAACAGTTTGGGAAGGTGTAGGAGGTGTGGTATTTTGGGAAAAATGTATTACTAGGAGTTGACTTTGAGGTTTCCAGAGATTAAGTGAGTACTATACATACTTCTGTATATAGAAATATGACCCAGTAACTAATCCTCTATTAAATAATTAAAATCAAGTTGTCCAATATGATATGTATTCACTTATATGTGGGTATAAGCTGAGAAGTCAATGAACTCCAAGTCACCTACCCTCTGAAAACCCACAGAGGGTAGGTATAAAGTAAGGGACAGTGTGTCCGGGAATGAGAGTTCTTGTTAAAAAAGGGAAATAAGATAGTTAAGAATGGGTAGCTAGGGTGGAATGGTAGGATGAAGTTGAGAGGAGGAAGGAGATGAGGGAGGGAATGCAGGGAGAGACAACTAAAAGTAGGGATATTTGAGGAGTAGTATGGAAAGTTAATATATTAGAAGCTTCTTAGGGAATGGTGGCAAAAGTTTGTGAGAGCAATCAACCAATATCTGATTTAAATTAAGGCTCTCCATGAGCTGGAACCCATACCTGACATTGCTTGGGTGACCAAGAACCAGTGACTAGATAGCCCATGGCCCTAGAGTAAAACCAAATACTACAGGCCTAAAATCTGTAATGATAAAATGACTCATACTCATAGATCAGTGACTTGTTTAGCCTTCTTGAGATGCTTCCTTCTGCCACATGTGGGGAAAAAATAGAGACTCACAACCAGACATCATGCAGAGAGAGAGAGAGAGAGAGAGAGAGAGAGAGAGAGAGAGAGACCTTGGAAGTCTTAGCTCTAAATGGGATGTCTTCAATCCCTTTCCTCAGAGCACAGGAAACACTGTGGAAGAAGAGGCAGAAAGAGTACAAGATCCAGAGGGGATGCAGCACACCAAAAGAACAAGTCCCAGTAATCAACATGATCAAAGCTAACATGAACTCATAGGGACTAAGGCAGCATGTCCAGGGCCTATGCAGGTCTGTACCAAGTCCATGTATGTATGTATGTATGTATGTATGTATGTATGTATGTATGCATGTATGTATCCCGAACACTACCCCCCACACACACACATGTATCATGGCTTCCAGTTTAGTGTTGTTATGACATTCCTGAGTTTTCAAGCAAGAGGGTTCTGTTTCTTTTGCCTTCTCTTCAGATTTATTCCTTTTCTCTCTTTTTTGTCTTGTCCATCCCTAATCTTTTAGGTTTTGTTTTGTTTTATTATAGTTTTATATTACATATATACATATATTTTACTATATTAATCACTCAGAAAATTATTTGTATCTAATGAAAGACAGACAAGTGTGGATTCAGACTGGAGAGGAGTGAGAAGAACTGAGAAGAATGGAAGGAGTACAAATTATAATCTGGACATATTATGTGAGTAAAGAATCTACTTTATTAAAAGGGTAAAAAAGAAACATGTCCAACTCACTTGTTGCACTAGTCACTGACAGTGAAACAAGGATAACGTATTTAAAACACAATACCTAACTACTTACCTACTCAATTTATGTATTTCTGATTCACTTGGTTCCAATTTGATGGGCTCATAGTTCCAAAAGTATTAACTTTATTGTTTGATTTTCTAATTTGTTATAATATAACCTGTCAAAAAATAATTCTTAAAATAATCTGGATTTTATAAGTATGTGTTTTAATGTTGCTAACTTATTTCTAATTTTATCTGCTTGTGTTTTCAGTATGTTCATTTTGGTTAGTTTGACTAAGTGTTTGTTAATATTTTTGCATTTCTGTTAGTAAGTCTCATGTGTGACTTGTACAAATGAGTGAATGCAAAGTTGTGTGCTTAATTTCTACAAAACATCTGCACTTTGAAATACCTCATGTTATTATGAAATAAATAGCAATTAAATAAATTTTAAAAGAAACTTTCTGGTGAGAGAACTGCTTTTCAAGTAATTACTTTACCCTTAAATATGATTTACCATTTCTGTTTCACAGATTTAAATACTCTGTCTCTGAACTGTGCTTTTTGACATAACATGCTATGAAGAGGTTCTCTCTTGGTTAGATCCATTTGAAATAAACACCTCTTGTACTTGCATATTTATGGTTTTCATAAAATATGGGAAATTTTGTGCTCTATTCCACTAAATAGGTTTAATATAATCTTTGCCTTTAGCTTACCATCCTCAGGTATGCCAGTGAGCCAGATGTTTGGTCTTATAATGGTCTCATAAAGATCTTTTTCTCAGAGATCTGTTTTGTCTTGAGTCTTCTGTTTTCACTATTTTTGTGTGAAAATGTGATCAAATAGTCATGTTCAAGTTCATATATGCTTTTCTCTGTTTAATCCAGCCTATTTGGCCTTTCTATATTTTTAATGTATATTAACTATACAAGTCTTCATTGTAATGTTCTCATATATGCATACAATGTACAACATTAATATTTAATTTTCATCACCTTCTCTTGGGTCTTTCTTCTTACATTAATTACCATTCTATATTTCTGTCTTTTCATAACTTGGTTCTACATAGGACAGAAAACACTATGCATATCTAAATTATCTTATTTGTTCAGGATTACAATTTCTATTTTCATACCAATAATATAACTTCATTGTGTATGTATGTTTATCTTTTAAAATTTCATATAGATTATTTTATCACTTTGATATGCTTTCTCCAAGGTGTTATTTTTCATGGTGGGATTTATTTTTATTTTTGTATTTGTTAGAGAACTGAATACACAGATATATTATCACACTTCCCTTATTCATTTACTTATTGGTCTTAAACTAGGACAATTCTATCACCTGGCTTTTGTCAGCAGTGCAACAATGAAAATGGGGATTTGGGTATGTGTTCTTCATGGCAATGTTGGTTATTTTGAACACACACACACACACACGTACGTGTTATTGGGACATCATACATAGTTCTACCATTACTCCATGTTGATTTCAATATTATATGGATTAATTTGCATTACTGTTGAACGTGTAATCAGTGTTTGAGGTAATATCTTGCTTGTACAAATAAAGCCTGCCTGAGAGTTAAAGAATGTAACTTGCCACTAGCTAACCACAGAAAACTGGAGGCAGGAAGTGAGGTAAGAAGGCAGAATCAGTATATAAGTAGGGAGAAACAGGAATTTGTTTATTGTCTCCCAGGACACATAGGAGGTAAGGTGTGGTGGTGGCTTGCTCCTTTTGTCTAATCTCTGCATTTTCCTCTATATCTGATGCCAGATTTTTATTATCTAGACCAATTAAAAACTCTATATACAGTATTCTGTGATGGGTATGGATGGATAGCCTTCTCTACATCTTATGAACCATCTGTTAAATTTATTGGCCCACTTGTTGATAGAATTTCTTATTTTTCAATCAGTGTTCAACTCTTTTACCTCTTTACATATTATTGACAGTTATATATTCTGTTGAAGGAACAATTAGCAGAGATTTCTTGCACTTTGAAGGTTATCTACAGACTGGTAAATTGGTTGTTCTGCTTTTGAGTTAGATGGAATCCTAATTATACATTCTATTGGAGATTTTTTCAGAAGTTGTTGCCTATGTTTATATCTTAACATATTTCCTATTTTACTTTCAGAGTTTCTAAACATATATTAAAGATATTCATCATTTTGAATAAAATTATATACAACATAAGAGAGAAATCTTCCACATATGACTAGTTTTCACAGCATTTTGTTGTTATAGAGGATATGTTAATGAAACTTTTTGTCAAAAAGCAGGTATATAGCATGTATGTTTCCGGCCAGCCCGCCAGCCCGCCCAGCCCGCCAGTCTGGGCCCACAGCCACGCCAGCCCCAAATAACACTCAGAGACTCTGTATTTGATACAATCCTGTTGGCCAGTTACCACATTGATTATGGGCTAGCTCTGTCTTAATTATTAACCCATTTCTACTTATCTAAGTATTTCCACATGGTCGTCTTATCGGGGAGCCGCGGCAGGCGTCTTCCTTCCTCCCTGGGCTACATCTCGACTCCTCCCTACTACTTCCTCTTTCCTCCTCCTGGTCTCCTAGCCCCACCTATCTTGTTTCCTATTGGTCACAGGGCTCTATTAACCAGTATGAGAAACATATATACAGAATAACATCTCCCATTATCTCCTCTTTTCTGTCTAAAGTAAAAGAAGGGGTTTAACCTTAACATAGCAAAATATACCATACAACAGTTATCAAATAAGAATCACAGTTAACAATATTTAGTCCATTAACATTTTGTAAGACTTTAAGAAAATATGATCTATCCTATCTTTGTCAGTCCAAAGTCCTATATGTAACTTATTTTTAATCCTAACTAAGAAAAAGTATAATCATAACTACCTGTCTTCAACTCCATCAAAGACCACAGAAGGATAATATATAAACTCTAGAAATGACAGAGACAACTCATTGCCTGGTCAGTCACCAGAAGTTCTTCTGGAATGTTCCATCTTCAGCCCATAGGCCATAGTGTGTGTCTAGACTCCTCAAAAAGGCAGGAAACTTTTCTCTGTGTCCTGTAGATTGTCTGGCTGTCTGGCAGCCTCTTCCATGAAGCAGGAATCCTGGAGCAATGTCCATCTTGAATCAGCAGTCACCTTTTTGTGGGTCCTGCATGTCCAGTTTCTACAACATAAAGTCAGTCTAGACAAGAACAGTACCTTGTCCAAATGGCTAGTCTTGCCATATTAGAAGCAAACTCCATAACACGTTTCTTCAATGTCCATCTTCCTTTTTGATGCAGGTGGTGTTACCAGGAGCAGTTGTGCCTCCATGTCAAGAAAAACCCTTAACCATTTTAAATGCCATATTCTGTAGGTCTTTGAAAGGTTTGAAGAATGCTTATTCATCTCAAATACATCTCTGCATATCTAGAAATCCTAACTAACTTAACTCCAAGTTTTAACTATCATAGGTAACTTTCTATAATCTGTACTAAATTATACATTACATTTTCCAATGAGCTATATAAACACAATACCTAAACAAGAGGAGAAATATACATATCACAAAATTGACCTTAAATTGTATCAATAAAAGAAAATCCATTTCAAAGCAAAGTATTCATATCTATACCATAATTCCCTTTTTACCTTTAAAAAGCTTGTTTGTGGTTATAGCCATTTATAACCAAGTCCATTTAAATGAAAGCAAACATTTATAAACAATATTTGGGAATTTGGGTGTCCTTCTTTCCAAACTAGTTCCTGCTGGTAGAGGGCGCTGTCATGGGCGTCCAAAGTAGATGCAGAAATCTTGGCAGTAGTCTGCAAGGCTTTGTCTCAACTGCTTTGAATATTGGATCACCTGGGGAACTGTTTCAGGGGGTCTGGCTTGATCAAACCACATAAGTCTGGAAAGAATCCATAGCTTTTCATTTTCTGTGGAAACAAAAATAGAAATTCTTTTCCCCAGTAACTTTTCCTTAGGCTTAAATTTTGGAGTCAAAGCATTTTTAAAATACATAAATTGAATTAACCCAGCAGCATTTCTTTTATTAGTAGTTGTTTTCTCAACAATCAAATAATTTAAAGACAACAGAAGCACGTATAATATCCAAAATCTCTCTGTGTTTTCCATCTTTACGTGGCTTTTTTATTACTCTATTTATTCTACTTCTATTTTTACATATTTTTGAGATAGGGTTTCTCTGTGTAACTTTTATCTGTCCTGGAATTCATTGGATACCAGGTTTACTTTGAAATCACAGAGATCTGCTTGCCTCTGTCTGCTGAGTGCTGGGATTAATGGCTTGTGCCACCATACCCATCTATTTTACTTTCTTTTTTCTTTTTTAAACCATTATACCCTGTTTCTTTTTCTCTCCAAAGCCAGCTTATTTTTTAAAACACAGTGTAAACCTTCATTGCAGCTCTCATACACACTAATGAATTTTTAGCAGAGCTCTTTAAAAGCAAGGCGGTTTTTGCCACTTATGCTAATTTTGGAAACCTCCCTTAAAGGAGCCAAGCAAATCTCTGTCTACAGCAAAACAAATCCAACCGAGAAAATGCTGCTACCAAGAAGTCTTGCTAGTCTCTGTTCCCTTGTTTCTAAAAACTATTTTTTAAGCTTTTGTTAAGTTTTAAGTGAAAGTTCTCAGTTATGGCATGTTTTTCCTACCCGCTGGCGCCATCCCGCTTGTCTGGGCCCACAGCCACACCAAGCCCAAATAACACTCTGAGACTCTGTATTTGATACAATCCTGTTGGCCAGTTACCATATTGTTTATGGGCTAGCTCTGTCTTAATTATTAACCCATTTCTACTTATCTAAGTATTTCCACGTGGTCGTCTTATCGGGGAGCCGCGGCAGGCGTCTTCCTTCCTCCCTGGGCTACATCTCGACTCCTCCCTACTACTTCCTCTTTCCTCCTCCTGGTCTCCTAGCCCCGCCTATCTTGTTTCCTATTGGCCACAGGGCTTTATTAACCAGTATGAGAAACATATATGCAGAATAACCTCTCCCATCAATCTATAGCTGCATGGGTTTGTTTATTGAGTCTATTCAATTAGTCTACATGCCTTCTTTTGTTAAAGGACCGTGAATTTTTTTTCCTACTAAACTCTGTAGTATGAATTTCAAATCAGCTTTTGTGATATACTCAACATTGCTTTTTTTCCTTCAGAATATTTTTACATCACATTCTTCTGTGCTTTATAGGGATTTTAAGAGTTTTATTTTTTGTTGTTTATTTTCTTCTGATTCTGTGAAGTATATCATTAGAAATTTTAAGGTAATTACATTCAATCTATAGATCATACTTGTTAATATTGCGATTTCATGGTATTAATTTGCTAATTCATGAGCACACATAATCTCTTCATTTTATGATATCAACATCAGTTTCCTTCTTCCATGCTTTAAAATTTACACACACACACACAAACACACACACACACACACACACACACACACACACACACACACACACACATATCATGACTTCTAGATTAATGTTGTTATGTGATTCCTGCGTTTTGAAGTGTTTTTGTTTCTTGTGCCTTTTCAGATTTTTTCTGCGTCTCTCTTTTTTGTCTTGTCTAAACCTGATCTGTTAGTTTTTATTTTGTCTCATTATAATTTCATATATAAATATACGTTATAATATATTAATCACTCAGAAACCTATTTGTTTCTAATGAAAGACAGAAAAGTGTGGACCCATATTGGAAAGGATTTAGAGAAGAACTGGAAATAGTGGAAGAAGAGAAACTATAATCTGGATATATTATGTGAGTAAAGAATATATTTTTAATTAAATGATAAAAAGGAACATGGACTACTCAATTGTTGCACTAGTCAATGACAGTGAAAAAAAACTATAATGCACTTAGCATAATACCTAACTACCTACTTAATAGTTTATATAGTTCTGATTCACTTGGTTCCAATTTGGTGGGCTAACAGTTCCAAAAACTGTTATCTTTAATTTTTGATTTTCTGATTTATAATCACATAACCTTTTAAAAATATTCCTCAAAACTATTTGGATTTTATAAGTAACTGTTTAAATGTTGCTAACTTATTTCAAATTTTATCTGCTTGTGGCTTCTGTATCCTCATTGTGGTGAGTCTAATTAAGCGTTCATCAATATTTTTGTATTCTTAATGACCCCATTCTGTCACATTATTTCATAGCATTATTATTTACATTTTTCATAAATTTATATCATACATCTTTATGTGTAGTATTGTGTTTGATTTATGTTAGTTTGGGATACAACATTTGATTATTTCAGTTAAATGTTATCCTATAATTACTCATAAATCTATACTTACACAATAAAACTGGTTATGCTGTATGGAGAACGTTCTATTATATTTCAATTTCCATGTGATTTGAGTTTTTGTTACTTCTTCAATGACTCACTAATAAGTAATTTATTATTCAATATCTGCATTAGCATATTTCTATAGTTTTCATATCATAAATAGTGGCATATTCTTCTAAAAGATTAATGGAATTCTGAAAAGAATGTATATTGTGTATATGGAAGATGGATTCTATAAACATATCTTAAAAATCTTTTGAACTATGTTCTATTGTTATATATCCTACAAAGATTTATTTGTTATAGCTATCCTTTAAATTTGGGGCAAGTGAATGTATCAGTACTGTGATTTATGTTGCTGTGATAAAATACCATGACAAAAACATTTTATGGAAGAAAAGGAGGCAAGGAAAGCATGGCAGCAAGCAGCCAGCAATACCAGCAAGCTGAGAGATCACATCTTTTACAACAAACTTAAAGAAGAGAAAGCAAACTGGAAGTGGGGTAAGGCTATGAGCTATGTCAAAGCCAGCTCCTAGTGATGTAATTACTAGAGTAAACTGTACTTCAAGAAACTTGCATAACCTTTCCAAAGAATAGGACCAAGCATGTACTAAGTATTCAAATACCTGGGCTTGTGAGGGAGATTTCTCATTCAATCTACCACTGTGGGTGGTAGTTTGAACGACAAAAAACAAACAAGCAAACAAACAAAAGAACAAGAACAAGTAACAAATAGTTAATAGACACAACAGATAGCAAATCGGCATTGTTTCAGACACTTAAATAATGTGCTATTTAGATTATTGTCAACTTGGCACAAACTTGTCATCTTGGAAGAGGTAAACACAATTAAGAAATGTCTCTATCACAATGACTGTGTGCAAGGCTGTGTGAGATTTCTTTTACTTAATGTGGGAGGGCCCAGCCATTATATGTAGTGCCATCCCTGGGGAGGGCTTCTTGACTTGTATTAAAAAAAAACTAAGTTGAGCAAGCCATGAAGATCAAGACATTAAGTAGTGTTTCTCTATAGTCTCTGCTTCAGTTCCTGCATCCAGAGTCTTTTCCTGCTTGAGTACATACTTTGACTTCCCTCAGTGATGGATTTTGTGCTGGGAGATGTAAGCTGCATAAACACTTTCTTACCTGTTTCAGTTAGAGTTTCTATTTTCATGGAAAGGCACCATGACCGCCACAATTGTGAAAATGAACACTTTTGGTTAGGGTGTCTCAAATTTTCAGAGGTTCAGTCCATTATCATGACAGGGAGCATTATTGCAGGTATGTAGATATGATGCTGGACTAGTAGCTGAGAATCCTATATCTTGTAGGTAACAGGCAGTCACCTGAGAGACTTGGTTGTATCCTGATCATGTGAGACCTCAAAGCCAATCCTCAGTGACACAATACCTCCAACAAGGCCACACCCACTCCAACCAAGCCACATCTCTTATTAGTTCCACTCCATATGAGATAATGGGGGCAATTACATTCAAGTTGCTGCACTCCCCAGGTTGATATTAGTCACTATATTTATCCCAACTACAGAAGGCAAAGTAGGACAATAGATACAACTGGAGTATCCCAATTGGCAGAGCAAATAATAGTTGAAGTTATCAAATCAGGGCTTAGAAATATCCAACACAATCCAACAGTGGAAGCTCTGTTGAAGCATCCTAGTACAATTCCTGATACAATGTCTTGAGTTAAGCACAGGGTCCCTTCTCTCTTAGGTGAGGCTTCCCAGTAAAATAATACATAGCAGCAGATAGATAACATCAGCAAATCAGATAACTTACAATCATCCTATAAAAATGCATGGGAAAGCCCTGAAGAAACAGTCTTATTAGTGTGATAAATCGAGAGTTCCAGGCAGAGTAGAACATTCTCTCCATGGATGACCTTTTGGTTTTCAAATTTCACTGTAGGCGTTCTTATGTGATAGAATAAAATAGAGATCATAGTGATCTCTATTGGAAATAGTTTACATTCTAGTTATTCTTGAGGGGAGCAATGTTTTTAATACCTGTAACTGCTTGATCCTTGTCTTTCTCCTTGTTAATGACTTAGGGGACAAGCATGCCTCAAAACAAGAAGTACTGGAAGACAGAAGACATAAACAAGAGTATGGATGATAAATATTGATGTGGGTAGAATACATATTTCCCCATATTATAGCTGAACCTATCTGTTTCTTTGTGTCTAGCAGGGTTATTTTTTTTTACAATGTATGATGCACCAGCAAAAAATAAATATAAAATTAAAACCATTATGCATTGATGTGACTACTCCTGTTTGGTTTTGTTTTCTGTTTGCTTTGCTATCATTATTAATACTTTGAATTTATGTCTGTTTACACATTTACCAGTGGCTGTGATTTTTTTGTAGACAATGAAGAGTTGAATTTTGTTTCAAAATCCAATCAGCTACCCTGCATCTTTTAGAGAATGAAGCCCTCTTATATTTAGCATGAGTTTGAGATGCAAATCTTATTTCTGTGATTTTGTTCTTCCTTTTCAAATGTTGTTCACTCTTTTCATTTTCCCTTGGTCATCTTACAGATATAATTAATAATTTACTGAGCTCAATATAACTGGTTCTTATTTGTTCATCTCATTTGTTCAAAACTACCTTGCCTCATAATCTTTGTATAGTAATGTATTAGGTAGCAGGTAGATAAATGCAAGGGGGAAAAGTACTGAGTGTCTGATAAATGGGCGGCAGTTGATGTTGTACAGTTTTGTACAGAGAAACTTGATTATACATGTGTCAGAAGAAAGAAGACATGGTTGTCAAATTGCTTATTTAATGACACTTTAAGCATGTCACAGGGGAAATTAGGTACTCTAACAAAGAAAACTAGCTTCAGTTGGTTTTAGCCTACTAGGCTGGTGGAAGATAAGTATTGACTCATTAACATCTTACTGTAATTGTAATTTCAGGTCCACCTCCTCCTCATTCTGTGAGTTTATCTTCAGGTGATACATACATGAGTCAGGAGGGCTGATTATCATCACCCCTGAAAGGAAGAAATGGAGGAGAATTAGATGGAAATTCTCTAAAACTACATTTTTAAAAAGTAGCTACATTTTACATATACATAGGACTGCATAAAAGTAAGAGAGAGTAACTACAGTGTTCTCATGTTGCAGCAAACAGACTGGACATTTAAAGACAGAGTATACTTAAAACTCACTGTGACAAGAAAGCAGATCCAGTGTGGATGGAACAGGCAAGGATTTAGTGTGCCATACCAGGCCCTGGAAAGCCACACCATTACACAAACAAGCCATTCAAAACAAAGCCAGTGAAAAAATGAATTAGAGAAAAAGAAATAAAAGACAAAAGTAAATGAATTGTCTGGCAACCTGGTTTGTTGGCATACGCAGGCTAGATCATCCCTCAGCCTAGGCATTGAGTGTGCCTCATGTTCCATATGTTGGTTGCCATAAACATGTTGCTGTCTGTCAGAAGTTAGAACATTTTGAGATACAAGTTTGTTGGCTTTTTTTCTCCACAAGTGAGACCAATAGATGTGGGCAACCAACAGGAAACTAGAGTCCTAGAGGCACAACGTCCAAAAAATACCACTGCAGGTCTGAGAAAGAAGTGTACTAGTCTATGGACAGTGCTACATTACAGTACCTGAGAGACCCCTCTTGGGTCTGGCAAACAAATACACCAGTCAGTATGAGTGGTGATAGGGTACTTATTCATGGGGAAAAAAATAAAACTCGCAAACCATCATGAGCAAATGCTGCCTCAGGCCAACCACTGTGAGCCACTGGCATCAGGGCATAGAAGAAACAAGAAATTAGCACAGCTGGATGAAAAAAGAACCCGCCATCCTAGGCTATATGGCTTGGCAGAGATAGGACAAAAACAGAGAGAGAGATTTTGAACAGGAGCTGAAGATGTCCACTGGAAGCAGACATTCACAGGTGGAGGGAGGAATCTGCCCTGAGACAAGCTTAGCCATGATGGGAAGAGGAGGAAAACAGACAATTAAAAAGAGCAGAGGCCATATTTCCAACCATGAATCACTGGGAGGATGCCATTAAGTAAGTACATGGTTTGATATGGGGAGCTCAGCTACAATGAAAGAGGCAGAGAAGATCCAAAACCTATAATCTCCAGCACCCTAAAGACTAAGAGTGGATCAGATAGACACAGGCTGATTTTGTGGTCCCTCAAGTACAAATCAGCAGCCAGGGCTCTCAGAGCCAGAGATACATGATCACGCAGTACTGGGATTTTGACAAGGCCTAAAAAACTAGAGACCACAGTCTCGATAGGAGTCCTGATTCATGGAAATATGGGCAGAGGTACAGAATGATGGACAGGTGAGGTACAGAATGATGGACAGGTTTATCATACATGGCAGTGGTGGATGAAAGAATCCAGAGATCCTTAGTTGGAAAAGTGACCAAGTTGAAGGTTACAGGGTCCTGGCATATCTCAGACTGCCACGGACAGGAGCCGATGCCAGGAAAACCTGCTGAATCATATGCATTAATGTTAGGATAAAGCTTCAAGGGAACTTTAGGGGACCTTGAATGGGGGATCATGCAGATACCATGGCAGGTGAGGGGGACTGAGGCAAAGGGAAAAACAGTCCAGTCAGAAGACAGGGCTTAAGTGATAATTTTATTAGAAAGTAGAATGGGGGAAGGAAAGAGAAAAGAGGTAAAGCAACACAGAGACAGAGAGAGGACAGCAGAGAAGAAGGATACAGGAAAAGTCATGTCTGCCCCAGGGGA
This sequence comes from Cricetiscus sungorus, assembly GCA_030556225.1. NCBI lineage: Eukaryota > Metazoa > Chordata > Mammalia > Rodentia > Cricetidae > Cricetiscus > Cricetiscus sungorus. The sequence continues at coordinate 5,997,272 of JANBXA010000609.1, read as the reverse complement.
ATAGTAGTAACAGAAAGCAAGAAGAAAGCCAGAAAGAGAGGAGAGCTGAGAATAAGAATAAGAATAAGAATAAGAATAAGAATAAGAATAAGAATAAGAATAAGGAGAAGGAGAAGGAGAAGGAGAAGGAGAAGAAGAAGAAGAAGAAGAAGAAGAAGAAGAAGAAGAAGAAGAAGAAGAAGAAGAAGAAGAAGAAGAAGAAGAAGAAGAAGAAGAAGAAGAGTAAAGCCTAAGTAAGCAGGGGGTCTGGCTTTAACGTGGTCCTTAACACCTATGTACAGACTTGTACTCATGGAACCCTAGGCTGACCAGAGTACTGCCTGTGTGCATTCTGCCAGGTGACTGGGCAGGCCGACATCATGCCTGAATCCTTACAATGGCCACTGGGGGTTCCAGGTAAAATGTGATTCCAGGTATTTGTACCTAAGGAATGGGGATGGGCTATGAAGTTGGGGCTGAAAGATCAGAGGAAGAAGGAAATCAGGGTGTTGGTCCAAGACCTGTTTAGTCTTGTAGGAATTTTTGCAGACAGGTGGAGAGGCCACAGCAGGAGGTCTGCTATGCTACATATCTGAGGGTGTTTTGATCGGGATATTAGATTAGAGGAATGAAGGGAGAGGTGAAGATTTGCAGTTAGCCCACCGATTTCCTTTGTCAGAGTGGTCTATAGGCCAGCAGGGAGAACCTGCAAGTTTTGGGGGCTGTGATGAAACAATGACTGTATGAGGGGAGGCTATGAGGGAGAGATCTGAGGTGTGGAATAACCTGGAATAGGGACAGAGGGGGAAGGAAGGCTGCAGCAAGTGTTTGATGTAGATCTTAGGATGAGACTGGGAGATTGGGTTTGGAGGAGAAAAGGGAAAGGAGAAAATCTACAGTTAGCCTATCTACTTTTATGGTCAGATTGACCTGTTGGTTGACAAACTAGCCTGCCTCCATCTTGGGCTAGAAATCCATCTTATAACAGAGACAAAGTAGGTCCATTCCTGTTTATGGTTAAATCTGTTTCTCAAGGATTGGGCTACACCCTATCTATAACCTTAACTACAAATGTGTCTGTACTACCTGTTCTAAGAATTGACAACCATGCCTTTGTTTCAAAAGGTTATTATGACTACCTATTATCTGGCAACCTACAGCCTTGCACCTATAACCATTCAACCATATCTTCGTATCAGGAGGATATGATGACTAACATGTTATGCTTATACTTATAGCCTGCTTTCCTAACCCCACCTATTTACCTATCTAATGCCCCATTTGGAAACTCTCTTCCCCTGAGCAGTAAAAGCCCTTACCTTCTGATTTTCAAGACTGGTCCTGTTGAAACCCCTCTTAGGGGGAGGCACCCCATGTACATGAATAAAAAAGCTTCCTGTAATCAATGTGGCCATGATAATTTTAGTTAGTGGTCTTCTCAAATCTTTGAGATTAACAATTCCCAGGGAGTGTCTACCAGAGCTAAGGACTAGGATAAAGCAATAAATTGGGGAGGCAGATTAAGAGAAGACATGAACATGAGGTTGATGGTAGTAGATAGACCAAAGTAGATGGCCTGCTGCAGAGCTAGGGACTCCGGAAATGGATTTGGAAGAGCAGTGGGAGATTTTCACATCTGCAGTTAACCTACATGTGTCCCTGAATGGAGCCACCATTTTATAATAAGAAAAATTAGGGATAACAGAATAAAAGGAAACAACTAGAAACAGGGATGAAAGAAAGAAGACACAAATTCTTTCTTAATGTAAAGCTTATAATGGATATGACATAGGAGGTAATATTATCAAAGTACCTTATATCTATGTGTGTCTTACAGTCTGGGAGCAGGAGTATTAAAATGGACATATATTATCCATTGTACATATTAAATATGGATTTATTAGATTGCTTACAGGTTGTAGTTGAGGCCAGCCTAACAATGTTGTGTCTCTGTGGAAAGGCAAAAAGAAATCTTGTAATTGACAGTCTATGGTGGTAGAGGCCTCATTTTGTTGTGAGGATTCGACTAGAGAAGACTGCTGAGACATGAATTTAAGCCAACAGAAAGTCCTTACTAGGTGCCTGGTGACACACTACACTGTGTGTTTAGGATCGCATTGTTGCAAAAGCCTTTCTCAAGGGGGTGTGGGGTTTAAGCAGGAAAACCATGTCCTGAGTTGACATACTTCAATTAACAAGAATAGTTAGCCAGAAGAGGAAATATAGAAGCCAAAACTAATCAATCCTACTCTCAGACTGGCTCCTTTTGCCTCTCCTCAGCTTTTATTTACTCTCTGTGCCTTCCAGCTCCTTCCCCTTTCTGTCCTTTCTCCTGCCTTGCTATTGACCATTCAGCTCTTTATTAGACCAATCAGGTGTTTAGGACAGGCAAACAAACACAGCTTCACAGAGAAAAACAAATGCAACATGAAAAAATGCTACACATCTCTGAATCATTAAACAAATGTTTCAAGCATAAACAAATGTAACACATCTTTAATATTCTACAATAGAAAAGTTCTCTTTTCTTTTGGTCATTGAGGAATGTTGACATGTTTCATGGATAACTTTAACTACCCAAATATGGGAAGCACCTATTGGCCATAGAGGTTTATAGAATTAAAATATAGGAAATTAATTTGGAAAGGAGGTGAGTTCAGGGAGAGTTACAAGGAAGCAATAGGGAGAGTTACAAGGGGGCAGTAAGGAGATGGATATGTGCTGGATACATGAATGAAAGTTTTCAGAGAGCTGGGCACTGGTGGTAAATGCCTTTAATCCCAGCACTCAGGAGGCAGAGAGGGGAGGATCACTATGAGTCTGAGATCAGCCTGGTCTATAGAGCTAGTTCCAGGACAGTCTCCAAAAGAAATACAGAGAAACCGTGTCTTGAAAAAGCCATAAAAAGGTTTTCACAGTATAAATAAAAATATAGTAAAGGAAATAAAAACACAAAAATCACAAAATATTTTGAGACTAGGTTATAAAATAACAGTACTTAGTATGTTCAATGAAATAAATTCCAAGCCAGAAATTGAGCAAATAATTTAAAACATAATGAGGGATATACCGATTTGAAAAATACCAAATCAAATTATCAGAAAGGTATTTAAAATTTAAATGGAAGAATTTAATCATTCATTAAGTATGTTTGAAAATAATTGAGCAGGAAATTTTAAGAGGAATAGAAGATACATGTAAAAATAAGAAAGACATAAGTAAGCATAACATGAGTGTGAATTGGGATATCAGATTTCAGGGTAAATAAAATGACACAGAAAATATATAAATAATAAGGATTTGACCGTTTTAATGATTCATGGTTTGCATGAATAAATATCTGGGCTTAGTGCTAAATTCAAGATACTGTTGTATTTTCTTTGACAGTTCTTCCCTAAAATTTACAAACATTTCAACTGAGTCTTTAAGTGGCATAGAATGCCAAGAAATTGGCAATATAGCATGAACAAAACCAGGAAGTGGGAGGACTCAAAGAGTCTTTTTGAAAGGACAGATATGTGTGGAAATCCAGTTACATATAGGAGGCTGATAAATGAGGGATCAGTACAGATTTCTGAAATTGTAAGTCTTTTTAAGGTACAAAATCTTTTTGAGTGATGATGAGACAAGTGAAATTATAGACATTCGAGAATATAACTTCTTTTCATATCTTAAAAGGTAGAGCAAAACTATGCCTTGTAAGTTCTTACTATGGTAGTGGGCTGCAGAATGAGAATGGACATATATATTATTTTTAAAAATGTCCATATGTAAGGATATTCATTTTACTCTGGAGAAAAGTAAGAATAAAGTGGAGTAGAAAAATCAAGTAAAACTACAAAGGTCCCAAATGATATAACATAATAAATTAAAATTCATATACAGTAAGTATGATGATTGAATGTCAGAGTGAGTGGATCTAGAATTACATTGATATTGGGCATATCTGTTAAGGATTTTTCACATGAGATTAATGGAGATGAGATCCCTTCTAACTGTAAGTGAATAAAAAGAGAAAGTAAAGTGAATATCAATATTCATTTCTCATTGCTTCCAGAATGCAGATGCCCTATGACCGGGTGACTTCTTGTTCCTTCCTTGCATACTGCTATCTCTACACTGTCAGAAAGGAATATATCCTCTCAAACTGTAACCTGTGATAAATCCTTCCACTCTGAAATTGCTTCGTGTTAGGTATTGTGTCACAGCAATAGGAACAAACTAATACAGAAAACAGGTATGCAGAAATAGGTTTGTTTCTGTGATGAACCTTAATGTATTAGACATGGAAGAGTGTGGAACTATAGACTAGAAAATCCCTCAAAGGTTTAAGCAGTCCATAATGGTCTGTTCTGGTAAAAGTTTCAAAGACCCGAAGTTCTACAGAAATATTGACAGCAGAAGCATAGCTCATGGGACTTCAGAAGGAATCAAAGACTGTATTGAGAACCAGCCTAGGAGCCATTTATTTGTGTGATGCTTATGCCATTACTCTGTCTACATTGTGTTCATGCCCTGAGAATTTTAATAAAGCTAAATACAGGAATATTGAACTAATTTGTTAGAAAGAGGTAATGTACCAAGACGAACAGCATTGCATGGCTATTGCTCTACTCTTATTAAGGTTGCCACACACACATACACCCCCAAATAAAACCACCTCAATTGTGCCACAGAAATAAAAGGAATGTACATTATCAAGACAAAGTCCTTGATTTAAAATGTGTAAAGTCACAGATATGTAAATAGAGACTTTATGTTGAAGAGAAACCTCTTACTCTGCATTGGTATAAGACACCCTATCATCAAGAACCCACCCATCAAAGCCTCCAACTTACAAAAATGAAAATTCATCTGTAAGGACAGGACATAAACTGAGAATTTTACTGAAAGTATTCCATACTTTAGACAATACTCCTTCAGAAAGTGTTTCCATAAGATCAGTACACAGACATTGATGCAACTGTAGTTCACAGGGTCCAGGCTCCATCTAGATATTGCAACAAAACATGACAGTGTTAGTCATGTGGTTTTTAATAGAATGTTATAGTTAAGAAGTTATCTTGAATTCCAATAAGACATGGACTTTAAATTTTAAAATAATGTTGAAACTGCTGAACAATATGAGAACTTTTGAAGTGGGACTGAGCGAATGCATTTTGTATTATAGACAGATATGAAAATATGGGGAAAAAGCAGAAAGGCATATTCATTAAAAATAATGCTTAGAGTGTTTGAAAGATGAAACACTGGTTAAAAGCAAGAACTTCTCTTCTAGAGGACCTGGGTTCAATTTCTAGCATCCAAATGGCAGTTCACAACCATCTGTAACTACACTTCTAGGAAATCAGGTGTCATATTCTGGACTACAAAGACACTGCATGTGCATGGTGCACAGGCACACATGAAGGATAAACACTCAACACATTACTATTTTTTGTTTTTGTTTCTGTTTTTTGTTTTTTGAGACGGGGTTTCTCTGTATTGCTTTAGATGCTGTCCTGGAACTAGCTCTTGTAGACCAGACTGGATTCATATCACAGAGATACACTGGCCTCTGCCTCCCGAGTGCTGGGATTAAAGTTGTGTGCCACCAACACCCAACCAACACCTAATATTTCTAAGCAATAGGTTTGTATGTCAAGTCGATAAGGCATGGGCTTGTAATAACTTATATTGATGTCTAATTTGACATGATCTAGAAGCATTGAAAAGACAAATCTCTGGGCATGTCTGTAGAGCTTTAATTGATTTAGTTATTGGAGGGGAGAGACCATACTAACTGCCTGACTGAGTGAAAAACAGAACATGAACTATCAAGGTTCATCTCCTGCTTCCTTAAATCCATATGCAATGTTACCAGCAAGCTGCCAGGTTTTTCAATTTCTTCTTTTGTTGTTTCTTTGTTGTTTGGTTTTTTTACAGAGTATATTTCTTTGTAGCTCTGTCTGTCCTGAGACTCACTTTGTAAACCAGACTAGCCACAAATTCAGAGATTGTCCTGTCTTTGCTTCTTGGCTGCTGGAATTAAACATGTGTGTCACCACTGTCCAGATGTTTCTTCCATTTCTCTTGCCATGACTTTCCTGCTGCGATGGAATGTATTCCTGAGAACTATCAGTGAAAATAACCTCCTTACATTGCTTTTTTGTCAGATATTTTGATACAGCTATGAGAAAAGTAACTAATGTAGTGTGGACAAGTTGGTGGTATGAAGAAATTGTGGAGTTTGATGTGATGACCATGGGATAACCAGGAGGAGATAGGTACTGATAGTCACAGTATCTTAGAATACAAGAGCATACAGATGTGTCTTAGAGAACCTAGATATCTGTGTGTATAACAACAAACTATGCAATACCAGGAAGGGCTTACAAATACTCTATATGATCCATATTTCACCATCTGCCTTCCTTCATGGTTACATTTTTTTTTTCTTTTCTTAATTCAGAAAAGAGTAAACATACCACACACACAAACCCAAAAGAATTAACCAAACATTTAATCCCTGAGTAGTTACATGGGAATAATGTGGTTCAGTCTGATTCAGGGACAGAGAAAAGCAAAATGAGGCTTAGTCATTAATGGTGGAAAGGAGCATTCAGATGGGTCTTGATCCTTTGAAGGTGAAGTACTAGCAACAGTACGTGAAAGAACACGGTGTCCTACATTGTGATGACGCCAAGCACAGAGTACATCACAATTGTCATGATCTTTTTCACTTTCTGAGGAGCTCTCACTAAAGCCACGTGGCTTCTCAAAAATTCAGCAACTTTTGGATGCATGATGGCCCAAGTGTTCATTATTAATAGTGTCACTTGACCACTCAACCCTCTTGCCTGACTTATCTAATGGGTTGGGCAGATTGCTATTTTTTGAGCTCATCATCCAGAGCAATGGTGATCTCTGAGATGGTTTCTGTCAGCTTAGATGTTGACTCTGGAACATAGCAGAACTGGAAGCAGGGCATGCAAGGGAAACTGAATTATCCAAGAAGTCTTAGGAAATAGGAATTTGAACCCAGTCAGTCACAATTAGAATGAACTTTACAATTGATTTGTCTTAGCATTCTCACCCCTGAGGCATGCAACTTACTCTTGTTTCTTAGTTGCTTGTTTGTTCAAAATCAAGTCTTGAAACCACAGAAAGAACTTTGGTTATCAATGAAATGGCAGAGAGGAAATCTTGACCAGACAGCTTTAATCTCCTGTCAGAATAAAGAGCAAATGATATTATTTTTTTGAAAATACGCTTAAAGCAATCATCACATGGACCTTAATTTTTTTATTTTTATTTGTGTAATAATACACACAGATCAATATTTATTTCTCTCTCTCTATATATATATATATACGTATATGTATATACGTATATATACATATACATATACATATACATATACATATACATATACATATTCTCTATTTGAGTATGTCTCTGGTCTACTGTGTGTACTGATGATGGTTAAAAACAAAACTAGAGGAGAACTCAAGTGCCAAGCTACTAATGGAATCTGAATTTCACACTGGAATCCTTCTAGAATTATTTACTATGAAAAGAATGCAATTTCCCATGCATCTTAAGTTTTATTGAGTACTAGTGTGAAGGCAGGAAATGGATAGTTTCGATGAGCAATTAAACCTTTACATTAGTACTGGTGATGAACAGAAAGAAGATAATTGTCAGTAACTTGATCATTTAAAGGAAGAAATCACTTGTTATTTAAGGATGGGCATGAGTTAAAATGTGGGCACCAGATTTGAAGAGGAGGAGGTGACCAAGACAGGCAGGGAAACTAGAAAAGTTAATCTATTGAGGATAGAAAATCATAATCCCTGGGTTTTAAATGGCCCAACAGGTCTTTTGGGTCTTCTCTAGGTATTCTATCAGCAGACATACTTCAGAGACCATCTTAGTTCATGCTTTCTTGTGCCTGTCACCATGAAAAGTAAAAGAGATAAATGGAATGTACATTTCTATCTCCTAAAAGACCTAACTTTGAATAGTCAACCTACTGGTTGACTTGAAAAATACTGATGTGCTGCACACTGCTGTTACAGCAGGTTGTTTATCCTGGCCCTTATTAAACCGCAATATCTGGTGTCAGAAGTGGAACTGAGAATTTTCACTTAAAACTTAACAAAAGCTTAAAAATGGATTTTAGAAACAAAGGAACAGAGAATAACAAGACGCCTTGGTAGCAGCATTTTCAAAGTCGGATTTGTTTTGCTGTAGACAGAGATTTGCACAGCTCCTTTAAGGGAGGTTTCCAAAATTAGCATACACGGTAAAAAGCAGCCTTGCTTTTAAAGAGCTCTGCTAACAATTCATTGTTGTGTACGAGAGGTGCAATGAAGGTTTACACTGTGTGTTAAAAAATACATTGGCTTGGGAGAGAAAAAGAAACGGGATACAATGGTTTAAAAAAGAAAAAAGGAATAAAAGGAAGTAGAATGGATAGCTATGGTGGGGCACACCATTAATCCCAGCACTAGGCAGACAGAGGCAAGCAGATCTCTGTGATTTCAAAGCAAACCTGGTATGCAGTGAATTCCAGGAGAGATAAAAGTTACACAGAGAAACACTGTCTCAAAATATGTAAAAATAGAAGCAGAATAAATAGAGAAATAAAAAAGCCACGTAAAGATGGAAAACACAGAGAAATCTTTAAATTATTTGATTGTTGAGAAAATAACTACTGATAAAAGAAATGCTGCTGGATGAATTCAATTTATATATTTTAAATATGCTCTGACTCCAAAATTTAAGCCTAAGGACATGTTACTGGGGAAAGGATTTCTATTTTTGTTTCCACAGAAAATGAAAAGCTATGGATTCTTTCCAGACTTATATGGTTTGATTAAGCCAGACCCCCTGGAACAGCTCCCCAGGTGATCCAACATTCAAAGCAGTTAAGACAAAGCCTTGCAGACTACTGCCAAGATTTCTGTGTCTTCTTTGGAACCCCATGACAGCGCCCTCTACCAGCAGGAAGTAGTTTGGAAAGAAGGACGCCCAAATTCCCAAATATTGTTTATAAATGTTTGTTTTCATTTAAATGGACTTGGTTATGAATGGCTATAACCACAAACAATCTTTTTAAAGGTAAAAAGGGAACTATGGTATAGATAGGAATACTTTGCTTTGAAATGGATTTTCTTTTATTGATACAATTTAAGGTCAATTTTGTGATATGTATATTTCTCCTCTTGTTTAGGTATTGTGTTTATATAGCTCATTGGAAAATGTAATGTATAAATTAATACAGATTATAGAGAGTTACCTATGATGGTTAAAACTTAGAGTTAATTGAGTTAGGATTTCTAGATATACAGAGATGTATTTGAGATGAATAGGCATTCTTCAAACCTTTCAAAGACCAACAGAATATGGCATTTAAAATGGTTTAGGGTTTTTCTTGACAGTGAGGCACAACTGCTCCTGGTAACACCACCTACAGAAGAAAGAAAGATGGACATCGAAGAAACACATTATGGAGTTTGCTTCTAATATGGCAAGACTAGCCATTTGGGGTTCCTGATTCATGGAAGTGGCTGACAGACAGCCAGTCAGTCTACAGGACACAGAGAAAAGTGACTGACAAACTGCCATTACAGGTGGACAGTTTAAAGTTTCCTGCCTTGTTGAGGAGTCTAGAATCACACTATGGCCTATGGGCTGAGGATGGAACATTACAGAAGAACTTCAGGTGACTGACCTGGCAATGAGTTGTCTCTGTCATTTCTAGAGTTTATATATTATCCTTCTGTGGTCTTTGATGGAATTGAAGACAGGTAGTTATGGTTATAGTTTTCCGTATTTAGGATTAAAGATAAGTTACATATAGGAGTTTAGACACAAAAAGATAGGATAGATGATATTTTCTTTAATTCTTACAAAATGTTAATGGACTAAATATTGTTAACTGTGATTCTTATTTGATAACTGTTGTATATTATATTTTGCTATGTTAAGGTTAAACCCCTTCTTTTATTTTAGACAGAAAAGAAGAGATGATGGGAGAGGTTATACTGCAAATATGTTTCCTATACTTGTTAATTAATAAAGCACTGTTGGGCCAATGAGATAGCAAGATAGGCAGGGCTAGGAGACAAGGAGGAAAGAGGAAGTAGGAGGGAGGACTCGAGATCTAGAACATGGAGGAAGGACGATGCCTGCCTCGGCTCCCTGATAAGATGACCACGTGGAAATTCTTAGATAAGTAGAAATGGGTTAATAATTAAGACAGAACTAGCCCATAAACAATAATGGTAACTGGCCAACAGGATTATATCAAATACAGAGTCTCAGAGTGTTATTTGCGGCTGTGGGCCCAGACCGGCAGCAGGCGGGCAGCAGGCCTGCAGGATGGCGCCGGCGCGGAAAAACCTGCGGTAACACACTGCTCAGTGGGTAATGGGTCTGCGTGGAGACAAAGGTCAGGAGTGGCTTCGATGTGACAGACAGACAGACAGACAGTCACAAACACACTGGAGGGGGTTTGCAAACTGCTGTAATATTTACTTCAAAATATCGGGTTTTTATGCAGAAAGTTCAAGGAACAGATCTTGGGCCACAGTTTAAAGATAAATAGACATTCTATACAGATGTCAGCAATTCCCTTTGTAGTATGAGATCGTAAATACATCTAAGCAAGTGCATAACTGGGAGCCTCGGTTTATTTTGGCCTGCTTGTGGTCAGCATTTCAAGGGCCCTAAGATCCCAAGTTAGAGTTTTGTAGTAATTCCCACAGTAGTCTTGCTGCGGGTAGGCTGATTATAGGCAAGGTCACATTGTGGGCTGCTTCCTACAGCTTTAGCCCTAATTGTTTATCAGGCCTTGGGCTGACATCTGGCACTGTGGGTTTTGAACTAACATGGGAGCTACAGACCAAAACACCCATGATCAAAAGCATTATTGTTCACATAGCACAAAATACATTTAGTATCCATTCCAAACAGCCAGCCAAGGAAGCACCTGCAGGGACCTGGACCACTTTTCCCCAGGAGGTGTAACCATGTGTGGTGTGAACCTCTGGACAGGTAGCCACTGAGATTTCTCTCAGCCATTGCTACACTGTCTCTACTGGGGCTGGTGTGGCAGTTCCCCCTTTTTTATTTTTTAAGTGGAACAGCTGTAAATCGTGCTGGAGGGTGCTGATGGAGTGAAGTGCTATTCTGAAAAAGATAGGAAAAACCAAACACACTGTAAATGAAATAGCAGCTCCAATTCCTAGGAAAACAAAATACTGAGACCAGCTTAATGGATTCAGGGATCTTAGATTTTCTGAAAATTTTGATGCTAGGTCTGAAATGTCCCAAGTATCTATCTTTCTCTGACTCATGATCGTAACTTCCTCCTCCATTGCCTTGATATCATACGTTAAATTGGTATCCTTCCATACTCCCAGTAAATGTGCCTTAGTCTTGTTCCAATTAGAGGAAGAGTTATATGGAAGAGGTGTAACACAGATATACATAAACTCTGCATGGCATTTAGTTGCTAATTGTGTCTTAAGATTCTGTATGTCTTGACCCATCTCTATCAGTGCCTCTTCTAAAGCATTTATTCTAGCTTATAATTTCAGATCTATTAACCTCTGTTCTGACAAAGCAAAGGTGGCATTCCTATGCATGTCGTTCACAAAGGAAGCTGTCTGCATTTCCTTTACTAATGCTGTTTTAGAAGCTGCAAAAGAAGTCAAAATGGCTATTTTAAGTGCTGTGATACTTAAAATTAATGAAGCAACAAATCTTTTTGGCCTAATCAATTCATTAATTTTGCTAAACATGTTCATAACCAAATTATCATACCAAGTATCATTACCCAAATCTACTGGCAGCATCACATATGCAGGCCTTTTAACAATCAGTACAGTTGAAAAGAATTGATCATAACCTGATTGTACACAATTAGTTAATATGCAGGATCGACACTCAACAAAAAAATGAGTCCCCTTCTTTCTTGATATGCACCAATTTGTTATGTCCAAATATTAAGGCATATGGGTAGGAGAGACAAGCAGTGGCAGGAACAGGCTCGGACTTGGCAGCCTTTGGTTTCTTTAATACTATAACACTGGCTGCTGCAACTAACCTGAACAGATCTGGCTGAGGAGTCCCATATGTCCCATCCAGTTTTTGCAAATACCATACAGGTGACACCCACCCTGCTGAATACCATCTCCTTATGGACTTGTTTTTTGGAGGATTGTATCCTCCAAATTGAGCAGAATGATCCTTAAGGTATCCAGAATAGTCATGATCGGGTGATGGTACAGAAAAATCCCAGATAATTTATCCTGAAGCCAATGGAGGAAACCTTGTTCCAGTGTGAGGAAATCCACAATGAAGCCAATTAGGCAACTGATCTTCATTTCCCTCCCATAAGCTATCTTTTTTGTATTTTACCATGCAATGTGACAATCTAGAAGGCAGCGCCTGATTTATTACCATAGTCTCATTAAAATTAGAGTGCCACAAAGTAGTAATTTGTAGTTGCCACATATGCTGCTGTTCTGGACTCTTACCTGTAACAGGCTTATTTTCAGGAGTATCAGTTAGGAAAGTTCTATAGCTGACAGGCAAACAACCAGCTGGAGGGATACCACCAAGTGTTATACAGATTTCTAAGGAATCTGATCTACCCTCATAATTTACCTACCCAGATGAATTAATCCCCATATGAAAATCAGGAGTTCCCCCTAGCACATCAGTAACATTAATCATAATTTTAATGAGCTCTGTATTTCCCCAAACCACCAGATGTAAAAGCAGAGGCTTGGGAATGTATACCCAGTAACTTTCCCCATTTACCCTGGAATTCATTGACAAGACAGCAGGAAAAGCAAGAAAAATTGCTACAGGAGTCTTAGGATATTTTGTTTGAGCCAGTACAGCAAGAGACTCTTGTTGCAATTTTTTTTTTAGTTGAGTCTGTGTCAGTAGATTGTGGCATTCAGCTTCCTAGAAAGTTTAACTTTCTTTGTTTGCTATCATCAGACTTGTCAGCTGCTTCCTCATTCTCTGCAGCTGGCGGTTTCTCTGCCTCTTCATTTTCCATGAGAGCCTTGTGCTAGTAGGGTGGGATGAGTCGATCTTGAACCCAGATTGGCGAGTCTTCATTCTGTGGAAACACACAAGCATAGCCTCTTCCAGAGGTGATTAACACATCTGGCCCTTTCCACTGACCAGTTAACAGATCCTTCCAACGAACCAGAGGCTGAGGCCCAGCTGCAGCCTGAGTATTCCAGTGTCTCTCAGCTGCACTGAGACCCTTATCGTTAACATTCATATGATTAAGCACAAACAGAGCATGTGTTAACACATGATGAGGAGTCAAATAAGACACTGAAGCCTTTAATTTTATGATTTGAGCTTTTAAAAGCTGATGACTCCTTTCTACTCTTGCCTGTATTTTTTTTTAGTTGTCAGGGCCATTGATTAAGCCATACAGGCTCATCATTTTTCCATTAGATTTTTTTTGTATACAGAGAGCTCACAATGGCCCATAGGAAAAAATTTTTTCACCTTTTGCCATCAGTCTTACAGACATATGTTCCATTATGTCCCTTCCCCATAGGGAGAATGGTAGTAAGGGAATTACATAAGGATGAATTAATCCCTCTTTTGTTTCACATTTCCAATGTACAGCCTCTGCGGCCCTCACAACCTTGGATACCATCCCCAGACCTTGTAAGGAAGAGGAAGTTTGGCATACAGGCCACGATTTAGGCCAATCTTTTCCTGCTATACGGGTCTTGTCTGTGCCTGTATCCAGAGCCCCTTTAAAGGGATGACCATTAATTCTTATGACCGTAAAAGGCCTCTCTTTTCCTATTTCTGTAGGAAACAGGAAGCCAAATAGACCTTTGCCCCTTTCAGTCTGTAGCTCAGGATTAGGTAACCTCAAATATGGTAATAGCACAAATATGTGCTATTCTTTGCCCTTTCCTTATAATTGTAGTTTGTTTTGTACTCTTAACCATGACTTTGATTTCTCCTTGGAAATCTGAATCTATTACTCCAGGTAATACTTCCAACCCATTCTTATAGTTGGAACTCCTTCCCAAGAGCAATCCTGTAATCCCTGAGGGCAAAGTTCCCTTTACAGAAGTAGGTACTAATTGCACCCCATCTTCCTTTGAAAAGATTAAATCCTGGGTTGAAGCAAGATCAAGTCCTGCACTTCCTGGAGTTGCTCTAGGGAAGTCATGTATTGTAAATTCTGGAGCTTTAGGGTTTGAATCTGACTGAACCAACTGTAGTGTTTTTTCCTCTCTTTTCTCGGGGCTGAGAGGCTACCCCTTTACTAGTTTTTGATTCCTCCCTGGGACTATCTTCAATTTGAGTCCCATCCTGGTGAATTTGGAATGGCACTCATTCCTCCAATGCCTTCCATTTTTACATTTTAGGCAAATGCCAGGGGCCCTTTTTAGGACTTTACCCTGTCCTCCCTTTTTACAGTCTTTTTTCATATGACCTGATTTTCTACAATTAAAAAATGTGGAGACAGAATTCTTACCATTGCCTCCCCCATATGTCTGTTTCACAAAAGCAGAAAATTTTTTTTCCTTGCATAGCAGCTGCATAAGCCATCCCTTGCACTACAGCAGGTGAGGCATCCGCACATACTTTTATGTAATCCTGTATTGACCCTGTTTTCCTTATGGGCCTGATTAAATCTTTACATAATGTATTAGCATGTTCCCATGCTAATTGTTTTAACAGAATAAAGGTTTCTTCTCCTGCTTAGAGGTCTCTTCTCCTGCTGGGATCATCCTATTAATTACTTCCCCCAGTCTAGAAATAAAGGAAGTGTAGAATTCCTCATTGCCTTGCTGAATCCCTGCTAGGGTATTCCCCTCGGTTCCTGGAGGAGGAAAAGCCCTCCAAGCTAACACTGCATTTGTTGTCATAAAAAATAAGTAAAACTCTTTTGCAGTGGCATCCAACACTTTTAAACCTCTTTCTGCTAGCATACGTTTCAAGATTGATATGAACATTTTCTGTCCCTTTGAGCCTGAGCTTCCCATCTTGATTTTCCAGATTACTCACCCATAACCAGCCTATCTTCACTGACAGGACTGCACTTCCCTTTGTGAAAGCCTATCCACTCCTTTAAAATAAAGAAAGGGTTACCTGTCAGAGTGTCCCTGCTCTCGGGTGTCACCTGCTGCAGACTGCTCAGTGGGTAACTGGTCTGCTTGGAGACCAAGACTCAGATGACCAGGTCAGGAGTGGCTTTGAGGTGACAGACAGACACAAACACACTGAAGGGGTTTGCAAACTGCTGTAATGTTTACTTCAAAATATCGGGTTTTATGCAGAAAGTTCAAGGAACAGATCTTGGGCCACAGTTTAAAGATAAACAGACATTCTATACAGATGTCAGCAATTCCCTTTGTAGTATGAGATCGTAAATACATCTAAGCAAGTGCATAACTGGGAGCCTCGGTTTATTTTGGCCTGCTTGTGGTCAGCATTTCAAGGGCCCTAAGATCCCAAGTTAGAGTTTTGTAGTAATTCCCACAGTAGTCTTGCTGCGGGTAGGCTGATTATAGGCAAGGTCACATTGTGGGCTGCTTCCTACAGCTTTAGCCCTAATTGTTTATCAGGCCTTGGGCTGACATCTGGCACTGTGGGTTTTGAACTAACATGGGAGCTACAGACCAAAACACCCATGATCAAAAGCATTATTGTTCACATAGCACAAAGTACATCTAGCACCCATTCCAAACTGCCAGCCAAGGAAGCACCTGCAGGGACCTGGACCACTTTTCCCCAGGAGGTGTAACCATGTGTGGTGTGAACCTCTGGACCGGTAGCCATTGAGATTTCACTCAGCCATTGCAACACTGTCTCCACTGGCGTTTTGTGGCACTGATTGACCTTAGACATGCTTGTTTCATAACTGGCCAGTGCTTTAAAAGATAAAAATAAAAATCATAGCTTTGGCAATCATTTCAAATCCTGTCAGTCCCTGGCAAGGCTTGAGAATTTCATTTACCCTGTGCATCTGTTAAATCTGTGTCATACCTTCTTAATGTTTTCATTCATATATACTTATTGAACAAAGCAACAGGCTTCAGAATGCAGTTTTATTTAAATATATCACTAATTTTGACTATATTCATCCCCCATTACTTTTTATTTCTCTGTCAAGGGCCTTTTCCATGTATAATAAAATTTTTAAGATGACATATCTCCAGTTCCAACCCATAGTGTCTAAAATCCAAGCATGCCACAAATATTTTAATTTTTCACATCCTATTAGTATGCTCAAAAAAGTGGATTGAAAATATTATGTGGCTCAACATTTTGTTGGCCTACAAATCTAGCTCATGATCCAAAAGCATACAATCCCATCAGACTTTAAGTAAATTAAAAACGTAAACTAGTGACATCTTTAACTCTTTAAACCATACTTATGTAGCCCCAAGTTTATCAAATCTTGATTATGGACATGGCCACAGTATGTCAGTTAAATGGCAATTCTACTTTAGATCTAACCACGTTTTTACTTTTGCTATTACATTAGTTGTCTCTTTGTGCCTATTTTCATGATATAGATTATTCTATAGTTTTTCCTTCACATGTATGTAATCAAAGGAAAACATTTCTCCTCTTTCTGGAAAACACTGTTTAAAACTGGCATGATTTCTTCAAGTATTTCACACACCTGAATAGTGAAATATTCAGTGCTATGGTATTTTATGTCTCAAAATTTTAAACTACATTTTCAAATTACTTATTAATTTTACTACTGTTCATATTACACATGACTTGTTTGCATATTTGAGATATATTTTTTAATTTTTCAACATAATTTCAGTATACCTGTTGTATCACATATTGGAAGAGATGTGTTAAGTTTCCCATTCATAACTGTAGAATTTTCTATTTCAGTTTTCTATTAACCGTGAATATTTTGTATAATGTATTTTCATGCTCTGTTGTTTATTGAACACATATTGAACACATGTTAATAACTGTTTCATATTCCTGGGGAAGTAGTCTTTGTAAAGTTTTAGAATCATTCTTTTTGTCTCTAGAATTTTTACTTAAAATATATCATATAGTACTAATGTAAAATTATACCTTTATTTTGTTCTCTTATTTAGCATTTGTGTATTATCTTTTAAGCTCACACATAAAAAATTGGTTTCATTATGGCATTTTATACATATATCAGTATATTTATTCCTCTTCATCCCCCTCCTCCCTGATTTCTTTTATTTCCTCATTTCCCCACCTCCTTCTTATTGTTCTCACTATTCCTCATTGTTTTCTTTTTAGCATACCCACAACTTGTATTTAAAGTCAGTTTTCTATAAACAGAACACATATGGGCAATATTTGTGATGTTTTTTGTCCTTTTTGAAAATGTCTTTCAAAACAGAAAGATCAGATGTTGAAAGAACATTTACACTTCTTTTGAGGAAGCAGAGCATCAAATGTACCTTTGTGAGAACCAAAGCCTCATCTGAACTGATTCTTGCCACCCCAGAAAAAAGGCTTATATTTTGTTTGTAAGGGTGGAATGTGAGATTATTGTATAAATGTAGTATATTTTTAATCCATTTATCTCTCGTTGGACATCTAGGCTGATTACATGACTTGGTTTCCATCACATGTCACTTAGAATGGCTGCCAGATAGAAAGTAAAAATAATATCAAATGTTGCTAAAAATGTTGAGTTGGTTGGTGTTAGATAAGAATCCCTACATACTTCTGATGTAAATGCTAGTGCAGCCACTATGGATATCAATATATAGGTCACTCAACAGACTAAAATAGAAGTAATGTATATTGCAGGTACATCATCCCTAGGTATAGATTTGTAGAGGAACCAAAGACTGTATGCAATAGAGACAAATATATCCCCAGGTTCCATGCTGCATATTCAACAACAGCTAGTTTGTAGATGGCTCATTTGGGGATAATAATTGTAATAATTAATAATAGTGACTCATTTATTGATCTTCTATATATTTTTTCAGATTAATTGTTTGTGATAGTGTTTTTATTATACTGTTATTAGTCTCTTCACTGTATTGATTATTCCCTGTTGTCCAGATATATATTAGTTCAATTTAAATACATTTGACATTTTGGGTTTTATTACTTATATTAATATTTTAAAGTGTTTCTTTTGTGTATTCTTCTAGTGGGTTTCTACCTCATCAGAGAAAGGCCAATACTTTATTGTGGAGAATTGAACTTAGATCATCCCTTCCAAGAATCACAGAACATCTAGAAAGAACAGAAGTAGGTGAGAGGATGGTCCAATATAGAGCAAAGCTCTGTTTTCTACACACTAGGAAACCATTGCACTCATGTATACTTCACAAAATCTATATAATACCAGACACATTAATATTTCCTCATGGATGGAGAAGGGATACAGATGTCCCTACCCCTCTCTCTAAGTTAACTATTGGCAGTTATCTGTTGCTGCAGAGGGGATTATCATTTTATTTAGTGGTGTACCCACTGGTGTATTATCCTTGCCCTATTAAGTTAACTCCCATCTATGTTTGAACAAGAACATTGGCTGCTAAAAAAAATAACTCATGAAAGTAGCTAGGGCAATTGAGAGAGGTTCTATTGGAAGAAGGAGAATCAGAGAAGGGAATGGGTGCTGCAAATAATCAAAAGTGATTATTATGTGGATTATAAACTCAATGAAAATGTCTTGTGTTCTATTGCATACTAAAGGCAAATCAAAAACAATGTATTTATTGTGTGCAGTAATATACCATATAATGTAGTATTTGTCAGCAATGAGCTACAGATACGGTAAAGATCCCACAATACTAAAATAGAGAGTTTATGTGGTGGTTTGAATAAGAATGGTTTTCATAGGCACTTACATCAGAATGCCTAAGTAATGGCATACTTTGATGTACATATGGCCTTGTTGGGATAGGTATGGCTTTATTGGATGATTGTGTCACTGGGATTGGGCCTTGGGGTTTTAGAAGCTGAAGCTAGGCCTTGTGGCTCTCTCTCTGTCTGATGCCTTCAGATACAGATTTAGAACTCTCAGCTACCATGTCTGTCTCCAGGCCATGCTTCTCCTTGCTATGAGAATAGTGGACTGAATCTCTAAAACTGTAAGGGAGCCCCAATTGTCATGCTTATCATATCTCTTCTCAGCAAAAGAACATTGACTAATAGAGACTGTCAAATAACATCATGGAGAGAAATAGCCTTGCAAGAAATTGTACACACATGTTGGAAACCTCCACAAATGCATTATCAGTGGGTTACGCCTTTTGTCTTTTGGGCTATTGAGCTGTCTACATCCAGGCCAGTGATCACAACACAAGTCATTCTTGAGGCAGATTACTAGGAATCAAGCATGGTGATCATGGTTCCTTACTTTCCTGTACAACAAACTAATTAATGTGATATACTTGGCATGATGTAATGATTCAATGTCAGGAATACTTTCAGACACATTCCCTTCCTTCCATTTTTAGAATCACTTTAAATGTGTCTCCTGATAACGGTGCTTTAGAATGGAATGGCTATACCAGTAACTAGAAAATATAGATGCTTTATTCCAGGTTAATTTTATACTACAATTCCTGTGCTTGGTTCCAGATTAAGTTTATATGACAAATCCACACTATACCATTGTTGTGCTTTTGCTGCAGTGGCCAGCAATGAAACACAATCTACAAGACCTAACCCACCAACGTGGAGTTTATTGGTGGAGGTAAATAAGAGATGGGTTAGGTGTTGGCCAACCAGGCAGAAAGAGAGAGAGAGAAAGAGAGAGAGAGAGAGAGAAAGTTGGTCAGGGTGCTTGCTTAAAATGGGAAGCTTTCCTATGCATACTGAGTCCTCACACAGCCATGTAAGGAGTGATCTAGGCATGATGTTGTGGCCACACCAGGTATGTGTCTCCTGCCCATTGTCAGGGCCTGGGTCAGTATATGCCAAGTTTCCAACAATCCCAGCTCTTACTATTACATAAGTGGGGAGTTAGGCATGGCAGGTTATGGAGTAAGGGCATCAAGTTCTCAAGACAACTTCCTGATGATCTGGGGACATAGACCATCTTTGGGGATCCCAAGAACGTTTGGTTGTTGCCACCTCTTGGGGTAGCTGGTTGTTTTATCACATTCCTGGCTGTATGGAACTCTGGTACCTCTGTAGACATGGTAAAATGATGGCAGAGTAGAGGACAAAATTATGTTTAGAAAGAAATTTTTTTCTTAGTTTCTGGTACTTGAGGGGAAGACTGTAAGATGGGGGTGGTGGGCAGGAGGTTGTATGGATATAAGGGAAGGGAGTGTCGGGATCAGGGAGCAATTGAATAACAGTATGTATCTGCAGTGAATCTGACCTGCTTGAGAGGGTCCATTTTGGCTCCATGGAACTTACAAGAATCCCTTGAGTTTGTGAAAAAATAAATACTAGACACATAAGTAGCATGAACAATGTGTGAAACAATTTGCCTGGAAGCATTAACATTTTAAAAACTGACAGACATCTTTATCACCTTAATTTTGAGAATGCAGTTATGACCATATAGTGGTATAATTTGATGTTTAGTACCCCATGAGTTGTATTAATAGCTTATTAGTTGGCTGTTCCATTGTACTCTAGGCTGCATGGAATTTTTCTGGTTACTTTTACTCAGGAGGCACAACTGTTTGATGGTCTTTGTGTCTTCAGATCCGTGGCATTCTTGTAACAACAGCTAAATGGCTGGATTAGAATTTTTTACTGAGTTTTTGGGGCATACGTAGAGAGGTGATTGATGAGCAGGGTGTATTTTAAAATGGAAGAGTTCAGATCGGCACAAGGAAGAAAAGCATATGGGGTTCCCAGTACCATAGAATGTGGTTGCAGGAGTGAATCCATATTCTTCTGATAGTTGATATTGTTGTCCTCCTTATCTTAAAGGAACAAGGTACTGTTACAGTAGCTGTATTTGTGGGGTGAGATTCAGATGGAGAAGTACAGGGCTGGAGGTGTGATAAGTGAATCCAGTAGGGAAGGCCCTCAAGCAGAGCAGCTGTTGGAGTGGCAAGAATTATCTTGTAGGGGCTACTTTTCACAAGGGGAGTACTGTAGAAGGGTTGGCTTTGGTAAGTTTGAGGGCATGTAGGAGCATGAGAGTGGGTATTGATTTGAAAGTAGATGGGAGAGACTGCCATTCAGAAGACGACACTGGGGAGAAGCTGGAGGGGAAGAAGATGGAGAAGAAAAAGGACAATCAGTAGGAGGAGAAGGAGCAGAAGGGGTAGTTGGATGTTAAGGATGAAGTGGTGGAGGTTCATCAGCGTGTTCTGAGTTAGTGGATGTTTCCTCAGGTTTATATTTTATGGCTAGAAGGATGTGAGATGGAGAAGAGGAAGATGAAAGAGAATGTTTAGCAGAGAGGTAGTTGAATGCTTGGATGTGTGGTAACTCTTTCCATCTACCTGTGTGCTGGAAGTAATTGGAAAGGCCCTGTAAAATGTCGGGATATAGAGAGCCATCAGGTTGCCAATTTGACTTATTATGCATGTGGTTTCTAGGCCATTCCTTAGTACAGAGGTGAGTGGGTCTTGGTGCCTTAATGAATGGCATTTTGTGAAAGGGTTTAACATTTTCTAGCATACATTCCAGTGGAGTGGATGTACTTATGTCTTTCATTGGTTTATTTCCCATGGGTGAAGCAAATGTGTCAGAGATTGTCAGCCTGAGAAGGAGATCATGGCCAAGACCCAACAGGACTCAGCTGTCTGAATGGCAGTAATCAGGAACCACTAGAGGCATAATGCTAAACGTTGACTGTACCGCTTAACTAGGGCAGTACTGGACTTCTACCATGGTCAATGTACCAGAGGTAATGGTAAACAAGAGGAATCGTCCGTGTCCCTAAAGACTGAGGCTGGTGGCTCTCCTGCTTCCAAGAACACCAGAAGGGTACTGGAAAAATAAAAGTCTTCGGATTCAAGGAAATATTTACCCTGATGAGGAGAAGGTATACCTTACTGAATTGTAGCCACTGTTGGATGGTGGGGTGCATCAATGAGATTTGACACCTTCTTTCAATGTCTAGTAGATCCTTAATTCCTCCATGTGCGTCCTTAGGAAGAAGTCAGCAGCAGGAAGCAGAGACACTCTTTTCTTCTGAGGCCAAACATAGACAGTGCTGCTCTCATAGGGACTTCAGATGGATGAGGAATGACAAGAGAGAGCAGAAGAGGAGGACACAGGACTCCACAGTTGTGAGGCATTTTACTGCCATTGCTAGTTCCTCTTTCCACAAACAACAGCCCTTCCACCTGGCAGTGTACAGCCTAAGGAATGATTTAGGCATTGCCACAATTCCCAACCCTACTCAATCCCTTGGTAGCTGTACCATCCTCTCCCAAAAAAGAGGTTTACACAACACATCTCCTTCAGGGTTGTTTCTGAGTTTATGAATGTAAGGGGAGCTAGATTGTATAGGAGGAACCCAGAAGGTATCAGTGGCTACAGGGTTTGCAGGGACTCTAACTGGAATGGGATGCCTAAAGAAGGGCAGTTTCCCTTTGCCTGGCCACTGAATGGAGCCACATGTGGCTTCAAGCAGCTGTGACAGAGCATGGACTGCCATGTCCTCTCTATAGCATGGAGACATGGGGCACGATCATCAGATACTCTCTCTCCCTTCCACCAGGAACACAAGGACTTCCAGCAAGAGGAAGGGGGTGACATGACTGCTATTCCTGCATTTACCAGGGATCCAGTTTCCCAAAGAAAGTGTTTGCTCTGTGCCCAGAGCTACCCTGGAAATCTTACTAGTTTTCTTATGGCTCATATTAGGTCAGACTCTCTGAAACCAGGCCAGTCTGGTAGGAAATTTGACTCCACTGTCCTATTAGTCCCATGGAAGTCCCTTTAGTGACCCTACAACGCTTGCGCTTTGTTTGCCAGGTAACCATTGCCACCATGGACAGCCAGAGAGACAGAAGAATGTTCATGCCCCCAGAAGGCCATTATTCATGGAATTGCTCCTCCTACATCTACCTCTTAAAGTGTCTCTATCTCCTATGCATGAGTCCTTCTGGCCTCCTAAGTCTCTCAACAGGGTCCTCCCTGCTGAGCAGACCTTGTATACCCTTATTGAATAACTCATTTACATTACTCTGTGTATTCTTCTACCAAATCCTTCTGGTTTCATATGGTGAGGGCCAGAAGGGGCCAGAAGGGGCCAGAAGGGGCCAGAAGGGGCCAGAAGGGGCCAGAAGGGGCCAGAAGGGGCCAGAAGACTTCACTCTGTTTTCTCTTCCTCCCTTACCAATCCATGTTTCTTCCTTTACTCTTCCTCCCCTCACTCTGGCCTCTCTTATTCTGGATACTCTCCACCTGTCCCTAGGCAGTCACCTCTTCCTGCCCCCTCCTGCACAGACCATCTCCAGTTTCTTCTTGTACAGCCATTTTGGATATCAGTATGACTGTTTATCAGGAAAATGGGAATCAGTCTACCACAGGACCCGGCAATACCCCACTTATGCATATGATCCACAACCATGCAACCAAGACATGTGCTCAACTATATTCATAGCAGCAGTATTTGTAACAACAAGAACTTGCAAGCATCCTAGATGCCCCTCAACTGAAGAATAGACTGAGAAGATGTGGCACATCTACAGAATGCAATAGTACTCTGTGGAAAAAAAAACAATGGAATCTTGAAATTTGTAGGCAAGTGGATGGAACTTGAAGAATCCATTCTTTTTTTTTTTAAGACTCGAACACCCCAAGTTTATTCTTCAACATTAAAATATACCCAAGTCAAAATGGAAAACAAGACAAAACACTTGTTTCCCATGATACAAGAAACAAACTGACTTACTTCCTTAATTCTCCAAACATTCAGTAACCATGCTTTAAACTAAATCTCTTGCTATCTGATCTTGAGTGTCAAGAGTAACCACACCTTAGACCAAGTCACTTGTTACTTAGGTAAAATATCCACACCTTGGGCCAAACATCATTCAGTAGCTATATCTTAGACCTTTAGATCTTATGACTTTAAGATAGATTAGAACTCTTTGAGTTTAAGTCAAGATTAATTAATTAATTAGTTAATTAGTCTCTGTTTTTTCCATCTATTACACTTACATAGCATAGCAAAGGTTGCAAACATTAATAATTCCAGTATGATTATTAACAATAGCCACATAATTGACTAGATTATAATTATCATAGTTTCATTTCAATCAAAGGAATTATAAAATGTTTCCATGGTGGGTGAAGTATGAGTAACTCCACAATTATGAAGATTTTCATTTTTTCTTTCTCAAAGTCCTACCCATTCCTTCTTCTAATTTCCAAAGATAAGGTTGAGATACTACAGTCCTTTAGTACTGAATGCTAGCAGCAAAACTTTTGTCCAACTTCTTATCACATACTGCAAAGGGGCTTTAGCCATACATCACCTCTATAATAGTGTTCAATTGTTCTAATGAGTCCTTTTCTCCCCAAAAGGAGAAGACTCTAGGGCAACAGGAAAAATGAGTTTGGACTGGTAAAAGTGAGTTCTATATCCCAAGAGGTAGTGTGGATAAACTGCTAGACATTCAGTTCTTTGCTGGATCCAGAATAATTAAAACTCACAGAGGTCTGGGAAGTTGGTGTAGCAGGTTTTTAAGAGAGTGGAAATCACCAACTGTAGTCTCCTTCCCTTTTCAGACTGTAGAATGACATCAGACGGTAAGGAACACAGGTTCAGCAATTCTCACTGGAACTCATCTGTGTGGGCCTCAGGAGGTATAGTGCCATTAGGTCTGGCATTCTTCTACTCTACACATTGCAACAGGCATTCATTTTCTTCCTGTGACTAATACACAAATATGCCCTCAAGCCTGTATTAAAATAGGGTTTGTGGTTTTTTTCCAACATAGGCTGAGGATATAACTTCCCCTATTTTATCTTTTGGAGTTGTGTTTTAAAGGCTCCATGAGCATGTTAATTGCATGCTCAAATCAAGTCAGCACTTGCCTAGCAGCTTCTGTAAGCTGTCTAGAGGAACTAGGATCACAGCTATCCTTAAGAATTTCAAAATTCCCTGTAGACAATTTTAAATAGGGCCATACCATTGAACATCTCCCAATAATTTTTGAAAATCATTAAGTTTGTAAATGGTCTTTTCTTTTTTTCTTTTTTCTTTTTTCTTTTTTGGATGTAAATAATGACTGGTTCCCTAGCTGGAACTATATTTTCTTTTTATTAAAAGGTTTTTCTCCCTTTAGCCTTCCCAGTTCCTTTCCATATCTCCTGTCAGGTGGATTCTCTCCCTTTCTGTCTCTCATTAGAAAACCAATAGGCTTCTAAGGGATAATAATAATAAAGTAAAATAACAAAGAATATCACATGACAAACAGAAGGAAAAGAGCCCCGGTAAAGAAAGGCACAAGAATCAAGAGGCTCACCCATTCACCCAATCAAGATTCCCTTAAGAACACTAAACTGTAAGCCATAATAATATACACAGAGGATCTGGTGTGAGTTCATATGAGCTTTGATGATGGTAATTTAGAAGGCCTTGCTTTCCTGGTGTCCTCCCTCCCCTCGGGCTATTATACTCTTTATACCTCCACTTCAGTGGAGTTCCCTGAGCCCAGAGGGGAAGGAATATAGAGCTATCAGCTAATGGCTGAGTGTTCCAAGGTCTCTTCACATGATGTCTGACTGGGAGTCTTTGTATTTGTTTCCATGTGCTGCAGGAGGAAACTGCCCTGATGATGGCTGAGCAAAACTCTCATTTACAAGGAAACAGAATATCATTAAAAGGCATTTTGTCACTGCTTTGTTTATTAATAATATAATTTAAAAATTTTACATGTCAATCCCAGTTTCATCTCCCTCCCTCCCTCTTAAACTCCTTCCACCCTCATATACACACTGACCACCCGCTCCTCCCATCCCCACACACCCATTCCATGTGTAGGGCTATGCAATCCAGGTGGGGTCATGTAAAGTTTCAAGTCATTTGAAGTAGGGACTAGGACTTCTCTCCTGTCTCTAGGTTAAGGGAGTATCCCTCCATGGGGGGGGGTGTTTGCGAGGTCCTTTTGTGTACCAGGAATACATCCTGATTCCACTGTCTGAGGTTCCTTAGACTTCTCAGTCCTTCTAGCTGAGACCCATGTTCAGGGGGTCTGAGTCAGTCCCATGCTAGATTACCAGCTATCATTCTGGGGGACCCATTAGCTCCTCCTTATTCAGGTTAGTTGTCCTTGTGTGTTTCTGCAACCTGAACTTGTCTTCTCTCTCTGCAGCTGGATTCTAGTTCGATTCAGGGTTTAGTTTTGGGTGGTTGCTTCTGCTTCCAATAGATACTACATAAGGGCTCCATTATGGTGGATAATTTAATTGATGATCTCACTATCAGGGAAGGGCATTTATGGTAGCCTTTCCATGGTTGCTCAAATTGTTAGTTGGAGTCAGTCTTGTAGGTCTCTAGACATTTCTTTAGGTTCAGTTTTCTATTCAAACCAATAATGGCTCCCTCTTTTATTCTCTCTCTCTCTCTCTCTCTCTCTCTCTCTCTCTCTCTCTCTCTCTCTCTCTCTCTCTCTCTCTCTCTCATTCTCTCTTTGTCTCTCTCTTCTGTCTTCTATTCCTACACTGATTCATTCTTCCTAGTCACACTTGTTTTCCTCTCCTCCCCTTCTCTTTCTCCTACTTCTCTCTCCATTCACTGCTCCCTCCCATATGCTCTGAGAGACTTGTCCCTTCCCCCTTTTGTGAGGGACCATATATGAATCTCTTAGAATACAACTTGTATCCTAATTCCTCTGGTAGTGTGAATTATAGGCTGGTGATCCTTTGTTCTAGGTCTAAAATCCATATATGAGCGAGTACATACCATCTTCTTCTTTTTGTGGCTGGGTTACCTCATCCAGGATGGTTTCTTCATGTTCCATCCACTTGCCTGCGAATTTCAAGATGCCATTATTTTTTTTTCCGCAGAGTAGTATTCCCTTGTGTAGATGTGCCACATCTTCTTTATCCATTCTTCAGGTGAGGGGCATCTAGGTGGCTTCCAGGTTCTTGATATTACAAATAATGCTTCTATGAACATAGTTGAGCACATGTCTTTGTTGCATGGATGTGGATCATTTGTGTATATGCCTAATAGGGGAATTTCTGGGTCCTGTGGTAAACTAATTCCCATTTTCCTGACAAACAGCCATACTGATATACAAAATGACTGTACAAGTTTGCAATCCCGCCAGTAGTGGGGGAGTGTTCCCCTTTCTCCACATCCTCTCCAGCATAAGTTGTCATTGGTGTTTCTAATTTTAGCCATTCTGTCAGAAGTAAGACGGTATATGGAAGTTATTTTGATTTGCATTTCCCTAATAGCTAAGGATGTTGAGCACTTTCTTAAGTGTCTTTCAGCCTTTTTGATTGTCTCTTTTGAGAATTCTTTCTTCAATTTTGTACCCCATTTTTTAATAGGGTTATTTGGTGTTTGGTTGACTAGCTTCTTGAGTTCTTTGTATATTTTGGAGATTAGTTCTTTGTCAGATGTAGGGTTGGTAAAAATCTTTTCCAAGTCTATGGGCTGTCATTTGGTCTTGTCCATTGTGTCCTTTACCTTAAAGGAGCTCTTAAGTTTGAGGTGGTCCCACATATTAATTGTTGATCTCAGTGTTTGTGCTACTGGAGTTATGTTCAGGAATCGGTCTCCTAATTTGTGGAAGATGCTTTCCTTCCCCCCATTGTATTGTTTTAGGTGTATTATCAAAAATCATGTGTTCATAGGTGTGTGGGTTAATATCATAATTTTTGAATCAATTCCATTGGTCTACCTGTCTATTTTTGTGCCAATACCAGGCTGTTTTCATAATGATAGCTCTGTAGTAAAGCTTAAAGTCAGGGATGGTGATGCCTCTTGAAGTTCTTTTATTGTACAGGGTTATTTTATCTATCCTGGGTCTCTTGTTTTTCCATACAAAGTTAATTATTATCCTTTCAAAGTCAGTGAAGAATTGTGCTGGTATATTAATGGTGATTGCATTGAATCTCTACATTGCTTTTGGCAAGATTGTCATTTTTACTATATTTATCCTTCCTATCCAAGAACATGGAAGATCTTTCCATTTTCTGGTATCTTCTTTAATGTCTTTTTTTAAAACAACAAATTTCTTATTGTATAGGTCTTTCACATGTTTGGTAAGTGTTACCTCAAGATACTTTATGTTGTTTGTGGCTATTGTAAAGGGTGATGTTTCTCTGATTTCTTTCTCAGCCTATTTTGTCTGAATAAAGTAGAGCTACTGATTTTGTTGAGTTTATCTTGTATCCTGCAAGTTTGCTTAAGGTGTTTATCAGATGTAGGAGTTCCCTGGTTGATTTTGTTGGGTTGCTTATGTAAACTATCATATCAACTGCAAATAAAGACAGTTTGACTTCTTCAATTCCAATTGGAATCCCCTTGATCTCCTTTCATTTTATTATAGCTTTAGCTAGAACTTCAAGTACAATATTGAAGAGATATGGAGAGAGAGTACAGCCTTGTCTTGTTCCTAATTTTAGAGGAATTGCCTTAAGCTTTTTTTCCATTTAGTTTGATGTTGGCTGTTGGTTTACTGTATATTGCTCTTATTATGTTTAGATATGTTCCTCTTATCTGTGAGCTTTCCAAGACTTTTATCATGAAAGAGTGTTGAATTTTGTTGAAGGCTTTTTCAACATCTAGGGAGATGATCATATGTTCTTTCTTTTTCAGTTTGTTTATATGGTGGATCATGTTGATAGATTTCCTTAGGTTAAACCATCCCTGCAACCCAGGGATGAAGCCTACTTTGTCGTGGTGGATGATTTATCTGCTGTATTCTTGGATTTGTTTTTGCCAGTATTTTATTGAGTATTTTTGTATTGGTGTTCATCAGGGATAATGGTCTGTAGTTTTCTTTCTTAGTTGTATCTTTGTGGGGCTTGGGTACCAAGGTGAATGTGGCCTTGTAGAAAGAGTTTGGTAATGAGCCTTCTGTTTCTGTAGTGTGGGACAATTTGACAAGTATTGGAATTAACTCTTCCTTGAATTTCTGGTAGAATTCTTCAGTGAAGCCATCTGGCCCTGGGCTTTTTGTTGTTGTTGTTGTTGTTGTTGTTGGAAGGTTTTCAATGACTGCTTTTATTTCATTGGGGCTTATGGTTCTATTTAAGTTGTTTGTCTGTTCTTGATTTAATTTTGGTAAGTGATAGTTATCTAAAAATTTATCCATTTTCTTTGAATTTTCAAATTTTGAGGACTATGGGTTTTCAAAGTAATACTTA
The DNA here is from genome assembly GCA_030556225.1 of Cricetiscus sungorus. Classification (NCBI taxonomy): domain Eukaryota; kingdom Metazoa; phylum Chordata; class Mammalia; order Rodentia; family Cricetidae; genus Cricetiscus; species Cricetiscus sungorus. Next base: position 5,968,007 of record JANBXA010000609.1, on the reverse strand, counting down.
AAAATTTTCTGGATTACCTCTGTGTCCATGTTATGTCCCCCTTTTCACTTCTGATTTTGTTAATTTGCATGTTTTGTCTCTGCTTTTTTGTTAGTTTGAATAAGGGTTTGTCCATCTTGTTGATTTTTCTCGGAAAACCAACTCTTTGTTGCATTGATTTTTTTGTATTGCTTTCCTGGTTTCTATTTTATTGATTTTAGCCCTCAAATTGATTATTTCCTGGCTTCTACTCCTCCAGGGTGAGTTTGTTTCTTTCTGTTCTAAGTCTTTCAGTTGCACTGTTAATTCTCTAATGTGACTAGCCTTTGTTTTGTTCATATAGGCACTTAGTGCAATGACCTTCTCTTCTAACACTGCTTTCAATGTGTCCCATAAGTTCAGGTATATCTTGTCATCATTCTAGTTGAATTTTAGGATCTCCTTAATTTCTTTCTTTATTTCTCTTTGACCCAGGTGTGGTACAATTGCACATTGTTCAGTTTCCATGTGTTTTTAGGGTTTCTGCTATTTGTGTTGTTGAATTCCAATTTTAAAGCATGGTGGTCTGATAAGATACAGGGAGCTACTCCAATTCCTCTGTATTTGTTGAGGTTTGTTATGCCACCTAGTATGTGGTCGATTTTAGAGAAGATTCCATGTGGAGCAGAGAAGAAGGTATATTCTTTTGTGTTTGGATGGAATATTCTACAGATGTCTGTTAAACCCAGTTGAGACATAATTTCTGTTAGTTCTTTTGTTTCTCGGTCAAATTCGGATTGGTGGTCCTGTCTAGTGGTGAGAGTGGTGTGGTGAAGTCTTCCTCTTTAAGTGTGCGAGGTTTTATGTGAGGTTTGACTTTTAGTAGCATTTCTTTTACGAATGTGGGTGCCTTTGTATTTGGGGCATAGATGTTCAGAATTGAGATGTTGTGTTCATTTATTTTTTCCTACAATGAACATGAAATGACCGTCTTCATCTCTTTTGATTAATTTTGGGTTGAAGTCTAAATTGTGAGGTATTAGGATAGCCACACCTGCTTGCTTCTTGGGTCCATTTGATTGGAAGATATTTTCCCAGACCTTTACCCTGAGGTAATATATATCTTTGAGCTTAGATGTGTTCCTGTATGCAGCAGAAGAATGGATTCTGTCTTTGTATTCATTCTGTTAGCCTGTATCTTTTTATAGTTAAGTTATGACCATTAATGTTGAGGGAGAGTAAGGACCATTGATTGTTAATGCTTGTTTGTTTTAGATTTATTGTTGACAGTGGTATTGTGAATATATTTGTCCTGCTTTACACCCTTGGTTTCTGGTGAAGTGGGATTATCTGTTGCCTTTGTATTTGTGAGCATAGTTAACTTCCTTGGGATGGAGTTTTCCTCCCAAAACTTTCTGTAGGGCTGGATTTAGAGATACATATTGTGAAAATCTGGCTTTGTCATTAAATATCATGTTCCCTTCATCTATAGTGATTGAGAGTTTTTCTGGGTATAGTAGCCTGGGCTGGCATCCATGGACTCTTAGTACTTGTAGAACATCTATCCAGGACCTTCTGGCCTTGAGGGTTTCCATTGGGAAGTCAGGCATAATTTTGATAGGTCTGCCTCTATATGTTACCTGCCCTTTTTCCTTCGCTGCTGTTAATATTCTTTCTTTATTCTGTATGTTAGATGTTTTGATTTCTATATGCCGAGGGGTCTTTTTTCTTTGGTCCAGTCTACTTGGTGTTTGTTATGCTTCTTGAACTTTCATGGGCATGTCCTTCTTCAGATTGGGAAAGTATTCCTCAATGATTTTGTTGGGTATGTTTTCGGCACCTTTGAGCTGGGCTTCCTCACCTTCCTCTATGCCTATTATTCTTAGATCTGGGCTTTTCACAGTGTCCCACATTTCCTGGATGTTTCTTTGTTAAGGATTTTTTGGAATTACGATTTTCTTTAGTGGATGAATCTATCTCCTCTAGTTTATCTTCCTCACCTGAGATTCTCTTTTCCATCTCTTGAAGTCTGTTGATTATGCTTGCATCTGTAGTTCTGGATCGTTTGCTTGGTTTTTTTATTTCCAGCATTCCTTTGGTTTGTGTTTTCTTTATTGTCTCTATTTCAGTTTTCAAGTCTTGAACCATTTCCTTCATTTGTCTAATTGTTTTTTCTTGGCTTTCTGTATTTTCTTTAAGAAATTTGTTCATGTCTTCCAATTTTTTCATTTCTTCTAATTTTTTGTTTGTTTTTCCTTCCATTTCTTTAAAGGATTTTCTCACATATTTGAGGGGCTCTATCATTTTTATGACAATAATTTTAAGTCATTCTCTTCTGTTTCATCTGCTTTGTTGTGTTCTGGTGTAGTTGGTGTAGATTCCCTAGATTCTGGTGGTGTTTACTTGTCTTTCTGATGTTAGGTGTTTTCTTGTATTGCCGTCTTCCCATAGCTTCTTCTAGTAGGTGTTGGTGGGGTCTCTCCCTCTCTCTGTGGGCTTAGGTGAGTCAAAGATTCAATGTCTGTGGTTCTGGGTGGTCCAAGCTCTCTAGCAGGTCTCTCTACAGGCAGGGGCCTGACAATGAGGGTCAAAGATCAGGCTCCAGCAGAGGACAGCTAAGGCCTCTTTGGCAGAGGCCAGCCCGCAGGGTGTTTCCACACCATTGGGTGGGTCCATCTGGGACCTGGCACACTCCAGCAGAAGCCTCTTTAGCAGAGGTCCTGTGATGGGGGCCAAGGATCCAGCCTGCAGGAATTCAGAGTCATTTTTCACAGATAGTTGGACCTCTGGGAAGGGTCCAGAACTCCAGTAGAAGACAGGTGGAAATGGTCAGAGACCAGGCAGGTGGAAAATACAGGTGGTCCCCCATGGATAGGCACATCTATTGTGCTCAGATCAGTTCCAAGAATTTCCGAAGAATCCATTCTGAATAAGCTAACCTAGTAATAAAAAGAGGAGCATGGTATGTACTTGTTCATATGGATTTTAGCCATAGAACAAAGATCACCAGCCCATAATTCACACCGTTTTAGGAACTAGGATATGAGGAGATGCTAAGAGATTTGTATAAGGTCCCTCAGAGAAGGGGAAGGGACAAGTTCTTCAGAACACATTTGGTGGGGGGCTGCAGTGAGTGGAGAGGGAACTAGGAGAAAGAGAAGGGGAGGACAGGAAATCACATGGGACTAGGAAGATTGACTCGGGAGAAGTAGAAGAAAGGAGAAAGAGGGAGAGAGAAAGGCAGAGAGACAGAGACAGAGAGACAGAGACTATAAAAAAGGGAGCCACTATAGGTGTGAACAGAAAAAAATGAACCTAAAGAAATGTCCAGAGACCTACAAGACTGACCCCCAAAAATAATTTGAGCAACAGTGGAAAGGCTACCATAAATGCCCTTCCCTGATAATGAGATCAATGACTAACTTATCCACCATAATGGAGACCTCATCTAGTAGCTGATGGAAACAGAAGCAAACACCCACAACTAAACAATGAGCCGAAATGGAATCCAGATGCAGAGAGGGAGGAAAAGACCAGGCTGCAGAAACACATGGAGACAGCTTACCAGAACAAGGAGGAGTTAATGGGGCCCCAGACTGATAGTTGGGAATTCAGCATGGGACTGACCCAGACCCCCTGAACATGGGTCTCTCTGCTAAAAGTCCTGAGCAGTCTAAGGGACCACAAACAGTGGAACCAGGATGTTTTCCTGGTGCACAAAAGGACTTTTTGGCCCATTCCCCATGGAGGGATAATCCTTCAACCTAGAGACAGGAGAGAAGTCCTAGTCACTACTCCAAATGGCTTGACAGGTTTAGATGATTCTTCCTGGAGGGCTTCAACTGACATATGGAGGAAGGAAAGGAGGGGAGGTTGTTCGGGTGCATGTGTGGGTGGCAGAGAAGGAAATATGGAGGATGGATGGATGGAGGGAGGGAGAGGGAACTAGGATCTTTATGTAAAATAAAATATAAAAGCAAATTAATATAAAAAAGATAAAACAGTCCTAAAATTCCTATAAAAGCACAGAAGACTGTGAAGTTAATCTTGTCCTGTAGGAAACAAAAGCATTGTTGACTATATCACAAAATTGTTTTGAAATCATACTACAGAGTCATAGTAGGAAAAATTCATGGTCCTTGCACAAAAGCAGACATATACACTAACAGAATAGATTCAATAAAATAACTCATAAAGGTATAGATACCTGGGTTTTGACAAAAGTTTCATAGCCTCTATAACAATTATGTAGTGAAAACTAGATAGTTACATGTGGAAGACTTCTCTCTTATTTTATACAAAATTTTATTTAAAATGATGAATATCTTTAATATGTGTGTAGGCTCGATCTTTGAAAGTAGAATAGGAAAATACATTAAGATATACATATAGTCAATAATTTCTGAATAAATCTTCAAAAGAATGTTTAAGAAGGATTCCATCCAACTCAAAAGCATAACAACCAATTTACAAGTCTATAGATAACCTTCAAAGTGAGAGAAATCTCTGCCAACTGTTCTTCCAACAGAATATATAACTGTCAATATGTAAAGAGGTAAAAGATTTAAACACTGACTGAAAAATAAGAAATTCTATGAATTTAACAGATGGTTCACCAGAAGTAGAAAAGTCTATGCTTCCCTACCCATCACAGAATACTGTAAATGGAGTTCTTAATTCATCTTGATAATAAAATAGTGGCATCAGATATAAAGTAAAATGCTGAAAGATCAGAGAGAAGGAGCAAGCCACTGTCACATATTACCTCCTTCAGGTCCCAGGAGACAATAATCAAATTCCTGTTTCTCTATGCTTATATTCTGATTCTACCCACTTACTTCCTCCCTGTACAGTTCACTAGATCTCTATGGTTAGCTACTGGCAAATTCCATTATCTGATTCACAGGCAGATTTTACAAACAACATTCACCACAGAACACTAAGTAAACTTTCAGCAATAAAGCACATTAGTTCATATAATAGAGAAATTAATATGGAGTAATGGTAGAACAATGTATGATGTTCCCATAACGGGTGTGTGTGTGTGTGTGTGTGTGTGTGTGTGTGTGTGTGTGTGTATGTTCAATTAAACCAACATTTACATTAAGAACACTACCCATATATTCATGGTCACTGTTGCACTGTTCACAAAAGCACCAGGTCATAAAATTGTCATAGTTTAAGACCAATAAATAAATGAATAAATAAAGTGTGATAATATAATCGTGTATAAAATTCTCTAAAAAAATAAATAATAAATCCTACCAAGAAAAACAACACCTTGGAGAAAGCATATAAAAGAGATAATATCATCTATATGTATTTTCAAAAGATAGATATACATACACAATGAAGTATATTCAGCTATACAATGAGAGAATCTATATTATCAGTATTAAAATGAAAATGTAATACTGAACAATTAGGATGCTTTAGATAAGTATCATGTTTTCTGTCATATGTAGAAAAAAGGTTTGAAAAGAGAGAAATATAGAAGGGTAATTACTGTATGTGAAAAGGAAAAATAATGGTTGTTAAATATTAACATTGTACTTTGTATACATATATGAAAACAGTATAATTAATACATTATGCCTGCTAACTATTACTTCCTCTTCAACATTATGAATCATTTAACCCTCTGGAATCACAAGCTCAAATAAACATTTTTTTTTCTATATGTTATTCTGATCATAATGTTTACCACACAGCAAGTGACTAGCCACTAGGACACAAGCTACAAATTTGGAAAATGGCATCAAAATATACATTCATGACTGTTTCAGCATCAATGACCTTGGTATTGTATCCAGACTTGAGTCAGTGGATTGGATAAACAACACTGATCTGAAACATTTTAGTGGTAGTAAGACAAAACCAGTGAGCACTAGAGAAGACAAAATCAAATCTATTAAGGTACATGTCTTAGTAATCATGGGAAAAGAAATTTTTGTATTACTTGTAGACAGAGTTTGCAAAGATAAATAAGTCTTTATAAATAAGTCAAACAGCATAGAGCAACAGGAGTAGAACTGTGTACTTTGACATCTGTTTTGAAAGTGTGTTGGCATGTACAGTACAGTTCCCAGCCATAAATTCTAACAATTTAGGTAGTATATGCTAATTCTGGGGCTTTATTTCAGTTTTGTCAGAAAATGTTTCATTAGTGTGGTGATCACATATATAAATGACTCAGTTTTAGCAATACTGAAAGCAGAGTACCCCCCCCCTATATTTTACAGTCCCGAATAGGAGAAACAATAACTAGTCCATTTCCAATATTCTGTGAGTCAGCCAAGTAGAACAAACTTTAGCTAGTGCAGTGATTTGCAACCCTCCTAGTGCTGTGGCCTTTTAATGCTCTTACTCTTGTTGTGGTGACCCCAACTATAAAGTGATTTTTATTGCTACTTCATGACTGCAATTATGCTACTGTTATGAATCATAATGTAAGCATCTGAAATGCAAGCTATCTGATACAAATCCCCCAGAAAGGGTCATTCAACACCCAAGGGTCATGACCCACAGATTGAAAAACTTTGATCTAGTGGAGTATGACCCAGAACTGTGGAAATGGTCTCAAGTTACTTCTACTGAGAATACTCAGTCCTCAAAATGCTTTTAACTCCACATATATTATCCAAATGAAATTTAACATACACAACAAGCCAATGAACACCCTCAGGTTTCAGTTCATACCAGACTCAAGTATTTAGTCCAAATGTTGTGAGTTCATGACATTTACCTACTCAGTAGTTTTGTAGATAATAGAGCCTGGGGTTGAATTTCCCTGCAAGGAAAACAAAACACTTTTTCTTTCAAGAATACTTCCACTAGAACCATTAAAATCAACACCTATTGAGTCATATTACAAATTTTGTTCTGTGAATAAAAACGTATCTTATTTCACAGGTGGCAATAGTATAAAAAGGAGGATATAGTAAATGATCAAAACAATGAAATTACAGACATGATATCTGCAACAGTACCATCCATAACAGGAATGACATTGACACCTATTACAAGGGTCCAGATCCTGTTAGAGATTTAATGGGACTTAGAAGAGTACAACCTATCTTCTTAGTATGAGTCCATTGAATATTATATAAAGGATTTGATTTTTTTTTCATTTCTCTTCCTGACATTCTGTTTTCTTTCTATTGAATCAACCAAGAAGAAACAGGAAGGCTTTAGACAATGTTCCATAATAGCATTTCTCATGGGCCGAGAAATATAGGTTATAGTTCTTAGTATATGTAGGATGCATTCTGTTGTGGACATCTCTTTTAACATGTGTATAAATATCTAACATTTGCATAACTTCCACAAGACTCCTTCCTGTAGCCTTTGATGCTGCTGAGTATGGTAGCTAGAGATTTGTGGCATCCATGTCTAACAAGGCCATGAGAATCAAAGTCTATCACTAAACAAAGTTGAACCTTCTCAAATGTTTATATGACACTGGAAAAAGGAGTCTATTGACAGAAGTTTCTGTCGCACTCAGTCCCGCATCTTTTCAGTCCCAAATAAAGATGGGGAAGCTTATATATTAATGATAAACTGGCCGATGGCTTAGGCTTCTCTTGGATAGCACTCTCTAATTATTAACAAGTTTCTATTAATCTGTGTATCTCCACATGATCTTGGCTTACCAGTAATGCCTGTGCCTCTTCCTTGGCAGGTGCATGGCATCTCCTTGACTCCGCCTCTACATTTCTGGGTCCCTGTTAGAATTTCCCACCTGGAGAAATCCTGACTGCCCATTGGCTGAAACAGCTTTACACATTAACCAAAAAGAGAGGCATGTATTCACAGAATAGAGAAGGACATCCCCCATCAGGGCCCAAGGCTCCCATATAAAAGTGGTTTCCCCATGACAACTACTGTGGTTGAGGTTAAGAAAAGGATGGAATTGGAAGTCATCAAGAACAAACTGCTCTAAGCCTTAAAAGTATCGGACAGTAACTTTTGTCTCTGTATGATACAGTGAGGACTTATGACTTGTCAAACTGAACTACACGTATTTTTAATGGCACTTAAAATCTCAGACATGTGGTAAAGTCCTACTTGTTCACAGCCTATAGTTTAGCTTTAAAAAAGGTTTTCATTCAGCAACAATAGCTAAATATTTCCCACTAAGAATGTTGTTGTTATCATTGTATGGGACAGGGTTACTCTGTATTACAGCATTGGTTCTCCTGGAACATGCTCTGAAAACCAGGATGGCCTCAAACTCACAGAGATCCACCTGCCTCTATTTCCCAAGTGCTGGGATTAAAGTTGTAAGGCCATAAGCCTGGATGAATGTTAAGATTTTTACCTTCCAATGCTCTTGGTTAGCACAGCAGAAAATTTATTGGAGGTATTAATCATTAGTTGGTGCCTTAGTTAAGGCTTCTGTTGCTGTGAAGAGACACCATGACCATGGCAACTCCTATAAAGGAAAAACACTTAATTGAGGTGATGGCTGACAGTGCAGAGGTTCAGTCCATTATCATCATGGTGGGAGGTTGGAGATATGCAGACAGCCATGGGGGTGACTACATCTTGTTCTAAAAGCAACAGGAGATGGACTGAGGCATTGGGCATGGCTTGTTCCTATAGGAGACCTTAAAGCCACACAGTGACATGCTTCCTCCAGTAAGGACACAACTAACTCAGCAAAGCCACACCTCCTAATATTGCCACTTCACATGAGCTTATGGGTGCCCACTCCCTTCAGACTACCACACTTGGGGTAGCAAGATAGGATCATTAGTATTCCCACAGGCTTTAGACCCTGGGGTTAGCAGGTTATTCACAAAGTGCATACTACTCCAGAGAATTTATATTGAGCTGGCTCAATTTTCATTTTTCCATGGGTATATTGCCAACATGGAATGGTCTAATGGGTAAGTAATTATCTAAATACTGATAAATGACTCATCTCCAGTGCACACAAGATTGGATTTGAACAATTCACTCAATGAATGAGCCAAGAATCCTAAAACACAATGAGAATGGAACACCTTTGAGTAATTGTTATCTTAAAAATACCTGAAGTCTAATATGGCACAGGAGTCTTATGCATAGCATGCATTCTTATTTACTCACAACTTAGAACTGGTAAGTTTATGTTTTTGCTCCAGTTTTCAAGAGCCACTCCACATCCCTGCACTACAAAGAAAGCTTCATGAGGATAAGATCTGTTCATCTGCTGGATTTCCTCACTGCTCTGTCGATAACAGTGATGACCAAAGCCCACTCAAAATGTTTATGGGACTAAGGAAAAACAAATGAACAGAGAATCGGTGGGATCAAGCAAGTGAAATCAGACCAGTATCTCTGGGTGTAGCCCTAAAGCTACAAATTCAGCTCCCACCAGGGCAAGGACTTGCATTTTCTTTCAGTGAGGCAGTGTGATGCCGTCCCTCTGCAATTCCTCCCACCATGGAGAGGTGAGCTTGAGTGTGCTGCCTGCCTGTTCCTTAGCCATTACCCACCACAAGGACATTCAGATACTACAGGGAGCCTGGTCAGTAGAAGGAACTCGGTTAATTGCATCAAGCAGTGACTTATATAGGGTTGAGGTAAGAGGTAGGACTCTTAGAGTGGGTTAAAATGACATGAAGAGAAAGGGCCAATAATATTCCACCGAACTAGCGATTAGCCAGGCAGCCTGCAGTCTTACATCAGGCCTTGCTGACTCATTCCCACATGGAGATTACAGGCCAAAGACAGGTTGCCAAACTTGAGCTAAGCTTAGTCAGTTCCACTAGTCCTCATGCCTAGGCCAATTTAGGCCCAACATCTCCTCCTTTTGCTTTTGTAAAAATGGCAAAAATCTGACACCTGTCTTAGGTTGCCCCCCATTGGGAATCTTACCCGTCTCTGGATACCATGTATCCAGCTAGTAGAGGATCCACTCCATGACGTGTCTTAGGTTGCACAGCTTATCTGGGATATTACCCATCATTGGTCAGGTGGAGGATAGGGAATGAACGCTTGTATGAGGATGGCTACTCAAATGAGAAACTTGGCTCCAGAGTATGGAGCCTATGATAATGAACTTTGATCTAATGAAGTTTTACTGCATCTAGCTGCTGGTGGATGAATTGTATGATCTTATTAATCATACAGGGCAGGACAGTGAGGATGAGAAGGAAGAAAAGGAAGAGGAAGATGAGGAGGAGAGTCCCAAACAGGGGAAGAATGTAGCGTAGGAAGCCATGTAAGCCAGTCCACAGTGGTTGGCCATTTGGTTGCTTTCTTTATTGAAATCAGCCCAATATCTCTGTTCCACTTTATCTGTGGGGATGGGACAAAGCATTGTCCTAATACCAGTGCCTGTGCCCATTCCCTTCCTGTTAATCTCATGCCTTGGGTGTGGCAGGCCACTGACCAGAAGTATAGTCTCAAGGTAGGGTTTTCACACTGTGAAAGGCAGGGCAACTGGAGGAATGGACTAGTGAAATCTTTCCAAGGTTAAAATGATATGAACCCTTGCTCACACCATGGTGATGGTATCCTTGTTAGAACATGAGTCCTATACCAAGGTGTTTATGTTATAGAAATGTACCAAAAGTCTAACTGCATGCATAACACAACAGAAAGAGAAACATTATAGAAAACTTGGGAGTTAGCAAAAATGGTCAATGGAAGACCTACTGGTATTGGACGAGCAAAACCATATGATGTAAGAAGGAAAAGTAAAGCTGCTGGTGAGGTGTACTTGTCTTGTGCCATCCTTGAGGCTCTCCACCTATAGAGTCACTGATTGCTAGGTGGGGTACTTCAATGAGATTAGACACCTTCTTTCAATGTCTAGGATATCCTCAATTTCTAGGCATTCCTTAGGAGCAGGAAACAGAGACACTCTTTTCTTCTGAGGCAACAGTTAAAGGAGGAGGCCAAACACACACAGTGCTGCCCTCATAGGGACTTCAGAACGATAGAGAAAGACAAGAAAGAGCAGAAGAGGAGGACACAGGACTCCACAGTTGTGAGGCAATTTACTGCCATTGCTAGTTCCTCTTTCCACAAACGACAGACCTACCACATGGCAGTGTACAGCCTAAGGAATAACTTAGGCAAAGCCACAATTCTCAGCTCTATTCAATCCCTTGATGGTTGTACCACCCTCTCCGAAAAAAAAGAGATGCACACAACACATCTCCATCAGGGCTGTTTCTGAGGTTATGGTAAGGGGAGCTAGTATGCTTAGGAGGAACCGAGAAGGTGTCAGTCGCACAGGCTTTGCAGGGAATCTAACTGGAATGGGATGCCTAAAGAAGGGCAGTTTCCCTTTGCCTGAACACTGAATGGAGCCACCTGTGGATTCAGGCAGCTGTGACAGAGCATGGACTGCCAAGCTCTCTATAGCATGGAAACATGAGGCACAATCATCAGATCCTCCCTCTCCCCAGGAACGCAAGGCCTTCCAGCAAGATGAAGGAGGGTGACATGACTGCATTCACCAAGAATTCATTTTCCCAAAGAAAGTGTTTGCCCTGTGCCCAGAGCTAGCCTGGAAATCTTACTAGTTATCATAGTGTTCAGATTGTGTCAGACTCTCTGAAACCAGGCAAGTCTGGCAGGCAATTTGTTCCACTGTACCAGTAGTCTCTAGGTAAGGTCCTTCAGTGACCCTGCATTGATTGTCCTTTGTTTGCCAGGTAACCATTGCTACCATGGACAACCAGACAAACAAAAGAATATGCATGCCCCTGAAGGCTACTCTTCCTGGAATTGCTCCTCCTACAACTACATTTTTAAGTGTCTCTATCTTATATACATAGGTCTTCCTGGCCTCCCAAATCACAGAGCCTCCCTCATCAGGGTCCTTCCTGTGGAGTAGGCTTTGACTACCTCTTTTATGCTGCTATGAGTATGTATTCTTCTACTGAGTTCTTTTGGTTTAGCGAGGACCAAAAGGGACCAGAATGCTTTACTCTGTTTTCCCTGCCTCCCTTCCCAATCCATGTTTCTTCTTTCATTCTAACCCTCCACTTATTCTGGCCTCTCACTCATGCTGGCTACCCTTCAACTGTCCCTAGGCAGTTGACTCCTCCTGTCAACTCCCCCATAGCCCATCTCCAGTTCCTTCTCCTCCTCTCCCCAAAACCAGACCAGGTAAGTCCCATTCCATTTTTATATTTCTGACTTTTATATGAGCTCACTTCTCTCATGGGCTGAATTGACTGCTATTCCATCCTTCCCTGCTCCACCCACCAAACACACCCAGCCTTTCCCACAAGTCAAATGCTCAGAAAGCACACCTTACCTACAGAAATGTGTATTTGTCAGCACAAAAAAAAAAGTTAGGCTAAGTTTGAGATGCCAACACATTCATATGCCTCTGCATATCTAGAAATTACAACTTTATTTCAACAGTTGTGGCATGACTTTACCAATCAATCAAATCTTTTTAAACATGTCATACACATAGATATGGAAGTCATCCTCAAATTTGATGAAATATACAGGTTTTGATTCAACTTGGTGAATCACCTTGCCAATTCTAGAAGACCCATCTTCTTTTTCATATTCAATATGTTTGCCTATTAGGTCATCTGCAATTTCCATATCTACATCTTGTGGCAGAGCCTCATGCACTTGTGGAATGATAGGAAAGTTGCCTTCTTTATAATCATCCAGGAGCTAGTACATATACAGGATTGGATCTTTTTCATAGGTAATATAGAAGAAGCCTGTTAAGACTGGAACTTGGCCCAGCACCATTACCCTCCAGTGATTCTTATGACCACATCCTCCCTCAAAGAGGTGTGGTATCTCTTTTCCAATGATGGTATCTGCAAGGATTGCATCAGAGATTTCGTGTCTTTCCACTTTTTCAGATAGAACTTCAGGAGATATTATCCTCTTGTCATTGTGAAGTTCTAATCCATATACACAGTCGATGTTGTCGTATTTCACCAGATAGAGAGACGGTGTTCCAGTAATCTGCTCCAAGACAGTAGCCTTCCAATGAGAGATATTTCCATTATCTTCCTTCCAAAAGTGGGATATTCTGCAGCCCACGATGTTACTTTGGGCTGGGGATGAAGATGTGCTCATAGGCATCTCCTATGCAGTGTTTTTCTCCATGGCGGCTTCTTGGCCTTTGTCGCCTACTCCTTTTGCGGGGCTGTTGGGCTGCACTTTGGACTCCTGGGTCCTGTAATCCTGCGGGATGGTGCTGGTTCCTGGGTCCATGTCTGAGGAAGGGGGAAAAGGAAGAGAATGTTAGCTAAGGGACAAATGGCCATCTTCTCTGGTTGGAAGCCTCAGGAGCTGGTGCCTAACTGTCCCCAAGAACCCTGAGGACAAACCTGGCTGGGCCCCTGCTGCTGTGCTCTGCCATTCTAGCTTCCCTGGTGCCCTTGGGATGTGCTGTAGAGTGGCAGTGGGGCAGTGGATAACCAGCAGGATTAGGAACTCTGAGTCACCTTAGCTGGCCACTTTTAAGCTGAGATCCCAGAGCTTAGTGCTCCAATGCCATGGGAGCTAACATGTTTGGAGTCAGAGAGAAGCACTGCAAAGTGCCTCCCTTCCTCCACCTTGGCTTTACCCTTAGTGCCTTAAGCGTCTCCAGCTGAGGCTCAGGGTCCTGGATGCAGACCCAGGTCTCCTCCAGGTATTCATCCCCTGCTTCCTCCTCCAGTCTCCTCTGTTCTCATTCCCGAATCTTTGGCTGGCTCCTAATGCAGCCCTGGTCCTCCTCCCTATGCATGCCACGTGCCCATTGCTTCTCTTGTTTCTCCCTCAAGCCAGTGACCTCCTACACCTCTCCTTCCTGGCACCCACTTATGAATAGTTTCTTTGGGTATCCTGTCCAGGGATCTACATTCCAGTACCAGCCACTTTATTTCTGTCTCCATATAAAGTGAGCAGAGAAGGCATCCAGACTATGCAGTGCACATTAGAGCCCCGAAAGAGGAACCACCAGACTGCCTGCATGCTAGACTGCTGCCATGGATATCTATAAGTGTGGCAGGCCAGGAGATGGATGCTGAGTGCTTTTGGTGTCCTGCTGCGGGTGGGCTAGTGGGTTCTTCTGCCTTCCTCTCGCGGAGGCAGCTGCAATGCCACCACGTATTCCATCAAGTGTGCTACTCTCTCTATATGTTTGAGTCTTATTTTCTCATAAGTGGATTCCTCCCTTTTATGCTTAATTTTACAGGGTTTTTTGTTTTTATTTTTGTTGTTGTTGTTGTTGGGTGTGCGGTTTTGTTGTTGTTGTTTGTTTGTATTTGTTTCATTTTGGTCTAGTGACCCACTTACATTTCTTTATTTCCAATATTCATCACCATAAGTCCTGTTATGTCCTTTTAATTCTTGTCTTGGCTTTCTCATATGCTTGTTTCAAGTACATATTTTCTGAAATTCTTTATTTTCTTTGTCATATAGTAAGTTACAATACATAATGGATTTCCTCCTAAAAAGGCAGGACCACTGAATTGCTCCAAAATTACTTCTAAGTTTAGCTCAAACTGAACTATAGTAGCATTTCTGGTAGTTAGATAAAAGATGCATTCCCCAGAGTCTATTGATGCTGGGTTGTCAGCCAAAAGGAGTCATTTCCTTTGTATCTTCTGTAGGGTCACATGGCTTGCTATTGACATATACCTCTGTTTCATATTAAACCCTTGCTGGCCTTCAGGCTACTTCACTTTCTTTTTGTCCCACATATGCAATAACACCTTAAAGTCCAGGCCTTGATCCAGGTCCTTCTCACGTGCTCTTCTGTCTTAAAGTCCTAGGCTGCTCCAAATAATGAGCTTACCTACCCCCAGCTACTCATTTTCCTTAAAATTGCATAATTTTTCCATGCCCTGCATTAGGCTTTCGCTATGTCCAGTCTATTTCACTGTCTCGTCACTCTGGATTCTTCTAGATACCTTTGGATATTCTTTTTCCCTTCCTACAATAAAAACCTTCCATCGCTACACTGGAGCAACCACCTCAGTGGTCTCTTTACTATGCCCATTACTTACACTGTCAAATTCACAAACTTTAGTCATAAATACACTTTGGTAATAGATCATTTTGTGTATGTAGTATGTATACATTTAAATATACATTAATTAATATATAGCAATAATGAGTTATGCCTCTGATGATGTGGCTATCCAATGTAAGATAATGCCAACTTGCAGCTCAGATCAGTTACATGAGGCACAGCCATATTTCTTTGTAAAATATGCTGACAAATACTCCAGTTAACATATCATGAATTGCCTTTCTTTCTCTCTATCTTTCTTTCTTTTTTTTTCTTCCTCTTTTTTCCCCTTTATTCTAGACAGTGTTACTCTATAGAACATTCCATCCAACAAAAAAAATATACCTTCTTCTCTGTTCCACATGAAAACTTCTCTAAATTTGACACATACTAGGTGACATAACGAAAACCTAAAGAAAGACAGAAAAATGGAAAAGTCCCCTGTATCATATCAGATCACCATGCTATAATGTTGGAATTTCACAACAACACTTGATGGGAGATGTTATTCTGTATACATGTTTCTCATACTGGTTAATAAAGCTCTGTGGCCAATGAGATAACAAGATAGGCGGGGCTAGGAGACCAGGAGGAGGAGAGAGGAAGTAGTAGGAGTCAAGATGTAGCCCGGGAAGGATCAGGACGCCAGCCACGGCTCCCGATAAGACGACCACGTGGAAATACTTAGATAAGTAGAAATGGGTTAATAATTAAGGCAGAGCTAGCCCATTAACAATAATGGTAACTGGCCAACAGGATTGTATCAAATACAGAGTTTCTGAGTGTTATTTTGGGCTGGCGCTGCTGTGGGCCCACATGGCGGCAGGACCGGGAGGCCGGCGGGGAGACCTGCCGTAACATAATAGTGTCAGAAGCGGGACTGAGAACTTTCGCTTAAAACTTAACAAAAGTTTAAAAAATAGTTTTTAGAAACAAGGGAACAGAGACTAGCAAGACTTCTTAGTAGCAGCATTGTCTCGGTTGGATTTGTTTTGTTGTAGACAGAGATTTGCGCGGCTCCTTTAAGGGAGGTTTCCAAAATTAGCATAAGCGGCAAAAAAGCCAGCTTGCTTTTAAAGAGCTCTGCTAACAATTCATTGGTGTGTACAAGAGCTGCAATGAAGGTTTACACTGTGTTTTAAAAAATACGCTGGCTTGGGAGAGAAAAAGAAACAGGATACAATGGTTTAAAAAAGAAAAAAGGAAATAGAATGTATGGGTATAATGGCGCACTCCATTGATCCCAGCACTCGGGAAACAGAGGCAAACAAATCTCTGTGATTTCAAAGCAAACCTGGTATGCAGTGAATTCCAGGACAGATAAAAGTTACACAGAGAAACCCTGTCTCAAAATATGTAAAAATAGAAGTAGAATAAATAGAATAATAAAAAAGCCACATAAAGATGGAAAACACAGAGAAATTTTGGATATTATACATGCTTCTGTTGTCTTTAAATTATTTGATTGCTGAGAAAATAACAACTGACAAAAGAAATGCTACTGGATTAATTCAATTTATATATTTTAAAAATGCTTTGACTCCAAAATTTAAGCCTAAGGACAAGTTACTGGGGAAAAGGATTTCTATTTTTGTTTCCACAGGAAATGAAAAGCTATGGTTTCTTTCCAGACTTATATGGTTTGATCAAGCCAGACCCCCTGAAACAGCTCCCCAGGTGATCCAACATTCAAAGCAGTTGAGACAAAGCCTTGCAGACTACTGCCAAGATTTCTGCATCTTCTATGGATCCCCATGACAGCGCCCTCTACCAGCAGGAAGTAGTTTGGAAAGAACGACGCCCAAATTCCCAAATATTGTTTATACATGTTTGTTTTCATTTAAATGGACTTGGTTATAAATGGCTATAACCACAAACAATCTTTTTAAAGGTAAAAAGGGAATTGTGGTATAGATATGAATACTTTGCTTTGGAATGGATTTTCTTTTATTGATACAATTTAAGGTCAATTTTATGATATGTATATTTCTCCTCTTGTTTAGGTATTGTGTTTATATAGCTCATTTAGAAATGTAATGTATAATTTAGTACAGATTAGAGATAATTACCTATGATAATGAGAACTTGTAGTTAAGTTAGTTAGGTTTTCTAGATATATAGAGATGTATTTGAGATGGATAGGCATTCTTCAAACCTTTCAAAGACCTACAGAATATGGCATTTAAAATGGTTTAGGGGTTTTCTTGACAGTGAGGCACAACTGCTCCTGGTAACACCACCTGCATCAAAAAGGAAGATGGACATTGAAGAAACTCGTTATGAAGTTTGCTTCTAATATGGCAAGACTAGCCATTTGAGCAAGGTACTTCTCTTGTCTAGACTGTTTGACTTTATGTTGTAGAAAATGGACATGCAGGACCCACAGAAAGGTGACTGCTGATGCAAGATGAACATTGCTACAGGATTCCTGCTTCATGGAAGAGGCTGCCAAACAGCCAGTCTACAGGACACAGAGAAAAAAGGCTGACATACTGTCAATACAGGTGGACAGTTTAAAGTTTCCTGCTTTGTTGAGGAGTCTGGAGACACACTATGGCCTATGGGCTGAAGATGCAACATTACAGAAGAACTTCAGGTGACTGACCAGGCAATGAATTGTCTCTGTCATTTCTAGAGTTTATGTATTATCCTTCTGTGGTCTTTGAAGGAGTTGAGGACAGATAGTTATAGTTATAGTTTTCCTTAGTAAGGATTAAAGATAAGTTACATATAGGACTTTAGACTCACAAAGATAGGATAGATGATATTTTAAGTCTTACAAAATGTTAATGGACTAAATATTGTTTACTGTGATTATTATTTGATAACTGTTGTATGGTACATTTTGCTATGTTAAGGTTAAACCTTTTCTTTTACTTTAGACAGAAAAGAGGAGATGATGGGAGATTTTATTCTGTATATATGTTTCTCATACTGGTTAATAAAGCACTGTGGCCAATAGAAAACTAGATAGGCGGGGCTAGGAGACTAGGAGGAGGAAGAGGAAGTAGTAGGTAGAGTCGACATGTAGCCCAGGGAGAAAGGAGGACGCCTGCCGCGCGGCTCCCCGATAAGACGACCACGTGGAAATACTTAGATAAGTAAAAATGGGTTGATAATTATGGCAGAGCTAGCCCATTAACAATAATGGTAATTGGCCAACAGGATTGTATCAAATACAGAGTCTCTGAGTGTTATTTGGGGCACACGTGGTTGCAGGACAGTGGCGGCAGAACCAGCGGCAGCCAGCGGGGAAACCTACTGTAACAAACACTAATCACAGAAATCCTTCATACTCATGGAAACTGAACAATGCACAATTTTACCATATCTGGGTCAAAGAAGAAATAAAGAAATTAAGGACTTCCTAAAATACAACAAAAATGAGGACACAACGTACCTGAACTTATGGTACACCTTGAAAGCAATGCTACGAGGGAAGATCTTTGTACTAAGTGCCCATATGAAGATAAAGGAGGATAATCACATTAGAGAATTAACAGCACAAGTGAAAGACGTAGAACAAAAGAAGCAAAAACACCCAGGAGAAGTTGACACCAGGAAATAATCAATTTGAGGGCTGAAATTAATGAAGTAGAAACCAGGAAAACAATACAAAAATCAATGTAGCAGAGAGTTGGTTTTTCAAGAAAATCAACAAGATAGACAAAACTTCATCGAAACTAACAAAAAAGCAAAGAGAGAACATGCAATTTAACAAAATCTGGAATGAAAAGGGGGGCATAAAAACGGACACACAAAAAAATCCAGACAATATTCAGGTTATGCTTTGAATACTTGTACTCCACGAAATTTGAAAACTCAAAGGAAATGCACAGCCACAATATACCTCCTTTGTATCCCAGGAGACACATTCCTGTTTCTCCCTGCTTATATTCTGATTCTGCCCACTTACATCACTTCCTGACTCTTTATACGACCTCCAGGCCTCTATGGTTAACTAATGGAAAGTTTCATTCTCTGATTCTCAGGCAGGCTTTATTTTGCAAGCAAGATTCACAACAAACACATACTACACATTCAATCGTAATACTCATTAGTTCATACAATATGGAAATTAATATGGAATAATGGTAGAATTATGTATGGTGTTCCCATAGCATGTGTGTCTGTGTGTTCAAATAAACCAACATTTACATGAAGAACACATAACTCAAATATCATTGTTCATTGTTGCACTGTTCACAAAATCACCAAATCATACTATTGCCATAGTTTAAGACTAATAATTAAATGAATAAGGGAAGTGTGATAATATATTTATGTATTAAATTCTCTAACTAATACAAAGATAAATATAAATCCCACCAGGAAATATCCTTGGAGACAGCATATAAAGAGAAATAATATCAAAAATAATAAATATTAAATATAAAATATATAAAAAGTAAAAAATAATCAATTTTCAAAAGATAGAAATACATACACAATGAAGTATATACAGCTATTCAATGAATGGACCTATAATATGGATATGAAAATGACATGATAATACTGCACAATTAGGACACTTTAGATAAGCATGTTTTCTGTCATATGTGAAAGCAAGATTTGAAAAGACAGAAATATAGAATGGTAATTACTGTTTGTGGAAAGAACTAAGAGAAGATAATGGTTGTTAAATATTAACATTGTACTTTGTATACATATATGAAAAAGTTATAATGAATCCATTATGCCTGCTTCCTATTACCTTCTCTTCAGCATCATGGACCATTTACCCTCTGGAAACATGAGATCAAATAAATGTATTTTTCTATAGGTTACTCTTATCATGATGCTTTACCACAAAGCAAGAGACTAGTCACTAGGACACAAGCTACAACTTTGGAAAATGGCATCAAAATATACATTCATGACTGTGTCAGCAACAATGACCTTGGTATTGTATCCAGAGTGGACTCAGTTGATTGAATAAACAACACTGATCTGAAACACTGTAGAGGTAGTAAGACATGACCAGCAATCACCAAAGTATCATGTTCAATGGTTTGGTAATCATGGTAGAGGAAATAACTGTCTCATTTGCACACAGATTAATACGATTAATTGGAATGATTAATGAGTCTGGCATCAAGCAGCATACTGCAACAGGAGTAGAACTGTGTTCTTTGACATCTTTTTTTGACAGTGTGTTGCCTTGTATAGTACAGTGATATATCCAACCATAAATTCTAACAATTTAAGTAGTACATGCTAATTCTGGGGCTTTATTTCAGTCTCATCAGAAAATGATTTATTGGTATGGTGACCACATACATAATTGACTCAGTTTTAGCGATAGCAAAAGTATTTTCCCCCGATATTTTACAGTCAAAAATCACAGACCTAATAACTAGCCCATTTCCAAAATTCTGTGAGTCAGCCAAGTAGAACAAAATTCATCTCGGGCAGTGATTTGCAGCCTTACTAGTGCTGCGGCCCTGTAATTCTCTTTCCCTTGTAGTGGTACCACTGTAATAAATCATAATGTAAGCATTTGAAATGCAGGCTATCTGATACAAATTCCTGGGAAAGGGTCATTCAACTCCCAAAAGTTGTGACCCACAGGTTGAAAGCCTCTGATCTAGTGGATTATGATCTATTATCCAATAAGAGAAGCATACATTCACAGAATAGAGAAGAACATCCCACACCAGGGCCGAAGGCTCCCATTTATAAGTGGTTTCCTAAATAAAAATACTGTGGTTTAGGTCAAGAAAAGGGTGGAATTGGGCATCATCCCAAATAAACTGCTCTAAGCCTTAAAAGGACTTGACAATATCTTTGGTCTCTGTATGGTAGAGTAAGGACTTATGACTTGTCTGACTGAAGTACATGTATTTTCAATAGCACTTACAATTTTAGACAGGAGGTAAAGTCCTAATAGTTCGCAAACTACAGGTTAGCTTTAGAAAATCTTTTCATTAGGCAACAATAGCTAAATATTTCCCTGTAAGAATGCTAAGATTTTTTCTTGTTGTTATCATTGTATGACACAAGGTTACCCTGTGTTACAGCCCTGGCTGTCCTGGAACAAGCTGTGTAGACCAGGCTGGCCTCAAACTCACAGAGATCCAAATGCCTTTATATTCCAATTGCTGGGATTATAGTTTTCTTCCTATAATTCTGGCTGAACGTTAAGATTTTTATCTTCTAATGATCTTGGTTGGCAAGGCAGAAAATTTATTAGAGGTACTCATCATTACTTCTTGTCTTAGTTAAGGCTTCTGTTGCTGTAAAGAGACACCATGACCACAGCAACCCTTATAAAAGAAAAATATTTAATTGAGGTGGTGGCTGACATTGCAGAGGTTCAGTCCATTTTCCTCATGGCGGGAGAGTGGTAATATGCAGACAGACATGGGAGTGACTACATTGATCACAAGGCAACAGGAGATGGACTGAGGCAGTGGGCATGTTTTGTTCCTGTAGGAGAACTCAAAACCACGGAGTGACATATTTCCTCCAGTAATGACACAGCTACCCCAGCAAAGTCACACCTCCTAATATTGCCACTCCCCATGAGCTTATGGGTGCCCACTCACTTCAGACTACAACACTTGCTGTAGCAAGATAGGTTCATTAGTCTTCTCACAGGCTTTAGACCACAGGGTTAACATGGTATTCAGAAATGTCACACTGCTCCAGGGAATTTATACTGAGTTGACTCACATTTTCATTTCTCCATGGTTATGTGGCCAGCATGGATTTCTGTGCTGGGTAAGTAAGCATATAAATACTGATAAATGACTCATCACCAGTCCACATAGGAATGTATTTGACACAAAACCTCACTGAGTAGGCCAGAATCCCAAAACACAATGAGAAAGAAACACCTTTCAGTAATTGTTATCTTTAAAAATACCCAAGGTCTACAATGGCACAGGAGTCTTGTAGATAGCATGCATTCTCATCTACTCACAACATGGAACTGGTAAGTTTATGTGTGTGCTCCGGTTTTCAAGAGTATTGAGAAGATTATCTGGAGGTGCCAGAATTTGGTTGCTACAATATAACATGAAACATGCTATGCTTCTGCTTTACATGTACAACTATCTCCCCCTCTCAGTCAAGGGAAAATCAAAATTCCATTGAGGAGGTTGTAACCTATAGGTCTTTAGACCCTCTGATGCACCTGTGACTTTTTTAACATCTATTTTATTTACTTATTTATTTATTTATTTAGTTATTTATTTTTGTATATAGTGTTCTACCTCCATGTATACCTGCATGGCAGGAGAGGGCACCAGACTGTATTACAGATGGCTGTGAGTGACCAAGTGGGTTGCTTTGAATTGACCTATGGAGCACCAGGGAGTGCTCTTAACTTCTCAGCCATCTCTCACACTACACCACCCCACCCTAACCTCACACCCGTGATTTCCTACAGTTCTCCATATTGCTCCTTCAGCTCCAACCATGCTGACATCCTGGCTTCTTCTCCACACACATGACACATCTTATCTGGCCACTGAGTTTCAGCATCTGTCACCCCTCTACCTGGAATGCACATTCTCATTGACTGCTGCTAAAGGGCCAGTCTCACTACATTCACATTTTCTGTTCCAACCTGAAAGCACTACTATGCTGTTCCTGGGCACTATGTTTCACTGAAAAAAACATTCTCCCTGCAATTTCATTTCCTCAAAACTGGCCTGAGCGTGCCTTCTCTGATTTCTTATCATTAGGAAAATGCTTCATATTGATATTGAACTACCTGGCCACTGCTCATCCCTGCACTACAAAGAAAGCTCCGTGAGAATAAGATCTGTTCATATGCTGGATCTGCTCACTGCTGTGTTTACAACAGTGATAGGCAGAGCCCACCCAATGTGCATATGTGACTAAGGTAAAACAAATGAACAGATAATTGGTAGGATCAAGCATGTGAAATCAGACCAGTATCTCTGGATGTAGCCCCAAGGCTATAAATGCAGCTCCCACCAGGTCATGGACATGCATTTTTTTTCAATGAAGTAATGTGAGGTTGTCACTCTGCAATACCTCCCTCAAAGGGGAGGATGCAGGAAACTTGAGTTTGAGCATGCTGTCTGCCCATTCCTCAGCCCTAGACAGTGCAAGGACCATCAGATGCAACAAGAAACCTGGTCAGAAGCAGCAACTCGGTTTATTGCATCAAGCAGAGACTTATGTAGGGTTGAGGTAAGGGGTAGGACCCTTAGGATGGGGTAAAGTGACAAGGCGAGGAAGGGCCAATAATATTCTACCAAGCTAGCAATTAGCCAGGTAGCCTGCAGTCTTATATTAGGCCTTGCTGTCTCACTCCCTAATGGACATTACAGGCCAATGACAGGTTGCAAAATTTGAGCTACATTCAGCCAGTTCCAATAAACCTCATGTGCATGTTTATTTAGGCCCAACATCACCCTCTTTTGCTTTTGTAAAAATAGTGGAAGTCATGGCCCATGTCTTAGGTGGTCCCCCATTGGGAAATTTACCCTTTGTTGGGTACCATGTATCTAGCTAGTAAAGGATCCACTCCATGACCTGTATTAGGTTGCACCAGCTTATCTGGGATCTTACCTATTACTGGTCAGGTGGAGAGTGGGGGAGGAACACTTATATGAGGATGGCTAGTCAAATATGGAGCTTGGCTGAGTTCTTGAGGGCCAGAAGGTGCCAGAAGGCTTCACTCATTTTTTGCTCCCTCCTTCCCTCACTCCCTTACTCTCTTCCTCACTATCTTCACCCTCCCTCCCAACCCAATCCATGTTTCTTCTTAACTCTGGTCCTCCTCTCATTGTGGCCTCTCTCTCATTCTGGCTACCTTCCACCTGTCCCTAGTCAATCACGTCCCCCTGCACCCTCTGCCACAGCCCATCTCCAGTTTCTTCTCCTGCTCTCCTCAAGACCAGACC
Organism: Cricetiscus sungorus; assembly: GCA_030556225.1. Lineage (NCBI taxonomy): Eukaryota > Metazoa > Chordata > Mammalia > Rodentia > Cricetidae > Cricetiscus > Cricetiscus sungorus. Next base: position 5,944,187 of record JANBXA010000609.1, on the reverse strand, counting down.
AGCTACGTCCCATTTCATTTTTAGTTGACTGACTTTGATATGAACTAACTTCTCTTACAGGCTTAATTGACCGCTGTTCCTTTCTTCCCTGTTCCACCCACAAAAACACCCCAGACTTTTCCAGATGTCAAATGCTTAGACAGCACGCATTACCTACAGAAATGTGCATTTGTCAGCACAAACAACCATTAGGCTCACTGTGAGCTGCCAACATGTTCACATACCTCGGCATACCTAGAAATTACAACTTTATTTCAACAGTTGTGGCATGACTTTACCAATCAATCAAATCTTTTTAAACAGGTCATACACATAAATATGGAAATCATCCTCAAATTTGATAAAATATACAGAAGGTTTTGATTCAACTTGGTGAATGACCTTGCCAATTCTTGAAGACCCATTTTCATTTTCATATTCAATATGTTTGCCTATTAGGTCATCTGCAATTTCCACATCTATGCCTTGAGCCAGAGCCTCACGCACATGTGGAACTATACGAAGATCACCTTCTTTGTAATCATCCAGGAGCTGGTACATATACAGGACTGGATCTTTTTCATAGGTAATATAGAAGAAGTCTCTTAAGACTGGTACTTGGCCCAGCACCATTCCCCTCCAGTGATCCTTACGGCCACATTCTCCCTCAAAGAGGTGTGATACCTCTTTTCCAATGATGGTTTCTGCAAGGATCGGATCAGGGCCTTCACATTCTTCCACTTTTTCAGCTAGAATTTCAAGTGATAATATTCTTTTGTCGTTGTAAAGTTCTAATCCATATACACAGTCGATGTTGTCGTATTTCACCAGATAGAGAGATGGTGTTCCAGCAATCTGCTTCAAGACAGTAGCCTTCCAATGCGAGATATTCCCATTATCTTCCTTCCAGAAGTGGGAAATTCTGCAGCCCACGATGTTATTTTCGGCGGCGGAGGAAGATGTGCTCTTAGACATCTCCTGTGCAGTGTTTTTCTCCATGAGGCCAGCATTCTTGGGGGCATCTTGGCCGTTGTCTCCACTTTTTGCTTTGCAGTTGAGCTGCCATTCACTCTCCAGTTTAAGGAAATCCTGCCAGATGGTGCTGGGACCTGGGTCCATGGCTGTGGAAGGGGAAAAAGGAAGAGAATGTTGGGTAAGGGGACGAATAGTCAACTTTTCTGGTGGGGCCTCAGGTGGTCCAAACTGCCCCCAAGACATCTGAGGACATACCTGGCTAGGCACCAGCTGCTGTTCTCTGCTATTCTAGCTTCCCTGGTGCCCTTGGGATGGGCTGTAGAGTGGCAGTGGGGCAATGGATTACCAGTAGGATAGGAACTCTGAGTCACCAGAGCTGGCCACTTTTAAGCTGTCCTTCCAGGGCCTAGTGCTCCAGGGCCATTGGAGCTAACCTGTTTGGAGATAAAGAGAAGCATTGCAAAGTCCCTCTCTTCCTACATCTTGCCTTTAGGCTCAGTGCCTTAAGTGTCCCTGGCTGCATATCATTTTCCTGGATCCCACCCAGGTCTCCTCCAGGTATTATGCGTGCCACATGCCCACTGGTACACTCGTTTCTCCCTCAAGCCATTGACCTCCCACACCTCTCCTGCCTGACGCCCACTTAGGAATAGTTTCTTTGGGTATCCTGTCGAAAGATCTGCACTCCAGGATTGGCCACTTTATTTCTGCCACCTTCAATATTGAGCAGAAAACATATCCCGACTAGACAGTGATCATTAGAGGCCAGAGAGAGGAGCCAACAGCCCACCTGCATGCAAGACTGCTGCCATGGAAGTCTGCTAGTGTGGCAGGGCAGGAGATGGGAGCTGAGTGCTGCTGGTGTCCTGCTGCTGGTGGGCTAGTGGGTTCTTCTGCCTTCCTCTCATGGAGGCAGCTGCACTGCCATCATAGATTCCATCAAGTCTGCTATTCTCTCATTCTATATGTTTGCGTTATTTTCTCATAAGTGGATTCTTTCTTTTTATGCTTAATTTTGCATTTTTTTTTGTTGTTGTTGCTGTTGGTAGTGGTGGTGTGTTTTTATTGTTGTTATTGTTTGTTTGCTTGTTTGTATTGTTTCATTTTGGTATGGTGACCCTTTTGCATTTCTTTATTTCCATTGCTCATCACCGTGAATCCTGTTATGTCTCTTTGTCTTTTTAAGTCTTCTCTTGGCTTTCTCATATTATTGCTTCAGGTATATTTTTTTCAGAAATTTTTTACTTTCTTTATCATATACTAAGTTACAATATATAATGTATTTCCTCCGAAAAAGGCAGGAACACTGACTTGCTCCAAAATTACATCTAAGTTTAGCTCAAACTGAACTATAGTAGCACTTCTGGTGGTTAAATAAAAGAAGCATTCCCCAGAAACTAGTGATGCTAGCTTGTTAGCCAAAAGGAGTGATTTCTTTGTCTCTGCCTGGAGAGTAAAATTGCTTGCTACTGACATATACCTCTGCTTGCCTATTAAATCCTTTGCTGGCCTTCAGGCTACTTCACTTTCCTTTGTACATATGAGTATTAAACACCTTAAAGCGCAGTCTTGGATCCTGGCCCTTCTCACTTGCACTTCTGTATTAAAGTCCTAGGCTGCTTCAGATAGTGGGCTTCCCTACACTCAGCTACAAATTTTCCTTGTAATATGCATACTTTTTCCATGCCCTGCATTAGACCTTGGCTATGTTGAGTCTATTTCACTGTCTCTTCACTCCAGATTCTTCCAGATGCCTGTGGATATTCTTTTTCTCTTACCTACAATAAAACTTCCATCCTCACCCTGGGAAAGACACTTCAGTGACCTCTTTATGGTGCCAACTATTTACACAGTCAAATTCACATGTAAACACAAAATTCACAAAGTTTAGTCATGAATACATTTGGTAATAGATTATTTTGTGTATACAGTATGTATATATTTAAATATACATTAATTGATATATACCAATAATGAGATTTTGCCTCTGATGGTATGGATATCCAGTGTGACATAATTCCAACTTGTAGCTCAGTGCAGTTATATTAGGCACAGGCATTATTCTTTGTACAATATACTGACAAATACTCCAGTTGACATGTCTCAAATTGCCTTTCTTTCTTTTCTTCTTCTTCTATTATGTTTTCAGTTTCTAGACAGGGTTACACTGTGTACCTTGAGGTGCCCTAGAACTCGCTCTGTATACCAGGTTGGCCCCAAACCCTTAGAGATCTGTCTGCCTCTGTCTCCCCAATATTGAGACTAAAGGCATGTGCCCTATCATCCCTGCTGTTCACTGTTTCTTTAGAAGAGTAAGTGTACGTTGGATCTAAATACCTGTTTTTGAAAAAAAAAAAAAACTAGTCATTTTACCTGTAAATTGTTGTCATTGGTATTTCAATTGTTAAATAAATTTTGTTAGTTACTCATACACTGCTATGAGTGTGATTCTGTTTATGTATATGTTGTGGTACATAGCCTGCATTCTGGAAATGGTATTAGATGTTGTAGAAGGGTTCATTCTAATACGTTTCAGTAAAACAAAATAATTTTTTTAATTAATGGGATATTTTTAGTTTGAATTGTCTGACAAATGCAGCAGATATTATCCTAGGTATTCAGTCTTAAGGACTGAATTATTTCCCCATCAAATCATATTTTAATCTCAGTATGCAGACTCTAAGAGTGTGATGTTTTACAAAGATAGGGCCTTTATAGAGGTAATTAAGGCAAATTCAATCAAATATATCTGTTCTAACCCTATATAAGTGGAATTCTTATAAGAAATTTGAATACAAGGACACTCAGATCAGGGTATCTGAAGTCAGAAGTGTAGAGCAACACTTACAATCCAAGAGAAATACCCTGAATAAAAGTTAAACACTTTATTTCCATATAGGAATTTCACAATTTTGAGAAAATAAGTTAGCTGTTGTTCAAGGTATTTGGAAACTGTGTTTAAGAATTCAAAAAGATATCACACACGTATGGATAGTAAATGTCTAATATGAACAGTAGTTTAATTATTAAGTAATTTCAAATTGTAGTTTAAAATTTTCAGACATAAAACACTATAGCACTGATTATTTAACTATTGAGATTTGTGAAATCCTTGAAGAAATCATGCTGGTTTTACAAAGTGTTTTCAATAAAGAGGAGAAATATTTACTTTGATTGCATGTATATGAGGAAAAATTTAGAATAATCTATATCATGAAAATAGGCACAAAGAGTCTACAAATTAATGAGAAAATATAAATGTGGTTATATCTAAAGCAGGTTTGGCATTTAACTAACCTAATGTGCCCATGTCCATAATCATGATTTGATAAACTAGGGGCTACATAAAACGCTGTCATTGAGTAAAACTTTGTAAATGGTACTGCTTTTGGAAATATCACAATGTGCCATTCTAAAGTTATCTGAATATGGTTAAAAGTTAAAGATGGTGATCCACCATATAAACAAACTTAAAAAGAAAAACCATGTGATCATCTTGCTAGAAAAAGCCTTCAATAAAATTCAACACCCTTTCATGACAAAAGTCTTGGAGAAATCAGGGATAACAGGAACTTACCTACACATAATGAAAGCAAAATACAGTAAACCAACAGCCAACATCAAACTGAATGGAGAGAAGCTTAAGGAAATTCCTCTAAAATGAGGAAAAGACAAGCACATATCTCTTCATTATTGTGCTTGAAGTTCTTGCTAAAGCCTATAAGACAACAAAAGGAAATCAAGGGGATCCAAATTGGAAAGGAAGAAGTCAAACTGTCTCTAATTGCAAATGATATGATAGTTTACATAAGTGACCCAATAAACTCTAGCAGGGACCCCCTACAGCTGATAAACACCTTCAGCAAATTAGCAGGATACAAGATAAATTCAAAAAAATCAGGAGCCTTACTTCATTCAGACGACAAAGAGGCTGAGAAAGAAATCAGAGAAAGATCACCCTTTACAATAGCCACAAACAACATAAAATATCTCAGGGTATTGCTTACATACATGTGAGAGACCTATATAATAAGAATTTTGTGTCTTTAAAGAAAGAAATTAAAGAAGATACCAGAAAATGAAAAGATCTCCCTTGCTCTTGGACTGGAAGGATAAATATAGTAAACATGGCATTCTTGCCAAAAGCAATCTACAGATTCAATGCAATCCCCATTAAAATCCCAAAACAATTCTTCACTGACCTTGAAAGGTTAATAGTTAACTTTGTATGGAAAAACAAAAGATCCAGGATAGCCAAAACCACCCTGTACAATAACGAAACTTCAGGAGATATCACCATCCCAGATGTTAAGCTCTACTACAGTGCTAATGTCCTGAAAACTGCCTGGTATTGTCACAAAAATAGACAGGTAGACCAATGGAATGAAATCAATAATCCTGATATTAATCCACACACCTATGAACACCGGATTTTAGACAAAACAGCTAAAAAAAATACAATGGGGGAGGAAAGTGTCTTCAACAAATGGTGCTGGCAAAATTGGATGATGGTGTGTAGAAGACAGCAGCTAGACCCATGTGTATTGCCCTGCACAAAATCCAAGTCAAAATGGATCAAAAACCTTAGCATAAATCCAGCCACACTGAACCTCTTAGAAGAGAAAGTAGGAGGTACACTTGACCAAATTGGTATAGGAGACCACGTCCTGAACATAACTTAACTAGCACAGACACTGAGATCAACAATTAATTAATGGGACTTCCTCAAACTTAGAAGATTCTGTAAGGCAAAGGATACAGTTGACAAGACCAAATGGCAGCCCACATACTGGGAAATATTTTTTTTACCAATCCTACATCTGAGATATGGCTGATCTCCAAAATACACAAAGAACTCAAGAAGCTAGTCAACAACAAAAAAAAAAAACAAATAGGCCTATTAAAATATTGGGTACAGAATTGAAGAAAGAATTCTCAATAGAGGAAATCAAAGAGGTGGAAAGACACTTAAGAAAATGTTCAACATCCTTAGCTATCAGGGAAATGCAAATGAAAACAATTTTGAGACACCATCTTACTTTTGCCAGAATGGCAATAATTAGAAACACCAATGACAACTTATGCTGGAGAGGACGTGGAGATAGGGGAACACTCCTTCACTGCTGGTGGGAGTGCAAACTCATACAGATATTTTGGAGATCAGTATGACAGTTCCTCAGGAAAATGGTAATTAGCTTACCACAGGACCCAGCAATTCCTGCTCAACTATGTCTATAGCAGCATTATTTGTAATAGCAAGAATGTGGAAGCAACCTAGATGCCCCTCAACTGAAGAATGAATAAAGAAGATGTGGCACATCTACACAATTGAATACTACTCTACAGAAAAAAATAATGGAATCTTGAAAATCACAGGCAAGTGGCTTGAACTTAAAGAAACCATCCTGAATGAGGTAACCTAGACACAAAAAGAGTAACATGTTATGTACTCACTAATATATGGATTTTAGACATAGAGCAAAGGATCACCAACCTATAATCCACACCACCATAGGAATTAGTATACAAAAAGGATTCTAAGAGATACATATAATTTCCCACACAGAATGGGAAAGGTCAAGTTCTCCAGAGCACATAAGGAGATGGAGGCAAAGAAAAATGTGGACTAGGAGAAAGTGAATGGGAAGAGAGGAAAGCACATGGGATAGGAAGATCGACTCAGTGTAGGAATAGAAGAGAAACCGAGAGACAGAAGAGAGAGAGAGAGAGAGAGACAGAGAGAGAGAGAGAGAGAGAGAGAGAGAGAGAGAGAGAGAGAGAGAGAGAGAGCATAAAAAGGGAGCCATTGCAGGTTTGAGGAGAAAGGTGAACCTAAAGAAATGTCTAGAGACCTACAGGACTGACACCATAAAACAATTTGAGCAATAGTGGAAAGGCTACCATGAATTCCTTCCCTGATAATGAGATTGATGTGTAACTTATCTGCCTCATCTAGTAGCTGATGGAAACAGAAGCAGACATTCACAGCTAAACACTTAGCTGAAGTAGAATCCTGATGTAGAGAGGGAGGACAAGACCAGTCTGCAGAAACACATAGAGACAGCTTACCCAAACATGGAGGAGATAATGGGCCCCCAGACTGATAGCTGGGAATCCATCATGGGAATTACTCAGAACCTCTGAACATGGGTCTCAGCAAGAAGGCCTGAGCAGTCTAAGGGACCACATACAGTAGAGCCAGTATGTATTCCTGCTGCAAAAAATTCCTTAGCAGAACCATTCCCCATGCACGGATACTCCCTTAAACTAGAAAGGAGAGAAGTCCTAGCCCCTACACCAAATCATTGAAAGATTTAGATGACCCTTCCTGAAGGGCATCATCCTTCATGTGTAGTGGAGGTTGGGAATAGAGGGTGTTCAGGGTGCACGAGAGGGTGGGAGATATGGAATGAGGGATGGAAGGAGAGAGAACTGGCATTGATATGTAAAATAAAAATAAAATTAATATTAAAAAATTCTGCAATTCCAAAAAAGCCAGAAGACTGTGAAGTCAATGTTTTCTGAAGGAAAAAAAAGCAAGGTTGACTATATCACAAAACGTGATTTGAAATCATAATACAGAGACATATTAGGAAAAAATTGCATGGTCTTTGCTCAAAGCAGGTATATAACTAAATGAAGAGATTCAATAAACAAACCGTTGTGGCTATAGATACCTGCTTTTTGACAAAAGTCTCATAATATACCCTTTAAAATAATTATGCTATGAAAACTAGATAGTCATATATAGAAGTATTCTCTCTTAATTTATATATTAATTTATTCAAAATAATGAATGTCTTTAATATGTGTGTAGAAACATTGAAAGTAGTATACAAAAATACACAAATATACAAGCATATGCAACAACTTTCTGAATAATTCTCCAATAGAATGTTTAATTAGGATTCCGTCCTACTCAAAAGCATAGCAACCAATTTACCAGTCTACAGATAACCTACAAAGTGAGAGAAATCTCTGCCAACTGTTTTTCCAATAGAATATATAAATATCCATAATACATAAAGAGGTAAATAGTTAAACAGTGATTGAAAAATAAGCAATTCTATCAACAAATGGTCCAATACATTTAACAGAATGTTCCCAAGAAGTAGGAAGGGCTATATATCCATACCCATCACAGAACAGTGTAAATGGATTTCTTAATTGGTCTAGATAATAAAAATCTGGACTCTGATACATAGGAAAGTGCAGAGATCAGAGAGAAGCAGAAAAACAACACCACCCTTTACCTCCTTCGTATCCCAGGAGACAATAAAACAATTCCTGTTTTTCTCTGCTTACATTCTGATTCTCTCAACTTACCTCACTTCCTGCCTCTCTGTACAGACCTCCAGATCTCTATGGTATCTAGTGGAATGTTCCATTATCTGACTCTCAGGTATGCTTTATTTGTACGAGCAAGATTACACTTCTAAAAGTAGTGCACATTAGTTCATATAATATGTAAATTTATATGGAGTAATGGTACAACTATGTATGATGTTCCCATAACATTTGTGTATGTGTGTGTCATTGTGTATGTGTGTGTGTTTGAGTGTGTGTACAAATATACCAGCTTTTCCATGAAAAACACATACCCAAATATCCATATTCATTGTTATACTGTTCAGAAAAGCACCAGGTCATAGAAATGTCCTAGTTTAAGACCAATAAGTAGATGAATAATGGAAGTAAAAAATATAGTTATATAATAAATTCTCTAACAAATATAAAAATAGTGAATCCAACCATAAATAACACCTTGTAAAGAACTGATTTAAGATAGATAGTATCATCTATATGACTTTTTAAAAGATAGATATACTGAAAAATTAAGACACTTTAGATGAGCATCATGTTTTCTGTCATATGTAGAACAATGGTTTGAAAATAGAGAAATATAGAATGGTAACTAGTGTATATGGAAAGTACCAATAAAAGAAAATGGATGTTAAATATTAACATTGTACTTTTTAAATACATATGAAAATGTTATAATGAATCCATTATGCCTGTTTCCTATTACGTCCTCTTCAGAACCATGGACCATTTAGCATCTATAATCATAAGCTGAAACAAACATTTTTTTCTATGTGTTACTCTGATCATGATGTGTTTTTTACACAGTAGGAGACTTGTAACTAGGACACAAGCTACAGCTATGGAAAATGGCATCAAAATATATATTCATGACTGTCTCAGCATCAATGACCTTGGTATTGTATCCAGATTCGACTCAGTCGAATGGGTCAAAAACACTGATCTGAAACATTTTAGTGGTAGTAAGACACAACCAGCAAGCACTAGAGGAGATAAAATCAAATATATTATGGGTGAAGCCTTGGTAAGCATGGGAGAGGAAATTCCTGTCTCACTTGTAGGTAGAGCTTGGAAAGATTAATAAGTCTGGCATCAAGCAGCTTAGTGCAATAGGAGTAGAACTGTGTACTTTGACATCTGTTTTGACAGTGTGTAGCCATGTACAGTAGAGTGATGTATCCAGCCAAAAATTTTAACAATTTAGGTAGTGCATGCTAATTCTGGGGCTTTATTTCAGTCTCATCAGAAAATGTTTTATTAGTGTGGTGATCACGTATATAAATGTGTCAGTTTTAGAGATAGCAAAAGCAGAGCTTTTTATCACTCCTATATTTTTCAGTCCCAAATAGGAGACCCAATAACTAGCCCATTTCCAATATTCTGTGAGTCAGCCAAGTAAAACAAACTTCACCTAGTGCAGCAATTTGCACCCTTCCTAGTGCTGTGGTCCTTTCATACTCTTACCCTTGTAGTGGTGACCTCCAACCATAAAATGATTCTCATTGCTACTTCATGACTGAAATTATGCTATTTCTATGAATCATAATGTAAGCATCTGAAATGCAGGCTATCTTATACAAATCCCTGGGAAAGGGTCATTCAACCCACAGATTGAAAACCTCTGATCAAGTGGATTACGACCTAGAACTGTGGAATAGGTCTTAAATTATGTCTACTGAGAATATTCAGTCCTCAAAATGCTTTTAACTCCACGTATATTATTCCAGTGTAATTTAACATACACAACAAGCCACTGGACAACCTCAGGTTCCAGTTCATTCCAGACTCAATTATTAAGTTCAAATGTTGTCAGTCAATGACTTTCACCTACTCAGTACTTTTGTAGATAATACAGCCTGGGGTTGAATTTCCCTGGAAGGGACACCAAACACAGTTTCTTTCAAGAATACTTCCACTAGGGCAATTACAATCAACACCTATTGAGCCATCTTACAAATTTATCTTAATTCACATGTGGCCATAGTATAAAAAGGAGAGTATAGTAATGATCAATTTCTACAACAGACTTACAGCCATATCTGCAACAGTTCAGTCCATAGCAGGCACGACATTGACACCTATTACAAGGGTCAAGATCCTGCTAGAGATTTAATGGGGCTTAGAATATTACACATTTTCTTCTTAGTATTAGTGCCTCCACTGAGTATTATATAAAGAATTTGATTTCTTCTTTTCTCTTCCAGACCTTCTGCTTTTGTGTGTGTGTGTGTGTGTGTGTGTGTGTGTGTGTGTGTGTGTGTGTGTGTGTGTGTTGAATCAACCAAGAAGAGACAGGAAGGCTTTAGACAATGTTCCACAATAACTCTTCTCATGGGTCAAGAAATATAGGTAACTGTACTTAGTAAATGTAGGATGCATTCTGTTGTGGATATGTCATTTCACATGAGTATAAACGTCTAACATTATGCACAATTTCCACTGGCCTTCTGTAGTCTTAGACATCACTGAGTCTGGTAGCTAGAGATTTTAGGGATTCATGGCTAACAGAGCCATTACAGTCAAAGTCTATCACTTAACATGTTTCAACCTACTCAAAGGTTTATATGGCGCTAGACACAGGGCCCTGTTTGCAGAAGTTTCTGTACCACTCAGTCCTGTATCTTTTCAGTCCCAAATAAAGACATGGAAGCTTGTATTAATTATAAACTGGCCAATGGTTTAGGCTACTCATTGGCTAGCTCTCTCTTGATTATTAACAAGTTTCTATTAATCTGTGAATCTCCTCATGATCTTGGTTTACCAGAGATGCTTGGGCCTCTTCCTTGGTAGCTACATAGCATCTCCTTGAATCTTTCTTCTACATTTCTCTGTCCCTGTTAGAATTTCCCACTAGGAAAAATCCTGACTGTCCATTGGCTGAAACAGCTTTACACATTAACCAATTAGACACGCATACATTCACAGAATAGAGAAAGCCAACTCCAATCAGGGCCCAAGGCTCCCATGAATAAGTGGTTTCCCCATGACAACTACTGTTGTTAATGTTAAGAAAAGGATGGAATTGGAAGTCATCCAGAAAAAAACTGCTCTAAGCCTTAAAAGGACTTGACCATATGCTGGTCCCTAACCGCCCCCAAGAAGATTGAGGGCAAACTTGTCTGGACACCTGATCCTGTGCTTTCATATTCTACCTTCCCTGGTGCCCTTGGGATGGGCTGTAGAGTGGCATTGGGGCAGTGGATAACCAGCTGGATTGGGAAATCTCGGTCACAGAGATGGCCACTTTTAAAGTGAGATCACAGAGCCTAGTGCTCCAGGTCCATGGGAGATAACCTGTTTGGAGGCAGAGAGAAGCACTGCAAAGTGCCTCTCTTCCTTCACATTGCCTTTACCTTACCCTCAGTGCCTTAGGGTTCCCCGCTGGGGATCAGGGTCCTGAATGGAGGACCAGGTTACTTATAGGTGTTCACCCCGGCTCCCTCCTCCAGGCTCCTCTGTGCTCATTTTCTAATCGGTGCCTGGCTCCTAATCTGTGTCCTCTTCCCCATGCGTGCCACTTGCCCACTGCTACTCTGCTACTGTTTCTCTCTCAAGCCATTGAACTCCCACACCTCTCCTGCCGAGCTCCCACTTAGTAATCCTTCTTTGGGAATACTGTCCTGGGCTCTACACTCAGGGATTGGCCACTTTACTTCTGCCTCCATCAAACTCAGCAGAGAAGGCGTCCAGACTAGGCAGTGCTCACTAGAGCCAAAAGAGAGGAGCCAACATCCCAGCTTCATGGTAGACTGCTTGCATGGACATCAGGAAGGTTGGCAGGGCAGGAGCTGGGAGCTGAATGCTGCTAGTGGGAAAGAGGGTTCTTCTGCCTTCCGCTTCTGGAGGTAGCTGCATTGACACCAAGGATTCCATCAATTGTGCTACTCTCTCATTCTATATGTTTGAGTCTTATTTTCTCATAAGTGGATTTCTCCCTTTTAAGGTTAATTTTACCTGTAAAGTTTTGTCATTGTTATTTCAATTTTTAAATAAATTGTGTTAGTTCCTCATAAACAGCTGTGTGCTTTCTGTTTATGTATATGATGTGGTACATAGCCTGCATTCTAAAATAGTATTAGATGTTGTAGAAGGGTTCATTCTAATACTTTTCAGTCAAACAACATACTTTTTTAAAATTAATTGGATGTTTTTAGTTTGAATTTTCTGACAAACGCAGCAGGTATTATCCTAGGTACTCAGTGTTAATGACTGAATTATTCCCCATCAAGTCATATATTAATCTCACACGTAGCCCCTAAGACTCTGACGTTTATGAAGATAGGGCCTTTGTACAAGTAATGAAGACAAATTCAATCAAATATATCTGTTCTAACCCTATATATCTGGAATTCCTATAAGAAATTAGAATACAGGAACACTCAGATCAGGTCATCTGAAGTCAGAAGTGTAAACCAACACTTAGAATCCAAGAGATATACTGTAAATAAAGTTTAAACACTTTATTTAGATTTAAGAGGTTAACAATTTTGAGAAAATAAATTATTTGTTGTTTAAGCTACTAAGTCTATGCTGTTTTGTTAAGCAGTCCTGGCATGCAAATACAATCTTATGTCTCCCAAACCTAAATTTTCTTCTCCTACATGCCCTCAGTCTACCAAAGACGACCCAGCTACAGTTCTCCCCTTTTGAGATGTGGCCCCTTTAAGGTAATTCTTGTCACTCCAATAGCTGCTCTGCTTGAAGGTCTTACCTGCTGGATTTACCTATCCTACTTCAAACCCTGTATTTCTCCACCTGAATCTCACCCTGCTTATACAGCCATTGCAACAGAATCTTGTTCCATTAAGGTTAAGAGGACAATAATATCAACTATCAGAAGAATAAGGATTCACTCCTACAACCACATTCTATTGGACTTGGAACCCCATATGCTTTCCTTCCTGTTCTCAGGCTGATATGATCTCTTCCTTTTTAAATTACACCCTGCTCATCAATGTCCTCTCTACCTATTCCTCAATAACTCATTTAAAGTTTCTAATCCAGCCAACTAGCTGTTTGTTACAAGAATGACATCTGGAAACCATGGATCTGGAGAAATATAGACTTCCCAAATAAAGGTAACCAGAAAATATTTCATAGAGCCTAGACTAAAATGGACAACCAGCTTATAAGTTATTAATCCAACTCTGATGGGGTACTGAACACCAACCTATACCAAAATACGATCATAACCGCATTCTAAAAATTAAGGTGATAAAGATATCTATCAGTTTTGAAAATGTTAATGCTTCCAGACAAATCATTTTGAACATTATGCAAGTAGCTAATGTGTCTAGTACTTATACATTCACAAACTCAAAGGATTATTGTAAGATCTAGGGAGCCTAATTGAACCCACACAAACATATCAGATTCACTCTAGATAAATACTATTAAATTGCTCCCTGACCCCGAGACTCTCTTCCCTCATCTCCATACACCTACCCCCATATCTTACATTATTCCCCTCAAGTACCAGAAACTAAAACTAAATTCTTTCTAAACATAATTTTGTTCACTAATCTGCCAACATCTTACCAGGTGTACAGAGGTACCAGAGTACCATACAGCCAGAATGTGATGAAACAATCACCTACCCCAGGAGTTGGCAACACCCAGAGATTCTGATTTTGTAACCCCAATGAATGTAGTTCCCTAGTTTCCCCAACCGTTTTGTTCACCTCCTCCTCTCCAAATCTGGTGCCCACATTTTAACTCATCCCCATCCTTAAATACCAAGTGATTTCTCCCTTTAAATGATCAAGTTGCTGACAATTGTCTTCCTTCTGTTTATCAACACTACTAATGTTAAGTTTTAATTATTCATCTAAACTATCCATTTCCTGCCTTCAATGGAGTACTTCATTAAAACTTAAGATGCAAGAATATTGCATTCTTTCCACAGTAAATAATTTCAGAAGGATTGCAGTATGAAATCTAGATTCCCTTAGTAGCATGGCACTTGAGTTCTTTTCTACTTTTGTTTTTAACCATCATGAGTACATACAGCAGACCATAGACATACTGAAATAGAGAATCATTTACATGGATAAAAAGAAATATTAATCTCTGTGTTTGTCATTCCTTCCTCCAATAAAAATCAGAAATTAAGATCCAAGTGGTGATTTCTTTAAGGTTACTTTTACAAAGACACGCATTGTAAAATATCATTTGCTTTTTAATCTGACTGGAGAGTGAAGCAGTCTGGCAAGGATTTCCCCTCTGCCATTTCATTGAAAACCAAACATTTTTTTCTGTGGTTTCAAGACACTAAGAAACAAGAGTGAGTTTCATACTCAGGGGTGAGGATGCTAAGACAAATCAAAAGTAACATTCCTTCTAATTGTGACTGACTGAGTTCAATTTCCTATTTCCTCAGACTCCTTGAATACCTTAGAACCTATTGCCTGCCTTGCTTCCATATCTGCTCTGGAAGAGTCAACATCTAAGCTGACAGAAGCCATCTCAGAGACCACAATTGTACTGGATGATGAGCTCAAAAATAGCAATCTGTCCAACCCATTAGAGAAGGCAAAGTCAGGCATGAGGGTTGATAATAAACACTTAGGTCATCACTGATCCAAATGTTGCTGCATTTATGAGAACCCACATGCATTTGGTGAGAGCTCCTCAAAAAGAGATAAAGAAGATTGTAGTGGGATATTCACTGTGTCTGCTTCTGTGGCACTGACCACACCCATTGAGGGGTGGAGCCAGGGGCGGAAGTGACCTGTGGAGCTTAGTCTCGGGAGGAGGCAGAGAAAGGCCCTTTCTGGTGGGACATGGAGAGAGGAACATCCAGTTTTAACTGCTGTGTTCATCTGTCTGTGTTGTGAGTTGTTTCTCCCTTAATAAACATCTATTCGACCTATTTGTTTATCCTGACCCTTATTGAACCGCAATATCTGGTGTCAGAAGCGGGATCAGGATTTTCACCGCACCTTGGTTTTACCCAGGTGCCCCAGCAACCCTTCCCCCACCTTCCTTGAACGGGCAGGTCTCTTGTTTAATCAGGCTGATACACCCTGCCCTAGAACTTCTTTTATCTCCATCTTGGCCCTGAGACTACTGCTCATCTTCTGCCCATTCCCTCAGATTGCATTCGCACAGAGCCCTGCGGCATTAGCCCTGCCTTTTGTGTTGAGGCATTAGGCCTGTACTCGGCCTGCTCTGTTTGTGTGCTTGCAGGCTCCGGCGGCTGCAGCAGCTGCGGCCAGTGGACTGGCGGAAAATATACACGCTGCAGTTGCTTGCGCCTCCTGTTTTCATGTGGTCTCAACAATTGTACAAGGCTCGTTTCACTCCTTCCTTTAACAAAATTTTGCTTGACTTAGTTTGTTAAAAGCTATTCTACAGGGACTGGGATCAGAAGGATCGTTTCCTGCCGGAGGCTATTTGGCAGACACTCTTTGGTGGTACAATTCCGGATAGAACCGGAATTGGAAGGCTCCTCTGCTGCTGGACGCTTTTTACTGCTACACCTCTGAGTATAACTACAGCAAGTTGAGATCTACAGCTAAAAGCATCAAAGCTCCAGGACAGCGGAATTACATCTAAGGTAATTGTAACATCTTTTGCAACTTAAGCTGATATAATATCTGAGATCAATTGTTCCATAGCTATGGCAGATAATTTTACAATGCAGTACTTTAGGAATTGTTTTCCTTCATATATAGAAGGAATCTTAGCAAAAGAAAATTATGACTGGATCAATATATACACCTTTTTCGTAATAGTAATGGGTTTTATCATTAATATGATATTCTTAAAGAAATGGTTTGAGATTAGCGCAAACAATAAGGAACTTGTACAAACCATAGGAGACTGGGTAACAAAGATTCAAAACTTTGAAAATGACAGAATGCAAAACATGGAATGTTTAGGAAAAAAGTTTCAGGATATTGAAGATGGCAACAGAGAGCTGACAGGTAGAATACAGAACATGGAACATAAAAATGATCAAATAGAAAACAAAATTTGTTCCATGTCTGATGTTGCCTCAACAACCAAAACAGAAACAATGCAATGCATTAACACGCTAACAGAAACAGCTCATTCCTGGTTGGATGAAGCTACTAATAAGGTTAAAAAACTGGAACATCAGATGGCAAGAATAGCAGATAGAATCTCTTCCATGTCTGAAGATAATGGCAAGCTAGGAGATAGAACATTGTTTTTAGAAGGCAGTTTACATGCCATTCAGATAATATCTAAGGATGAGAATATCAAAAACATGGAATCATTTGTAATTGGAGAAAGTAAGAAACTGACAGATGCAATGAAGGCTCTAGAAAGGGATATGCTTCAAGAAGTTCAGACACTCAAAGAAGCAATGATTAATAGACCTCAGGCTTTAGAAGACCTTCAATCTGATACATCAGAAGAAGAGCTCCAGGTAATAGGTCATGAAAAAAACTTAAAATTTTCCACACCATTTAGGGTCAGAGGAGCTTTCCCTGTATCTGTTAATGGAAAATCAGCAATGAAAAAACACCCTAAAGGTGTTGTTGCTTATCAATGGGAACCAATATGTATGAAAGATTTAAAAAGTATAAAGGAAGCAGTAGTCTCTTATGGTATGCACTCACCATATGTGAAGCAATTAATAGAATCATGGGCAAGGAATAACAAGGTAACCTCTAAGGATTGGGAACAATTAATATCAGCTGTCCTTGAAAACTCCTCTCAATTAGAATGGAGGGCTTTATGGAGAGAAGAAGCAAAAGCTCTTGAACTTCAGGGCTTAAAGAAAGGTTATGAACCTCCCAAAGATAAAATTCTTGGTGAGGGTATTTATGCTGACCCAGAAACCCAAGCTGCCTATGATGAACATATCTTGTCTCTATGCAGTACGGCAGCTCTGAATGCTTGGGATAAGGTTCATGAACTAGGGGAGAGGATAGAATCTTATACCAAAATAAGGCAAGGACCAAGAGAACGCTTCAGTGTGTTTCTAGAAAGGCTGTCTAGAGCAGTACAATTAGAGGTAGCTGACATAGATTGTAGGCGAATACTCATAGAATCGTTAGCCTATGAGAATGCAAATCCTCAATGCAAACAAGTGCTTTGGCCATTATAAATTCAATCAGCACCTTTGGATGAATGGGTCCAATATACAGCCAACATTGACTATAATAGCAATAACACTGAAGCATGGGTAGGAGAAGCTATATCTAAAGGTTTGAGCAGTCATCAAGAGAACAGAAGATGTAACTATGGTGACATAAAAGCTTGGATAGGAGAAGCTGTCTCCAAAAGTTTAAAGAGATATCAACATGTCAGATGTTATAACTGTGGTAAGATAGGACATCTAAAAAGAAATTGTAGGCAAAGCATCTCTAGAAATAATACTCCCAAGAATGAATCGAACAGAAGGCCTAAGCCTTCTGGGTTGTGTAGAAGGTGTGGCAAAGGCAGACACTGGACAAATGAGTGTAGATCAAGTAGAGACAAGCAAGGAAACCCTTTACCACCGGGAAACTCCTTGGGGGGCCTCTTGAAGGCCCCCATGTCAAAGGTGGTCTGAACATTCCCAGTCACAGTGGAGGACAATTTCCCACAGGACAATTAGAAAATCCTTGGCCTATTGTAAAAACTCATACCGCTCTGGCTGACAAACTAGTGACAGAAGTTGAATCAGACATGACAGAAGAAAATAAAAAACGTATATTTTGGCAAACCTCTATAAACAGTCAAAGGCCTAGATTGATAGTTAAAATGAATAACAGACTGTTTGAAGGCCTCTTGGACACAGGGGCGGACGTAACTATCACAACTAATAAATCCTGGCCTCGAAATTGGTCCCTGAAAGAGGTTAATGTTCAATTCTTAGGGATTGGAACCCTGTCTCAGATAAAACAAAGCATGAGATGGATTGAATGTATAGGACCAGAAGGACAGCGAGGAAGGTTAAGACCATATGTGGCTGATGTATTGATAAATTTATGGGGTCGTGATCTATTACAGCAATGGAATACACAGATTAACATTCCTCCAGTATTAGATAGGAACCATAAACGACCTCATGATTGTGGAAAAAATGCTATAAAGTACTATAAAAGACAGACACCAAATATCCAGGCTGTACCAAGACAGAATGCAAGTGCTGAACAAACAGATGAACCAAAAGCCTTACCCTTAAAATGGTTAACAGAGGAACCTGTCTGGGTAGGGCAATGGCCTATGACTTCTGAGAAGTTAGAAGCTTTAGAAAACCTGGTTCAGGAACAGCTAAATGCTGGGCATATCGAGGAATCAACAAGCCCTTGGAATTCTCCTGTATTTGTTATCAAAACGAAATCTGGTAAATGGAGAAGCTTACAGACCTGAGAGCCATTAATAAAGTTATCCAGCCAATGGGCTCTTTACAGCTTGGAATGCCGTTGCCTTCTTTGATACCTAAAGAATGGCCTATTATAGTTATTGATTTAAAGGATTGCTTCTTCACTATACCTTTACAAGAACAAGATAAAGAGAAATTTGCCTTCACGGTACCTAATTACAATAATTCTCAACCAGTGAAGAGATATCAATGGAAGGTTTTGCCACAGGGAATGCTAAATAGCCCAACCCTGTGCCAATATTTTGTACAAAAACCACTGGAAATAATTCGTAAACAGTTTCCACAATCCATAATCTATCATTACATGGATGATATATAGTTAGCTGACTCTAAAGCAGACATATTAGAAAAAATGTTTGAGAAACTGAAGGAAGTTTTACCTCGCTGGGGATTACAAATTGCACCTGAAAAAATACAAAAAGGAGAGTCTATCAACTACTTAGGATATAAAATAGGTCTACAGAAAATTAGACCACAAAAAGTACAGATCAGGAGAGATCGCTACCAGACTCTTAATGATCTTCAAAAATTACTAGGAGAGATTTCTCAAATGCAAACTATTATTGGAGTTGAAGGGCATGATTTGAAAAACTTGAAAATGGCCCTAAAAGGGGACAAGGATTTGAATAGTCCCCGAATACTATCAGCTTAAGCAGAAAAGGAATTAGAATGGGTAGAAAAGAGGATATTAGAAGCACATTTGGACCGTGTGGATCCAAATCTAGACTGTATTCTGGTTATATTACCATCTAGAGAATATCCTTCGGGGATTTTGATGCAGAGAGAAAACATCATATTAGAATGGATATTCTTACCACATAAACAGAATAAAAAACTAAAAACATATATAGAAAAGATCTCTGACTTGATTTTAAAAGGTAAATTAAGACTTCGCCAATTAACAGGAAGAGATCCAGCAGAAATTATTGTACCTTTAACTAATGAGGAAATTTCCTCCTTATGGAAAGATAATGAATATTGGCAGAGAGCATGCAGTAATTTTTTGGGAATAATTAGCAACAATTATCCCAAAACTGAAAGGATCAAATTCATAAAGAAGACGATTTGGATCCTTCCACGCATTGTAAGACAAACACCTATCTCTGGAGTTCCTACATTCTACACTGATGCAAACAAATCTGGTAAAGCAGGTTATAAATCAGGAGAAATAAGCAAAGTAGTTCAAAGCTCTTACAATTCTGTACAAAAGGCAGAATTGTATGCCATTCTCATGGTACTTATGGATTTTACAGAACACCTCAATATAGTTACTGACTCTCAGTATGCAGACAGAGTAGTCTTACACATCAAGACTGCTGAATTTATTCCTGATGATACAGAATTAACTTCATTGTTTATACAGTTACAAGTTACTATCAGAAAGAGGATTCATCCTATATATATAACACACATCAGATCCCATATGGGTCTGCCAGGTCCTCTAGCACAAGGCAATGGTGAAATTGATCGGTTATTGATAGTAAGTGTGCTAGAAGCCTCAGAGTTTCATAAGAAACACCATGTGAACAGCAAAGGATTGAAAAAGGATTTTTCTATCACTTGGCAGCAAGCCAAGGAAATAGTAAGGAAATGTCCTACTTGCTCATTCTATAACCAAACTCCTTTACCACCAGGCAGTAACCCTAAAGGTATAAATAGAAATGAAATATAGCAAATGGATGTGTTTCATTTTGAAGAATTTGGAAAATTAAAATACGTACATCACACTATAGATACATTTTCAGGGTTTCAATGGGCTACTGCTCTGAGCTCTGAAAAGGCTGATTCTGTTATGATACACCTTTTAGAGGTAATGGCCATTATGGGCATACCTGCACAAATAAAAACTGACAATGCTCCGGCATATATTTCCAGCAAATTGAAACAGTTTTTTGAGTATTATAACATAAAAAACATAACTGGTATACCACACAATCCTACAGGACAAGCAGTAGTTGAGAGATCTAATCGTACTTTAAAGGAAATGCTCCATAAACAGGCAGGAGGAACCAAGACACCCAAACACAGATTACATAATGCTTTATTAACATTAAACTTTCTTAATGCTGATGAAAAAGGAAAAACAGCTGCAGAAAGATACTGGACAATAGAAAAAACTTCTGAACTACATTAGCCAGTGTACTTCAAGGATGTATTGACCTCAGAATGGAAACCAGGATATGTGTTATGTTGGGGTAGGGGTTTTGCATTTGTATCTACAGGAGAAGAAAAGCTATGGATACCATCTAAGTTAATCAAGATCCGGGCTGAACAAGAGTAACATCTTAATGAAGAGAAATGACAAGTCATCCAATAAATAAGGTCCCATGAGATGTATGGAGACTTCTCAAAGGTAGGGGAAGTGTTCTGTTCTTGTCCTTACAGGAAAACAGAGAACACCTATTTTCAAACAACCAAAGGACACTAAACATGTAGGTACCTACAGAAAAGAAGACAGCTCTCCAGAAAAAATCACTTAATGAAGAGGAATCTGATTTATGGTAAAAATATTTAAGTCTAGTAAACTGTTTCTATACTGAAATCTAGTTTTCTTTACTGTCTAATATTTCTGTAGTCCCAATTCATGTAAACCAATGCTGGCTTTGGAGTTGGATTTGGCTTTCCTTCTCTAAATTCAAGCATATTGTTAAGATTAAATTCACAGTTTCTGCCTTATATCAAGAAGCCAATTGGTGTAAGGCAGAAGAAAACAAAATCTAAGGACTCATTCACTTATTCGCAATTTTCTGTCTGAAATCCTAATTTTCTCATTTACATTTTAATGCTTACTGTTGCCTTTCCCTAATGCATACTGTAAAATTAAACATTTTACCTTGATATTGATATTTAAATTTTCCACAAGGACTATAACAGTTCTCAACAGCAATCTTTGAACACTCTGGAAAGGAGATGGGGCCCCAATTGGACATTTCCACTTGACTCAACCTGATGCATCTGGACTACAAACTGCACCCTAAACCGGTTTGAGACTGCTTTTCTTGAGACAACTCATGACTAGCTGGCTGTATTGGTGGACCTTCTAATTACAACCTGGCCAAATTTCAATTGGAATTCCAGTCAAGCATTTCCTGCCACACAATGACTACCTACATATGTTACAGCCAGTTCTGTATAGAAATTTGGTTGCTAAAAATTTTTTTCCAACAGGATCCCATGGAGAAATCATAGTCCTATTTCAGCAGGAAGTAATCTTAAGATAACAACGCCCCCTTTCCCCACTCTTAGAATTTAGGAATAATATTCATCTTCATAGAGTTGGTTTTAGTTACTTGGGGTTGGGTTTGGAAGGTGATACTTAGACTTGGTTATCTCTTTTAGACAGGAATAGGGTATGGTTGGGAAAGGTATAATTCAGAATGGATATAGGCAGATTAGCCTATTTTCTTGTGAATTATTCAGTAAGAATGAGACATTAGTATTACAGCTTACATTGGTATATATTATTATTTGTGGTAACCTATGTAAAATTAAGTTTATTCCCTTCCTGGGAGAATTGTATCTTATATTTGTTGTATTGGGTGAAATCTTTCCATTTATGATGTTTTATGTACATTATACTTGCCATATTCTATGTATGTATACTATTGCTTGTGTCCAAGACGTTTTGTATTTGATACAATTTGGGATATTTGTCTTGCTGCCCTTTAGAGCTCTACCTCTTGTTTAGACATTTTTACTCTACCTCTACTTTAGGAATTTACATGTGATATATATATATATATATATATATATATATATATATATATATATATATGTACATAGTTATATTGTTTAGGTATTTATCCTTGCTTTACTCAAGGAAGTTTTATTCAGGCTTATTAGCCAAGTTCCTGAGTATTACAGATTATCCTCACCCATGTTTCCTTTGCCTATGAGATTAGTCAGACATAAATGCTTAATCTTCAATCACTTCATAGACCTGCAGAACATGGCATTTAAATGTTTTATATATTAGTACTCTGTTGATATGAGACACTGTTGCTCCTGACAGCATCGTGCACTTTCCCGAAAGCATGTTGGACACTGTTGTTGCTCCTTCTGGAGTTCATCATCGCTTCGGCTATTGGCCTCTTGGGCAAGGAACTGCCTCGGCCTTGACCACTGATTTGGACATGCGGTCCTATATGCTTGCAGGAGACAAACTTAGAAGACTGCTGAACCTTGCCAAGTCAGGGTAAGACAGCCTTTCTACCTTCCTGCGTTTGTTGTGGTCTGTCAAATACTCCTGGCCTTAGTCATATCTGGCTGTACCAACATTGCTGTGAGACCTTGGGTGACTGTCCAGGTAGCTTGCTGTTTCTGTCCTCACTGCACCTTTTGGAAGTTGCCCATCTTCACTTCCCGTCTACCCTTGTATCATAATTTTCCTTCTCAGGTCTTGATGAGGTTGTACATTAAACTATCTTAGTATTATTCTCTCTTCCTAGTTAGATATTAAGTACTAGACTTAAGCTTTTCAGCTTAGGACAACTCTATTGTAAACTCCCTTATGCCTTCACCCTAGGACTAGGTATGTTTGTGGTTTTGGTCTCGATTTTCCTTTACTTCGAGCACACTTGTTATTCAATGTTTTGTATATAGATTTGTATCAAGCTTAAATCTTTTCTTTAGACTAAAAGGGGAATTGTAGTGGGATATTCACTGTGTCTGCTTCTGTGGCACTGACCACACACATTGAGGGGTGGAGCCAGGGGCGGAAGTGACCTGTGGAGCTTAGTCTTGGGAGGAGGCAGAGAAAGGCCCTTTCTGGCGGGACACGGAGAGAGGAGCATCCAGTTTTAACTGCTGTGTTCATCTGTCTGTGTTGTGAGTTTTTTCTCCCTTAATAAACATCTATTCGACCTATTTGTTTATCCTGACCCTTATTGAACCGCAATAGAAGATGATGACAATTGTGATATAATCTGTACTTGGGGGTCTTTCAAGTACTCTTTCAAGTACTGTTGCTAGTAGTTCATCTTCAGAAGATCAAGACCATTGGAATGCCTTCTTTACCCCATTAATGACCAAGCCTCATTTTGCGTTTTCTATCCCAGAACCAGTCTGAACCACAATATTCCAATGTAACTACGCAGGGATTAAATGGTTGGTTGATTCTTTTGTGTTTTTGTGTGTGCTTGTTTATCCTTAGCCAAATTTAAAAAAAAAAGTCATCCACGAAGAAAGGCAAAGCATGAAATATGGATCATATAGAGTATTTGTAAGCTCTGCCTGGTATCAAATAGTTTCTTGTTATCTACACAGGAATCTAGGTACTCCAAGACACATCTGATTACTCTTTTATTCTAAGATACTGGGACTGTCAGTACCTATATCCTCCTGGTTATCCCATGGTCATCACATCAAACTCCAAAATTTCTCCAAGTCACCACCTTGTCCACTCAACATTATTTACTTTTCTCATAGCTTGCTCAAAATAACTGACAAGAAGCAATGTAAGGAGATTATTTTCACTGATAGTTCCAGGGAATACATTCAGTAACAGCAGGAAATATATGACAAGAGAAATGGAAGAAACATCTGGGCATTGGTGGCACATGTTTACTCCCAGCACCCAAGAGGCAGAGGGGAAAAGTCTCTGTGAATTTGTGACTAGCTGGTTTACAAATTGATACCAAGGACAGCCACAGCTGCAGAGAAAAATGCTGTATCAAAAAAACAAAAACAAAAAATAAACAAACAAAACAACAACAAAAGAAGAAATGGAAGAAGCAGGCAGCTAGCTGGTAACATTGCATCTGATTTTAAGGAAGCAGCAGGAGATGAACCTCCATAGTTCATGTTCTGTTTTTCATTCAGTCACACTGTTAGAATGGTCTCTCACTTCCATTAAGCAAATCAGTTAAGTCCCTACAGACTTGCCCAGAGATTTGTCTTCTCAATGCTTCTAGATTTTGCCAAATTAGACATTAATATAGGTTATTACAAGCTCTTACCTTAGCAACTTGACATACAAAGCTATTGCTTACGAATATTGTGTGTTATTTGGTGTTGGTGTCACTCTCCTTTAATCCCAGCACTCAGGAGGCAGAGGCAGGTGTGTCTCTGTAAGTTCGATTCCATCCTACTCTACAAGAGTTAGTTCCAGGTCAGCCTCCAAAGTAATACAGAGAAACACTGTCTCATAAAACAAAAACAAAGCAAAAATTAGTAATGTGTTAAGTGTTTATCCTTCATGTGTGCCTGTGCACCATTACATGTTCAGTGTGTTTGTAGTCCAGGAAAACATCTGATTTCCTATAAGTGGTGTTACAGATGGTTATAAACTGTCATTGAATGCTAGAAATTGAACTCAGGTCCTCTACAATAGAAGCTCTTGCTTTTAGCCAGTGAGCCATCTTTCAAGCACTCTAAGCATTATGTTTAATTAATATCTCTTTACATTTTATTTCTCCAATTTCATAGTTGTCTATAATACAAAATGCATCCATTCAGTCCCATTTCAAAGTTCTCATACTATTCAACAGTTCCAACATTATTTTAAAATGTCCATGTCATTTTGAAATTAAAGCTAATTTTTTAACTTTAAAATTCTATTAAATATGGAGGGGCAACAAGACGGATCAGTGAGTAAAAAGAATTCCTGCTCTACTGGACAACTTGGGTTACCCTGGGAACCACATGGTAGAAAGAGAGAACTGTTTCTTGATTAATTCTATTTCTCCTCTATCCTCCACAAACAGATACCACAGTGTGTGTGTGGGGGGGGGAGTTGTACATGTACTTACATGCAAACATAATTTTTACAAAGACAATAAAAAATATGTTTCTTCAAAAACACAAAGCCATAAAAAATGCTCATATTTCAAGGAAAAGAAAGGGAACATAGAAAGGCATGATCACACCGAACCAATATAGAAACTCATTAAGGCCTACACCATATTCTGCAGCACCATGTTTGCTATCAGGGACTCACAGTGAAATCATGTGCATAAAAAAGTGCTTATTTAGGTAGTCACACAGCTCTACCTCTGCTTCTAAAGTACACACAGCTTCTCTATTCAGCTAGCTCATTCTATGTCCACAGCATTACTTGGCACATATACATGGTTTTGACATCTTCTACATCTTTGGCTCTCCAATGACAAAGATGTTTAGCCCTCACAGTTTCATACAATGCACACACATCACCTTCAGGAACTCCAAAACTTTTGCACATTGGCCTCAGAAAGTCTCTAGAATAATAGTGCAAGACTCCATGACCCATTCAGTGTGTCTTTGTAATAGGTGTACAAAATCAGAACCATATTGCTGACACTGCTATGTTTTGTTGTGATCTCTAGATGAAACCAGGACTCTGTGAACTACAGTTGCATCAACTTCTGTGTACTGATCTTTTAGGAAACACTTTCTGAAGAAGTAATTGTCTAATGTATGGAATACTTTCAGTGACATTCCCAGTTTAGATTCTGTCCTTACAAATACATTTTCATTTTTTGTAAGTTGGAGCCTTTAGTGGAGGGGTTTTTGATGATTGGGCATCTTATTGTACAAATGCAGAGCAAGAATTTTCTCTTCAATATAAAGCCTCTTTTTATACATCTCTGACTTTACAAATATTAAATCAAAGTCTTTGCCTTGATAATGCACATTTCTTCTGTTTTTGTGTCCAAATTTCGTTTTTTTTTTGGGGGGCATATTTGTGTGTGGACACATCTATAAAAGTAGAGCAATAGCCATGCTGTTCTGTCTGGCTACATTACCTCTATCAACTACATTACTTCATTTATTTTTTTATTCAGCTTCAATAAAATCCTCAAGGCATGAACAAAATACAGGGTAATGACATAAATATCACACAAATGTCTTCAAGGCTGGTTCTCAATAGTATTTGATTTCTTCTGAAGCCCCATGAGGTATAACTCTCTTGTCAGTATTTCTCTTGAACTTCAGGTCTTTGAATCTTCTCCAGAAGAGAACATTAAGTACTGCTTGCTTAAACCATTTGAGGGATTTTCTAGTCTATAATTACAAACTCTCCCATGTGATATATGTTAAACAAAACTATTTCTGCATTCTAATTTGCTGTATTAGTTTTTTTTCTTATTGCTATGACACAATACCTAACATGAAGCAATTTAATTTATCACAGCTTACAGTTTGAGAGGATACATTCCTATCTGACAGGGAAGAGATAGCAGTGTGCATGGAAGGAACAAGAAGTCAGCTGGTCATACGAAATCTGCACTCAGAAAGCAATAAGAAATGAATAGTAATATTAACTTTACTTTCACTTTTTTATTCACTTGCAGTTAGAAGGGACCTCACCTCCATTAATCTCATGTGAAAAACCCTTCACAAATATTCCCAGAAATTTGCCTTCAAGGTAATTCTAGATCTAGTTACTCTGACAAACAATCAATCATCATAGTTATGGTATATGAATGCCATTAATTATGTTATATCAATTGGGACCGTAGAAGTTTTACTTAATTTTTCTACTCCCCTTTATTCTTAACTTTATCCAGAGTAAAAAAACGTTCCTTATATATTGACATTTGTAAAAATAATATCTTTGTCCATTCTCATTCTGCAGACATTTAACATAGTAAGAACTTACAAGGGTGAGTACGTCTCTACCTTTTAAAATTTGAACGGATGTTATATTTTCAAATGTCTATCATTTCACTTGTCTCATCATCACCCAAAAAATTTTGTACTTTCAACAGCCATACAGTTTCAGAAATCTATACTGAGCTCTCATCTATCAGCCTTCCATATTTAACTGAATTTCCACACAAATCTGTCCTTCCTACAGCACTTTTTGTGTCCTCCCACTTCCTATTTTTGTTCACTTTATATTGCCAGTTTCTTAGCATTCTATGACACTTAAAGTCTCAGTAGAAATGTTTGTAAATTTTAGGGAAGAGCTGTCTAAATAAATAAAAGAGTATCTTGAATTTATCACTAAGATAAAGTATTTATTCATGAAAATCCATGGACCATTAAAAATGTCAAATCATTACTTAATTAAATATTATATGTGTCATTAGATTCACTTTATAGTCTCAGATTCCATTCACAGTCATGTTATGTTTACTTCTGTTTTTGGTATTTTTATATTTATCTTTTATTCCTCTTAAAATTTACTGTTTAATTATATTCAAACATACTTAATGAACTATTAAATTCTTCCATTCAACTTTTAAATACTGTTCTGTCATTTTAATTTTGTATTTTTCCAATAGGTATATCCCTTATTATGTTTTCAACAATTTGATCATTTTCTAGCTTGGAATTTATTTCACTGAACATAATAAGTATTGTTATTTTATATCCTAGTCTAACAATATTTTGTTATTTATGTTTATATTTTTTTTTCTAAAATTTTATTTATTCTGTGATAAGGTTTATATGGCTTTTTCAAGACAGGCCTTTTCTGTATTGCTTTAGTGCCTGTCCTGGAACTAGGTCTATAGACCATGATGATCTCGAACTCACAGGAATCCTCCTATCTCTGCCTCCTGAGTGCCAGGACTAAAGGCCACTGCCACCACTGCCCAGTTCTTTGCAAATTTTCATGGATGTATCCAGCTTATGTCCATCTCCCAATTCCCCCTTGTAACTCTCCCTATTTCATCCTTATAGTCTCCCCGATCATGTCTCCTTTCCAAATTCATGCCCTATATTTTATATCTATAACCCACTAAAGCCAATAGGCATTGGCCATATTTAGGGAGATGAAGTTATCCTTGAATCATGGCAATATTCCCCAAAGCAAAAAGAAAAAAAACGACCTTTTCTCTTGTTGAATATTAAAGATGTGTTACATTTGTTTATTCTTGAAACATTTCTATAATGATTCAGAGTTGTGTAGCATTTTTCTCATATTGCATGTTTTTAACTCTGGAAAAATTGTAAGTTTACCTGTCCTAACACCTGATTGGTCTAATAAAGAGCTGAAAGGCCATTAGCTAGACAGGAGAAAGAAAGGAGACAGGGCTGGAAGGCACAGAGAATAAATAAAAGCTGAGGAGAGAAAAAAGGAGCCTGTGAGAGTAGGTTTGCTTATTTTGACTTCTATACTTCCTCTTCTGGCTAACCATTCTTTTTAATAGTAGTATGTCAAGTCACAACATGCTTTCTTGCTAAACTCCCCTTCCCAAGAAAGTCTCGAACTACAATGTGATCTAAACATACAGTGTAGTTAATCACCAGCTACCTAGTAAGACTTTCTATTGTCTTGAACCCATGTCTCAGCAGTCTTCTCTGTTGGAAACCTCACAACAGACTGAGACCTCCACCATCATAGACTGAAAAATTACAAGATTTTTTTGCCTGTCCACAGAGACACAGCATTGTTAGGCTAGCCTCAACTACAGTCTGTAAGCAAACTAATAAATCAATTTTTCACACACACACACACATATGTATATATATATATATGATAATATATATATGATATACATGTCATATGCACGTGATAATACATGTCCATTCTAATAGTTTGTTCCCTAAATGTAAGACGCACATACATATAAAGTACTTTGACAAAATTAATCCTATATAATAACCACTATAAGTTTATATTAAAAGAGATTTTGTGTCTTATTTCTTTCTTCTATGCTCCTTATTCCTACTTTTCTTATTATAAAATGGTGACTACAGTCAGGGAAGCAGGTGAGATAACTGAAGATCTGAAATTCTCCCCCGGCTTTGCAAATCCAATTACTCAGTCCCTAGCTCTACGGCAGGCCACCTTCTGTGGTCCTTCTACCACTATCAGCCTCATGTTCCCATCTTTTCCCAACCTGCCTCCCCAATTTATTGCTTTATCCTAGTCCAAAGCTTTAGTGGACACTCCCTGTGAATTGTTGATGACAATTATTTGAGAAGACCACTGACTAAAATTTTCATGTCCTCATTGATTACAGGATCTTTTTTATTCATGTATACAGGGTACCTTCCCCTAAGAGGGGGTTCATGATGACCAGTGTTTGAAATTAAAAGATGAGGGCTTTTATATCTCAGTGGTAGAGATTTTCCAAATGGAGATTTGATGGGTAAATAGATGGGGTTACGAAAGCAGAATATAAACCTATTAAGTTAGTCATCTCACCCTCCTGATACAATGATAGTGTTGCAAGGTTATAGTTGCAAGACTATAGGTTTACAGGCTATAGGTAGTTATAATAACCTTCTGAAACAAAGTCACAGCTGTCAAATCTTGGAACAGGCAGTATAGACACACTTGTAGTTAAGGTAGTAGATAGAGCATATCCCAATACTTGCGAGGGAGATTTATTCATAAACAGGAATGGACAGACGTTTTCACTACTATAAGATGGCTTAAAAGCCTAATATAGAGGCAGGCTAGTTCTTCAACACACAGGTCCATCTGACAATGAATGTAGATAGGCTAACTTTAGATTATCTCATTCCCTTTACTCCTCCAAAC
This sequence comes from Cricetiscus sungorus, assembly GCA_030556225.1. Classification (NCBI taxonomy): domain Eukaryota; kingdom Metazoa; phylum Chordata; class Mammalia; order Rodentia; family Cricetidae; genus Cricetiscus; species Cricetiscus sungorus. Next base: position 5,914,149 of record JANBXA010000609.1, on the reverse strand, counting down.
CAAATCTCCCAGTCTCATCCCAGATTGGAATCAAAACACTTCCTACAGCCTTCCGTACCTCTCAATACAAACTCCAGGTTATTCCACACCCCAGATCTCTCCCCCACAGTCTCCCCTACCCCCAATCATTGCTTCATCAAAGCCCCCAATAACCTGCAGCTTTTCCATACGAGCCTATAGCCCACTCTGACCAAGGAACTATATTTACTAACTGCAAATCTGCACCTCTCCCTTCATTTCTCTAAGGCCAATCCACAGATCCAATCACCCTCAGATATGTACCATAGACCTCCTGCTGTAGCCTCTCCACATTGCCTGCAGAAATTCCCATAAGACTAAACATCTTGAGGCAACATTCTGCATTCCTACTTCCTGTGGTCATTCAGCCCCAATTTCTGCCCATCTCCATTCCAAAGCCTTAGACACAAATTCCCAGAATCACATTTTACCTGGATCCCCCAGTAGCCACTGTAAGGATTCAGGCATGAGGCTGGTCTGCCTTGCCACCTGGCATAATGTACTAAGGCAGTACTCTTATCAGCCCATGGTTCCATGAGTACCAGTCTGCCCACGGGTGTGAAGGACCCCATTAAAAGGCAACCCCTATTCATGTAGGCTCTCTTTCTATCTCTCTTTCTGGCTCGTCTTCCTCTCTGCTCTCCTGTCTTTCTGGCTCTCTTCCTGCTCTCTCTTCCCAATTTCACTTCCCATTGTGCCCCTGAGGCAGATAGGATTTTCCCCTCTCACTTTTCTCTTCTCTCATCTCTGTGTCTTTGTGTCTCTTTACCTTTCTCTTTCCTTCCCCCACTCTCCTCTCTAATAGAATTCTCCAATTAAGCTCTGTCTCCTGCCTGGACTATTTGTCCCACTGCCTTGTTCATCCTCACCAATCATGGAATTGGCCTAGATTCCCCACATAATGTCCCCTAAGGGTCTCTTGAAGCTTTATCCTAACATTTGTGCATGTGCCTCAGCAGGATATCCTTGCTTTTGCACCTCTCCGTGGCATTCTGTGATATGCCAGGACCCTGTAACGTTTAACTTGGTCACATTTCCAACTAAGGATATCTGGATTCTTCCATCAACCCCTGCCATGTTTGTAAGCCTGTTTCTCATTTTGTACCTCTGCCCATAGTTCCTTGAATCAATACTCCTATCGAGTCTGTGTTCTCTAGCCGTTTAGTCCTGGTGAAAATCCCAGTACTGGGTGACCGTGCATCTCTCTAGTTCTAGGGGCCCTGGTCCCTGATTTTTGCTTAAGGGACCACAAAATCTGCCTGTGTCTATCTGATCCTCAATCCTCTCTTAATCTCTTGAATGCTGGAGATTAGAGGCTTTGGATTTTCTCTGCCTCTCTCATTGAAGCCGAGCAACACACCCCCCCCCATATCAAACCATGTGCTTCCTTACTGGCACCCTACCAGTGATTCATGGTTGAAAATATGGCCTCTGCTCTATTCACTTGTCTGTTTCCCTCCTCTTCCCATCATGGCTAAGACTGTCTCAGGATGTGATCCTCCCTCCACCTGTAATGATTGTCTCCTTCCATTGGACATCTTTAGCTCCTGTTCTCTTTTCTGCTCTTGGTCCTATCTCTGCCAAGATATTTAGCCTAGTATGGTGGATTCCTCTTTTTCATGCAGCTGTGGTAACACCCTGTTCCTTCTGTGCTCAGATTCCAGTGCTTGACAGTGGCTGTCCTGTGGCAGCATTTGCTCATGATGCTCTGCAAGTTTTATTTTCTCCCGAAGAATGAGGTTTTTGGGTTTTGTAACTTAGCATCACACACACAGACTGATGCATTCATTCTCAGACCCAAGGGGGTTCTCTCAGGTTTTGTACTCTGGCACTGTCCATAGACTAGTACATTTATTCTCAGAACTACAGTGGTCTATGTTGGGTGTTGCTCCTCTTAGACTTTAGTGTCCTGTTGGTCAAACACATATTTCTGCGTCATTTGTGGAGGAAAAAAGCCAGCAATTTATATCTCAAGATGTTCTAACTTCTGACAGACAGCAACATGTTTATGGCAACCAACGTCTTGACCATGTGGCCTAGCCATGAGTCGGCCCACTCCATTCTTATGCAGAGGCATAGTCTAGCCTCTTATGCCAACAGTCCCAGCTGCCAGACATAATTAACTTACTTTTGCCTTTATTTCTTTTTCTGTAATTCTTTTTTTAGTAAAAAAAGGCTCTGTTTTGAATGGCTTTTATGTGTAATGGTGTGGCTTTCCAGGGCCTAGTAGGGCACACTAAATCCTTGGCTGTTCCATCCAAACTGGATCTGCTTTCTTCTTACTGTCAGTTTTAAGATTTCTCTGTCTTTTTAAATGTCCAGCCTCTTTGATGAAACATGAGGTCACACTCTGGTTATTCTCTCTTACATTTACTCAGTCCAATGTGCATGTGTACTTGTAACTACTGTATAAAATTATAAGCTAAATCTCTATATGTACCAATTCAATTGTGCAAAGTCTCAAATATTTCTAAATTGTTTTGTGCTAGGCAATTGCAGCAAATTCCTTTAATCCCAGCACTCAGGAAGCAGAAGCAGGTGGTTCTTTATTTGGAGGCCAGCCTGGTCTATGGAGACAGTTACAAGACAGGATTCAAAGCTATACATAGAAATTCAGACTCAAAAAACCACAAACAAACCAAACCAAACACAAATAAACCAAAGAAAAACAAATCAAAAAATTTTCATTACTCCAAACCAAAATATCAAAAAAGACATGGATTATTTTCTCTATAGATACCACTTACCAAAATAGATAGTATTTTTTGGAAGGTCTTAAATGCCATTGTAGAGAGAGAAAAAAGTCTTTGCACATGAACTTCTTCACATGTGTACTGTATTTTTTAAAAAATATTTAAAATTTTGCACATTTCTGTATCTTACTTGTAACTATAGATAACTCAAAATAAATACAGATATTAAAAGCTATAAGGTTGTATAAGGTTGTTTAAGTCTCTTCTCGAAATTCTACTAGTTTCATGTGCTCTTATTAATTAAATCAATTTCTTCTGTTTTGAAAATAATCCTATCTTCCATGATGTACCTAGCATGCTATTCATACAAGTCTTTGTTCCTCTATTTCCCTCCACACATCCTCTCATATCTCTTCTCCCCTCTTAGCGAATGCTTTTTTTCTTCTGCTTACCTATCATATCAAAACGTATTTCAACAAAAAGTGTCCTATGTTCATGAATCCTTTTTTTTTCTTTATCTTCAGCTCAATATACTTAACAAATGTTGCTTGCATGAGCATGTATGGATGTGAGGCTACTTACTCAAATAAAGTCAATTTCTTAGTAGTTACAGCACATTTGCATATGAATAACACACACACATACACACAAACACACACAAACACAAATACACACACACACACACAAAATTTATCAATAAATGCCTATGGCATCCCCATCCATGATAGAATGCTGACAGATATAGTTTTGTGCAGTTATGTGGAATTGATGACCACTTCTGTGAGTTCACAGATGTAAAAGCCATGCCATGATGGGAGATGTCATTCTATAAATATGGTTCTTTTACAGCTTAATGAATAAAACTTTTGGCCTATACGGAAGCAATATGGGGGGGGGTACTAGGGACAAGCAGTATTCTGGAAGATGTAGTAGAGAGGAGTCTCAATATAATCACAGGACGAGAGAAAGTGTGTCTGGTATTGGAAATACATATATTGATAATTGATGGGAGATGTTATTCTGTAAATATATTTCTCATACTGGTTAATTAATAAAGCACCGTCGCCAATAGGAAACAAGATAGGCGGGGCTAGGAGACCAGGAGGTGGCATAAAAAACTTCAACGAATAAAAAAAATTGGAATAGTCCCCTGTATCTTATCAAAACACCGTGCTCTATAGTTGGAATTAAAGAACATAAATCGTAGAAACTGTACAAACACATGGAAACTGAACAATGTACAATTGCACCATGCCTGGGTCAAAGAAGAAATTAAGAATGAAATTGAGGACTTCCTGAAATTCAAAGAGAATGAAGACACAACATACTCGAACTTATTGGACACCCTAAAAACTGTATGATGAGGGAAGTTCATTGCTCGGAGTGCCCATATGAAGAAAACAGAGGATAGTCACATTAGAGAATTAAAAGCACAAATGAAAGCATTAGAACAAAACAAAGGAAATTCACTCCAGAGGAGTAGATGCCAAGAAATAATTATTTTGAAGGCCAAAATTTATGAAAAAGAAACCAGGAAAACAATACAAAACATCAATGTAACAAAGAGTTTGTTTTTCAAGAAAATCAACAAGATAGACAAACCTTTATCCAGCATAACATAAAAGCAAACAGAGAACATGCAAATTAACAAAATCAGAAATGAAAAGGGGAACCTAACAATGGACACAGAGGAAATCCAGACAATATTCAGGTCATATATGAATACCTGTACTCCACAAAATTTGAAAACTCAAATCAGTGAACAATTTTTTTGGCTAACTATCACTTAGCAAAATTAAATCAAGAAAAGATAACCAACGCATATAGATCTATAACCCCTAACAAAATGGTAGCAGTCATCAAAAGACTTCAAACCAAACAAATCCCAGTGCCAGATGCCTTCAGTGCAGAATTCTACCAGAAATTTAAAGAAGAGCTAATACCAATACTCCTCAAATTAATAAGAGAAGGTATATTACCAAACTTGTTTTATGAGGCTACAATCACCTTTATACCCAAGCCACAAAAAGGCATAACTAAGAAAGAAAACTACATACCAATATCCCTCATGAACCCTGATGCATAAATACTCAATAAAACTGAAACCAATTACATATCAGAGAAATCATTTTCCATGACAAAGTAGGCTTCATCCCTGCATAGCTGTTACGGTTTCTATATGAAAATCAATCAACTTGATCCACTATATAGACAAAATGAAAAAGAAAAACTACATGATAATATTCCTAGATGCTGAAAATGGCCTTGACAAAATTCAACTCTGTTTCATGATAAATGTCTTGGAATGATCACAAATAACAGGAACGTACCTAACATAATAAAATCAATATACAGTAAACCAACAGCCAATCTTAAACTAAATGGAGAGAATCTTAAGGAGATTCCTCTAAAATCAGGAACAAAACAGGGTTGCCCTGTCTCTCCATATCTCTTCAACATTGTACTTGAAGTTCTAGCTAAAGCAATAAAACAACAAAAGGATATCAAGAGGAAACAAATTCAAAAGGTAAAAGTCCAAAATTCTCTACTTGCAGATGATATGATATTTTACAAAACAACCCAACAATACTCTACCAGGGAACTCCAATAGCTGATAAGCACCTTAAGCAAACTAGCAGGATACAAAATAAACTCAAAAAAATCAGTATCCCTACTTCATTCAGACAACAAGTGGGCTGAGAAAAAAATCAGAAAAACATCACCCTTTATAATAGACACAAACAATATAAAGTATCTTGGGATAATGTTACAATATAAAAGAAAGATCTATATAATCAGAACTTGTATATTTAAAGAAAGAAATTAAGGAAGATACTAGAAAATGGAAATATCTCCCATGCTCTTGGATAGGTAGGATAATCATTGTAATAATAGCAATCTTTCCAAAAGCAACCTACACATTAAATGCAATACCTATTAAAATCCCAGTATAATTCTTCACTGATATCATAATGATAATAATCAAATTTTACATAGAAAAAAAGACCCAGGATAGCCAAAACTACCCTGTACAATAAAGAATTCATCACCATCCGTCACTTAAAGCTCTACTACAGAGTTATAGTCCTGAAAACAAGCCTGGTATTGGCACAAAAATACACAGGTAGACCAATGGAATGGAAATGAAAATCCTGATAAGAAGCCACACACCTATGAACACCTGATTTTCGACAAAACAGCTAAAAGAATATAATGGGGGAAGGAAAGCATCTTCAATAATTGGTGCTGGCACAATGGAATGATGATGGGTAGAAGACTGCAGATAGACCCATGTCTCTTGTCATGCACAAAACTCAAGTCCAAATGGATCAAAAACCTCAACATAAATCCAGCCACACGGTACCTATTAGAAGAGAAAATAGTAGTTACCCTTGAACAAATTGGTGTCAGAGACCGTGTAGTGAGATATTCACCTTGTCCACACCTGTGGCATTGACCACATCCTTCGGGGGTTTATATAGGCCAGAGGTGACCTGTGGGAACTAATGCTGAGAAGGGTCTCAGAGAGGCCCACCCTGTTTGCATGTTTCCCATGACCCAGAGACGCCAGCAACACCTATTAGCCCTATGATCCCAGCAATTGCACAGTCTTGTTTCACTTACTCCTTTAACAAAATATCACTTGCCATAATTTGTTAAAAACTATTCTACAGGGACCAAGATCAGAAGGATCGTCTGCTGCCAGATGCTATTTGGTGGTTATGGCTGAAAGTGTTGAGATCTACAACTAAAAGCATCAAAGTTCCAGGACAACAGAATTACATCTAAGGTAATTACAAAATTCTTCACAATTTAAATTGATATAATATATGAGATCAATTGTGCCATACCTATGGTGGATAATCTTACAATGCAGGATTTTATGAATTCTTTTACTTCCTGTATAAAAGTAATTTTAACAGAGGAAAATCATGACTTAATCAATATATACATTTTTTGGTAATAGCAGTGGGTTTCATCATTATTATGATATTTTTAAAGAAATGCTTTGAGATTAGAGCAAATGATAAGGAACTTGTAAAGACCATAAGAGAGTTACTAACAAGGACTCAAAATATGGAAAATGACAATAGAGAGCTAAAAAACAGAAAGGAGAATATTGAAAATGACAATGGACAGGTTAAAATTGAAATGTAAAACATAAAATGTTTAGAGGAAAAGGTTCAGAATATTGAACATGGCAATAAATAGCTTTCCAGAAAGAATCACTTAATATAGAGGAATCTGATTTACTATAAAAATATTTAATTCTAGTAAACTATTTTTATACAAAACTCTATTTTCCTCTTATTCTGACTTCATAAGTTTACTATCTAGTATTCCTCTAGTCCCAATTCATGTAAACTAATGCTGGCTTTGGAGTTGGATTTGGCTTTCTTTCTCTAAATCCAAGCAGGTTGTTAAGATTAAATTCACAGTTACTGCCTTATGTCAAGAATCCAATTGGTATAAGGCAGAGGAAAACAAAATCTGGGGACTCATTTTCTTATATGTAATTTTCTCTCTGATATCCTAATTTTCTCATATACATTTTGATGCTTATTGTTGCCTTTCCTCATCTGCATACCTAAAACCTGAAAATTTTTCTTTGATATTGATGTTGAAATTTTCCACAAGAAATAATAACAATTCCTAACAGCAATCCATGAACTCTCCAGAAAGAAGATGGGGCCCCACTTCATCATTTCCACTTGACTCAACCTGCTGCATCTGAACTACAAATATCACCCTAAAACCGGTTTGAGACTGTTTTGCTTGAGACAACTCCTGACTAGCTAGCTGTTAAAGTGCACCTACTTATTTTCCCCTGTTCAGAATTTCAGATAGAACTTCAGTCAAGCATTTCCTGCCACACAGTGACTAACTACACATGTCACAGCCAGTCCTGTCGAAATGTTGTTGCTAAAATTTTCTTCCTACAGGTTCCCATGGAGCAATCATCATCCCAGTTCAGCAAGAAGTAATCTTAAGATAATAATGCCCCCTTTCCCTACATTAAATATTTAGGGATAATATTCATCTTTTTAGGGTTGGGTATGGAAGCTGATGCTTAGGCTCTGTATCTATTTTAGACAAGGAGAGTGTATGGTTGGGAAAGGTATGGATTAGATGAGATATGGGTAGATTAGCCTATCTTCTTGTGAATTATTTTAGTAATAGTGACATATTAGTATCATACACATTACATGGTTGTAGATTCTTATATGTGGTAACCTATGTAAAATTAAGTTTATTCCCTTTCCAGAATTGTATATTAACTGTATATTTTGTCATATTGTGAAAATCTTTCCAGTTATGATGTTTTGCACAATATTCTTTCAATATTCTATGTATGTATACTTTTAATTATTTTCAAGACAAATTTGTACATTGATACAATTTAGAATAATTTTATTATGCTGCATTTTATACTTCTACCTCTGATTAGATATTTATACTCCACCTCTGCTTTAGGGAATTACATGTCTATATGCATGCATAGTTACATTACTTAGGTATTAGTCCCTGCTTTACTCAGGGATGTTTCATTCAGTGTTATAGCTGGGTTCCTGAGTACTATAGATTATCTTCACACATGTTTCCTATACCTATGGTATTAGTCAACAATAGGTGCTTAATTTTCAAAGACTTCATAGACCTGCAGAACATATCATTTAAGTGTTCAAATATTAGTACTCCATTTACATGAGACAGTATTTCTCCTGACAGCACTGTCCATTTCCCAGGAGAATGTTTGTCACTGTTGTCGATCCTTCGGGAGTCCATCCTTGCTTCAGCTATGGCCTCTTGGGCAAAGAACTGCCCCCACCTCGACCACTGATTTGAATGTGTATTCCTATGTGCTTACAGGAGACAAACATAAAATACTGCGGAACTCTGCCAAGTCAGTGTAGGACAGCACTTTTTACCTCCCTGCCTTATTTTGGTCTGTCAGGTACTCTAGGCCTTAACCAAACCTGGCTGTACCAATGCTTGTGTGAGATCTTGGAAGACTGTCCAGGTAGCATGCTGTTTCTGTCTTTGCTGCACCTTTTCATAGATGTCCATACATACTTCCTGCCCACCTTAGTATTATTATATTCCTTCTCAGGTCTTTAATGAGGTTAAAGATTAAATTATCACAACTATTATTCTCTCTTCCTATTTAAATGTATTAGGTACTAGACTTAAGCATTCCAGCTAAGGACACCTCTATTGAAAACCATGTTTTGACTTCACCCTAAGGCTAGATAGTTAGGTATTAACTGTCAATTTCTCAATTTTCATTTTCTTAGAGCACACTTGCTGTTCACTGCTTTGTATATTTTTGTATCTAGCCCAAATCTTTTCTGTAGACAACAAGGGAAATTGTAGTGAGATATTCACCTTGTCCTCACCTGTGGCACAGACCACGCCCAATGGGAGTGGAAATAGGGCCAAACATGACCTGGAGAACTAAGTCTGAGGGGGGGGCTCGTAGAGCTCCCTTGTTTGCAACACATGGACAGGAGGACATCCAAAGGCATCTTTGGGACCAGAAACCTCTTGGTGTTCATCTGTCTATGTTGTGAGTTATTTCTCCCTGAATAAATATCTACTCGGCCTATTTATTTCTCCTGATCCTTATTCAACATCAATAAGACCTCTTCCTAAGCATAACTCCAGTAGCACAGACACTGATATCAGCAATTAATAAATGGAGCCCCCCTCAAACTTAGAGGCTATTCTAGGGCAAAGGACACCTTTGACAAGACCAAACGGCAGCCCACAGACTGGGAAAAGATTTTTACCAACTTATATCTGATAAAGGGCTTATCTCCAAAATATACAAAGAACGCAAGAAACTAGTCAACAAAACAACAAATAACACTATTAAAAACTAGGGTACATAACTGAAGAGACAATTCTCAAAGGTGAAAATCAAAAAGGCTGAAAAACACTTGAGAAAGTGCTCAACATCCTTAGCTATCAGGGAAATGCATATCAAAACAACTTTGAGATACCATCTTAATCCTACCAGAATGGCTAAAATGAGAACACCAATGACAACATATGTTGGAGAGGATGTGGAGAAAGGGAAACATCCCTCCACTGCTGGTGAGAGTGCAAACTTGTACAGCCATTTTGGAGTTCAGTATGGCGGTTCCTCAGGAAAATGGGAATTAGTTTACCACAGGACCCAACAATTCCCCTCTTAGGTATATACTCAAATGATCCACATCCATGCAACAAAGACATGTGCTCAACTATGTTCATAGCAATATTATTTGTAATAGCAAGAAACTGGAAGCAACCTAGTTGCCCCTCAACTGAAGAATGGATAAAGAAAATGTGGCAGATCTACACAATGGAATACAACTCTACAGAAAAAAAAATGGAATCTTGAAATTCGCAGGCAAGTTGATGGAATTTAAAGAAACTGTCCTGAATGAGGTAGCCCAGTCACAAAACAAAGAACATGGTATGTACTCATTCATATATGGATTTTAGACCTAGAGCAAAGGGTCACCAGCCTATAATTCACACTATCGGAGGAACTAGGATACAAGGTGTATTCTAAGAGATTCATATATAGTCATTCACAAAAGGGGGAAGGGACATGTCCCCAGAGCACATGGGAAGTGGTAGACATTGAATGGAGAGAGAACGAGGAGAAAGAAAAGAGGGGGAAAGCATGTGTTACTAGGAACATTGAGTAAGGGTCAAAATAGAAGACAGGAGAGAGAGAGAGAGAGAGAGAGAGAGAGAGAGAGAGAGAGAGAGAGAGAGAGAGAGAGAGAGATAAGAGAGGGAGCCATTAATGGTTTGAAGAGAAAACTGAACCTAAGAAAGGTCTAAAGACCTACAAGGCCCACTCCAACTAAAGCTTTGAGCAACCATGAAAAGGATACCATAAATGCCCTTCCCTGATTTTGAGATCATCAACTAAATTATCCACCAAAAGGGAGCCCTCATCTAGTACCTGTTGGAAACAGAAGCAAACAGCCATAACTAAACACTGAGTCAAACTAGACTCCAGATGCAAAGGGAGAGGACAAGACCAGCTTGCAGAAACACACAAAGACAGCTGCCCTGAACAAGGAAGAGCTAATGTGTCCCCCAGGCTGATAGCAGGGACTGACTAAGGCCCCTGAATATGTGTCTTAGCTACAAGGACTCAGTAGTCTAAGGGAACTCAGACAGTAGAACTAGGTTGTATTCCTGGTTCACAAAAGTTCCTTGTAGACACATCCTCCATGGAAGGATTCTCAACTTAACATAGAGACAGGAGAGAATTCCTAGTCCCTAGTTCAAATGACATGACAGATTTACAAAACCCCACATGGACAGCATAGCACTACATGTAGAATCGGGTTGGGGGGATGGGAATAGAGGGTACATGTGAGGGGGAAAGAGGTTAAGAAAGAGAAAGGAAGGGAGGGAGAGGAAACTTGAGTCGACGTTTTTAATTATATGATTTACAAATAAATATATCTAATATCATGCACAATTTCCACAAGTGTCCAGTAGCCTTTGACACCTCTGAGGCTGTTAGCTAGAGATTTGGGGTATCCATGACTAACAAGGACATTAGAGACAAAATCTATCACTAAACAAAATCCAATCTACTCAAAGCTTTATTTGGCACTGGACAAAGGGCTCGGTTTGCAAAAGTTTTGGCCTGCTCAGTCCCACATCTGTTTAGTCTCGAATAAAGATGGGGAAATTTATATTAATTATAAACTGGCCAATGAATTGGCTAGCTCTATCTTGACCATTAACAGTTTCTATTAATCTGTGTATCTCTGCATGAAGGTGGCTTACCAGTGATGCCTGGGCATGTTCCTTGGCCGCTACATGCCATATCCTTGGCAATGCCTACTACCATTCTCTGTCCCTGTTAAAATTTCACACCTGGAGAAATCCTGACTTCCACAGGCTGAAACAGCTTTGTAATTAACCAATAAGGGAAGCATACATTCACAGATTATAGAAGGATATCCCCCATCAGGGCCCAAGTCTCCCATTTATGTGTGGATAACCCTGACAACTACTCTGGTTGATGTTAAGAAAAGGATGTAACTGGACAACATCCAAAACACAATGCTGTAAGCCATAAATGGACCTGACAACAACTTTTGTCTTTGTATGATACAGTGAAGGCTTATGCCTTGTCAGATTGAACTGCATATATTTTCAATGGCACTTACAGTTTTAGACAGGAGGAAAAGTCCTTATTGTTCACAGCCTATAGCTCAGCTTTAGAAAAGGTTTTCATTCAGCAACAATAGCTAAATATTTCCCAGTAATAATGCTATGAATTCTCCTTGTTGTTATAATTTTATGGCACAGGATTACACTTTGTTACAGCCCTGGCTGTCCTGGAACATGCTCGGTAGAACAGGCTGGCTTCGAAATCAAAGAGATCCACCTGCCTTTATTTCTCAAGAGCTAGGATTAAGGTTTCATGTTTCTAGGCCTGAGTAAATGTTAAGATTTTTAAACTTCCAATGTTCTTGTTTGGCATGGCAGAAAATTAATTAGAGGTATTAATCATAACTTGGTGTCTTAGTTAAGGCTTCTGTTGCTGTGAAGAGACACCATGACCACAACAACTCTTACTAAGGAAAAACACTTAATTGAGGTGGTGGCTGACAGTGCAGAAGTTCAGTCCATTTTGATCATGGCAGTAAGTGGTAATATGAAGACAGACATGGTGGTTACTACGTCTTGTTCACAAGGCAACAGGTAATGGACTGAGGCAGTGTCCATGGCTTGCTCCTATAGGAGACCTCAAAGCCACACAGTGATGTGCTTACTCCAGTAAAGACACAGGTACCACAGCAAACTCACACCTCCTAAGATGCCACTCCCCATGAGCTTATGTGTGCCCACTCCCTTCAGACTACCTCACTTGTGGTTGCAAGATAGGATCATTAGTCTTTTCACAGGCTTTAGACCCTAAAGTTAGCAGGGTATTCACAAAATGCGTACAGCTCCAGACAATTTATATTAAGCTGGCTCAGCTTTTGATTTCTCAATGTGTATATTGCCAACATGGAATGCTCTGCTGGGTAAGTAAGAATTTAAACACTTATAAATGACTCCTGTCCAGTGCTCACACTGTTGTATGTGAACAAAGCCTCACTGACTGTGTCAAGAATCCTTAAAGACAATGTAAATGAAGCACCTTTGAGTAATTGTTACCTCCAAAATTACCCAAGGTCTACTGTGGTACAGGATTCTTGTGTGTAGCATGCATTCTCATCTACTCACAACTTGGAACTGGTGAGTTTATGTTTTGCTCCAGTTTTCAAGAGCTTAGAGAAGATTATGTGGAGGTTCCAGAGTGTCCCTGCTATAATATAACATGAACCATGCAATACTTCTTCTTTACAAGTGCAACTATCTCCCCGTCTCAGTCAAGGAAAGAATCAAAATTCTGTTGTAACGGTTGTAACCTGTAAGTCTTTAGGCTGTCTGATGTTCCTGTGACTTTTTTTAACATTTACTTACTTACTTACTTACTTACTTACTTACTTACTTATTTACTTATTTCTTTATTATGTATTTAGTGTTCTGCTTCCAGCTATGCATGTATGGCAGAAGTGGGCACCAGACCACATAACAGATGGTTGTGAGCCACCATATGAGTGCTGGGAATTGAACCACTGGAACATCGTCCACTGCTCTCAACCTCTCAGCTATCTCTCTAAGCATGCTACTCCTGCTCTCACCCCCACACCCATTACATCCCATAGGCTCTGCCTCTATCCATCAGCTTCAAACAAGCCGCTCTCCTGGCTGCTTCTCTTCACACATGGGAGATCTTCTGTGGTCACTGAGCTGCAACACCTGTCAAACATCCACCTGTAATGCACATTTGCTAAAGGGCCAGTCTTACTACATTTACCTTTTCATTACCAACCTGAAGGCTCCATGAGGCCCTTCCTGGGCACTGTGTTTCGCTAAAAGGAACATTCACCCTGCAATTTCATTTCCATAAAACTGAGCTTAGAGTGCCTTCTCTTATCAATTAACTTTATGAAAATGCTTTATATTGACTTATGAGCTACCCGGTTATTGCACATCCCTGCACTACAAAGAAAGCTCCATGAGGATAAGATCTGTTCATCTTCTGGATTTCCTCACTGCTGTGACAGTCACAGTAATAGGCAGAGCCCACCCACAGTGCTTATGGGGCTAAGGTAAAACAAATGAACAGAGAATTGGTGGGATCAAGCATGTGAAATCAGACTAGTATCTCTATGTCTATCCATAAAGCTACAAATACAGCTCCCACCATGGAACAGACTTGCATTTTCTTTCAGTGAGGCAGTGTGAGGTTGTCCCTCAGCAATTCCTCCCTCAGAGGAGAGGACCCAGGAAAGGTGAGCTGGAACATGCTGTCTACCTGTTCTTCAGCATTTACACAACACAAGGACAATCAGATCCTACAGGGAGCCTGGTCCTTAGCAGGATCTCGGTTTATTGCATCAAGCTGAGACTTATATATGGTTGATTTAAGGGGTAGGACTCTTAGGATGTGGTAAAGTGAAATGAAGAGTAAGGACCAATTACTTTCCACCAAATTAGCGATTAGCCAGGCAGCCTGCAGTCTTACATCTGGCCTTGCTGACTCACTCCCACATGGAGGTTACTGGCCAAAGACAGGTTGCCAAACTTGAGCTAAGCTCAGGCAGTTCCACTAGAGCTTGTGCCCAGTATTATTTAGGCCCACTATTATTGCAGTTTAATAAGGGTCAGGATAAACAAATAGGCCAAATAGATGTTTATTAAGGGAGAAACAACTCACAACACAGACAGATGAACACAGCAGTTGGAACTGGATGCTCCCCTCTCAGTGTCCTACCATAAAGAGCATTCCTGGCCTCCTTCAGAGCCCTAGTCCCACAGGTCACTTCTGCCCCTGGCTCCACCCCTCAATGGGTGTGGTCAGTGCCACAGAAGCAGACACAGTGAATATCCCACTACACATCATCTCCTTCTTTTGCTTTTGTAAGAATGGCAGAAATCATGGCCCCTGTCTTAGGTTGTCCCCCACAAGGAATCTTACTCTTCATTGAGTACCATGTATCTAGCTAGTAGAAGATCCATTCAATGACCTGTCTTAGGTTGCCTCACCTTATGTGAAATCTTATCCATCATTGGTCAGGTGAAGGGTGAGAGAGGAATGTTTATTTGAGGATGGCTAGTCAAGTGATGTGCCTGGGTATTGAGCTTATGATAATGAACTTTGATCTGAAGAAGTTTTACTGCATCTAGCTGCTAGATTGAATTGTATGATCTTATTAATCATACAAGGCAGGACATTGAGGATGAGGAGGAAGAAGAGAAAGAGAAGGAGGAAGAAGAGTAGAGGCCCAAACGGGAGGAGAAAGATGGGTAGGAAGACAATTATGCCAGTCCACATTGCATTGTTCATTTGGTATTTTTCTTTATGAAAATCAGCCCAATTTCTCTTTACACATGCTCTGTGAGTACAGGACAGGACATAGTCCTAAAACCAGTGCCTGTGCCCATGCATTCCTGTTCCTCTTCTGCCTTGGGTGTGGAAGGCCACTAACCAGAAAGATAATCTCAATGTAGGCCTTTCCCACTGTGAAAGGCAGGACAACTGGAGGAATGGCCTAGTGAAACCATTCCAAGGTTAAAATGATTTGAACCTTCGCTCCCACCACAGTGCTGGTATCCTTGTTAGGATATGAGTCCTATACCAAGGTGTTTATGTTATAGGAAATTAACAAAAGTCTAACTGCCTGCAGAACACAACAGAAAGGGAAACATCAAAGAAAACATGGGAGTGAGCAGAAATGGTCCACGGGGTTCCTGCTGGTTTTGGCCAAGCAAAACATACGATGTATTAAAGAAAAGTGAAGCTTCTGGTGAAGTGTACTTGTCTCCTGGCTTTCTTGAAGCACTCACACATCAGAGTCACTGCTTGCTAGGTGGGGCACATCAAAGAGATTTGACACCCTCTTTCAATGTCTAGGAGATCCTCAATTCTTCCATGTTTGGCCTTAGGATGACCTCAGAAGCAGCAACAAGAGGCAGTCTTTCCTTATGTGGCAACAGGTGAAGCAGGACACAAAACACACACAGTGCTGCTCACAGGGACTTGATAATGATGGGGAAAGACAAGAGAAAGCAGAAGACAAGGACACTGGACTCCATAGTTGTGAGGAACATTACTCATATGGTTAGTTCCTCTTCCCACAAATGGCAGCCATTCCACATGACAGTATACAGCCTAAGGAACTACTTAGGCATAGCCACCATTCCCAGCTCTACTCAATCCCTTGTTGTTGTACCACCCTCTCCCAAAAAAGAAGTTCACACAACACATCTCCAACAGGATTTTTTCCCAGTTTATGGGGGTAAGGGGCAGCTAGTTTGTTTAGGAGGAACCCAGAAGATGTCAGTTGCTAAAGGCTTTGCAGGGAATGTAACTGGAATGGGATGCCTAAAGAAGGGCAGTTTCCCTTTGCCTGGACACTAAATGAAGCCAAGTGTGGCTTCATGCAACTGTGACAGAGCATAGTTTGACAAGTTCTTTCTTTAGCAAGGAGACAAGAGGCATAATCATCAGATAACCCCTCCACCCAGGAACGCAAGGACTTCCAGCAACAAGAAGTAGGGTGACATGACTGCTATTCCTGCATTCACCAAGGATACATTTTCCCAAAGAAAGTTTTTGCCCTGTGCCCTGTGCCCTGTGCTAACCTTGAACTCTTACTAATTTGCTAAAGTTTAACTGTGTCAGACTATCTGAAACCAGGTCATTCTGGTAGGAAATTGGGTTCTACTGTCCCAATAGTCCCCTGGGAAGGCCCTTGGGAGACGCTCCAACACTTCCCTTTTGTTTTCCTGTAACCATTGCCACAATGGACATCCACCAGACAGAAGAATGTGCATGCCCCAGAAGGATATTCTTCCTGGAATTGATCCTTCTACAGCTACATCTTTAAGTGTCTCTATCTTCTCTACATGGGTCCTCCTGGACTCCCAAGTCACAGAGCCTCGCTTGTCAAGATCCTTCCTGTGGGACAGACTTTGAGTACATCTTTGATGCTGCTATGTGTATGTATTACACTGAGTTCTTCTGGTTTCTTGAGGGCGAGGAGTGACCAGATGGCTTCAATGTTTTTCCCTCCTTTTTGTGGCAATCCCACCATCCCTTTCTTTCTGTAATTCCAATTCATGTTTCTTCTTTGCTGCAATGTGTATGCATTCTGCTGAGTTATTCTGGTTTTGAGAGGGGCAGAAGGAGCCAGAAAGGGGCCAGAAGGGGCCAGAATGGGCCAGAAGGGGCCAGAAGACTTCACACATTTTTCTTCCCTCATTCCATACCTCTCTCTTTCCCTCCCTCCCAACCCAATCCATATTTCTTCCTTTACTCTGTCTTTTACATAATTCTGGCCTTTTGATCATTCTTGGCTGCCCTCCACCTCTCCCAAGGCTGTGACATCCTCATTCTCCTGCTCCACAGCCCATTTCTAGTTCCTTCTTATCCTCTCCCCAAAACCAGAACAGCTAAGTCCCATTCCATTTTTAGATGACTGACTTTGATATGAGCACACTTCTTTCATGGGCTGAATTGAAACCTGTTCCATCCTTCCCTGCTCCATCCACCAAAACACACGCAGGCTTTTCCAGAAGTCAAATGCTCAGAGAGCATTGTTACCCACAGGAATCTGTATTTGTCAGCACAAACAACCATTAGGCTCACTGTGAGTTGCGAACACACTCATATGCCTCTGCATTTCTAGAATTTACAACTTTATTTCAACAGTTGTGACATGACTTAACCAATCAATCAGACCTTTTTTTTTTTACCAGTTCATACACATAGATATGAAAATCATCCTCAAATTTGATAAAATATAGAGAAGGTTTTGATTCAACTTGTTGGATCACCTTGCCAATTCTAAAAGAACCATCTTCTTTTTCATATTCAATATGTTTGCCTATTAGATCATCCGCAATTTCCAGATCTACATCTTCTAGTGGAGTCATCCATGTGTGGAATGATATGGAGGGTTCCTTCTTTGTAATCATCAAGAAGTTGATACGTATACAGGATTGGATCATTTTTATAAGTTATATAGTACCAGCCTGTTAAGACTGGTACTTGGCCCAGCACTATTCCTCTCCAGTGATTCTTACGGCCACATTCTCCCTCAAAGAAGTGTGATACCTCTTTGCCAATGATGGTTTCTACAAGGATTGGATCAGCGCCTTCGGATGTTTCTACTTTTTAGAAAGAACTTTAAGTGATAGTATCCTCTTGTCGTTGTGAAGTTCTAATCCATTCACAGAGTCCATGTTGTCATATTTCCCAAAATAGAGAGACGGTGTTCCAGCAATCTGCTCCCAGACAGTAGCCTTCCAATGAGAGATATTCCCATTATCTTCCTTCCAGAAGTAGGAAATTCTGCAGCCAATGATGTTAATTTGGGTGTGGGAGGAAGATGTACTCTTAGGCACCTCCTGTTCAGTGTTTTTCTCCATGGGACCAGCATCCTTGGCAGCTTCATGGCCATCGTCTCCTCCTCCTTTAGCAGGGCTATTGGGCAGCCTTTCAAACTCCAGTGTCTTGGAATCATTGGTGCTATTGCTGGGTCCTTGGTCCATGGCTAAGGAGGGCGAGAAAGGAAAAGACTGTTAGTTAAGGGGACAAATGGCCAACTTTTCTGGTTGGAAGCCTCAGCAACAGGTGCTGAAGCCTCCCTGCCCACAGGGAGGCCTGAGGACAAACATGGCTTGGCACCTGCTGCTTTGCTGTATGCTTCTAGCTTCCCTGGTGCCCTTGGAATGGGCTGTGGCGTGGCAGTGGGACAGTGGATAATCAGTAGTATTAGGAACTCTGAGTCACCAGAGATGACCACATTTATGCTGACCTTCCAGAGCTTAGGGCTCCAGGGCCATCAGACATAACCTGTTTGGAGGCAGAGAGTAGCACTGCAAAGTGCCTCTCTAGCTACACCTTGCAATCAATCTCAGTATTTTGTGCATCCCTGACTGAGGCTCAACGTCCTGGCTGGCTGCAGACACAGGTCTCTTCCAGGTGTTCACACCCTGGTCCCTCCTCCAGGCTCCTCTGTGCTCATTTCCTAATCTGTGCCTGGATCTTAATTCAGCCATGCTCCTCCTCCCTATGCATGCCACGTGTCCACTGCTACTCTGATTTTCTCGCAAGCCAGTGACCATCCTCATCTCTCCTGCCTGTCGCCCACTTAGGTATAGTTTCTTTGGGTGCTCTGTTGAAGACTCTACATTCTGGGATCAGCCATTTTTTTTTCTTTCTCCATCAAAAGTGATCAAAGAAGGCACCCAGACTAGACAGTGCTCACTAGAGGCCAGAGAGAAGAGCCACAAGCCCGCCTGAATGCTAGACTGCTGCCATGGAAGTCTGGTAGCATGGCAAGGCAGGAGATGGGATCTGAGTGCTGCTGGTTTCCTGCAGCTGGTGGGCTAGTGGGTTCTTCTGCTGTCCTCTTGTGGAGGCAGATGCACTGCCACCATGGATTCCTTCAAGTTTGCTACTCTCTCATTCTATGTTTCAGTCATTTTTCCATAAGTGGATTCTTTCTTTTTATGCTTAATTTTACAGGTTTTTTGATGTTGCTGTTGGTAGTGTTGGTGTATGGTTTAATTATTGTTATTGTTTGTTTCTTTGTTTGCGTGTTTGTATTGTTTCATTTTGGACTGGTGACACTCTTGCATTCCTTTATTTCCAATGTTCATCACCGTGAGTCCTGTTACGTCTTTTTGTCTTTTTAAGTCTTCCTTTGGTTTTCTCATATTATTGCTTCAGGTATACTTTTTTCTGAAATTCTTTACTTTCTTTGTTATATAGTAAGTTATAATACATTATTCATTTCATCCTAAAAAGGCAGAAACACTGAATTACTTCAAAAATTACTTCTAAGGTTAGCTCAAACTGAAATATAGTAGCATTTTTGGTGGTTAAATAAAAGAACCATTACCCAGAAACTAGTTATGCTGGGTTGTCAGCCAAAAAGAATCATTTCTTAGTGTTTGCCTAGAGGGTCAAATTGCTTGCTATTGACATGCACCTCTGATTGCCTATTAAAGCCCTTGCTGGTCTTCAGGCTACTTCACGTTCTTTTCACATATGAGTATGAAACACCTTAAAGCCTAGGCCTGGATTCTGGCCCTTCACACTTCCTCTTCTGTCTTAAAGTCCCAGGCTGCTCCAGATACTGGGATTCTCTACCTTCAGTTACTCATTTTTCCTTATAATCCACATACTTTTTCCATGCCTCGTCACTCTGGATTCTTCTAGATACCTTTGGATATTATTTTCCCTTACCTACAATAAAAACCTTCCATCACTACACTGGAGCAACCACCTCAGTGATCTCTTTGCTCTGCCCATTTCTTACACTGTCAAATTTACATGTAAAAACGAAATTCACAAAGGTTAGTCATAAATACACTTTGGTAATAGATCATTTTTTTATACAATATATATATATACATATATTAATATATAGCAATAAGGAGATTTTGCCTCTGATGCTGTGGATATCCAGTGTAATATAATTCCAACTTGCAGCTCAGTGCAATTAAATTAAGCAAACACATATTTCTTTGTATAATACACTGACAAATAATCCTATGGACATGCCTTGAATTGCCTTTCTTTACTTCTTCTTCTGGATTTTTTTCTTATTCTAGGCAGGGTTACTCTGTGTAACCAGGGATGCCCTGGAAGTAACTCTGTAGACCAGGCTGGCCTCCAACACATAGAGATTTGCCTGACTCTGCCTCCCCAAAGTTGGAAGTAAAGACATGTGCCATCACCTACCTGCTGTTCCTGTTTCTTTAAAAGAGTAGGTATATATTAGATCTGAATACCTGTTTTTGAAAAAAAACTATTTTGTTTTACCTGTGAATTGTTTTCATCTTCACCTCTCCATTCATTCCTCTAAGGCCAATCCCCAAATCCAATCACCCTCAGATATGTACCATAGCAGAGCTCCTGCTGTAGCCTCTCCACATTGCCATTAAAAATTCCCAAAATACTAAGCAGATTTTGGGGCAACAGTCTGCTTTCCTTCTTCCTGTGGACACTGAGCCCCAATTTCAAAGCCCATCTCCATTCCAAAGCCTCAGGTACAAATTGAAGGGATCACATTTTACCTAGAACCCCCAGTGTAAACTGTAAGGATTCAGGCATGAGGCTGGCCTGCTTTGTCACCTGGCAGAATGCACTCAGGTAGTACTCTGGTCATCCCAGCATTCCATGAGTACCAATCTGCTCACAAGTGTGAAGGAACCCATTAAAAGACAACCCTTGTTCACTTAGGCACTCTTTCTAGCTATTTTTCTGGCTCTTCTTCCTCTCTGCTCTCCTCTCTTTCTGGCACACTTCCCACTCTGTCTTCGCACTGTTCCCATGGGACAGTGAGGACTTTTCCTTTCTCCCTTTTCTCGTCTGTTATCTCTGTGTCTCTGTGTCTCTGTGTCTCTTTACTTCTTTTCTCTTTCCTTCTCCTACTCTCCTTTCTAATATGATTCTCACTTAAACTCTGTCTCCTGCCTGGACTGTTTGTCCCTATGCCTCGATCACCCTCACCAGCCATAGAAACAGCCCTGATCTATCACTCAAGGTCACCTAAGTTTCTTTTGAAGCTTCATCATAACATTGGTATATGTGACTTGGCAGGATATCCTGGCACTTGCTCCTGTCCGTGGCAGTCTGTGATATTCCAGGACCAAGTAACCTTCAACTTGGTCACTTTTCAAACTAAGGATCCCTATATTCTTCCATCCATCTCTGCCATGTCTGGTTAACCTGTCCTTCATTCTGTACCTCTGCCCATAGTTCCACGAATCTGGACTCCTCTCGAGACTGTGTCTCTAGCCTTTTAGGCCCAGTCAAAATCCCAGTACTGGGTGACCATATATCTCTCTGGCCCTGGGAGTCCTGGCCCCTGATTTGTGCTTGAGGGACCACAAAATCTGCCTGTGACTATCTGATCCTTGATCCTCTCTTTGTCCCTGGATGTTGGAGATTATAGACTTTGGATCTTCTCTGCTTCTCTCATGGAAACTGAGCCTCCCATACCAAAACATGTGCTATCTTACTGGTACGTTACCTGTGATTCATGGTTGGAAATATGGCCTCTGCTCTTTTGACTTGTCTATTTCCCTCCTTTTCCCATCATGGCTAAGCCTGTCTGAGGACGGGACCCTCCCTCCACCTGTGAATGTCCCCTTCCATTGGACAACTTCAGCTCCTGCTCACAATGTCTCTATATGCTCTTTGTCCTGTCTATACAAAGCCATTCGGCCTAGGATAGTGGGTTTCTCTTTTTCATGCAGCTGTGTTAATACCCTGTTTATTCCCTGCCCAGATGCCAGTGGCTCATAGTGGGTTGGCCTGTAGAAACATTTGCTCATGGTGGTCTGTGAGTTTTATTTTCTCCCCAGATAGAGGATTTTGGGTTTTTTACCCTAGTACCGCTCATACTGACTGGTGCACTTTTTTCTCAGACCAAAGAGGGGTCTCTCATCTTTGGTACTCTAGCACTCTCCACAGACTAGGACATTCATTCTCAGACCTACAGTAGTCTATTTTGGATGTTGCTCCTCTTGGACTCTAGTGTCCTGTAGGTTTCACACATCTTTCTGCCTCACTTGTGAAGAAAAATTCCAGCAAATTTATATCTCAAATTGTAATAAATTCTGACAGACAGCAACATGTTTATGGCAACCTCCATCTTGACCATGTGACCAAATCATGGGTCAGCCCACTCCATACCTAAGCAGAGGGATTGTCTAACCCGCGTATGCCAACAAACTAGGCTGCCAGACAAAATTCACTTACTTTGGCCTTTAATTTATTTTTCTCTAATTTGTTTTCACTGGCTTTGTTTTGAATGGCTTGTATGTGTAATGGTGTGGTTTTCCAGGGCCTGGTATGGCACACTAAATCCTTAACTGTTTCATCCACACTGGATCTGCTTTCTTGTTACTTTCAGTTTTAAGATTTTTCTGTCTTTTTAAATGTCCAGTCTCTTTGCTGAAACATGAGAATCAGAGGTCACACTCTGGTTATTTTCTCTTACTTTTCCTCAGTCCTATGTGTATGTGTACATGTAGCTACTGTATAATAATGTAAGCTAACTGTCTACAAGTAACTTAATTCAATTGTTCGAAGTCTCAAATATTTCTAAATTGATTTATGCTAGGCAGTTGCAGCAAAATTCCTTTAATCCCAGCACTCAGGATGCAGAAGCAGGTTGATCTTTAGTTGGAGGCTTGCCTGGTCTACTGAGTAAGTTCCAAGACAGGATTCAAAGCTATAGAGAAAAACTCTGCCTCAAAAACACAACCAAACCAAACAAAACCCAAATAAGCCAAATCAAAACAAATCAAAAAATATTTATTACTCCAAACCCCAAAATGAATAAAGACGGGGATATTTTTACCTATGGATACTACTTGCCAAAAGTAGATAGCATTTGTTGTGAAAGGTCTTAAATGCCATTGTAGTGGGGAAAATCATTGCACATGTGCTTTGTTCGTGTGTACTGTATTTGGTTAAAATATTTAAAATTTTTGACATTTCTGTTCTTGTACCTGTAACCATTGAAAACTCTCAATATATTCAGTTGTTATGAGGTATATGATTGTATAAGTCTCAATTTATTAGTTTCATGTGCTCTTACTAAGTTAAATAAATTTCTTCTATATTGAAAAGAATGCTGTATACCCTGATGTACCTAGCTTGCTATTCATGCAAGTCTTTGATCCTCTAGTTATATCCACACATCCTATTACATCTCTTCTCCCCTCATAGCAAATGCTTTTTTCCATCATCTTCCCTATCACACAAAAATCCTTTTCCTAAAAATCTCCTATGTTCATTAATTCTTTTTTTCTTTATCTTCAGCTCAATATACTTAACAAATGTTGCTTGGATGAGCATGTATTGATGTGAGGCTACTTAATCAAATAAAGGCAATTTCCTATTAGTTACAGGACATTTGAATACGAATAACACACACACACACACACACACACACACACACACACACACACACACACTTTATCATTAACTGCTTATAGTAGCCCCATCTATGATAGAATGGTGATAGATACAGTTTTGTGCAGGTCTTGTGCAATTGATCACCACTTCTGTGAATTCACAGATGCAAAAGCCATGCCATGATGGGAGATGTCATTCTATAAATATGGTTCTCTTATCGCTTAATGATTAAACAATGTTGGCCAATACAGAAGCAAGATAGGTGGGACTAGAAGACAAGGAGGATTCTGGGAAATGTAGGAGACATTAATTTCAATATCATCACAGGAGGATAGAAAGAGAGTCTGGCCTAGACATACATATGTTGGAAATTATGAGATAGCATCACACTTAGTATAGAGAAAAACATTTTTATTTTATGTACAGCTACATTGCTGAATAAGCTTATCAGATCTATAAATTATACATTTAAGTCTTGTGAATAAGGATGTAATATTTCAGCAAGTGCTCCAATAAATGCCTGACTGTTGTCATACACCTGTCATGAGGATTGCGACTCACCCTTCAAAACTGTAAAGCCCCAAATAAACTCACCTTTCTATAAGTAGCAATTATTATGATAGCTCATCACACCAACAGCAAAGAAGTGCAGACACTAAGTGTTAAAGTTCTGAGAAATAAATCAGGAAAAGAAACTGCATTCATACTTCCAATCAGTACAATATGTGATTATATAGAAATATAACAAAGAAATGATGTAGAAAAATCTACAGTGATAATTATAAGGCATGGAAGAAGGAAAGTCAAGTGGATATCATAAAGTAAAGAGATTATGTGTAGTCATGTATTAGCAAATTAATATCATGAAGTGGCAATATTCACAAGTGTCATCTATAGATTGATTATAATTACCTTCATATTTTCAACAATATCCTTCACAGAAATAGAGGAAAATAAACAACAACAGCAGAAAAACCCACCTTCAGGAAACTTCCTGGAGGTGTTCTGAGCACTCTAGACCTGCCTATCCACGTGGCACCAACCAGAATCCCCATATGCTTTATATCTTCCCATATTGCCAGTCCTATAATACTGGAGTTTCAGGCCACTCCCAAAGGTCCACCTATCCCCTAAGGCCCATCATGAGTCCCTGTGAGCCAGATCCTTGACCCTCATCACTACCCTCTGCTTAAGAGGCCTCAGCTGGAGAGTGTCAGGCCCCTCTAGATAGGCCTATTTGCACAGGAACATACTGTGTCCCAGCCTGAGGGATCTTTGATACTCATCACTGGGCCTCTGCTGAAACCTCATCTTTCACACCCATCCCTGGGACCCTGCTTTTGGAAAGATATTCTAGAGGACATGGAATACTCAGAGATATGTCATTGAAATTCTGACCCCCCGTAAGTCCAAAGGGGGAGTATGAGAGAGAGAGAGACAGAGACAGAGACAGAGTCAGAGACAGAGACACAGAGAGGAAAGAGAAAGAGAGATGCCCGCTTGAACCTACTGAAAGAAGTGATGGCAAGACGGCAATACAAGAAAACACCTAACAATTGAAAGACAAGTGTGACATCACCAGAATCTAGGGACTCTATTCCAACCATACTTGAACACCCCAAAGCAGAAGAAGCAGAAGAGAACGACTTAAAAATATCTTCATAAAAATGATAGAGGCACCCAAAGATAATGTGAGAAAATCCTTTAAAAATTGGAAGAAAAAATGAACAAATATCTTAAAGATAGTACAAAAAGCCAAGAAAAATAAACACTTAAATAGGTGAACGAAAGCGTTTAAGACTTGAAAACTGAAATAGAGAAAATATAGAAAACACAAACTGAAGGAATGCTGGAAATCGAAAAACTAGGTAAATGACAAGTAACTACAGACACCAGCATAACCAAGTGAATACAAGAAATGGAAGAGAGACTCTCAGGCATTGAAAATAAACTAGAGGAAATAGATCCATCAACCAAAGAAAATTGTAAATCCTACATATCCTTAACTTAAAACTTCCAGGAAATATGGGATATTGTGAAAGGCCAACCATAAGAATAAAAGGCATAGAACAAAGCAAAGGAACCTAGTTCAAAATTATTAAGAAAACTTTAACATTCTGAAAGAGAATGTGCTCATGAAAGAACAAGAAGCACACCGAAGTATAAAAAGAGTGGACCAATGAATAAAGACACATAATAATTAAAACAACTTGATGGGAGATGTCATTCTGGAAATATGTTTCTCAAATTGGTTAATGAATAACACACTGTAGGCCAATATGGATTTCTATTTACGCTTTTATAGAAAATGAAAAGCTCTGGATTCCATCCAGACTAACATGGGTTGATAAGAAAGATCGCCAGAAGCAATGTCAATGGGAGAATGCAGCCTTGCAGAACACTACAGCCAGGAGTTTTTCATCTTCTTGGGATCCCACATGACAGCATCCCCTAACAGCTGGAAGTAGTTTGGAAAGAACTATTCGCAACTTCCCAAATATTGTTTATAAATGTTTGTTTTCATTTAAGTGTGCTTGGTTAAAAAGTGTTAATGACCACAACCAATCTTTTTAAAGGTAAAAAGAGAATTATGGTATAGATGTGAATAATTTGTTTTGGAATGGATTTTTGTTTATTGATATAATTTAAGGTCAATTTTGGATAAGTATAATTCTCCTCTTGTTTTGGTATTGTGTTTATATAGCTCATTTAGAAAGGTAAAACATAAATTAGTACAGATTATAGATAATTAGCTATGATCATCAAAATTAGAGTGAAGTTAGTTAGGCTTCCAAGATGTATTTGAGATTGATCGGTATTCTTCAATCCTTTCAAACACATACAGAATATGGGATTAAAAATGGTTTAGTGTTTTTGTTAACAGTGAGGCACAACTGCTCCTGGAAACACCACATGTGTCAGGAAGGAAGATGGACCTTGAATAAACTCATTATGGGGTTTGTTTTCAATATGGCATGACTAGCCATTTGAGCAAGATATTGCTCTTGTCTGGACTTGATGACTTTATGCTATATAAACTGTACATGCAGGACCACAGGAAAGTGACTGCTGATACATGATGGACATTGCTATAGTGTTCCTGCTTCATGGAAGAGTCTACAGGACACAGAGAAATGTGACTGACAAACTGCCAGTAGAGATGGACAGTTTAAAGTTGCATGCTTTGTTGAGGAGTCATCCAGACACACTATGGTCTGTAGGCTGAAGATGGAATATTACAGAAGAATTAGGGTGACTGACCAGGCATTGAGTT
Organism: Cricetiscus sungorus; assembly: GCA_030556225.1. Classification (NCBI taxonomy): domain Eukaryota; kingdom Metazoa; phylum Chordata; class Mammalia; order Rodentia; family Cricetidae; genus Cricetiscus; species Cricetiscus sungorus. Next base: position 5,887,139 of record JANBXA010000609.1, on the reverse strand, counting down.
GTCTCTGTCATTTCTAGAGTTTCTATATTAAACTTCTGTGATCTTTGATAGAGTTGAAGACAGACAGTTATGGTTATAGTTTTTCTTAGTTAGGATTAAGATAAATTACATATAGGATTTTAGACTCACAAATTTGGATAGGTGATGGAATATTTTGTTTAAATCTTGCTAAATGTTAATGGATTCCACATTGTTAACTATAGTTCTTATTTGATAACTGTTTTGTTATATATTTTACTATGTTAAAGTTAAAACCCTTCTTTTCTTTTAGACAGAAAAGAGGAAATGATGGGAGATGGCATTCTCTAAGTATGTTTCTCATATTGGTTAATGAATAAAGCACTGTTGGCCAATATGAAAGAAAAATAGGTGGGACTAGGAAACAAGGAGAAGAGAGCAAATGGTAGGGAGGAGACCTAAGATGGAGGACAGAGAGAACAGAAATCCATTCTCTCTCTCCGGTAAGATAAGACCACGTGGAAGTACTTAGATTAATTGATATTGGTTAATATTTAAGATAGAGCTAGCTGATAAGAAACTAGTAACTGGCCAACAAAAATATACCTAATGCAGCACCTCTGTGTGATAATTGGTACAGGCATGGTGGTGGGATGAGTCTAGTAGGAAAATCTACTCCTAACAATAACTAACATACAGAATAAAGAAAGTAAATTAACAGCAGCAAAAGATGGAAAAAAGATCAGGTAACATTTAAAGGCAAACCTTATGTCCCAATGGAAACTCTAAAGGCCAGATTGTCCTGGAGAGGCGTTGTACAAGTATTAAGAGTCAATGGATAATAGCCCAGGCTAGTATACCATGCAAACTCTAAATCACTTTAGACTGAGAAAACAAGATAATTAATGGCAAAGCCAGATTTTTTCAATATGTATCTACCAATCCAGCCCTACACAATGTTCATGAAGGAAAACTCAAACCCAAGGAAGTTAACAATACTAGCAAGGACATAGACAATAGGAAATCCCACTTCACAAAAACACAAGGGTAAAGAAGGACAAACATATTCACAATAATACTGCCAACAAAAAATCTAAAACAAACCAGCATTAACAATCAATGCTCAACGTTAATGTTCTTAACTCGACTATAAAAAGACACAGACTAACACAATAGATACAAAGACAGAATCCATCCTTCTGATGCACACAAAAAACAAATCAAAGCTTCACAGATAGACATTACCTCAAAGTAAAAGACAGGGAAAAGATCTCCCAATCAAGTGGACCGAAACTGCAAGCACGTGTGGCTATCCTAATATCCGGCAAGTTAGACTGCAAACCAAAGAGATGGCCATTTCATGTTCATTACAGGAGAAATCCATCAGGTCAAAGTCTCAATTCTGAACATCTATGCCCCAATTACAAATGCACCCACATTCATAAAAGAAACGCTACTAAAATAAAAGCTCACATAAAATTACCACACAAAGAGTGGGAGACTTCAACTTTCCACTCTCATCACAAGACAGAAACACCAGTCAGAAACTTAACAAAGAACCAAAAGAACAAACAGAAGTTATGTCTCAATTGGGTTTAACAGACATCTATAGAACATTTGATCCAACAAAAAAGAATATAACTTCTTCTCTGTTCCACATGGAAACTTCCCTAAAAATTGACACATACTAGGTGACATAATGAAAACCTAAAGAAAGACAGAAAAATGGAAAAGTCCCCTGTATCATATCAGATCACCATGCTTTAATGTTGGAGTTTCACAACAACACTAATCACAGAAATCTTTCATACTCATGGAAACTGAACAATGCACAATTTTACCATATCTGGGTCAAAGAAGAAATAAAGAAAGAAATTAAGGACTTTCTAAAATACAATGAAAATTAGGACACAACATACCTGAACTTATGGTACACGTTGAAAGCAATGCTACGAGGGAAGATCTTTGTACTACGTGCCCATATGAAGATACAGGAGGATAATCACATTAGAGAGTTAACAGTACAAGTGAAAGACTTAGAACAAAAGAAGCAAAAACACGCAGGAGGAGTAGACACCAGGAAATAATCAATTTGAGGGTTGAAATTAATGAAGTAAAAACAAGGTAAATAATACAAAAATTAATGTTACAGAGATTTGGTTTTTCAAGAAAATCAACAAGATAGACAAAGCTTTATCAAACCTAACAAAAAAGCAGGGAGAGAACATGCAATTTAACAAAATCAGAAGTGAAAAAAAGGACATCAAAACAGACACAAAGGAAATCCAGACAATATTAAGGTCATACTTTGAAAACCTGTACTACGCGAAATTTGAAAACTCAAAGGAAATGGACAAATTTCTGGCTAAATATAACTTAGCAAAATTAAATCAAGAACAGACAAACAACTTAAATAGACCAATAACCCCTAATGAAATAGATTCTGTCATCAAAAGCCTTCCAACCAGAGAAAGTACATGGCCAGATAGTTTCAGTGCAGAATTCTACCAGAAATTCAAGGAAGAGCTAATACCAACACTCCTCAAATTGTCCCACAAACTAGAAACAGAAAGTTCATTACCAAACTCTTTTAATGTGGCTATAATCACATTAGTACTTAAGCCACACAAAGACATAACTAAGAAAGAAAACTACAGAACAATATCCATCACAAACATTGATGCTTAAATACTCAATAAAATACTAGCAAACTGAAACCAATAATACGTCAGAGGAATCATCAACCATTACCAAGTAGGATTCACTCCTGTATTTCATGGATGGTTTCTATATGAAAATCTATCAACATGATCCATCATATAAAAAAGTGAAAATGGAAAACCACATGATCATCTTTGTAGATGCTGAAGATGACTTTGACAAAATTCAACACCCTGTCATGACAAAAGTCTTGGAAAGATCACAAATAAGAGGAACCACCTAAATATAATAAAAGCAATATACAGTAAAGCAACAGCCAACATCCAACTGAATGGGCAGAATCTTAATGTGGTTCCTCTAAAATGAGAAACAAGACAAAGCTGTCCTGTCTCTCCATATCTCTTCAACATTGTACTTGAAGTTCTAGCTAAAACTAAAAGACAACAAAATGATATCAATGCGATACAAATTTGAAAAGAAGACATCCAACTTTCTCTATTTGCAGATGTTATGATAGTTTACATAAATTACCAAAAAAAACTTTACCAGGAAGAACTACAGCTGATAAACACATTATGCAAACTAGCAGGGTACAAGATAAACTCAAAAAATCAGTAGCCCTACTTTACTCACACAAGAAAGGGGCTGAGAATGAAATCAGAAAATCATCACTCTTTATAATAGCAACAAAAAACATAAAGTATCTTGGGGTATTGCTACCATAGAAAAGAAAGACCTATATAATAAGAAATTTGTATCTTTAAAGAAATTAAAGAAGATACCAGAAAATGGAAAGATCTCCCATGCTCTTGGATAGGTAGGATAAACATAGTAGTAATAGTAATCTTGCCTAAAGCAAACTACAGATCCAATGCAAGCCCCATTACAATCCCAGTACAATTCTTCACTGACCTCGAAAGGATAATAATCAACTTTATATGGAAAAACAAAAGACAGGATGGCCAAACCAACCCTGTACAATAAACGAACATCAGGAGTCATCACATTCTCTGAATGTAAGCTCTACTACAGAGCTATAGTCCTGAAACCATCCTGGTATTGACACAAAAATAGACAAGTAGATGAATGGATTAGAATCTAACACCTGATATTAACCAATGCACCTACAACACTTGATATTTGACAAAACAATTTAAATATACAATGGGAGGAATAAAGTATCTTCAATAAATTGTGCTGACACAACTTGATGCTGGTGTGTAGGAGAATTTAGATAGACCCATGTCTATGGCAATGAACAAAACTGAAGTCTAAATGGATCAGAGACATCAACATAAATCTAGCCACACTGAACCACTTAGAAGAAAAAGTGGGAGATACACTTGAACAAATTTGTACAGGACACTTCCTGAATATATCTCCTGTAGCACAGACACTGTGATAGACAACTTATAAATGGGACCTCCACAGATTTAGATGATTCTGTAAGGCAAAGGACACAGTTGACAAGACCAAATGGCAGCCCACAGACTACGAAGATCTTCACCAATCCTACATCTGACACGAGGCAGATCTCCAAATATACAAAAAATTCAAGAAACTAGTCAACAAAACACCAAATAACCCTATAAACCTGAAGAGAGAATTCTCTATAGTGGAAATCAAAAAGGTTGAAAGACACTTCATAAAGTGCTCAACATCCAAAGCTATCATGGAAGTGCAAATCAAAATAACTTTGAGATACCAACTTATGCCTGCCAGAATGGTTAATATTCAAAACACCAATGAAAACTTAAGCTGGAGAGGATGTGGAGGAAGGCAAACTCTCCTAAACTGCTGGTGAGAGTACAAAGGAATACAACCATTTTGAAGATCAGTATGTTGGTTACCCAGGAAAATGAGAATCGGTCTACCACAGGCCCCAGCAATCCCCCTCTTAGGCATACAACCAAATGATCCACAAACATGCAACAAAGACATTTGCTAAGCTATGTTCAAAGAAGCATTATTTGTAAAAAGAAGAAACTGGAAGCAACCTAGATTCCCCTAAACTGAAGAATGGATAAAGAAGATGTGGCACATCTACACAATGGAATACTACTTTGAGGAAAAAAATGGCATTTTGAAATTCGCAGTCAAGTTGATGGAACTAGAAGAAACCACCCTGAATGAGATAAACCAGTCACAAAAAAGGAACATGTTATGTACTTGCTCATATATGGATTTTAGACATAAAGCAAAGATCAGCAGTCCATGATTCACACCACCAGTGGAGCTAGGATATAAGGAGGTTTCTAAGAGATTCATATAAGGTCTGTCACAGAAGGGGGAGGTACAATTTCTCCAGAGTTCATGGGAAGTGAGGGGGCAGTGAGTGGATAGGGAACTAGGGAAAATGAAGGGGAGGAGAGGATAACACATGGGACTAGGAAGATTGACTCAGGAGAGGAATAGAGGGACAAAGAGAGAGAGAGATTGAGAGAGAGAGAGACAGATACAGAGACAGAGACAGAGAGACAGATTACAAGAGGGAACCATGATAAGTTTGAAGAGAAATGTAAACTTAGAGAAATGTCCAGAGACCTACAAGACTGATCACAAAAAACAATTTAAGCAACAGTGGAAAGACTATCACAAGTGCCTTTTCTTGATTATGAGATGAACAACTAACTTATCTACTACATGGAATCCTCATCTAGTAGCTGATGGAAACAGAAACAAACACTCACAACTAAACATTGAACCGATTTGAAATCCAGATTCAGAGATGGAGGACAAGACCATGATGCAGAAAAACATACAGACAGCTTACAAGAAAAAGGAGGACTTAATGGGCCCCCAGCTGATATGTTGGAATCCAGCATGGGACTGACTCAGACTCCCTGAACATGCACATCAGCTAGGAGGCCTGAGCAATCTAAGCGACCTCTGACAGTGAAACCATGATTTATTCCTGGTGCACAAAAGAACATTGCGGGCACAGCCCTCATGGAGGGATACTCCCTTAACATAGAGACAGGAGAGAAGTCCTAGTCCCTACTCCAAATGACTTGACAGATTTAGATGACCTATCCTGGAGGTCATCACTATACATGTGGAGGGGGCAGGGGAGGGTGGTCAGGGTATATGTGATAGTGGGAAAGAGGAAAAAAAGATGGATGGAGGGAGAGAGAACTGGGATCAATATATAAAATAAAATAAAAGAGAAATTAATATAAAAAAGAAAAATCCTAAAATTCCTATCAAAGCACATAAGACTGTGAAGTAAATGTCATCCTGAAGGAAACAAAAGCAATGTTGACTATATCACAGATGTTGATATTAAATCATACTGCAGAGTCATAGTAAGAAAAAATGCATGGTCCTTGCACAGAAGCAGGCATGTAGACTAAATGAACATATTCAATTAACACACACATGCTTGTTGACAAATATTTCATAAACATAGCCTCTATAACAATTATGCAATGAAAACTATATAGTCATATGTGGAAGACATCTCTCTTATTTTATATAAAATTTTATTTAAAATGATGAATGTCTTTAATATGTTTGTAGGAACTTTAAAGTAGTATAAGAAAATACATTAAGATATAAACCTATGCAACAACTTCATGAATACATCTCCAATAGAATGTTCAAGTAGGATTCCATCCAACTGAAAATCATTGCAACCAATTTACCAGTCTATAGATAACATTCAAAGTGAGAGAAATCTCTGCCAACTGCTCTTTCAACATAATTTATAACTGCCAATAATACATAAAGAGGTAAATAGTTAAACACTGAAAAATACGCAATTCTATAAAGAGAAATGGGCCAATGAATTTAGCAGATAGTTCCCAAGAATTAGAGAAAGCTATACATCTATACCCATCTCGGAATACTATAAATGAAGTTCTTAATTGTTCTAGATAATAAAAATCTGGCATCATATATAGAGGAAAATGCACAGATCAGAGAGAAGGAGCAAGGTACAGTCACAACATACCTTCTTCGTGGCCCAGGAGACAAAAAACAACTTCCTGTTTCTCCCTGCTTACATTCAGATTCTGCCCACTTACATCACTTGCTGACTGTCTATACAGACCTACAGATCTCTATGGTTAGCTGATGGAAATTATCATTCTCTGATTTTTAAGTAGGCTTTATTTTTACAAGCAATATTCACCAATGAACACATATTGCTCTTTGAACAGTAATGCACATTAGTTAAAATATTATGGAAATTAATATGGAGTAATGGTAGAAATATGTATTATATTCACATAGCACATGTGTGTGTGCAAATAAACCAATATTTACATGAAGAACACATACTCAAATATCCATGTTCATTGTTGCATTGTTCACGAAAGCACTAGGTCATACAAATGCCCTAGTTTAAGACCAATAATTAAATGTATAAGGGAAGAGAGAAAATATATGTATGTATTAAATCTCTAATAAATATAAAATTAAAAATAAATCCCTCCAAGAAAAATAACACCTTGGAGACAGAATGAAAAATAAACAGTATCAAAAATAACAAATAATAAATACAAAATATATAAAAAATAAAAACAATAAAAGAATATAAATAATCAAAATATAGGTATACATGTACAGTGAAGTATAAACAGCTATACAATACATGAATCTTTATTATTGGTATGAAAATTAGATGATAATAATGAACAAATTAGGACCCTTTAGACAAGCATCGTGTTTTCTGTTATATGTAGAACTGTTAGGGGCAGGTTTTTCCCTGCCGGCCAGCTGGCCTGCCAGCCTGACAGCCCTCCAGCCCGCCAGCCCGCCTGCTGCCGGTCTGGCCTCACAGCCACACTCAGAGACTCTGTATTTGATACAATCCTGTTGGCCAGTTACCATTATTGTTTATGGGCTAGTTCTGTCTTAATTATTAACCCATTTCTACTTAATCTAATTATTTCCACGTGGCTCATCTTATCCTGGAGCCGCTGCCCGGCATCTTCTTTCTCCCAGGTCTCCATCTTGACACTTCCTTATACTTCCTCTTTCCTCGTCCTGGTCTCCTCGCCCCACCTATCTTGTTTGCTATTGGCCAAAGGCTTTATTAATAAACCAGTATGAGATACATATTTACAGAATAACATCTTCCATCATCTCCTCTTTTCTGTCTAAAATAAAAAGAAGGGTTTTAACCTTGACATAGCAAAATATATCATACAACAGTTATCAAATAAGAATCGCAGTAAACAATATTTAGTCCATTAACATTTTGTAAGACTTAAAGAAAATATCATCTATCTTATCTTTGTGAGTCTAAAGTCCTATATGTAACTTATCTTTAATCCTAACTAAAGAAAACTATAACCATAACTATCTGTCTTCAACTCCTTCAAAGACCACAGAAGGATAATATATAAACTCTGGAAATGACAGAGACAACTCATTGCCTGGTCATTCACCAAAGTTCTTCTGTAATGATCCATCTTCAGCCCATAGGCCATAGTCTGTGTCCAGGCTCTTCAACACATCAGGAAACTTTAAACTATCCACCTGTATTGGCAGTTTGTCAGTCATTTTTCTCTGTGTTCTGTAGATTGTCTGGCTGTCTCTTCCATGAAGCAGGAATCCTGTAGCAACGTCCATCTTGCATCAGCAGTCACCTTTTTGTGGGTCCTGCATGTCCAGTTTCTATAACATAAATTCAAACAGTCCAGAAGAGCAGTACCTTGCCCAAATGGCCAGTCTTGCCATATCAGAAGCAATCTCTATAATGTGTTTCTTTGATGTCCATCTTCCTTTCTGAAGCAGGTGGTATTACCAGGAGCAGTTGTGCCTCATTGTCAAGAAAAACCCTAAACCATTTTAAATGCCATATTCTGTATGTTTTTGAAAGGTGTGGGGAATGCCTATTCATCTCAAATACAACTCTGTATATCTAGAAATCCTAACCAACTTAACTCTAAGTTTTGACTATCATAGGTAATTCTCTAATCTATAGTAAATTATACATTACATTTTCCAATGAGCTATATAAACACAATACCTATGCAACAGGAGAAATATACATATCACAAAATTGACCTTAAATTGTATCAATAAAAGAAAATCCATTCCAAAGTATTCATATCTATACTATAATTCCCTTTTTAACTTTAAAAAGATTGTTTGTGGTTATAGCCATTTATAACCAAGCCCATTTAAATGAAAGCAAATATTTATAAACAATATTTGGAAATTAGGGCGTCGTTCTTTCCAAACTACTTTCTGCTGGTAGAGGGCGCTGTCATGGGGGTCCAAAGAAGATCCAGTAGTGTTCTGTAAGGTTGCAATGTCCCATTGACATTGCTTCAGGGGGTCTTGCTTGATCAAATCACATTATTCTGGAAGAAATCCACAGCTTTTCATTTTCTGTGGAAATAAAAATAGAAATCATTTTCCCCAGTAATATGTCCTTAGGCTTAAATTTTGGAGTCCAAGCATTTTTAAAATATATAAATTGAATTAATCCAGCAGCATTTCTTTTATCAGTAGTTATTTTCTCACCAATCAAATAATTTAAAGACAGCAGAATCCCATATAGTATCCAAAATTTCTCTGTGCTTTCCATCTTTACATGGCTTTTTTATTACTCTATTTCTTCTACTTCTATTTTTATATATTTTGAGACAGTGTTTCTCTGTGTAACTTTTATCTGTCCTGGAATTTCCTCTGTACACCACGTTTACTTTGAAATCATAGAGATCTGTTTGTCTCTGTCTCCTGAGTGCTGGGATTAATGGCGTGTGTCACCATATCCAGCCATTCTACTTCCTTTTTTCTTTTTTAAACCATTGTATGCTGTTTCTTTGTCTCTCACATGCAGCATATTTTTTTAAAACACTGTGTAAAACTTCATTGCAGCTCTCGTACATACCAATGAATTATTAGCAGAGCTGTTTAAAAGCAAGGCGGTTTTTTGCCACCTATGGTAATTTTGGAAACCTCCCTTAAAAGAGCTGTGCAAATCTCTGTCTACAGCAAAACAAATCCAACAAAGAAAATGCCGCTACCAAGAAGTCTTGTTACTCTGTTCTTTTGTTTCTAAATACTATTTTTTAAGCTTTTGTTAAGTTTTAAGTGAAAGTTCTCAATCCCACTTCTGACACCATTATGTTAAGGGCAGGTTTTTCCCTGCCGGCATGCCAGCCCAAATAACACTCAGAGACTCGGTATTTGATACAATCAGGTTGGCCAGTTACTATTATTGTTTATGGGCTAGTTCTGTCTTAATTATTAACCCATTTCTACTTATCTAATTATTTCCACGTGACTCAAGTTATCCAGGAGCAGCTGCCCAGTATCTTCTTTCTCCCAGGTCTCCATCTAGACCCCTCCTTCTACTTCCTCTTTCCTCGTCCTGGTCTCCTCGCCCCACCTATCTCGTTTCTTATGGCCACAGGCTTTATTAATTAACCAGTATGAGAAACATATTTACAGAATAACATCTCCCATCATAGAACCAAGATTTGAAAAGACAGAAATATAGAACAGTAATTACTGTATGTGGAAAGGGCTAAGAGAAGAAAATGGATGTTAAATATTAACATTGTACTTTGGATACATATATGAAAATGTTATAATTAATCCATTATGCCTGCTACCTTTACTTCCTCTTCAGCATCATGGATCATTAACCCTCTGTAATCAAGAGCTCAAATAAACATTTTTTTATATATTACTCTGATCATGATGTTTTACCACACAGCAAAAGACTATTCATTAGGACACAAACTACACCTTTGTAAAATGGCATCGAAATATACATTAATGACTGTGTCAGCATCTATAACCTCGGTATTGTATCCAGAGTCGACTCAGTGGAATGGATCAACAACACTGATCTGCAACATTTTAGTGGTAGCACAATACAACCAATAAGGACCAGAGTTGATAAAAGTAAATCTAGTATGGTCAATGTATTGGTAATCATGGGAGAGGAAATTCATATCTCACTTGTAGGTAGAGTTTGGAAAGATTAATAAATCTAGCATCAAGCAGCATACTGCAACAGGTGTAGAAATGTGCACACTGACATCTCTTTTGAAAGTGTGTTCCCATGGATACCCTCAGGTTTCAGTTCATACCAAATTCAAAGATTTATTCCAAATATTGACTTTCACGTAGTCAGTTGTTTTGTAGATAATACAGCCTGGGGCTAAATTTCCCAGGAAGGGACAAGAAAAACCTTCTTTCAAGAATTCTTCCCCTAAGGCCATTAAAATTGACACCTATTGAGTCATAGCACATCTTTTGTTCCCTGAATATAAACATATCTTAATTCACAAGTGGCAGTGGTATAAAAAGGAGGGTATAGCAAATGGTCTAAACAGTGTTTAGTGCCATAAAATTCTGCAATTGACTTACAGCCATGATATCTACAACAGTTCAGTCCACAGCAGGAATAACATTGACAATCAGTTACAAGGGTCTTTGTCCTGTTAGAGACTTGACGGGGCTTAGAAGAGTACAATCTTTCTTTTTACTGTGAGGGCCTCCACTAAGTATTATAAAAAGTATTTGATTTTTTTTCCCTTTCTCTTCCTTACCTCCTGTTTTCTAAGTGTGGAATCAACAAAGAAGTGACAGGAGTATTTATAAAATGTTCCACAATCTCTCTTCCCCTCATCAAGAAATGCAGGCAACAGTTCTTAGTAATTGTAGGATGTATTCTGATGTAGACTGTAGAGAGCTGTGAAGTGCTTCACCTTAAAGATGGCGCTGGCTTCCACCTTCCACCTCCCCAAGGGTGAGCACTCTGGAGTAAACAAGTCCTTGTTTGGTTAAGTCTGTTCAGCCTGTCTTCTTCTGTGTTAGAGTAACCTATCTGCAGGGTCCAGGTAGCTCACTGGTGTTGGATAGGGCAAGGGTATTTAAGCCTGTGCAAGGGTCCCCCGGGCTCCCACCTGTCAGAAGAACATATTTTAAGGACCCTGATTAAAACTGCATGAAGAAGATCTTCCTGGAGTCATGTCTTCCTTGCTGGCCAGGGTCAGGCGTGGCACAAATGGTGGCCCATACAGAGAAATTTTTCAGATCAGAACTCCTTGCTGGCGAGGGTGAGGCACAGTACAAATGATGACCCATATGGGGAATTTTCACATCGGAGATTATTGCAGTCAGGGCAGCGCTGGCAAGTTCCCAAGATAAGTTGGGACCAAATTTATGTCCCTCAGTAAAGAGGCGATAAGGTCTCCAATAAGGATCAATGAAATCCCGGGTTTGGACTAAATTAAGGCCCTCTGTAAAGAGGCGATAAGGTCTGTGGTAAGGAGCAATAAAGTACCAGGTAAGTTGGGACTAAGTTAAAGACCATGGAAATAAGCGGCAATAAAGTCTCAGGCATTGAGCGAGAGGTTCTAATGAAGCAAAAGTAAAATTTTTAATGTGGGGACTTCTTAGTCTCATCCAATTTTTCTGGCTCTTCAGCAGCTACTTTTGTCAAAGAAACTTAAGATAAAGAAAAGCACACTAGAAAGATTCCTGAGCAAATGTGATGTCATTACACCTTGGTTCACAGTTTTGGGAGACCTCACTGTAGCATGCTGGAACAAGTTAGGCAGGGATCTTGATTTTGCTAGGGAAAAAGGGACGCTAGATTCCAGAGTCTAACCTGTTTGGAAGTTAGTGCATAGCTGTAACGAAAACAAGAGGTACTGTAAAGAGGCAATGGAAAAAGGGAAAGCTGTGCTAGAAATGTTACAAGAAGAAAATCAGAAGAGGTTGAGAGCACAGGAGAGTCAGGTACGGACGAAACACATACTGAGGAATAATTGCAAGCCCTCGTAGAAAAGGTTTAGAAACATCCCTTAAGGGGCATTGGGGGAAGGGAGAGGAGAAATGGCGACGTGGGGAGGGGAGAAACCCTCCTGGAACAATGCCTTCAGCGCCTTTTCCTGATCAGACTGAGGAAGGGCGGGGCCCAAGAACAGGACATTTCTTTTGCCCTGAGTCTGGAAAGCCTTACAAAATGACTTAAGTCTTGAACAAGTAAATCAGATTGTCATAAAAGCATGGAAGTCATTACCCAATAAGAGAGAGGTGAATGGTAACCTCAGTAAGATACTACAAGGCCCCATAAAACCATTTTCAGATTATGTCATGTTTGTTAGAGGCCACAGGGAGAGATTTTGGCATTACAGCAGCCATATTTGCAGCTATCTCTTTTGCAGTTGTGGGATCAGTCACGGCTACCGTGGTGTGGACAGTCTCTAAGCTAAATTAGTTGTCCAAGAATGTAGCTGCCGCCTTGGATGCCCAATCCACAATTGATGCTCAACTAAAAGGAGGTTTAATGATTGTAAACCAAAGAATTGATCTGGTGCAGGAGCAAATAGATACCTTGTGGCAACTGGCCCAATTGTGATGTTAAATGAATATCCAGGCTTATGTGTTACCAGTGTTCAGTATAGAACTTTACACATGCTGCTAATTTGTCACAACAGTTGTCTAGTCATGTTTTAGGAAATTGGTCTGCTGACTTTGATGACTTAATGGTACAACTGCGAGGGGCCATCATTGCAGTGAATTCAACACCTGTGGATGTGGGAATAGCTGTCGGATTTTCATCATGGTTCACATTTCCATGGATCATCTAAAAGAGTGGGTGGGAATGGGAACCATTGCTGTCCTCTTGTTGCTTTTCTCCTTCATGGGCCTGTGGTGCCTTTGCAAGATGAGGTTTGCTCAGAAGCAGTATGCAGCTATGGTTGTCCAGGCATTTATAGCCATTATGGCAGGACAGTCTCTCCAAGCATGGCTCACAGTCATGAACAAGAATTGATCCTTCACGCTCAGGTTGTATGGCTTAGCACTGAACTCCGAGTTAGCTCTGGAAGTGAGCATTTCCAAGAAGGGCAAGTCTGGTTGCATGTGGGTTGGTGTCCAAGGCCCAACTTCCAGGAAAAAGATGCCAGATGCTTGTGGCAATGACTTGGCTGACTACCAGGATTCAGGGTCATTATAATGTCCACTGCTTTACTGGAGACCATACCACTACCCTTGCCTGTTGTGTTATTTTAAAAAAAAGGGGGGGGAACTGTAGAGAGCTGCGAAGTGCCACACCTCAAAAATGGCGCTGGCATCCACCTTCCACCTCCCCATGTATGAGCGCTCTCTGGCATAAACAAGCCCTTGTTTGGTGAAGTCTGTTCAGCCTGTCTGCTTCTGCATTAGAGTAGCCTATCTGTAGGGTCCACGTAGCTCACTGGGATTAATTAGTGCAAGGGTATTTAAGCCCGTGCTAGGGTCCCCTGGGCTCCTGCAGGTCAGAAGAACATGTTTCAAGGATCCTGATTAAAACTGCATGAAGAAGATCTTCCCGGAGTCGCGTCTTCCTTGCTGGCAAGGGTCAGGCGAAGTACAGAAGACATGTCATTTAACGTTTGTATAAATGTCTAAAATCATGCACAGCTTATACAAACATCATGCACAATTTCCACAAGACTCCCTCAGCATTTCATGCTACTGAGTCTGGTAGTTAGAGATTTTGCACATGCATGACTAACAGAGCCATTATAATCAAAGTCTGTCACTAAACATGGTCGACCATACTCAAAGGTTTATATGGCATTGGACAAAGGCTTCTGTTTGCAGAAGTTGCTGTCTTGCTCAGTCCTGCATCTGTTCAGTCCCAAATTAAGACACAGAAGTTATATTATATCAAATATAAACTGGCCAATAGCTTAGGCTTCTCATTGGCTACTTCTCTCTTAATAATTAACAAGTTTCTATTATTTTCTGTATCACTTCATGATCTTGGTTTACCAGTGATGCCTGAGTATCTACCTTGGCAGCTACATGGCATCTTCTTGATTCTGCCTACTGCCTTTCTCTATTCCTGTTTCAATTTGCCACCTGTAGAAATCCACAATGTCCACTGGCTGAAACAGCTTTGCAATTATCGAATAAGAGAATCATACCTTCACAGAATATAGAAAGACATCCCCCATCAGGGCACAAGTCTCCCATTTATAAGTGGATACCCCTGACAACTACTGTGGATGATGTTAAGAAAAGGATGTAATTGGACATTATCCAGAACACAATGCTGTAAGCCATAAAAGGACCTGAAAACAACTTTCGTCTTTGTATGGTACAGTGAGGACTTATGCGTCGTCAGGCTGAACTACATATATTTTCAATGGCACTTACAATTTCAGACAGGAGGTAAAGTCTAAATTGTTCACAGACTATAGTTGAGCATTAGAAAAGGCTTTCATTCAGCAACAATAGCTAAATATTTCCCAGTAAGAATGCTAAGATTTCTCTTGGTGTCTTAGTTAAGGCTTCTGTTGCTGTGAAGAGACACCTTGACCACAGCAACTCTTATAAAGGAAAAACACTTAATTGAGGTGGTGGCTGACAGTGCAGAGGTTCAGTCCATTATCAACATGGTGGGACAGTGGTGATATGTAACCTGTAGGTCTTTATATCCTCTGATGTACCTGTTAATTTTTTAACATTTATTCATTTATTTATTTATGTTTACAGTGTTCTGTATCTACACATACCTGCATGGCGGAAATGGTCACCAGACTGCATTCCAGATGGTTGTGAGCCACCATGTCAGTTCCTTTGAAATGACCTATGGAGCACCAGGGAGTTCCCTAAATTTCTCAGCCGTCTCTCTAGCTGCACCACTCCCACCATAACCCCTACCCCTGTGACATCCCACAGTTCTCCATAGTGCTCCATTAGCTCCATTCATACTTCCATCCTGGCTGCTTCTCCTCACACATGACATATTTTCTCTGTCCACTGAGCTTCATCATTTATCATCCCTCTACCTGGAATGCACAGTCTCCTTGACTGATGCTAATCGACCAGTCTCATTATGTTCAAATTATCTTTGCCAACCTAAAAGCTCCATGAGGCCCTTCCTGGTCATTGTGTTTCTCTGACAAGAATATTCTCCCTGCAATTTCATTTCCTCAAAACTGGCCATGGCGTGCATTCTCTTATCACTTATCTTTATGAAAATGCTTCATATTGACTTATGTACTACCTGGACACTGTACATCCCTGCACTACAAAGAACGCTCCATGGGGATAAGATCTGTTCATCTGCTGGATCTGCTCACTTCTGTGTCTATAACAGTGATGGACAGAGCCCACCCTAAGTGCTTATTGGACTAAGGAAAAACAAATGATCTGATAATCGGTAGGAACAAGCATGTGAAATTAGACCAGTATCTCTGGGTCTAGCCCTAAATCTACAAATGCAACGCCCATCAGGGCATGGACATGCATTTTTTTTTTCATTAAGACAGTGTGAGGTTGTCAGTCTGCAATTCCTCCCTCAGAGAAAAGGGCCTAGGAAAGTTGAGCTTGGGCATGCTGTCTGCCTGTTCCTCAGCCCTTGCCAGCACAAGGACGAACACATGCTACAAGGAACCTGGTCATGAGCAGTAACTAGGTTTATTGCGTCAAGGAGGGACTTATATAGGGTTGAGGTAATGTGAACGACTCATAGGACGGGGAACAGTTACATGAAGAGAAAGAATCAATAATACTCTACCAAGTTAGTGATTAGCCCGGCAGCCTGCAGTTCTATATCAGGCCTTGCTGTCTCACTCCCTTGTGGATGGTACAGGCCAAATACAGGTTGCCAGACTTGAGCTACATTCAGGCAGTTCCACAAGACCTCATGCCCATGCCTATTTAGGCCCAACATCTCCCCCTTTTGCTTTTGTCGGAATGGTGGAAATCATGGCCCCTGTCTTATGATGTCCCTCATTGAGAAACTTACCCGTCATTGGGCACCATGTATATAGCTAATAAAGGATCCTCTCCATGACCTGTCTTAGGTTGCACCAGCTTATTTTGGATATTACCCATCATTGATCAGGTGTAGGGTGGGGGAGGAACGCTTATATGAGGATGGCTAGTCAAATGAGGAGCTCGGCTCCTGAGTATGGAGCCTATGACAATGACCTTTGATCTCATGAAGTTTTACTGCATCTAGCTACTGGTGTATGAATTGTATGATCTTATTAATCAACTAGGAAGGACAGTGAGGATAAGGAGGAGGAGGAAAAGAAGAGGCCCAAACAGTGGGAGAAGGTAGGGTAGGAAGCAATGTAAGCCAGTCCATAGCGGGTTGGTCATTTGATCTCTTTCTTTATGCAAATCATCCCAATTTCACTTTTCTGCTTCCTCTGTGTGGGCAGCACAGGGCATTGGCCTAAATGCAGCACCTGTGCCCATCCCTTCCTGTCCCTCTCCTGCCTTGGTTATGGCAGGCAGCTGACCAGAAAAAAGTTAGGCTTTCACACTGTTACAAGATATGCAGTGGTGAGTGGGGACCCCTCAGGGCCATGATAGTAGGGTGGAACCTGAGGGGGGAACTCACAAAAGTCCTTTTCTCTTCCTACCACCAGCCTCCGAACCTTCTCCCTGATTTCCCAAGAGAAGAAGTTAGACAAAGGACAGCTGACCTGAACAAGGAGGAGCTAATTGCTCTCCCCCCCCCCCCCGTCCAGACTGATAACTGGGAATCCAGCATGGGACTGACTCAGACCCCCTAAATATGGTTCTCAGCTAGAAGGACTGAGCAGTCTGGGAAACCTCAGACAGTAGAAACAGGATCTGTTCCTGGTACACACAAAGGACCTTGCAGACACCTCCCCCATGGAGGGATACCCCCTTAACCTAGAGACAGGAGAGAAGTCCTATTCCCTACTTCAAATTACTTGAGAGATTTACATGACCCAACCTAGATTTCATAGCCCTACAAGTGGAATGGGGGTGGGGGGATGGGAGGGAATGGGAGAGGATGCCAGGGTGCATATCACAGGGGAAAAGGGGTAAGAGGGAGGGAGGGTGGAAGGTACTTAGGGAAGAAGGAAGAGAGAAACTGGGATCAACATGTAAAATTTTTAAATTATATTACTAATAAAAAGACAAAAAGAAATACAGGGATAGCAAAAAACAAACAAAACAAAAGAAGAAGAAGAGGTTAGGAGCTGGGAACCAGGGTGCTAAAGCTATGATAGTGTCCCAGGTTTTTGTGGAATTTGCATTTGTGAGCTTCAGCCATCTAGATGAAAGCATGAGGTGGAGAGTCTTCGGGCCTGAGTCATGCTTAGATGAGTTGGCATTGTCAATACTAAGAATCTGGCTCACCTTGAGAGACTGATTGGCCTTGGATGTGATTGCCCCATGTTGCCAGCCAGCCAGTTGAGTGTCATCCCTCTGCAATTCCTGCTACAGATGAGAGGACCTGGAAAGGGTGAGCACACTGTCTGCCTGTTCCCAGCCCTGGTCCAGGGCAATAAGAATCAGACATGGCTGGGTGTCTTCCTGATCAGTAAGAGGAACTCAGTTTATTATAACAAGCAGAAACTTATATAGGATTGGAAGAGTGGGTAGGAATCTTAGTATGGGCTGATATACCCTACAGAGAAACTGTCAATGATATTCCACCAAGCTACCAATTAGTCAGGCATCTGACAATTTTACATCAGGCCTTGCTGACTCAATCTCTCTCCCTCGTGGACGTTACAGACTGACGTTATGCTGCTAATCATTCACCACACTCAGGAAGTTGTTCTAGGTTTCATACCCAGGCCTCTTTGGCCAAACAAGGCAGGGCAACTGGAGGCATGGCCTAGTAAAACCTTTCCAAGGTTAAAATGATATGAACCCTTGCTCATATCAAGATGCTTGTTAGGACATGAGTCCTATCCCAAGATGTTTATGTTATAGGAAATTACCAAAAGTCCAATTACATGAAGAACACAACAGAAAGAGAAACATCAAATAAAACATGGGAGTTAGCAGAAATGGTCCCTTGAGGACCTGCTGGTGTTGGTAGAGCAAAACCATATGATGTAGCAAGGAAAATTGAAGCTATACTTGTCTTGTGCCATTCTGGAGGCACTCAGGCTACAGAGTCACTGCTTGCTAGGAGGGACACATCAACGAGATTTGACACCTTCCTTCAATGTCTAAGAGATCCTCAATTCCTTCATGTGTAGCGTTAGGATGACCTCAGGAGCAGGAACAAGAGACACTGTTTCCATATGAGGTAACAGCTGAAGCAAGAGGCCAAACACACACAGTGCTGCTCATAAGAACTTCAGAACGATGGGGAATGACAAAGAAGAGTAGAAGAGGATGGCACAGGACTCCAAAGTTGTGAGGCAATTTACTGCCATTGCTAGTTCCTTTTCCCACAAATGCCAGCCATTCCACGTGGCAGTGTACAGCCTAAGGAACTACAAAGGCAAAGCCACCATTTCCAGCCCTAATCAATCCCTTGGTGTAGTACAAACCTCTCCCAAATAAAAGGTTCTCACAACACATCTCCATCAAGGTTGGGTCTGAGTTTAAAAGTAAATGGGGCTTGTTTGTTTAGGAGGAACCCAGAAGGTGTCAGATGCTAAGGCTTGGCATGGAATGTAACTGGAGTGGGATGCTTAAAGTAGGGCTGTTTCCATTTGCTTGGACACTGACTGAAGTCTCCTGTGGTATCAGGAAAATGTGACAGAGCATGGATTGCCAAGTCCTCTCTGTAGCATGGAGACATGAAGAACAATAATCTGATACCCCCTCCAGCCAGGAAAGTAAGGATATCCAGCAAGAAGAAGTAGGGTGACATGACTGCTATTCCTGCATACACAAAGGATACATTTTCCCAAAGAAAGTTTTTGCCCTGTTCCCAGAGCTAAGCTGGAAATCTTACTAATTTACTAGGGTTCAGATTGTGTCAGATTCTCTGAAACCAGGCCATTCTGGTAGGCAATTTCATTGCACTATAACAGGAGTCCCATGGAAAGGCCCTTCAGTGATCCTCCAACGCTTGTCTTTGCTTGCCAGGTAACCATTGGCACCATGTATAACCATCAGACAGACAAATGTACATGCTCCAGAAGGCTATGCTTCCTGGAATTGATCCTCCTACAGCTACCTCTTTAAGTGTCTCTATCTCCTATACATGAGTCTTCCTGGCCTCCAAAGTTGCAGAGAAATCACTTCCTGTGGAAGAGACTTTGAGTAACTCTTTTATGCTGCTATGTGTATGTGTTCTAAAGATCTTCTGGTTTCATGAAAGCCAGAAGTAGCCCAAAGGCTTCATTCTGTTTTTCCTCTATCCCTCCCTTAACAATCCATGTTTCTTCATTCCCTCTGTCCCTCCCCTCATTCTGGCATGTCTCTCATACTGAATACCCTCTACCTCACCTTCTCTTACCCCCCTCCTCCACCACCCATCTTCAGTTTCTTCTCCTCCTCTCCCCAAGACCAGAGCAGCTAAGTCCCATTCCATTTTTACATGACAGTCTTTGATATGAGCACACATCTCTCAGGGGCTGAATTGACAGCTGTTCCAACCTTCACTGCTCCACTCAACAAAACACACTCAGACTTTTCCACAAGGCAAAGTGCTCAGAGAGCATGCGCTACCCACACAAATGTTTATTTGTAAGCACAAACAATCGTTAAGCTCACTGTGAGCTGCCAACACACTAAGATGCCTCTGCATATCTTGAAATTACCACATTATTTCAACAGTTGCGGTATGACTTTACCGATCAATCAAATCTTTTTAAACAGGTCATACACATAGATATGGAAATCATCTTCAAATTTTCAAAAATATTCAGAAGATTTTGATTCAACTTGGTTTATCACCTTGCCAATTCTAGAAGACCCATCTTCTTTTTCATATTCAATATTAGGTCATCTGCAATTTCCATATCTGCATCTTGTGGTGGAGCTTTATCCAAGTGTGGAATGATATGGAGGTTTCCTTCTTTGTAATCATCCAGAATCAGATACATATACGGGACTGGATCTTTTTCATAGGTAATATAGAACCAGCCTGTTAAGACTGGTGCTACGCCCAGAACCATTCCCCTCCAGTGATTCTTATGGCCACATTCTACCTCAAAGAGGTGTTCTACCTCTTTTCAATGATGGCTTCTATAAAGAATAAGATCAGGGCCTTCACATGCTTCCACTTTTTCAGAAAGACTTCAAGTAATATTATTCTCTTGTCGTTGTGAAGTTCTAATCCATACACACAGTTGATGTCATACTTCAACAGATAGAGAGACGGTGTTCCAACAATCTGTTCCAGTACAGTAGCCTTCCAATGAGAGATATTACCATTATCTTCCTTCCAGAAGTGGGAAATTCTGCAGCCCACGATGTTATTTTGACCGGGGGAGCAAGACGTGTTCTTAGTCATCTCCTGTGCAGCAGTTTTCTCCATGAGACCAGCCTCCTTGGCAGCTTCATGGCCATTGTCTACTTCTCATTTAGCAGTGGTGTTTGGCTGCCCTTCAGACACCTGGGTCCTGGAATCCTGGGTGCTGTTGCTGGGTCCTACATCCATGGCTAAGGAGGGGGGGAAGAAAGCAACTCTTCCTCCACCTTGCCTTCATCCTCACTGCCTTATGAGTTCTCAGCTGGGTCTCCTGGTATTGGCTGCAGACACAGTTCTCTTCCAGGTATTCACAACTTGCTCCCTCCTCCAGGCTCCTCTGTGCTCATTCCCTAATCTGTGCCTGGCTCCTAATGCAGTACTGGTCCTTCTCACCATGCGTACCAGTTGCCCACTTCTACTCTGTGTCTCCCACAAGCCAGTGCCCTCCCACACCTCTCCTGCCTGGCACCCACTTTGGAATAGTTTCTTTAGGAGTCCTCTCCAGGGTTCTAACTCTGGGAATGGCAACTTTGCTTGTGCCTCCATCAAAACTTAGCAGAGAACGCATCCAGACTAGGTAGTACTCGCTAGAGTCCAGAGAGAGGAGCCACCAGCCCGCCTGCATGCTAGACTGCTGCCATGGGTGTCTGGTAGTGTGGTAGGACAGGAGATGGGAGCTGAGTGCTTCTGGTTCCAGCTGTTGGTGGGCTAGTGGGTTCTTCTGCCTTCCACTCGCTGAGGCAGCTAACTGCCACCATAGATTCCACCAAGTTTTCTACTCTCTCATTCTTTATGTTTGAGTCTTATTTTATCATAAGTGGATTCTTCCCATTTATGCTTAATTTTACAGGGTTTTGTTGGTGGTGGTGGTGGTGTGTGGTTTTATTGTTGTTGTTTGTTTTTATTGTTTCATGTTGGTCTTGCATTTCTTTATTCCAATGTTCATCACTGTGAGTTTTGGTATGTCTTTTTAAGTCTTCTCTAGGCATTGTTATATTCTTGCTTCAGGAACATTTTCTGAAATTCGTTACTTCCTTTGTTATATAGTAAGTTACAATGCATGATACATTTCCTCCTAAAAAAGCAGGACCACTGACTTGTTCCCTGGAACTAGCTCTGTAGACCAGGCTGGCCTCCAACCCATAGAGATCTGCTTGCCTCTGCCTCCCCAATATTGGGACTAAAGGCATGTGCCATCACCTCCCTGCTGTTCACTGTTTCTTTAAAAGACTATGTATACATTAGATCTGAATACTTATTTTTGAAAAAAAATCTAGTTGGTTTTACCTGTTAATTGTTGTCATTTGGTATTTCAATTTTTAAATAAATTGTGTTACTTCCTCATATACTGCTATGGGTATGATTCATTTTTCTGTCCTTTGTATTTATGTATATGTTGTGGTACATAGCCTGCATTCTGGAAATAATATTAGATGTCGTAGAATGATTTATTCTAATACATTTCAGTAAACAAAAGAATTTTTTTTAAAAAAATGGGATATTTTTAGTTTGAATTGTCTGACAAATACAGCAGATATTAACCTAGGTACTCAGTGTTAAGGACTAAATTATTTCCCTATCAAGTCATATTTTAATCTCAGCATGCAAACCCTAAGACTGTGACATTTTATGAAAATAAGACCTTCATACAGGTAATGAAGGCAAATTTAATCAAATATATCTGTTCTAACCCTATATAACTGGAATGCTTATAAGAAATTAGAATACAGGGACACTCAGATCAGGTCATCTGAAGTCAGAAGTGTAGACCAACACTTAGAATTCAAGAGATATTCCCTAAATAAAAGTCAAACACTTTATTTAGATTTTGGAAATTCACAGTTTTGAGAAAATAATTTATTTGTTGTTTAAGCTACTGAGTCTTTGCTATTTGTTAAGCAGGCCTGGCATGCAAATACACTGTTATGTCTCCCAAACCTAAATTTTCCTGTCTTGTATTTTGTGTTGTCGCTTTCACCCTAGAAACTCAGATCTAAAAGTTTTACAGATCAATGCTTTCCCATTCACAGACACTGAGAAAAAGAGTCACTCCATTGTAAAATCTTAAGAAACACTTAAAAACTGTTTTCCAGAAAGAGGAGGAATGATTCTTTTGATTGCATGTATATGAGGAAAAAACTATAGAATATTCTATATCATGAAAATAGGCACAGTCAATTAATCATCTAGCAAAAGTAAAAATGTGGTTAGATCTAAAGCAGGCTTGTCATTTAAACTGACATACTGTGTCCATGTCCATAATCAAGATTGATAAACTTGGGGCTACATAAAACACTGTCATTTAGCAAATCTTGGTAAATGGTACTGCTTTTGTAAATATTTTAATTATGCCATTCTAAAGGTATCTGAACGTGGTTTAAAGAGTTATAGACGTCACTCGCTTATATTTTTAATTTACTTAAAGACTAATGGGAATGTACGGTCTTATATCATGAGCTAGATTTGTAGGCCAACAAAATGTTGAGCCACACAATATTTTCAATCCACTTTTTGACCATACCTACAGGATGTGAAAATTAAAACATTTGTGGTGTGCTTGTATTTTAGACACTACATGTTGGAACTAGAAATATATCATCTTAAAAAGTTATTAAACAAGAAAAGGCCCTTGAGAGACTAAGATAAAGGAAATGGAGGATGGATATAGTCAAAATAAGTGATATATCTAAACAAACTGCATTATGAAGCCTGTTGCTTTGTTTTATAAGTATACACAGATAACAAAAAATTAAAAAGTTATGACACAGCTTAACAGATCCATATGGTACATGAAATTCTCAGGACTTGCCAGGCACTGACAGGATTTGAAATGATTGCTAAGACTGTGATTTTTATTCTTTGGAAAGATCTGGCCCGTTATGAAACAAGCATGTCTAAGGTCAATCAGTATGTTTCAAGTCAATCAGTAGGTTGGCTATTCAAAGTTAGGTCTCTTAGGAGATAGAAATGTACAGTCGTTATTTCTTTTAATTTTCATGGAGACAGGCACAACAAAGCAAGAAGAAAGCTGGTCTCCTAAGGATGTCTGCTGAAAAAATACCGAGCTAAGACAGGAAAGACCTGTTGGAGATCCCAATTAACTGGGTATGTATTTAAAGTGGACCATGAAAAACCCAGGGATTCTGATTTTGTAACCCCAAAGAATTTAGTTTGCTTAGTTTTCCTGCTTATCTTGTCCTCCTCATTATCATCAAATCTGGTGCCCACACTCTAACTAAAATAACAAGTGATTTCTCCCTTTAAATGATCAAGTTACTGAAATTGTCTTTCTTCTCTTTATTACCAGTACTAATGTTAAGGTTTAATTACTCATCTAAACTATCTAATTCCTGCCTTCATACTAGTACTTCATTAAACTTAAGATGCACAGATAATTACATTCTTTTCATAGTAAATAATTCCAGAAGGATTCAAGTATGAAATTCAGATTCCCTTAGTAGCATGGGACTTGACTTCTTTTCTAGTTTTGTTTTTAACCAATATCAGTACATGCAGCAGACAATAGTCATACTCAAAAAGAGAATCATTTATTTGGACAGAAAGAAATATTTATCTCTGTGTGTGTTATTACTCAAATAAAAATCAGAAATTAAGATCCATGTGGTAATTTCTTTAAGGGTATTTTTACAAAGACATGCATTGTTAAATATCATTTGCTTTTTAATCTGACAGTAGATGGAAGCAGTCTGGCCAAGATTTCCTCTCTTCCATTTCATTGATAGCCATACTTCTTTCTGTGGTATCAAGACTTGATTTTGAACAAACAAACAACTAAGAAACAAGAGTGAGTTGGGTACCTCAAAGGTGAGAATGCTAAGACAAATCAAATGTAACATTACTTCTAATTGTTACTGACTGGGTTCAAATTCCTATTTCCTCAGACCACTGGATACATCAGTTCTATTGCCTGCCCTGCTTTCAGTTCTGCTCTGGAAAAGTCAACATCTAAGCTGACAAAAGCCATCTCAGAGACCACCAAAATAACATTCTGTCCAACCTATTAGAGAAGGCAAAGTCAGGCAAGAGGGTTGAGTGGTCAAGTGACACTATTGATGATGAACACTGTGCCTTTGCTCATTCCAGTGTTGCTGTGTTCATGAGAAGCCACATGTCTTTGGTGAGAGCTCCTTAGAAAGTGAAAAAGAAAAGAAATGATGACAATTGTGTTGTACTCTGTGCTTGGGGTAATCACAATGGAAGATGCTATGTTTTTTCAAGTACTTTTGCTACTACTTCACCTTCAATGGATCAGGAGCCATCTGAATCCCTTCCTTCCCCTATTAGTGGTGACTAAGCCTCATTTTGCTTTTCCTATCCCTGAACCAGACTGAACCACAACATGCCCATATAACAACTAAGGGATTAAATAGTTAGTTGATTCTTTTGTTTGTGTGTGTGTGATTTGTTTGATCTTTGCGAAATTAAAAAAAAAAGTTAACCATAAATAAAGGCACAGCGTGAAATATGGATCATATAGAGTATTTGTAAGCCATGCCTGGTATTTCATAGTTTCCTGTAAACCACACAGGAATCTAGGTTCTCCAAGACACATCTGTTTACTCTTTTATTCTAAGATACTGGGACTATCAGTACCTATCTCCTCCTGGTTATCCCATACTTATCACATCAAACTCCACAATTTCTCCAAGTCACCACCTTGTCCACACAACATTAGTTACTCTTCTCATAGCTGTATCAAAATAAATGACAAGAAGCAATGTAAGGAGGTTATTTTTGCTGATAGTTCTAAGGAATACATTTCCATTACGGCAGGAAAGACATGGCAAGAGAAATGGAAGAAACATCTGGAAAGTGGTGGCACACATATTTAATCCCAACAACCAAGAGGCAGATGGAAAAAACTCTGTGAATTTGTGACTAGCCTGTTTTACGAATTGATTCTGAGGACAGCCTGAGCTACAGACAGAAAAACAAAAAACAAACAAAGAGAAACAACAACAAAAGAAATGGAAGAAGCAGGCAGCTGGCTGGTAACATTGCATCTGGATTTTAGGAAGCAGCAGGAGATGAACCTCGATTGTTCATGTTCTGTTTTTCATTCAGTAAGGCAGTTAGAATGGTCTCTCACCTCCATTAACCTAATCAGTTAAATCCCTACAAACATGCCCAGAGATTTGTCCTCATAATGCTTCTAGATTCTGCCAAATTAGACATCAACACAGGTTATTACAATCTCATACCTTATTAACTTGACATACAAACTTATTGCTTAGAAATATTAGGTGTTGTTTGGGTGTTGGTGACCCACAATTTTAATCCAAGTATTCGGGAGGCAGAGGCAAGTGTATCTCTGTAAGTTCAAATCCAGCCTGATCTACAAGAGCTAGTCCCATAACAGCCTCAAAAAACAAATACAAAAAATAGTAATGTGTCAAGTGTTTATTCTTCATGTGTGCCTATGTACCATTGCTCGTGCAGTGTCCTTGTAGTCCAGAAAAAGACATCAGATTTATTAGAAGTGGAGTTACAGATGGTTGTGAACTGACATTTAGATGCTAGAAATTGAACCCAGGTCCTCTAGAAGAGAAGCTCATGCTTTTAACCAGTGACCCACCTTTCAAACACTCTAAGCACTACTCTGAATGAATATCCCTTTCTGCTTTGTTCCCATAATTTCATAGCTGTCTATAATACAAAATGCATTCATTCAGTCCGACTTCTAAAGTTGTCATATTCTTCAGCAATTCCAACATTATTTAAAAATGTAAAGTCCATGTCTTATTGAAATTCAAGGTAATTTATTAACTTTAATATTCTATTAAAAATGGAGGGGTCAACAAGATGGCTCAGTGAGTAAAAACAATTGCTGACATACCGGACAACCTGGGTGACCCTGGGAAGCCCATGATGGAAGGAGAGAACTGACTATTGATTTCTTCAAGTTCTACTCTAACCACCACAAACAGATAACATAGTGTGTATGTGTGTGGTGGGAGGCAGGTGTACATGTACCTACACACAAACAATATCTTAAAAATGACAATAAATATAGGTTACTTCAAAAACACAAATTCATAGAAAATGCTCATATTTGAAAAAGAAGAAAGGGAACATAGAAAGGCATCATCACATCAAACCAATATAGAAACCCATTAAAGCCTACACCATATCTTGCAGCTCCATGTTTCCTATTTGGGCCTCATGGTAAAATCATGTGCATAAGAAAGTGCTTATTTGGGTAGTCACACTGCTCTACCACTGCTTCTAAATGTACACACAGCTTCTCTATTGAGCTAGCTTCATTCCACGTGGCTCACTGAGGTTGGTTAGCTCAAGGGTATTTAAGCCTGTGCAGGGGTCCCACGGTCTCCCGCAGGTCAGAGGAAACATGTTTCAAGGATCTTGATTAAAACTGCAGGAAGAAGAGTCGTGTCTTCCTTGCTGGCAGGGGTAGGCACGGTACACCACAGCACCTTCAGAGACTCCAAAACTTTCACACGTTGGCCTCAGAAGGTCTCTAGATACATGGTGCAAGACTCCATGACCCTTCCAGTTTTTCTATCAGGCACACAAAACCAGAACCACATTGCTAACACTGCTATGTTTTGTTACGATATCTAGATGAAGCTGGGACCCTGTGAACTACAGTTGCATCAACATCTGGGTACTGATCTTAGGGAAATACTTTCTGAAAGAGTAATGTATAAAGTATGGAATACTTTCAGTAACATTCTCAGTTTAGGTCCCGTCCTTACAAACACATTTTCATTTTTGTAAGTTGGAGCCTTTGATGGGTAGGTTATTGATGATAGGGCATCTTACTGTACAATGCTGAGTAAGAGGTTTCTCTTCAACATAAAGCCTCTTTTTGAACATCTGTGTCTTTACACATGTGAAATCAAGGATTTTGCCTTGATAATGAACATTCCTTCTAATTTTGTGGCCCAATTGCAATGTTTTTTGGGGGGAGGTGTATGTGTGTGTGGAGACCTCAGTAAAAGTAGAGCAATAGCCATGTAATGCTGTTCTGTCTTGGTACATTACCTCTGTCAAACAAATTAGTTCATTATTCCTATATTCAGCTTCATTAAAATTCTCAGGGCATGAACACAATATTGACAGAGTAATGACATAAACATCACACAAATGGCTTCTAGGCTGGTTCTCAATACAGTCATTGATTCCTTCTGACGTCCCATGAGCTATGCATCTCCTCTCAGTATTTCTGTTAGACTTCTGTCCTTTGAACCTCCTACTAGAACAGACCATTAAGGACTGCTTAAACCATTTGAAGGATTTTCTAGTCTATAATTCCAAACTCTCCCATATCTTATACATTAAGACTCATCACATAAACCACCCTATTTCTGCATACTAGTTTGTTGTGTTAGTTTGTTCTTATTGCTGTGACACAATCCATAACACGAAGCTATTTAAGGGAGGAAGGATTTAGCACAGCTTACAGTTTGAGAGGGTACATTCCTTTCTGACAAGGAAGAGATAGCCATATGCATGGAAGGAACAAGAACTCAGCTGGTCATAGGGCATCTGCATTCAGGAATCAATGAGAAATGAATACTAATATTCACTTTACTTTCTCTTTTTATGAACTTGCAGTTAGAAGGGATCTCGCCTCCATTAATCTCATGTGAAAAATCCTCCACAGATCTTCCCAGAAATTTGTCTTCAAGGTAATTCTAGATCTAATCACTCTGAGAAACAATCAATCATCATACTTACTGTAAATGAATGTCAGTATATTATATCAATTGGGATCTTAGTAGTTTTACTTTATTTTTCTACTCCCCTTTGTTCTTACTTTATCCAGAGTAAAAGCAATAACCTTATATATCTGCATTCATAAAAATAATATCTATATCCATTCTCATTCTTCAGGCAACTACCGTAGTAAGCATTTACAAGAGTTAGTACTGTTCTACATTTTAAGATATGAAATTATGTTATATTATCAATGTCTAACATTTCACTTGCCTCATTATCACACAAAAATATTTTGTATCTTAAACAGACTTACAATTTCAGAAATCTATACTGATCTCTCATCTACCAGCCTCCCATATTTAACTGGATTTCTACACAAATCTGTCCTTCCCATAACACTTTTTGAGTCCTCCTACTTCCTATTTTTATTCACACTGTATTGCCAGGTTCTAGGCATTCTATGACACTTAAAGACTCAGTTGAAATGTTTGTAAATTTTAGCGAATAACTGTCAAAGAAAATAAAACAATATCGTAAATTTGGCACTAAGATCAGGTATTTATTCATAAAAACCCATGGATCATTAAAAATGCCAAATCATTATTTATTTAAATATTTTCTGTGTCATTATATTCACCCTATAATCTCAGATTCCCATTCACACTCATGTTATACTTACTTCTGTCTTTGGTATTTTTGCATTTAACTTTAATTTCTCTTAAATTTTCCTGTTCAATTATTTTTAAACATAATTAATGAACTATTCAATTCTTCCATTTAACTTTTAAATACCTTTCAGACACCTTGATTTAGTATTTTTCCAATTAATATATCCCTAATTTTGTTTTAAATTATTTGCTCAATATCTGGATTGGAATTTATTTCATTGAACATACTGAATACTGTTAATATTTAATATATATCCTAGTCTAACAATATTTTGTTATTTTTGTGTTTTATTTCTTTTCTAATATTTTATTTATTCTCTGAAACCTTTTTGTTTTTGTTGTTGTTGTTTTTTTTTTTTTTTGGCTTTTCAAGATAGGGTTTCTCAGTATTGCTTTGACCCTGTCCTGGAATTAGCTCTATAGACCAGGATGATGTCGAACTCACAGAGATAGTCCTGTCTCTGCCTTCTGAGTGCAGGGACTAAAGGCATGTGCCACCACTGCTCAGTTCTCTGAAAACTTTCATGCATGTATCCAGCTTACGTCCATCTCCCTACTGCCCCTTGTAACTCTCCCTATTGCCTCCCTGTAACTCTCCCCGATCATGCCTCCTTTCCAAATCCATGTCCTATATTATATATATATAACTCACTAAGGCCAATAGGTGTTGCCCACATTGGGGTAGGTAAAGTTATCATTGAAACATGGCAACATTTCCAAAAGACATTTTCTATTGTGGAATGTTAAAGATGTGTTATATTTGAAACATTTGTTTAAAGATTCAGAGATGTGTAGAACTTTTCTTATTTTGCATTTGTTAACTCTGTGAAAAAGTGTAAGTTTGCTTGTCCTAAACACCTGATTGGTTTAATAAAGAGCTGAAAGGCCATTAGCAAGGCAGGAGAAAGGACAGAAAGGAGATGGGACTGGAAGGCACAGAGAATAAATAAAAGCTGAGGAGAGGCAAAAGGAGCCTGTCTGAAAGTAGGATTTCTTATTTTGGTTTCTATAGTTCCTCTTCTGGCTAACTGTTCTTGTTAATGAAGTATGTCAACTCAGGGCATGGTTTTCCTGCTTAACACTCCCCCCTCCAAGAGAAAGGATAGAGCTACATTGTGATCCTAAACACACAGAGTAGTCAGTCACCAGCCACTTAGAAACGACTTTTTTTGGCTTAAACCCATGTCTCAGCAGTCTTCTCTGATAGAAACCTCACAACAGACTGAGACCTCCACCATCATAAACTGAACAATTACGATATTTTTTTGGCCTTTCTACAGAGACATAGCATTGTTAGTCTAGCCTCAACTACAGACTGTACGCATTCTCATAAATCCATATTTAATATATATATGGTTATATATATATATATATAATACTTTTATAATATTACTTCCATGTCACATCTATTATAAGCTTTATATTAAGAAAGAATTTGTGTCTCTTTCTTCTCTGATTCTTATCGCTACTTTTACTTATTATAAAATGGTGACTCCAGTCAGGGAAGGAGGTGGATAATTCCAGATCTGAAATTCTCCCACTGCTCTTCCAAATTCAATTACTCAGTCCCTAGCTCTGCAGCAGGTCACCTACTACACTCCTACCACTATCAGCCTCATGTTCCCATCTTATCCTAACCTGCCTCCTCAATGTATTGCTTTATTCCAGTCCTTAGCTCCAGTAGACACTCCCTGGGAATTGTTAATCTCAAAGACATGAGAAGACCACTAACAAAAATTATCATGGCCACATTGATTACAGGAAGCTTTTTTATTCATTACTCATGGTGCCTTCCCCTAGAAGAAGGATCACGATGGCCAGTCTTGGAAATTAGATGAGGGTTTTTATACCTCAGGGGCAGAGTTTTTTTTTCAGCTTTAAATATGATTTTATTTTTTGTAGTAGAAAATTTTGACTAGTATTTTTTCATAGTATAAAGTAAGCTGCTGTTTCAACTTCTTTGTAATTTATTTTTTTATGTTGGAATCTTTTTTTATTAATAATATAATTTAAAAATATTACATGTGGATCCAGTTTCCTCTCCCTTCCTCCTTCCAACCCTTCCTCCCTCTCTCCCTCACTCTTACCCTCTTTCCCCTGTGACATGCACCCTGGCCATGCTCTCCTCCCATCCCCCCATCCCCATTCCATGTGTAGGGCTATGCTATCCAGGCTGGGTCATGTAAATCTGGCATTTGAAGTAGGGACTAGGACTTCTTTCCTGTCTCTAGGTTAAGGGAGTAACCCTCCATGGGGGATATGTCCACAAGGTCGTTTTGTGTACCAGGAATAGATCCTGTTTCTACTGTCTGAAGTCCCCCAGACTGCTCAGTCCTTCTAGCTGAGACCCATATTCAAGAGGTCTAAATCAGTCCCATGTTGGATTCCCAGCTATCAATCTGGGCAGGGGGGTCATTAACTGCTCCTTGTTCAGGTAAGCTGTCTTTATGTGTTTCTGCAACCTGGTCTTTTCCCCTCTCTCTGCATCTGGATTCTAGTTCAACTCAGTGTTTGGTTATGGGTGTTTGCTTCTGTTTCCAACAGGTACTACATGAGAGCTCCATGATGGTGGATAATTTAATTGATGATATCACTATCAGGGAAGGGCATTTATGGTAGCCTTTCCATGGTTGCTTGAATTGTTAGTTGGAGTCATTCTTGTAGTTCTCTAGACCTTTCTTTTGGTTCAGTTTTCTCTTCAAACCAATAATGGCTCCCTCTTTTATGCCCCCATCTCTCTCACACACACACACCCTGACTCAATCTATCTAGTCACATGTGTTTTCCTCTCCTCCCCTGAGAGTTTTTAAATGGGGCATGTGATGAGTAAATAGGTGGGGTTATGAAAGCAAAATATAAGTATAGGCCTAACAAGTTAGTCATCTCATCCTCCCGATACAAACATTTTGTTACAAGGTTATAGGTGCAAGGCTATAGGTTGCCAGGTTATGAGAAGTTATAATATACTTTTGAAACAAAGGCATGTTTGTCAATTCCTGGAACAGGTTGTATGGACACATTTTTAGTTCAGGTTATAGATAGGGCACAGCCCAATCCTTGAGAAACAGATTTATTCATAAACAGGATTGGACAGACATTTTCTCTACTATAAGATGGCTTTCAAGCCTGAGATGGAGGCAGGCTAGTTTGTCAACCCACAGGTCAATCTGACCATGAATGTAGATAGGCTAACTGTAGATTATCTCATTCCCTTTACTCCTCCAAACTCAATCTTCCAGTCTCATCCCCAGATCTGCATCAAAACACTTCTTGAAGCTTTCCTTCCCTCTCTACACCCACTGAAGGTTATTCCACACCCCAGATATCTCCCCCATAGCTTCTTGTCCCCCCAGTCATTGCTTCATCAAAGCCCCCAACACCTGCAGCTATTTCCTTGGAGCCTATAGGCCATTCTGACCAAGGAAATACATTTATTAACTGCAAATCTTCACCTCTCCCTTCACTCCTCTAAGGTCAATCCCCAGATCCAATCACCCTCAGATATGTATCATATCTGCTCCTGCTCCTGCTGTAGCCTCTCCACCTTGTCTGCAAAACTTCCCACAAGACTAAGCAGATCTTGAGGCAACACTCTGCTTTCCTTCTTCCTGTGAACATTCAGCCCCAACTTCATAGCCCATCTCCATTCCAAAGCCTTAGGTACAAATTCCAGGAATCACATTTTACCTAGAACCCCTAGTGGCCACTGTAATGATTCAGGCATGAGGGTGGCCTGCCTTGTCACCAGGCAGAATGCACTCAGGTCAGCCCAGGGTTCCATGAGTGCCAGTCTACTCACAGGTGTGAATGACCCCATTAAAAGACAGCCCCTGGTCACTTAGGCTCTCTTTCTGGTTCTTTTCCCTCTCTGCACCACTCTCTTTCTGGCTCTCTTCCCACTCTCTCTTCTAACTGTGCCCCTAGGTCAGTCAGGACTTTTCCTCTCTCCCTTTTCTCTTCTTTCATCTCCGTGTGTCTATGTCTGTTTACCTCTTTTCTCTTTCCTTCCCCACTCCCCTTTGTAATAAAATTCTCACTTAACCTCTGTCTCCTGCTTAGATTGTTTGTCACTCTGCCTTGATCACCCTCGCTGGCCATGGATTCTGCCATGATTCCACACTTAAGGTCACCTAAGGTTCCCTTGAAGCTTTACCCTAACATTTGTGCATGTGACTCAGCAGGTTATCCTGGCATTTGCTCCTGTCCGTGGCAGTCTGTTATATGCCAGGACCCTGAAACCTTCAACTTGGTCACTTTTCCAACTAAAGATCTCTGGATTCTTCCATCCATCTCTGCCATGTCTGGGAAGCCTGCCCCTCATTTGGTACCTCTGCCCATAGTTCCATGAATCAGGACTCCTATCAAGACTGTTGTCTCTAGCCTTTTAGCACCAGTAAAAATCCCAGTACTGGGTGACCGTGCATCTCTCTACCTCTGGGAGCCCTGGCCCCTGATTTGTGCTTGAGGGACCACAAAATCCACCTGTGCCTATCCGGTCTTGATCCTCTCTTAGTCTCTGGATGCTGGAGTTTATAGGCTTTGGATCTTCTCTGCCTCTCTCATGGAGGCTGAGCCTCTCATATCAAACCATGTGCTTCCTTACTGGCACCCTACCTTTGATTCATGGTTGGAAATGTGGCCTCTTCTTTTTCACTTGTCTGTTTCCTTCCTCTTCCCATCATGGCTAAGCCTGTCTCTGGACAGGATCCTCCCTCCACCTATGAATGTCCCCTTCCATTGGACAACTTCAGCTCCTGTTCAAAATGTCTCTATATGCTCTTTGTCCTGTCTCTACCAAGCCATTCAGCCTAGAATGGTGGGTTCCTCTTTTTCATGCAGCTGTGCTAATACCCTGTTTCTTCTCTGCCCAGATGCCAGTGGCTCACAGTGGGCTGGCCTGTGGCAGCATATGCTCATGATGGTCTGCGAGTTTTATTTTCTCCCCAAGAATGAAGTTTTTGGGTTTTGTACCCTAGCACCTCTCATACTGACTGGTGCATTTGTTTCTCAGACTGAAGAGGGGTCTCTCAGGTTTTGCACTATAGTACTGTCCATAGACTAGGATATTCATTCTCAGACCTACAGTGGTCTATTTTGGATGTTTTCCCTCTTAGACTCTAGTGGCCTGTGGGTTTCACATATCATTCTGCCTCACTTGTGGAGAATAAAGCCACTAAATTTATATGTCAAAATGTTCTAACTTCTGACAGACAGAAACGTTTTTATGGCAACCAACATCTTGACTATGCAGCCTAGTCATGGGTCGGTCCACTCCATGCCTAGGCAGAGGGATGATCTAGCCTGCTTATGCCAACAAGCCCAGCTGCCAGACATAATTCACTTATTTTTGCCTTTTATTTCTTTTTCTCTAATTTCTTTTTTTCACTGGCTCTGTTTTGAATGGCTTGTTTGTGTAGCAGGGTGGCTTTCCAGGGCTTGGTAGGGCACACTAAATCCTTGCCTGTTTCATCCACACTGCATCTGCTTCCTTATTACTGTCAGTTTTAAATATACTCTGTCTTTTTAAATGTCCAGTTTGCTGCAACATGAGAATCAGAAGTCACACTCTGGGTATTCTCTCTTACATTTACTCAGTCCTATGTGTATGTGTACTTGTAACTACTGTATAAAAATGTAAGCTAACTCTCTACATGTAACTTAATTCAACTATGCAAAGTCTCAAATATTTCTAAAATGTTTTGTGCTAGGCAGTTGTGGCAAATTCCTTTAATCCCCGCACTCAGGAAGCAGAGGCAAGTGGATCTTTACTTGGAGGCCAGCCTGGTCTATGGAGCAAGTTCCAAGACAAGATTCAAAGCTATACAGGGAAACTCTTTCTCAAAAAACCACAGCCAAACCAAAACAAACCCAAATAAACCAAAACAAAACAAATCAAAAAATCCTTAATACTCCAAACCCAAAAATCAAAAAAGACATGGATAATTTTCTCTATAGATACCACTTACCAAAAGTAGATATTATTTGTTGTGAAAGGTCTTAAGTGCATTGTAGAAAGAGGAAAATCTTTGAATATAAACTTACTTCATGTGTACCGTATTTGGTAAAAATATTTAAAATTTTGCACATTTCTGTTCTTTGGAAAACTCACAATAAATTCAGCTCTTAAAAGTTATACAGTTGTAGAAGTCTCTGAATTCTATTAGTTTCATGTGCTCTTCTTAAATTAAATCAATTTCTTCTATATTGAAAAGAATCCTATCTACCCTGATGTACCTGGCATGCTAATCAAACAAGTCTTTGTTCCCCTATTTCTCTCCACATATAGTCTTATATTTCTTCTCCCTTCATAGAAAATGCTATTTATTAACCTTCCCTATCACAGCAAAATCCTTTTCCTAAAAGGTCCCTTATGTTCATGACTTTTTTTCTTTATCTTTAGCTCAATATACTTAACAAATGTTGCTTGCATGAGCATGAATGGATGTGAAGCTTACTCAAATAAAGGCAATTTCCTAGTAGTTACAGCACATTGAATATGAATAATACATACACACACACACACACACACACACACACACACACACACACAGTATTAATCAATAACTGCCCACGGCAGCTCCATCCACGATAAAATGCTGACAGATGCAATTTTGTGCAAGTCTTGCGCAATTGATTACCACTTCTATGAGTTCACAGATGCAAAAGCCATGCCATGATTGGAGATGTCATTCTGTAAATATGTTTCTCTTATGCCTTAATGAATAAGCACTGTTGGCCTATATGGGAGCAAGATAGGTGGGACTAGGAGACAAGGAGGATTCTGGGAGATGTAGTAGAGAGGAGTCTCAATATGATATCAGAAGGAGAGGTTGAGATTCTGGCATAGAAATACATATATTGGTAATTATGAATTAGTATTTAAGAGAGAGCTAGAAAATAAGAAGCACTAGTAACAAGCTGACAGCTTTATATAAAATATAGCATCTCTGTGTGTTATTTGGAGCTGATGCAACTATGGGACCAGGCTGGAAGGAAAGTGCTAGTATCAACACCATGTTCATCAGATGGATTTTCTCAGAATTCTTCCAACTTCTGCCTACTAAATTCTTCCTAATCCCCTTACCACCTCCTTCTGTGGGCAGGGGATGATGCCCTCTACCAATCTCAGTTCTTAGGAGAATAGCAAGATAGAGCTGATCCTCTTGGTGGGGCACAAGAGAGCTAGCCCTGCAGTTGTGAGAGGAGAGCTACCCCGACCCACTTTGTTTCAGCAATAGTGCTAAGGATGTGAGAAAGATGCCCTCACTCTCCCCATCCCCCTTCAATAACTGCTGCAGGCAGAAGTGCTGACTGTGTCCCTACCAGCTGCAGCACTCAGGAGAGTGGTCCCTGTACCTTGCCTGGTCAGCTCAGTAGATGGAATGGGTGTATGAGTTGGTCTTGAGAATATGAGCATGAGAGATCTTGTCTCACTCCCTATTTGCCATACTGTAGTATGGGCAAGGGAGAGAAGCCCCTCATCTCATCCCTTGTGTCTGTGGCAGGTGAGAATCCTGTCCCTCCGGTAACCAGAAGAACAGAACTGGTCCTGCCTCTCACTAGGTGCAGAACTGGGCTGAATGGTCTCAGTACTTTACCTGATACAGCTGACGCTGTTGCTGTAAATGTGCTGTGACTCAGCCATGAGGTTGTGATTGCAGGAGAAATGACCCTCCCTTTGCTATGTACTGAATAGGGCGACATAACCAGGGTGGTACGGGAGAGATTACCCTGGTGGTATGCATGAGACAGATCTGGCGGTACCTCTGAAACCTTTGTAATAGTTGTGTTGGTCATGGTGCCTTTTCACAGCAACAGAAACTCTAAGTGAAACAGGGAGGAAAGGGTTTATTCAGCTTACATCTCCCAGGACAACATTCATTACTGAGGGAAGTCAAGGTAGGAACTCAAGCAGGAAAAATCTCTGAAGGCAGGAACTGAAGCAGAGACCATAGAGAAACCCTGTTTATTGTCTTGCTCTATATGGCTTTCTCCACTTAGTTTTTTTATACAACTTAAGAACCCCTCCCCAGGGATGGTACTACACCTAGTAGGGTGGACTCGCCCACATTAAGTAAAAGAAATCCCACACAGACTTGCACACAGGCAATGCGATAGAGGCATTTTCTTAATTGTGTTTACCTCTTCCAAGATGACTAACTTGTGTCAAGTTGACAATATCCTAAATACCACACTATTTGATATTTTAATTGTCTTTTGCTCTCTGTTGTGTCTATTAACTACTTCTTAATTTTCTTCTTCTTGTTATTGTTGTTCTTCTTCTTCTTTTTTTGTTGTGTATTTAATAAACCCACAGTGGTAGATTGAATGAGAAATGTCCCTCACAAGCCCGGGTATTTAAATATTTAGGCTATGCAAGTTTCTGGAGATACAGCTTTACTCTAGGAATTACATCACTGGAAGCTGGCTTTTATATATCTCATAGCCTTACCCCACTTCCAGTTTGCTTTCTCTGCTTTATGTTTGTTGTAGAAGATGTGATCTCACAGCTTGTTGCTATTCCTGCCTGCTTGCTGCCATGTTTTCCTTGCCTCCCTTCCTTCCATAAGCTTATTTGTCATGATTTTATAACAGCAACTCAAATCACAGTAACAGATACATTCACTTACCCCAAACTTAAAGGATAGCTATAACAAACAATGTTTTGGAGAATACAGAACAATAGATGATAGTTCAGATGATTTTTAACATATGTTTACAGAGTCCATCTAACATATATAGAATATACAATCTTTTCAGAGTTTCATTACTCTTTTTGAAGAATATACCACAATTTATGATATGAAAACTATACACATTATGTTAATGTAGTTATTGAATAATAAATTCCTGATTAGTGAGACACTACAGAAGTAACAAAAACTCAAATCACATGGAAATTAAAATATAATAGCACTTTCTGAGTACAGAAAAACCAGTTTCATTGTATAAGTACAGAGTTATGAGTAAATATATGAAATCCATTAACTAAAATAAATAATCAAATGTTGTATCTAAACTAACACAAATCAAGCACCTTACTACACATAAAGATATAATATGGTATAAATTAATGAAAAATCTAAATGAATAATGCTATGAAATATTGTAACAGAAAGGGTTCATTAACAATACAAAAATATTGACAAACTCATAGTCAAACTAACCAAAATGAAGATATAGAAGACACAAATAGATAAAACTAGAAATAAGTTAGAAACATTAAAACAGATGTTTATAAAATCCAGATCATTTTAAGTAATATTTTTGAATGTTTATGTGATGATAAATTAGAAAATCTAAAAGTAAAAATATTTTATTTTGGAACAATGAGCCCACCAAATTGGAACCAAGTGAATCTGAA
This sequence comes from Cricetiscus sungorus, assembly GCA_030556225.1. Classification (NCBI taxonomy): domain Eukaryota; kingdom Metazoa; phylum Chordata; class Mammalia; order Rodentia; family Cricetidae; genus Cricetiscus; species Cricetiscus sungorus. The sequence continues at coordinate 5,848,663 of JANBXA010000609.1, read as the reverse complement.
CTACATAAATGAGTAGGTAGGTAGTTAGGTGTTAAGCTAAGTGCATTATAGTTTTTTCACTGTCAGTGACTAATGCAACAAATAGTAGGACATGTTTCCTTTTTTCCCATTTAATAAAAATAGATTCTTCACTCACATAATATGTCCAGATTTCAGTTTCTCTTCCACTCCTGACAGTTCTTCTCCAACAATTCTCCAATATGGGTGCACTCTTTTCTGTCTTTCATTAGAAACAAATAAGTTTCTGAGTGATTAATATAGTATAATATATGCATATAGGTAATACAAAACTATAATGAGACAAAATAGAAACTAACAGATCAGGTTTGGACAAAACTAAAAAGAGATACACGAAAAAATCTGAAGAAAAGCACAAGAAACAGAGACATACTCGTTCAAAACGCAGGAATCTCATAACATTAAACTGGAAGCCATGACATGTTTGTGTGTGTGTGTGTGTGTGTGTGTGTGTGTGTGTGTGTGTGTGTGTGCATGTGTGTGTGTGTTTGTGTGTGTGTGCATGTGTGTGGGCTTGTGTGTATGTGTGTTTGTGTGAAAATCATAAAGCATGGAAGAAGGAAACTGAAGTTGATATCATATAATGAAGAGATTATGTATGCTCATGAATTAGTAAACTAATAATATGAAATGACAATATTAACAAGTATGATCTATAGATTGAATGTAATTACCATAAAATTTTCAATTATATTCTTCACAGAAAAAGGAGAAAATAAACAACAAAAAATAAACCTCCTAAAATTCCTATAAAATCCCAGAAGAGTGTGAAGTCAATGTTATCCTCAAGGAAACAAAAGCAATGTTGACTAAGTACCAAAAGCTGATATGAAATCATACTACAGAGTCATAGTAGGAAAAAAAGTCATGGTCATTTCACAAAAGCAGGCATGTAGACTACCTGAACAGATTCAATAAACAAACCCATGCAGCTATAGATACCTGCTTTTTGACAAAAGTTTCATAAACATCACCTCTATAACAACTAAATGATGTGAAAACTTGTCATATCTGGAAGACTACTCTCTTATTTTAGATATAATTTCATTAAAACTGATGAATGTCTTTACCATGTATGTAGAGTCTTTGAAAGTAGAATATGAAAATACATTAAGATATAAACACAGGCCATAACTTCTGAATTACTCTCCAATAGAATGTTTAAGAAGGATTCCATCCAATTCAAAACATAGCAACCAATTTACCAGTCTATAGATACCCTTCAAAGTTAGAGATACATCTGCCAACTTTTCTTCCAACAGAATATATAACTGTCAATAATACATAAAGAGGTAAAAGGGTTAAACAATGACTGAAAAATAAGCAATTCTATGAGCAAATTGGCCAATAAATTTAACAGATTGTTCCCAAGAATTAGAGAAGGCTATAAATCCATTACCATCACAGAACACTGTAAATAGAGTTCATAAATGGTCTAGATAATAAAAATTTATCATAAGATATACAGGGAAAGTCTGAGAGATCAGAAAGAAGGAGCAACCCAACACCACACCTTACTTCCTTAGTGTCCCAGGAAACACTAAACAAATTCCTGTTTCTCCCTGCTTATATTCTGATTCTGCCCACTTACCTCACTTCCTGCCTCTCTGTACAGACCTCCAGATCTCTATAGTTAGCTAGTGCAAGTTCCATTCTATGACTCTCAGGCAGGCTTTATTTGTACAAGCAAGATATCACCACAAAACACTTATTACAATTTCAACAGTAATGCAAATTAGTTCATATAATATGGAAATCAATATGGACTAATGATAGAACTACATATGCTGTTCCCATAATGTGTGTGTGTGTGTTTATTATAAAGAACCAACACCCTATGAAGAACACATTCCCAAATTCCCCTGTTCATTGTTGCACTGTTCACAAAAGTCAAAGAATTGTCCTAGTTTAGCCCGTGAATGAATAAAGGAAGTGTGATAATATATTTTTGTATGAAATTCTCTAACAAGTTCTAAAATAAAAATGAATCCCACCATGAAAAATAATACCTTGGAGAAAGCATGTAACAGTGATAAAGTCATCTATATAAAATTTTAAAAGATAGAGAAACATACACAATGAAGTGTATTCAGCCATTCCACCTCCAGCCATCCATTCTTCATTATCTTATTACTCTTTTCTAACAACATCTCTCATCACCTGGCCCACTGTACCTTACCTTATAACTACCCTCTGTGGTTCTTCAAGTTGTAGCCTGGTTATCATTGACTTCTCAGCTAATAGCCGCATATGAGTGAATACATATCTTACTGGACAATGTGATTTTAATTATTCAATGGATGATTAATTCCTGGGTCATATGTCTATATACAGAAGTATGTATAGTAATTGCATTATCTCTGGAAACCACAAAGTCAACATTTGCTTCCAAAAACCACACCTCCTAATCCTTCCCAAACAGTTCCACCAACTGAAGACCAAGCATTTGAATGTGAGCATGGGGAATGCTGTTCTCATTCAAAACATTACACTTAGTATAGAGAAAAATGTGTTGATTTTATGTACAGCTATATTGCTGAATAAGCTTATCAGATCTAAAAGTTGTACATTTCAGTCTTATGGATAAGGATGTAATATTTCAGCAAGCGGTCCAATCTATGCCTGACTGTTGCCATGCACCTGTCATGAGGATTGTGACTCACCCTTCAAAACTCTAAAGCCCCAAATAAACTCACTTTTCTATAAATAGCTATTATTATGATATCTTATCACACCAATAGGAAAACAGTGAAGACACCAAGTACTAACATTCTGAGAAATAAATCAGAAAAGAAACTGCATTCATACTTCCAATCCATACAGAAATATGATTATATAGAAATATAACAAAGAAAGGATGTAGAAAACTCTACAATGATAATTATAAAGCATGGAAGAAAGAAACTCAAGTGGATATCATAAAATAAAGAGATTATGTGTGCTCACGAATTAGCAAATTAATACCATGAAGTGTCAATATTCATAGGTATGATCTATAGATTGAATGTAATTTCTTTAAATTTCCAATGATATCCTTCACACGAATAGAAGAAAATAAACAACAACAACATCAAAATCCACCTTTAGGAAACTCCCTGGAGTTGTTCTGAGCACACAAGACCTGCCTATCCACATGGCACCACCCGGAATCCCCACATGCCTGATCTCTGACCCTACTGCCAGTCCTCTACTGGAGTTACAGGCCACAACCAAAGATCTGCCTATCCCCTTGGGGCCATCATGAGTCCCAACAGGCCGGATCCTTGACCCCCATCACCAGGACTCTGCTTAAGAAGCCTCAACTGGAGAGTGTCAGGCCCCTCTATTTCTGCCTATCTGCACAGGAACATCCTATGTCCCAGCCTGCAGGATCTTTGATGCTCAAAACTGGGCCTCTGCTGGAACCTCATATTTCACCCCCATTGCTGGGTCCCTGCATGAGGAGAGACCTGCTAGAGAGCTTGGACCACACAGAGCTACAACATCGAATATCTTACAACTTTAAGCCCATGGGGAGAGAGGGACAGAGAGAGAGAGAGAGAGAGAGAGAGAGAGAGAGAGAGAGAGAGAGAGAGAGATGCCTTCCTGTGCCTACTGGAAGAAGCAATGGCAAGACAGCAATACAAGAACACACCTAACAATATAAAGACAAGTATGACATCACCAGAATCTAGGGAATCTACACCAACCAGAATTGAACACCCCAAAGCAGATAAAGCAGAAGAAAATGCCTTTAAAATACCTTCACAAAAATGATAGAGGCCTTCAAAGACAATGTGAGAAAATCCCTTAAAGAAATGAAAGAAAAAAACAAACCAAAAAATAGAAGAAATGAACAAATATCTGAAAGAAAGTATGGAAAGCCAAGCAAAACAATTAAACAGGTGAAGGAAAGGATTAAAGAGTTGAAAACTGTAATAGAGAAAATAAAGAAAACACAAACTGAAGAAATGCTGGAAATAGAAAAACTGGGCAAATCATCGGGAACTACAGATGCAAGCATAACCAAGAGAATACAAGAAATGGAAGAGAGAATCAATACAAGAAATGGAAGAGAGAATCTCAGGCACTGAAGATAAACTAGATGAAATAGATTCATCAACCAAAGAAAATCATAAATCCAACAAATCCTTAACTCAAAACATCCAGGAAATGTGGGATACCATAAAAAGGCCAAACCTGAGAATGATAGGCATAGAGCAAGGCGAAGGAGCCCAGCTCAAAGGAGCAGAAAACATATTTGACAAAAATATTGAATTAAACTTTCTCATTCTGAAGGAGGACATGCCAATGAAAGTATAAGAAGCATACTGAACACCATTTAGACTGGACCAAAGAAACAGACCCCTCGACATATAATAATCAAAAGAACTTGATGGGAGATGTCATTCTGTAAATATGTTTCTCATATTGGTTAATGAATAAAGCATTGAAGGCCAATAGGAAAGAAAGATAGGCTAGACTAGAAGACAAGGAGGAGAGAGAAAGTAGTAGGGAGGACTTCCAAGATGGGGGACAGAGAGCAGAAAGCCAGTCTCTCTCTGGTAAGATAAGACCACATGGAAGTACTTAAATTAATACAAATGGGTTAATATTTAAGCTAGCTGATAAAAAAACTAGTAACTGGCCAACAGAATATATCTAATGTAGTGTCTCTGTGTGATATTTGGGGCAGGCTTGGCAGTGGGACCAGAACAGCTGAAAAATATACTCTTAACAAAATGCCACCCAATGTAGACCTTAGAACTTCCACTTAAAACTTAACAAAAGCTTAAGAAAGTGTTTTAGAAACAAAAGAACAAAGACAAGCAAGACTTCTTGGTAATAGCATTTTTCTCAGTTGAACTCTGTTCATCTAGAGAGAAGTGGAGACTTGTGCAGCTCCTTTAAGGGAGGTTTCCTGACTCAGCAAAAATGGCAAAAATTTGCAATGTTTTTTGAAGAGCTCTGTTGACAACTTATTGTGTGTATGAGAGCTGGTAATGGCAGTGTCCACATCTTCATGCCATCAACATGCTACTGATGGCAGTGTAGACCAAGCTCTCAGTTCTGGCAGTAATAGTACCTGCCTCCATCTTTGATAGACCACAGCTAACACAGCTCTGACCTTCATGTTAGCAATTTTGTTGTTTACCAGATAAAACGCTTTTGGCCAGAAAAAAGATAAAGATTTATAATAAAGAGAGATTCTGACTAATAAAAACCTGTAAATGTCCAGAGTGTATTTTAAAATATACATAGGCTTGGGGGAGAAAACAAAAAAGAATAAAATGGTTTTAAAAAAGAATAAATAGACAGAGGTATCTGGGTGTAATGGCACACCTCTTTATTCCAGAACTTGGAAGACAGAGGCAAGCAGATCTCTGTGATTTCAAAGTAAACCTGGTATACAGAGATAATTACAGGACAGATAAAATTACACAGAGAAACCTGTCTCAAAATATGAAAAAATAGATGTAGAAGAAAGAGAGTAATAAAAGGCCAACTAAAGAGCGGCAGCACAGAAAAAGTGTGAATACTATATGCTGTTCTGTTATCTTCAAATTATTTAACTGCTGAGGAAATAGCAACAACTATTAAAACAACTGCTGCTTTATTAATTCAATTTACATCTTTTAAAAATGCTTTGACTCTAAAATTTAACTCTAAGGAAAGGTTACTGTGGGAAAGAATTTCTATTTTTGTTTCCACAGAAAATGAAAAGCTGTGGATTCCTTAAAGAATAACATGGCTTGAACAAGCAAGACCCCCGAAACAGCATCCCAGGTGACCCAACATTCAAAACAATTGGGACAAGCCAGGCTTGCAGACTACAGCCATGATTTCTTCATCTTCTTAGGATCCCTCATGGCAGCGCCCCCTACCATCAGGAAGCAGTTTGGAAAGAACAGCACCCAAATACCCAAATATTGCTTATAAATATTTGTTTTCATTATGTGGGCTTGGTTATAAAGTGTTAATGACCACAAACAATCTTTTTAAAAGTAAAAAGGGAATTATGGTATAGCTATGAATACTTTGTTTTGGAATGGATTTTCATTTTTTGATACAATTTAAGGTCAATTTTGTGATATGTATATTTCTCTTCTTGTTTAGGTTTTTGTTTATATGGCTCATTTAGAAGTGTAATGTATAAATTAGTACAGATTATAATTACCTATGATATTCAAAACTTAGAGTTCAGTCATTTATGTTTTCAAGATGTACTTGAGATGGATTGGCATTCTTCAAACCTTTCAAAGACCTACAGAATATGGTATTTAAAATGATTTATGTTTTTTTTTAACAGTGAGGCACAACTGCTCCTGGCAATACCACATGTGTCAGAAAGGAAGATGGACCTTGAAGAACCTCGTTATGGAGTTTGCTTTCAATATGGCAAGGCTGGCTATTTGAACCAGATATTGCTCTTATCCGGACTCTTTGACTTCATGCAGTATAAACTGAACATGCAGAACCCCTGAAAAGTGACTGATGATACATGATGGACAGAGCTATAGGGTTCCTGCATCATGGAAGAGTCTGCAGAACACCGAAAAATGTGACTCACAAACTGCCAATACAGATGGACAGTTTAAAGTTTCATGCTTTGCTGAGGAGTCCGCCAGACACACTATGGCCTATAGGCAGAAGATGGAACATTACAGAAGTATTCAGGTGACTGACCATGCATTGAGTGGTCTCTGTCATTTCTAGAGTTTACATATTATACTTATGTGGTCTTTGATGGAGTTGAAGGCAGACAGTATGGTTACAGTTTTTCTTAGTTAGGATTAAAAAAAATACATGTAGGACTTTATACTAACAAAGATAGGATAGATGATGAAATACTTTGAGTAAATATTGATAAATGTTAATGTACTAAACACTGTTAACTGTGGTTCTTATTTGATAACTGTTTTGCTATATATTTTACTATGTTAAAGTTAAAACCCAGGCTAGTATACCATGTAAACGCTTAATTACTTTAGACTGGGAAAACAAGATATTTAATGACAAAGCCAGTTGTTCACAATATGTACTTACAAATCCAGCCCTACAGAATGTTCTGGAAGGAAAACTCCAACCCAAGGAAGTTAACTATGCTCACAAAGACATAGGCTATAGATGCTCCCACTTCACAAGAACCCAAGGGTAAGCAGGACAAATATATTCACAATACCACTCCCAACAAATAATCTAATACAAGCAAGAATTAACAACAATGATTCTTACTTGCCCTCAACATTAATGGTCTTAAGTCATGTATAAAAAGACACAGGCTAACACAATGTATACAAAGACAGAATCCAACCTTCTGATGCAGAAAAGAAACACATCTAAGCTTCAAAGATAGACATCACCTCAAAGTAAAGGAGTGGGAAAAGATCTCCCCTTCAAATGGAAATAAGAAGCAAACAAGTGTGCTATCCTAATAACTGACAAGTTAGAATTCAAATCACAATTAATCAGAAGTGATGGAGATGGTCATTTTATGCTCATCACAGGAGAAATCCATCAGCTCAAAGTATCAATTCTGAACTTCTATTCCCCAAATACAAAGGCACACACATTTGTAAAAGAAATGCTACTAAATTCAAAGCTCACATAAAACCGTACACACACATAGTAGGAGACTTCAACACTCCACTCTCACCACTAGACAAGCCCAGCAATCAGATACATAACAACAAAACAAAAGAACTAACAGAAGTTATATGTCAATTGGGTTTAACAGACATCTATAGAACATTCCATCCAAACACAAAAGAAAATACCTTCTCTGCTTCACATGCAATCTTCTCTAAAATCTAGCACATACTAAGAGGCATAATAACCTCAACAAATAAAAAAATGGAATAGTCCTCTGTGTCTTAACAGAACAACATGATTTAAAGTTGGAATTAATAACAACACATATCGGAGAAACCATACAAACTCAGGAAAACTGAACAATGCAAAATTTTCGCCTTACCTGGGTCAAAGATAAAATAAAGAAAGAAAATAAGGACTTCCTGAAATTCAACGAGAATGAGGACACAACATACCCAAACGTATGGGAAACCTTGAAAGCAATGCTAAGAGGAAAATGTGTTGCTCTAAGTGTCCATATGAAGAAAACGGATAGTCACATTAAAGAATTAACAACACAACTCAAAGACATAGAACAAGCAAAAACAACCTGGAGGATGAGACACCAGGAAATAATCAATTTGAGGGCTGATATCAATGAAGTAGAAATCAGGAAAACAATACAAAACGTCAATATAACGAGTTGGTTTTTTGAGAAAAAAAAAATGATAGACAAACCTTTATCCAACCTAACAAAGAGAGAGAACAGGCAATTTAACAAAATCAGAAATAAAAAGGGGGACATAACAATGGACACAGAGGAAATCTAGACAACATTCAGGTCATACTTTGCAAACCTGTACTCCACTAAATTTGAAAACTCAAAAGAAATGGACAAATTTCTGGCTAACTATCACTTATCAAAATTAAATCAAGAATAGACAACCAACTTAAATATACCTATAACCTCTAGCGAAATAGAAGCAGTCACCAAAATCCTGCAAACCAAATAAAGCCCAGGGCCAGATGGCTTCAGTGCAGAAATCTACCAGAAATTAAGAAGAGCTAATACCAATACTCCTCAAATTGTTCCACAAAATAGAAACAGAAGGTTCATTACCAAACTCTTTTAATGGGGCTATTGTCACCTTGGTACAAGCCACACAAAGACTAAGAAAGAAACCTATACCAATATCCCTCATGAACATTGATGCATAAATTCTCAACAAAATACTGGCAACCCAAAACCAATACTACATCAGAGAAATCATCCACCATGACCACGTAGGCTTCATCCCTGGATAGCAGGGATGGTTTCTATATGAAATCTATGAACGTGATCCATCATATAAACAAAGTGAAAAAGAAAAACCATATGATCATCTCACTAGATGCTGATAAAGACTTTGACAAAATTCAAGACCCTTTCATGATAAAGGTCCATTTTGGAGATCAGTATGATGATTCCTCAGGAAAATAGGAATTGGTCTACCACAGGCCCCTGCAATACCCCTCTTAGGCATATATGTAAATGATACACAATCATACAACAAAGACATGTGCTGAGCTATGTTCATAGCAGCATTATTTGTAATAACAAGAACCTGGAAGCAACCTAGATGCCCTTAACTGAAGAATGGATAAAGATGATGTGGCACATCTATACAATGGAATACTACTCTGTGGAAAAAAACAAGGCATCTTGAGATTCGCAGGCATCATGAATGAGGTAACTCAGTCACTAAAAGAAGAACATGTTATGTACTCCCTCATATATGGATTTTAGACATAGAGTAAAGATCACCAGCCCATAATTCACATGGCCAGAGGAGTTAGGATACAATGAGGGTACTAAAATATTCATATAAGGTCACTCACAGAAGTGTGAAGGGACAATTTCTCCAGAGTACATGGGGAGTAGGGGGTCAGTGAGTGGAGAGCCCACTGGGAGAAAAAGAAGGGGAGGAGAAGAAAGCACATGGACTAAGGAGATTGACTCAGGACAGGAACAGATGAATGAAGAAGAGAGACAGAGAGAGACAGAGACAGAGAGAGACAGAGAGAGAGAGTGAGAGCTTAAAAGAGGGAGCCATGATGAGTTTGAAAAGAAAAGTGAACCTAAAGAAGTGTCCAGAAACCTGCAAGACTGATCCTAACCTACAATTTGAGCGACAGTGGAAAGGCTCTTCCCTGATAATGAGATCAATGACTAAATAATTCACCTTAATGGTGCCCTCATCTAGTAGCTGAGGGAAGCAGAAGAAAGCACCCATAACTAAACACTGAGCTGAACTGCAATCCAGATACAGAGAGGGAAGACAAGAACAGGCTGCAGAAAAACATAGAGACAGTTACCAGAACAAGGAGGAGCTAATGGGTCCCCAGAATGATAACTGGGAATCCAGTTTGGGACTGACTCAGACCCCCTGAACATGGGTCTCAGCTAGAAGGCCTGAGCAGTCTAAGGGTCCTCTGACAGTGGAACCAGGATGTATTCCTGGTGCACAAAAGGACTTTGCGGGCACAGTCCCCATGGAGGGATACTCCCTTAACCTAGAGACAGGAGACAAGTCCTAGTCCCTCCTCCAAATGACCTGACGGATTTAGATGACCCCTCTTGGATGGCATCATCCTACATGTGGAGGGGGGAGGGGAGGGTGGGCAGGGTGCATGTGATGATGGGAGAGAGGGGAAGAGGGCACAGGGAGGGAGGGAGAGGGAACTGGGATCAATATGTAAAATAAAATAAAAAACAAATCAATAAAAAAAGAAAAATCCTAAAATTACTATCAAAGCACAGAACACTGTGAAGTCAATGTTATCCTGAAGGAAAAAAAATCAAAGTTGACTATATCACAAAGGCTGATTAGAAATCATACCACAAAGTCATAGTAGGAAAAAAATTCATGGTCCTTGCACAAAAGCAGAAATGTATACTAAATGCACAGATTCAATAAACAAACACATGCAGCTATAGATACCTGCTTTTTAACAAATATTTCATGAACATAGTCACTATAACAATTATGTAGTGAAAACTAGATAGTCATAGGTGAAAGATTTCTCTCATATTTTATACAAAATTTTATTTAAAATGATGAATGTATTTAATATGTTTGTAGGAACTATGAAAGTAGCATAGGAAAATACATTTAAGATAAAAACATAGGCAACAACTTTATGAATACTTCTCCAATAGAATGTTTAAGTAGGATTCCATCCAACTCAAAAGCATAGCAACCAATTTACTGGTCTATAAATAGCTTTCAAAGTGAGAGAAATCTCTATAAACTGTTCTTTCAACAGAATTTACAACTGTCAACAATACTTAAAGAGGTAAAATAGTTAAACACTGTGAAAAATAAGCAATTCTGTCAACAAAAAATGGACCAAGAAATTTAAAATATTGTTCCCAAGAAGTACAGAAGGCTGTACATACATACACATCAATGAATACTGTAAATGGAGTTCTTAATTGGTCTAGATAATAAAACGCCCAGATCAGAGAGAAGGAGCAATGCACAGTCACAACTTACCTCCTTTGTGTCCCAGGACATAATAAACAAATTCCTGTTTTTCCCTGCTTATATTCTGATTCTGCCCAATTACCTCACTTCCTGACTCTGTACAGACCTCCAGATCTCTATGTTTAGCTATTGGAAATTTCCATTCTCTGATTCTCAGGCAGGCTTTATTTTTATAGGCAAGATTCACCAGAGAACACATGTTATACTTTCAACAGTAATGCACATTAGTTCATATAATTTTGAAATTAATATGGGGTAATGGTAGAAATATGTATGATGTACCCACAGCACTAGTGTGTGTGTGTTCAAATAGACCAACATTTACATGAAGAACACATACCCAAACATCCATGTTCAAGGTCATAGAGTTGCCCTAGTTTAAGACCAATAAGTAAATGTATTAAATGCTTTGACAAATAGAAAAATAAAAATAAAACCCACCAAGAAAAATAGCACCTTATAGACAGAACAAAAAAGAAATATCATAAAATAATAAATAATAAATATAAAAATTAAAATTAAAATAATAAAATATCAGGAGTTTTTAAAAGATAGATATACATAAAAAATGAAGTATATACAGCTATACAATGAATGTATCTATATTATTGGTATGAAAATGACATGGTAATACTGAACAATTTGGATATTTACATAAGCATCGTGTATTCTGTCATATGTATAAACAAGTTTTTAAAAGACAGAAATATAGAACGGTAATTACTGCATGTGGAAAGGCCAAGAGAAGATAATGGATGTTAAATATTAACATTGTACTTTGTATTCATATATGAAAATGTTATAATGAATCCGTGATTCCTGTGACCAATACATCCTCTTTAGCATCATGGACAATTAACCCTCTGGAATCATAAGCTCAAATAAACATTTTTTCTATATGTGTCTCTGATCATGATGTTTTACTACATAGCAAGACACTAGGACCCAAGCTACAACTTTGGAAAATGGCATCAAAATATACATTCATGACTGTGTCAGCATCAATGATCTTGGTATTGTATCCAGAGTCAACACAGTTGATTTGATCAACAACACTGATCTGAAACATCCAATTGCTAGTAAGACATGACCAGCAAGGACCAGAGGAGATAAAATTAAATCTAGTATGGTCAATGTCTTGGTAATCATGGAAGAGGAAATTCCTGTCTCACATGTAGGCAGTGTTTGGAAAGATTAGTAAGTCTATCATCAAGCAACATAGTGCAACAGGATGAGAAGTGTATATTTTATATCTGTTTTGACAGTGTGTCACCATGTACAGTACAGTGATATATCCAGCCACAAATTCTAACAATTTAGGTACTACATGCTAATTCTAGGGCTTTATTTCAGTCTTGTCAGAAAATGTTTTATTAGTATGGTGATCACACACATAATTGACTCGGTCTTAGAGACAGCAAAAGCAGAGATTTTTCCCCCTATATTTTACAGTCCCAAATAGTAAAGCCAATAACTAGTCCATTCAATATTCGGTGAGTCAGCCAAGTAGAACAAACTTCATCTAGTGCAGCAATTTGCAGCCTTCCTAGTGCTGAGGCCCTTTAATACTCTCATCCTTGAGTGGTGACATCCAACCATAAAATGATTTTCATTGCTACTTCATAACTGCAATTTTGCTACTGTAATGAATCATAATGTAAGCATATGAAATACAGAGTATCTGATCCAAATCCTTGGGAAAGGGTACTCAACACCCAAAGGTTGTCACCTACAAGTGTAAACTCTGATCTAGTGCAGTACGACCCAGAACTATGGAAATGGTCTTAAGTTACATCTACTAAGAATACTCAGTTCTCATAATGCTTTGACACTATGTATATTATCCCAGTGAAATTTAACATGCACAACAAGCCAATGGACCCTGTCAGTTTTCAATTCATACCAGACTCAAGTATTTAGTCCAAATGTTGTGAGTCAATGCCTTTCACCTAGTCAGTAATTTTGTAGATAATACAGCCTGGTGTTGACTTTCCCTGGAAGGGACATCAAACACCTCTTCTTTCAAGAATACATCCACTAGGGCCATTAAAATCAACACTTATTGACTCACATCACAGATTTTTTTCTGTGAATAAAAACATATCCTAATTCAAAAGATGCAATAGTATAAAAAAGAAGGTATAGCAAATGATCTAAACAGTGTTTAGTGCTATCAAATTTTGCAATGGACTTACAGCCATGATATCTGTAACAGTTCAGCCCATAGCAGGAATGACATTGACACCTATTAAAAGGGTCCAAATCCTGTTATATAATTGATGGGGCTTAGAAGAGTTCAACCTTTCTTAGTATGAGTGATTCCATTGAGTATTATATAAAGGATATGATTTATTTTTTTCTTTATCTTTCTGACCTCCTGTTTTCTATGTGTTTAATCAACCAGGAAGAGATAGGAAGTCTTTAGACAATGTTCCACAATCACACTTCTCCTGATCAAGAAATACAGGCAACAGTTCTTAATACATGTATGATGCATTCTGATGTAGACATGTCATTTAACATGTGCATAAAAGTCTAACAGCATGCACAACTTCCAAATGCCTCCTGTAGCCTTTCACACCACTGAATCTGGTAGCTAGAAATTTGGAGCATTCTTGACAAACAGAGCCATCACACTCAAAGTCTAACAGTAAACAAAGTCAAACATACTTATAGGATTACATGGCACTGGACAAATGGCTCTGTTTTCAGAAGTTGCTGTCCAGCTCATTTCTGCATCTGTTCAGTCCCAAATAAAAACACAGAAGCTTATATTAATTATAAACTGGCCAATAGCTTAGGCTTCTCAATGGCTAGCACTCTCTTGATTATTAACAAGTTTCTATTATTCTGTGTATCTTTGCATGATCTTGGCTTACCAGTGATGCCAGGGCCACTTCCTTGGCATCTACATGGCATCTCCTTGACTCCACCTACTACTTTTCTCTACCCCTGTTAGAATTTCCCACCTGGAGAAATCCCAATTGTCCATTGGCTGAAGTAGCTTTACACTTTAACCAATAAGAGAAGCATATATTCACAGAAAAGAGAAGGACATTCCCACATCAGGGTCTAAGGCTCCCATTTATAAGTGGATTCCCACTGACAACTACTGTTGTTGAGGTTATGAAAAGGATGGAATTTGACATCATCCAGAACAAACAGCTCTAAGCCTTAAAAGGACCTGACAATAACTTTTGTCTCTGTATGGAACAGTGACGACTTATGCTCTGTCATACTGAACTTCATGTATTTTCAATGGCACTTGCAATTAGACAGAAGGCAAAATCCTAATTGTTCACAAATTATCATTCAGCAACAATAGTTAAGTAATTACCAGTAAGAATGGTAAGATTTCTTCTTGTTGTATGGTACAGGGTTACACTGTGTTACAGCCCTGGCTATCCTGGAACATGCTTTGTAGACCAGGATGGCATCAAACTCACAGAGATCCATCTGCCTCTATTTCCCAAGTACTGGGATTATAGTTTTATTACTCTAAGCCTGGCTGAATTTTAAGATTTTTACCTTCCAATGCTCTTGGTTGGCACGGCAGAAAATTTATGAGAGGTATTAAACATTACTTGGTGTATTAGTTAAGGCTTCTGTTGCTGTGAAGAGACACCATGACCACAACAACTCTTATAAAGGAAAAACACTTAATTGAGGTGATGATTGACAGTGCAGAGGTTCAGTCAATTATCATCATGGTGGGAAGATGGTGATATCCAAAATGTCATGGAGGTGACTACATCTTTATCACAAGGCAACAGGAGATGGACTGAGGCAATGGGCATGGCTTACTCCTGTAGGAGACCTCAAAGCCACACAGTGGCATTCTTCCTCCAGTAAGGACACAGCTAACCCAGCAAAGCCACACTTCCTAATATTGTGACTCCCCATGAGCTTATGAGTGCCCATTCCCTTCAGACTACCACACTTGTGGTAGCAAGATAGGATCATTAGTCTTCTCATAGGCTTTAGACCCGAGGGTTAGCAGGGGATTCACAAAGTGCATACTGCTCCAGAGAATTTATATCTAGCTGTCTCAGCTTTTCATTTCTCCATGGATATATTGCCAGCATGGAATGCTCTGCTGGGTAAGTAAGCTTCTACAACTGAATAAATGGCTAATGCTAATCTCCAGTGCACACAGGGTTGTATTTGAACAAAGCTTCACTGAGTGGGCCAAGAATCCCAAAACACAATGAGAATGAAACACCTTTCAGTAATTGTTATCTCCAAAAATACCCAAGAATCTTGTGGATAACATACATTCTCATTGACTCACAACTTAGAACTGGAAAGTTTATGTGTGTGCTCCAGTTTTCAAGAGCCACCATTGGGGAAATTCCTGTAGCCCATCTGAGCACAATAGACCCATCTATCCATGTGGGACCACCCATAATTTCCACCTACCTGGTCTCTGACCCCCACCACCAGTTTTCTACTGCAATTCTGGGCCCCCACCAGAGATCTGCCTATCTCCGTGGGTCCATTCTGAGTTCCTGCAAGGGGGGACTGGATCCTTGACCCCCATCACAGGACCTCTGCTAAAGAGGCCCTACTCAGTTGAAGAATGCCAGCTAGACCCACCTATCTGTGTGGAAATATCCTGAGTATCAGCCCAGCCTTTGTCCCCCAACACCAGATCTTGGCTAGAGGCCTTGGCTAGAGCTAGACCTCACTATCCCTGAGGAAACATCCTGTGGGCTAGCCTCTGCCAAAGAGGACTCAGATCTCCTCTCCTGTAGCCTGATCTTTGACCCCCATCATCAGGCCCCTGCCTATGGAGAGACCTCCTAGAGATCTTGGACCACCCAGAACTACAGACGTCGAAACTCTGACCTGCCAAAATCCATAGAGAGAGGAAGAAACCCCACCAACACCTACTGGAAGAAGCTATGGGAAAACGGCAATACAAGAAAACACCTAACAAAAGAAATACAAGCATAATACCAGCAGAATCTAGGGAATCTACACCAACTAGACCAGAACACAACAAAGCAAATGAATCAGAAGAGAATGACCTAATAATTATCGTCATAAAAATGAAAGAGGGACTCAATGAAGATGTGAGAAAATACCATAAAGAAGTGGAAGGTAAAACAAATCAAAATGGGAAGAAATGAAATAATATCTTTAAAAAAAAAAGTATAGAAAGCCAAGAAAAAAAAACAATTAAACAGGTGAAGGAAATGGTTCAAGACTTGAAAACAGAAATGGAGAAAATAAAGAAAACACAAACTGAAGGAATGTTGGAAATAGAAATACTGGGCAAACAATCAGGAACTGCAGACGCAAGCATAACCAAAAGAATTGAAGAGAAGGAAGTTCTCAGGTGCTGAAGATAAACTAGAGGAAATAGATTCATCAACAAAAGAATATCGTAAATCCAACAAATCCTAAACACAAAACATCCAGGAAATTTGGGACACTATGAAAAGGTCAAACCTAAGAATAACAGGCATGGATTAAGGTGAGGAAGCCCAGCTCTGAGGGGCCAGAAACATATTCAAAAAAATCATTGAGGAAGATTTTCTCAATCTGAAGGAGGACAGGCCCATGAAAGTAGAAGAAGCATACTGAACGCCAAATAGACTGGACCAAAGAAAAAAGACCCCTAGGAATACAGTATTAAAAACACCTAACATAGAGAATAAAGAAAGAACATTAAGAGTAGCAAAGGAAAAAGGACAGGTAACATATAAAGGCAGACCTATCAAAATTACGCCTAACTTCTCCGTGGAAACCCTCAAGGCCAGAAGGTCCTGGCTAGATGTTCTACAAGTACTAAGAGTCTACGGATGCCAGCCCAGGCTACTATACCCAGCAAAATTCTCAATAACTATAGATAGAGAAAACAAGATATTTAATGTCAAAACCAGATTTTCACAATACATTTCTACAAATCAAGCCCTACAGAAAGCTTTTGAAGGAAAACCCCAACCCAAGGAAATTAGTTATGCTCATAAAGACATAGGCAACAGATAATCCCACTTCACCAGAAACCAAAGGTAAAGAAGGACAAATACATTCACAATATCATGGCAAAAAGCAAATCTAAAACAAACAAACATTAACAATCAATGGTCCTTACTCTCCCTCAACATTAATGGTCTAAACTCGCCTACAAAAACACACAGGCTAACAGAATGGATACAAAGACAGAACTCATCCTTCTGCTGCATACAAGAAACACAAGTAAGCTACAAAAAGAGACATTACCTCAAGGTAAAGAGCTGGGAAAAGATTGTCCAATCAAATGGACCCAAGAAGCAAGCAGGTGTGGCTATCCTAATATCTAACAAGTTAGACTTCAAACCAAAATTAATCAAAAGAGATGAAGATGGTCATTTCATATTCATTGCAGCAGAAATCCCTCAACAAAAAGTCTCTATTCTGAACATCTATGCCCCAAATACAAAGGCACCCATATTCATAAAAGAAATGTGACTAATACTCAAAGCTCACACAAAACCTCACACACTTATATTGGGAGACTTCAATACCCTCACCACTAGACAGGATCACCAATCAGAAACTCAACAAAAAAACAAAAGAACTAACATAAGTTATGTTTCAACTGGGTTTAACATCCATCTATAGAACATTCCATCCAAACACAAAAGAATATACCTTCTTCTCTGCTCCACATGGAGCCTTCTCTAAAATCAACCACATACTAGGTGGCATTACAAATTTCAACACATACAAAGAATTGGAATAGTTCCCTGTATCTTATAAGACCACCATGCATTAAAATTGGAATTCAACAACAAATCACAGTAACCCTACAAACTCATGGAAACTGAACAATTGTGCCACACCTGGGTGTATACACAAGGTGTATTCTAAGAGATTCATATATGGTCCCTCACAAAAGGGGGTAAGAACAGTCCCCCAGAACACATGTGAAATGGGGGGGGGCAGTGAATGGAGAGAGAACTAGGAGAAAGAGAAGAGGAGGGGAGGAGAACATGTGTGACTAGATAGATTGAGTCAGGGTGGAGGGGACATAAAAGTGGGAGCCATTATTGGTTTGAAGAGAAAAATGAACCTAAAGAAAGGCTTAGAAAACTACAAGGCCAATTCCAACTAATAATTCGTGCAACCATGGAAAGGCTATCATAAATGCCCTTCCCTAATAGTGAGATCATCAGCTAAATTATCCACCATCATGGAGTCCTCATCTAGTACCTGTTGGAAACAGAAGCAAACACCCATAACCAAACACTGAATCGAACTAGAACCCAGATGCAGAGAGAAGGGACAAGACCAGAAACTCACAAAGACAGCTGACCTGAACATTGAGGAGCTTGGGCCCCTCAATGGGATGAGTAGGATCCCAGCAAGGGTCGGACTCAGACCCCCTGAATATGAGTATCAGCTAGAAGGACTGAACAGTCTGGAGGACCTCAGATAGTAGAAACAGGATCTATTCCTGGTGCACAAAAGGACTTTGTGGACACAACCCCCATGGAGAGATACTCCCTTAGCCTAGAGACAGGAGAGAAGTCCTAGTCCCTACTTCAAATGACTTGACAGATTTATATGAACCAACCTGGATAGCATAGCCCTATAAGTGGAATGGAGGTGGAGGGATGGGAGGGGAGGGTAGCCAGGATTCATGTTACAGCAAATGGAGGGTAAGGGAAAGGGAGGGAGGGAAAGAGGGAGGGAAGGAAGGAGTAAGAGAGAGAGGGAGGAAGGGAGGGAGGGTTGGAGGGAGGAAGGAAGAGGAAACTGGGATGCACATGTAAAATTTTTAAATTATTAATCAAAAAGAAGGAAAAAGGCTGCTAGATTAATTATATATATATTATATATTATATATATTAAATATATATATATATTTAAAATGATTTGACTTCAAAATTTAAGCCTAAGGACAAGTTACTGGGGTAAATGATTTCTAATTTTGTTTCCACAAAAAATGAAAAGCTGTAGATTCCTTGCATACTAATGTGGTTTCATCGAGCAAGACCCCCTGAAGCAAATTCAATGGGACAAGCAGCCTTGCAGACCACTACAGCCAGGATTTCTGCATCTTCTTAAGATTCACCCATGATAGTGCCCCCTACCAGCAGGAAGCAATTTGGAAAGAACAAAGCCCAAATTTGCAAATATAGTTTATAAAGGTTTGTTTTCATTTTTAAAAAATGTCCAGCATAAAATAAATAAATTTTAATAAATAAAAAATAATAAGGAATAATAAAAAAGAATAAACTATTACAAAAACAAAAATATAGAAGTAGAAGAAATAGAGTAAAAAAAGCCACTTAAAGATGGGAAGCACAGAAAAAGTGTGAATACTATATGCTGTTCTGTTATCTTCAAATCATTTGACTGCTAAGGAAATAGCAACAACTGTTAAAACAACTGCTGCTTTATTAATCCAATTTACATCTTTTAAAAATGCTTTGACTCAAAAATTTAACTCTAACTAAGGACAGGTTACTGGGGGAAAGGATTTCTATTTTTGTTTCCTCAGAAAATGAAAAGCTGTGAATTCCTTAAAGACAGTCATGGTTTAATCAAGAAAGACCACCTTAAACAGCATCCCAGGTGACCCAACATTTAAAACAGTTGAGAAAAGTCTGGCTTACAGAAGACAGCCAGGATTTCTTCATCTTCTTAGGATCTCCCATGACAGCACCCCCTACCATCAGGAAGCACTTTCGAAAGAACAACCCACAAATACGCAAATATTGTTTATAAATGTTTGTTTTCATTTATGTGGGCTTGGTTATAAAGTGTTAATGACCACAAACAATCTTTTTAAAGGTAAAAGGGGAATTATGGTATAGATATGGATAGTTTGTTTTGAAATGGATTTTCATTTATTGATACAATTTAAGGTCAATTTTGTGATGTATGTATTTCTCCTCTTTTTTAGGTATTGGGTTTATATACCTCATTTAGAAGTGTAATGTGTAAATTAGAACATACTATAGATAATTACCTATGATAGTCAAAACTTAGAGTTAAGTTAGTTAGGTTTTCAAGATATTTTTGAGATGCATTGGCATTCTTCAACCCTTTCAACGACCTACAAATCTGCCACTTTAAATGGTTTAGTGTTTTTCTTAACAGTGAGGTACAACTGCTCCTGGCAACACAACCTTTGTCAGAAAGGAAGATGGACCTTGAAGAAATTCATTATGGAGTTTGCTTTCAATATGGCAAGACTAGCCATTTGAGCAAGACATTGCTCTTGTCCAGACTATTTGACTTCATGCTGTATAAACTGGACATGCAGAACCCCTGAAAAGTGACTGATGATACATGATGGACAGAGCTATAGGGTTCCTGCATCATGGAAGAGTCTGCAGAACACCGAAAAATGTGACTC
The DNA here is from genome assembly GCA_030556225.1 of Cricetiscus sungorus. NCBI lineage: Eukaryota > Metazoa > Chordata > Mammalia > Rodentia > Cricetidae > Cricetiscus > Cricetiscus sungorus. Next base: position 5,828,212 of record JANBXA010000609.1, on the reverse strand, counting down.
ACAAACTGCCAATACAGATGGACAGTTTAAAGTTTCATGCTTTGCTGAGGAGTCCGCCAGACACACTATGGCCTATAGGCAGAAGATGGAACATTACAGAAGTATTCAGGTGACTGACCATGCATTGAGTGGTCTCTGTCATTTCTAGAGTTTACATATTATACTTATGTGGTCTTTGATGGAGTTGAAGGCAGACAGTATGGTTACAGTTTTTCTTAGTTAGGATTAAAAAAAATACATGTAGGACTTTATACTAACAAAGATAGGATAGATGATGAAATACTTTGAGTAAATATTGATAAATGTTAATGTACTAAACACTGTTAACTGTGGTTCTTATTTGATAACTGTTTTCTTATATATTTTATTATGTTAGAGTTAAAACCCTTTTTTCATTTAGACAGAAAAGAGGAAATGATGGGAGATGTCATTCTGTAGGTATATTTCTCGTATTGGTTAAAGAATAAAGCATTGTTGGCCAATAGGAATGAAATATAGGTGGGACTAGGAGAGAAGGAGGAGAGTGGAAGTAGTAGGGAGGAGATTCATGATGGAGGACAGAGAGAACAGAAAGTCCTTCTCTCTCTTCGGTAAGATAAGTCCATGTGGAAATACTTAGATTAATAGAAATTGGTTAATATTTAAGACAGAGAAAGCCAATAAGAAACTAGACCCTGGCCAATAGAATTACATCTGATGCAGCATCTCTGTGTGTAATTTGGTGTCGGCTTGGTGATGGGACCAGTCGGGCAGAAAAACCTACTCTTAACAACAACTAACATACAGAAAAAAGGGTATTAAGAGCAACAAAGGAAAAAGGCCAGGTAACATATAAAGGCAAACTTATCATAATTAAACCTTACTTCTCCATTGAAAAATCTGAAGGCCAAAATGTCCTGGATAGATGTTCTACAAGTAATATGAGTCAAAGGAAACTCATACTAGCCCAGGCTAGTATGGCATGCAAACTCTCAATCACTTTGGACTGAGAAAACAAGATATTTAGTGACGAAGCCATATTTTCACAATACGTATTTACAAATCCCACCCTACAGAATGTACTGGAAGGAAAATGCCAACCCAAGGAAGATAACTATGATCACAAAAACATAGGAAATAGATAAACCCACTTGACAAGAACCCAATACTTAAGCAGGACAAATATATTCACAATACCACTGCCAACAACAAATCTAAAATCAAACAAGTATTAAAAAACAATGATCCTTATTTTCCCTCAACGTTAATGGTCTTAACTCGTTTATAAAAAGACACAGGCTAACACAATGGATACGAAGAAGCCATCCTTCTGATGCACACAAGAAACACATCTAAGCTTCAAAGATAGATATTACCTCAAAGTAAAGAACTGGGTAGAGATCTTCCCAGCAAATGGAACCAAGAAGCAAGCAGGTATGCTATCCTAATATCTGACAAGTTAGACTTCAAATCAAAATTAATCAAAAGAGATAAAGATGGTCATTTCATCTTCACCACAGGAGAAATCCGTCAGCTCAAAGTTTCAACTCTGAACATCTATGCCCCAAATACAAAGGCACCCACATTCGTAAAAGAAATGCTACTAAAAGTCAAAGTTCATATAAAACCTCACATACAGATAGTGGGAGACTTCAACACTTCACTCTCACCACTAGATAAGACCACCATTCAGAAACTTGAAGTTGTAGCTAAAGCAATAAGAAAGCAAAAGGATATCAAGGGGATAAAAATTTGAAAGGAAAAAGTCCAACTTTCTCTATTTGCAGATGATATGATAGTTTACCAAAGTGGCCCAAAAAACTCTACCAGGGAACACCTATAGCTGATAAACACCTTCAGCAAACTAGCAGGATACAATATAAACTCAAAAAACTCAGTAACCCTACTTTATTCAGACAAAAAAAGGGGGCTGAGAAAGAAACCAGAGAAACATCACCCTTTACAATAGCCACAAACAACATAAAGTTTCTTGGGGTAATGCTACCATATAAAAGAAAGACCTCTATAATAGACCTTTGTGTCTTTAAAGAAAGAAAGAAATTAAACAAGATACCAGAAAAATGGAAATATCTCCCATGTTCTTGGATAGGTAGGATAAACATTCTAATCGTAGCAATCTTGCCAAAAGCAACCTACAAATTCAATGCAATCCCCCATTAAAATCCAAGTACAATTCTTCAATGACCTTGAAAGAATAATAATCAACTTGATATGGAAAAATAAAAGATACAGGATAGCCAAAACAACACTGTTCAATAAAGGAACTTCAGGAGGCATCACCATCCCTGACTTTAAGCTCTACTACCGAGCTATACTCCTGAAAACAGCCTGGTATTGGCACAAAAATAGACAAGTAGACCAATGGAATCAAATCTAAAATCCTGATATTAACCCACACTCCTATCAACACTTGATTTTTGACAAAACAACTTAAAGTGTACAATGGGAGCAGGAAAGAATCTTCAACAAATGGTGCTGGCACAACTGAATGCTTGTGTGTAGAAGATTACAGACAGACCCATGTCTATCACCATGCACAAAACTCAAGTCCAAATGGATTGAAAACATCAACATAAATCCAGCCACACTGAACCACTTAGAAGAGAAAATGGGAGATAAACATGAACAAATTCATACAGGAGACTGCTTCCTGAACATAACTCCAGTATCACAGACATGGTGATACACAATTAATAAATGAGACCTCCACAAACTTAGAAGCTTCTGTAAGGCAAAGGACACAGTTGACAAGACCAAAAGACAGCCCACAACCTTGGAAAAGATCTTCAACAGTCATTACATCTGACACAAGGCTGTTCCCAAAATATAAAAAGCACTCTAGAAATCAATCAACAAAACACCAAATAACCCTGTTAAAACTGGGGTACTGTTCAGAAGAGAGAATTCTCAATAGTGGAAATCAAACAGACAGAAAGTCACTTAAAGTGCTCAACTACCTTAGCAAACAGGGAAATGTAAATCAAAACAATTTTGAGATATCATCTTACTCCTGCCAGAATGGCTAAAATTAGAAACACCAATGAAAACTTATGCTAGAAAGGAGGTGGAGAAAGGGGAACTCTCCTCCAATGCTGGTGGAAGTGTAGTTATACAACCATTTTGGGGATCGGTATTGTGATTCCTCAGGAAAATGGGAATCGTTCTACCACAGGACCCAGCAATTCCCCTCTTAGGCACATAACCAAATGAGCAACAACCATGTACTAAAGACATGTGCTCAGCTTGCAGCATTATTTGTAATAACAAGAACCTGGAAGCAACCTAGATGCCCCTCAACTGAAGAATGGATAAAGAAGATGTGGTACATCCAAACAATAGAATACTACTCTGCTGAAAAAAAAACAATGGCATCTTGAGATTCACAGGCAAGTGGATGGAACTTGAAGAAACCATCCTGAATGAGGCAACACAGTCACAAAAAGAAGAACATGTTATGTACTCCCTTATATATGAATTTTAGACATAGAGGAAAGATCACTAGCCCATAATTCACACTGTCAGAGGAACTAGTATACAATGAGAATACTAAGAGATTCATATAAGGTCCCTCTCTGAAGGGGGAAGGGGTAATTTCTCCAGAGTACTTGGGCAGTGAGGAGTCAGTGATTGGAAAGGGAACTAGGAGAAAGAGAAGGGGAGGAGAGGAAAGCACATGGGTCTAGGAAGATTGACTCAGGGGAGGAACAGAAGAATGAAGGAGAGAGAGAGAGAGAGAGAGAGAGAGAGAGAGAGAGAGAGAGAGAGAGAGAGAGCATTCAAAAGGGAGCCATGATAAGTTTGAAAAGAAAAGTGAACCTAAAGTAATGTCCAGAGACCTACAAGACTGACCCCAAAAAACAATTTAAGCAAGAGTGGAAAGGCTACCATAAATGCCCTTTCCTGATAATGAGATCAATGACTAGCTTATCCACCTTAAGGAAGTCCTCATCTAGTAGCTGATGGAAACCGAAGCATACACCCACAACTAAACACTGAGCTGAACTGGAATCCAGATGCAGAGAGGGAGGACAAGAACAGGCTGCAGAAAAACATAGAGACAGCTTACCAGAAGAGGGAGGAGTTAATTGGCCTCCAAGCTGATAGTTGGGAATCCAGCATGTGTCTGTCTCAGACCCCCTAAACATGTATCTTGTCTATAAGGCCTGAGCAGTCTAAGGGACATCTGACAATGGAACCAGGATGTATTCCTGGTACACAAAAGGACTTTTCTGGCCTAGCCCCCATAGAGTGATACTCCTTTAATCTAGAGACAGGAGATAAGTCCTAGTCCCTACTTCAAATGATTTGACAGATTTAGATGACCCCTCCTGGAGGGCATCACCCTACAAGTGGGAGGAGGAGGAGAGGGTAGTCAGGGTACATGTGATGGTGGGAGGGAGGGAAAGAGGACAGAGGGAGGGTGGAAGTGGAAACTGGGATCAATATGGAAAATAAAATAAAAAGATAAATTAATAAAAAAAGAAAAATCCTAAAATTACTATCAAAGCACAGAAGTCTGTGAAGTCAATGTTATCCTGAAGGAAACAAAAGCAATGTTGACTATATCACAAAAGCTGATTGGAAATCATAGTACAGAGTTATAGTAGGACAAAATGCACACGGTCCTTGCACAAAAGCAAGCATGTAGACTAAACGAACAGATTCAATAAACAAGCCCATGCAGCTATAGATTCCTGCTTTTTGACAAATGTTTCATAAACAATGCCTCTATAACTATTATGCAGTGAAAACTAGATAGGCATAGGTGGGAAACTTCTCTCATATTTTATACAAAATTTATTTAAAATGATGAATGTCTTTAATATGTTTGTAGGAACTTTGAAAGTAGCATAGGAAAATACATTTAAGATATAAACACAGGCAACAACTTTATGAATACTTCTCAAATAGAATGTTTAATTAGGATTACATCCAACTGAAAAACATAGCAACCAATTTACCAGTCTACAGATAAACTTCAAAGTGAGAGAAATCTCTGTCAATGCTTCTTTCAACAGAATTTGTAACTGTCAATAATATGTAAAGAGGTAAAATAGTTAAACACTGTGAAAAATAAACAACTCTATCAACAAAAATTTGTTGGTCAATAAATTTATCAGATTGTTCCCAAGAAGTACTGAAGGCTATACATAGATAACCATCATGGAATACTGTAAATGGAGTTCGTAATTGGTCTAGGTAATAAAAATCTGTCATCAAATATAGAGGAAAATGCACAGATCAGAGAGAAGGAGAAAGGCACAGCCACAACATACCTCCTTCTTGGCCCAGGAGACAATAAACAAATTCTTGTTTCTCCCTGATTAAATTCTGATTCCACCTACTTACCTCACTTCCTGATTCTCTGTACAGACCTCCAGATCTCTATGGTTAGTTATTAGAATTCTCCATTCTCTGATTCTCAGGCAGGCTTCATTTTTACAAGCAAGATTCACCATAGAACATAGATTACATTTTCCACAGTAATGAATATTAGTTCATATAATTTTGAATTTAATATGGGGTAATGGTAGAAATATGTATGATGTTCCCATAGCACATTTGTGTGTGTGTGTGTGTGTGTGTGTGTGTTCAAACAAACCAACATTCACATGAAGAACACATACCCAAATATCCATGTTCATTGTTCACTGTTTACAAAAGCACCAGGTCTTAAAATTGCCCCTTTTTAAGACCAATAAATAAATGAATAAGGGAACTGTGATAATGTATTAAATTCTCTAACAAATATAAAAATAAAAATAAATCCCACCAAGAGAAATAACACCTTAGAGACAGCATAAAAAAGTAATATCATAAATAATAACTAATAAATATAAAATAAATAAAAATAAAAAATAATGAATAATATGAATTTTTAAAAGATAGATATACATAAACAATGAAGCATATCCAGATATACAATGAATGAATCTATACTATTGGTATAAAAATGAGATGATAATACTGAACTATTAGGACATGTACATAAGTGTCGTGTTTTCTGTAATATGTAGAACCAAGGTTTGAAAAGACAGAAATATAGAACAGTAATTACTGTATGTGGAAAGGACCAAGAGAAGATCATGGATGTTAAATATTAACATTGTACTTTCTATACATATATGAAAATGTTATAATGAATACATTATGCTTGCTACCTATTACCCCTGTTCAGCATCATGGACTATTAACCCTCTGTAATCATGAGTTCAAATAAACATTTTTTTTATATATGTTACTCTGATTATGATGTTTTACCACACAGGAAGAAACTAGTCACTAAGACACAAGCTACAACTTTGGAAAATGGAATCAGAATATACATGCATGACTGTGTCAGCATCAATGATCTTGGTATGGTGTCCAGAGTCTACACAATGGATTGGATCAACAACACTGATCTGAAACATTTTAGTGGTAGTATGACATAACAAGCAAGCACCAGAGAAGGTAAAATTAAATCCAGTATGGTCAATGTCTTGGTAATCATGGAAGAGAAAATTTCTGTCTCACATGTAGGCAGAGTTTGCAAAGATTAATAAGTCTAGCATCAAGCAGCATAGTGCAGCAGGAATAGAAGTGTATATCTGACATCTCTTTTGATAGTGTGTTGCCATGTATAGTACAGTTATGTACCCAGCCACAAATTCTAACAATTTAGGTAGTACTTGCTAATTCTAGGGCTTTATTTCAGTCTTGTCAGAATATATTTTATTAGTGTGGTGATCACTTACATAAATGACTCAGTTTTATTGATAGCAAAAGCAGAGCTTTTTCCCCCTATATTTTACAGTCCCAAATAGCAGACACAATAACTAGTCCATTTCCAAAATTCTGTGAGTCAACCAAGTAGAACAAATTTCGTCCAGTGCAGCAATTTGCAGCCTTCCTAATGCTGCGGCTCTTTAATACTCTTACCCTTGTAGTGGTGACACACAACCATAAAATGATTTTCATTGCTACTTCATGACTACAATTTTGCTACTGTAATGAATCATAATGTAAGCATCTGAAATGCAGGGTATTTGATACAAATCCTTGGGAAAGGGTAACTCAACCCCCAAAGGTTGTGACCCACAGGTTGAAAACCTCTGATCTAGTGAAGTACGACCCATAACTGTGGAAATGGTCTTAAGTTACATCTACTGAGAGTACTCAGTCCTCAAAATGCTTTGACACTACCTATATTATCCCAGTGAAATTTAACATACACAGTAAGCCAATGGACACCATCACGTTTCAGTTCATACCAGACTCAAGTATTTAGTCCAAATCAATGGCTCTCACCTAGTCAGTAGTTTTGTAGATATTACTGCCTGGGGCTGAATTTCCCTGGAAGGGACAACAAACACTTCTTTCAAGAATACTTCCACTACGGCCATTAAAATTGACACCTATTGAGTCATATCACTGCTTTTGTTATGTGAATAAAAACATGACTTAATTCACAAGAGGCAATAGTATAAAAAGGAGGGTATAGCAAATGATGTAAACAGTGTTTAGTGCCATCAAATTCTGCCATAATATCTGTAACAGTTCAGTCCATAGCAGGAATGACATTGACAAGGGTCCACATCCTGTTAGAGAATTGATGGGGCTTAGAAGAGTACAACCTTTCTTAGTATCTGTGCCTCGATTGAGTCTTATATAAAGGATTTGTTTTATTTTTTCCTTTCTCTTCCTGACCTCCTGTTTTCTCTGTGTGGAATCAACTAGGAAGAGAAAGGAAGTCCTTAGACAATGTTCCACAATCACACTTCTTTTGATCAAGAAATACAGGCAACAGTTCTTAGTACATGTAGGATGCATTCTGATGTAGTAATGTCATTCAATGTGTGTATAAAAGTCTAACATCATGCACAACATCCAAAGGACTCCTGTAGCCTTTCATGCCACTGAGTCTGGTAGCTAGACATTTTGGGCATTCATGACAAACAGAGCCATTATAGTCAAAGTCTATTACTAAACCAAGTCGAACCTACTCACTGGACAAAGGGCTCTGTTTGCAGAAGTTTCTGTCCTGTCCATTCCCCCTTCTGTTCAGTCCCAAATAAAGACACAGAAGTTTATATTAATTATAAACTGGCCAACAGCTTAGGCTTATGATTGGCTAGCTCTCACTTGATTATTAACAAGTTTCTATTAATCTGTGTATCTCCACATGATCTTGGCTTACCAGTGATGCCTGGGCCTCTTCCTTGGCATCTTCATAGCATCTCCTTGACTCCACCTACTACCTTTCTCTATCCCTGTTTGAATTTCCCACCTGGAGAAATCCCAACTGTACATTGGCTGAAACAGCTTTACAGTCAACCAATAAGAGAAGCAAATATTCACACAAAAGAGAAGGACATCCTCCATCAGGGCCCATGGCTCCCATTTATAAGTGGATTCCCACTGACAACTACTGTGGTTGAGGTTAAAAAAGATGGAACTGAACATCATCCAGAACAAACTACTCTAAGCCTTAAAAGGACTTGACAATACCTTTTGTTTCTGTATGTTACACTGAGGACTTATGACTTGTCAGATTGAACTACATGTATTTTCAATGGCACGTACAATTAGAAAGCAGGTAAAGTCCTAATTGTCCACAAACTATAGTTTAGCTTTAGAAAAGGTTTTCATTCAGCAACAATAATTAAATATTTTCCATTAAGAATCCTAAGATTTCTTCTTTTTGTTAACATTGTATGAAACAGGGTTATTCTATGTTACAGCCCTGGCTGTCTTGGATCATGCTCTGTAAACCTGGCTGTCCTCGAACTCACAAAGAAGCACCTGCCTCTATTTTCCAAGTGCTGGGATTCACTTACATGCCTTTAAGCCTGGCTAAATGTTAAGATTTTTACCTTCCAATGCTCTTGGTTGTCACGGCAGAAAATTTATTAGAGATATTAATCATTACTTGGTTTCTTAGATAAAGCTTCTGTTGCTGTGACGAGATATCATGACCTCAGCAACTCTTATAAAGGAAAAACACTTAATTGAGGTGATGGCTGACAGTACAGAGTTTCAGTCCATTATTATCATAGTGGGAGAGTAGTGATAATGCGACAGACATAGGGATGACTACAACTTGATCACAAGGCAACAGGAGATGGACTGAGGCAATGGGCATGGCTTACTCCTGTAGGAGACCTCAAAGCCACACAGTGACATATTTCCTCCTATAAGGACACAGCTAACTCAGCAAAGTCACACCTCCTAATATTGCCACTCCCCTTGAGCTTATGGGTGCCCACTCCATTCAGACTACTACACTTGGGTTAGCAAGATGGGATCATTAATCTTCTCACAGGCTTTAAACCCTGGGGTTTGCAGGGTATTCACATAGTGCATACTGCTCCAGAAAATTTATATCCAGCTGTCTCAGCTTTTCATTTCTCCATGGATATATTGCCAGCATGGAATGCTCTGCTGGGTAAGTAAGCTTCTACATATGAATAAATGGCTAATCTCCAGTGCACACAGGGTTGTATTTGAACAAAGCTTCACTGAGTGAGCCAAGAATCCAAAGACACAATGAGAAAGAAACACCTTTCAGTAATTGCTATCTCCAAAAATACCCAAGTTCTACAATGGCACAGGAATCTTGTGGATAGCATGTATTCTCATCGACTCACAACTTGGAACTGGTAAGTTTCTGTGTGTGCTCCAGTTTTCAAGAGCTTAGAGTAGATTACCTGGATGTGCCAAAGTGTGCCTGCTACAATATTACATAGACCACGCTACACTTTTTCTTTATATGTACATCTATCTCCCCCTCTCAGTCAAGGGAAAATCAAAATTCCTTTGTAAAGTTTGTAACATGTATGTCTTTAGACCCACTGACACACCTGTGATTTTATTTTAACATTTATTTATTTATGTATTTATTTACTTATTTATTTATTTATTTATTTATTTATTTATTTATTATGTATATGGGGTTCTGCCGCCATGTATGCCTGCATGGCAGAAGAGGCCACCAACCCACATTACAGATGGTTGTGAGCCACCATGTGGGTTGGTTTGAATTGAACCTCTGGATCACCATGGAATGCTCTTAACTTATCATCCATCTTTTGCTTCACCACTCCCACCCTAATCCCTACCCCCATGACTTCACGCAGTTCTGCATATTGCTCCTTCAGCTCCAACCATGCTTCCCTCCTGGCTGCTTACCCTCACACTTGACAGATCTTCTCTGGCCACTGAGCTTCAGCATCTGTCAGCCCTCTACCTGGAATGCACATTCTCCTTGACTGCTGCAAAAGGGCCAGTCTCACTACCTTCACCTTTTGTTTCCCAACCTGTAAGCTCCACAAGCCCCTTCCTGGGCACTGTGTTTCTCTGAAGAGAACATTCCTCCTCTAATTTCATTTCCTCAAAACTGGCCATAGCGTGACTTCTCTTATTAATTCTCATTATGAAAATACTTCATATGAATTATGAACTCTCTATCCACTGCACATCCCTGCACTACAAAGAAAGCTCAATGAGGATAAGATCTGTTCACTGCTTGCTTTGCTCACTGCTGTGTCCATGACAGTAATGGGCAGAGTCCACCCAAAGTGCTTAACGGACTAAGGTAAAACAAATGAACAGAGAATCGGTGGAATCGGTGGGATCAAGCATGTGAAATCAGACTAGTATCTCTGGCTCTAGCCCTAAAGCTAAAAATGGGACTCCCACCAGGCCATGGACATTCATTTTTTTTTTTTTTTGCAATGAGGCAATGTGAGGTTGTCACTCTGCAATTCTTCCCTCAGAGGAGAGGACCCAAGAAAAGTGAGCTTGAGCATTCTGTCTGCCTGTTCCTCAGCCCATTCCACTGCAAGGACAATCAGATGCTACAAGGAGCCTGGTCAGTAGCAGGAACTCGGTTTATTGCATCAATCAGGGATTTATATAGGGTTGAGGTAAGGGGTAGGACTCTTGGATAGGGTAAAATGACATGAAGTGAAAGGGCCAATAATATTCCACCAAACTAGCAATTAGCTATGCAACCTGTAGTCTTAGATCAGGCCTTGCTGACTCACTCCCTTGCAGAGGTTACAGGACAAAGACAGGTTGGCAAACTTGGGCTATGCTCAGGCAGTTCCACTAGACCTCATGGCCAGGCCTATTTAGGTCCAACATCTACCCCTTCTGCATTTGTAAGAATGGCAGAAATCATGGTCCCTGTCTTAGGTTGACCCCATTGGGAATCTTACCTGTCATTGGGTACCATGTTTCTAGCTCATAGAGGATACATTCCATGACCTGTATTAGGTTGCACCAGCTTATGTGGGATCTTACCCATCATTGGTCAGGTGGAGGGTGGGGGAGGAATGTTTATATGAGGATGGCTAGTCAAATGAGGATCTTGGCTCCTGAGTATCGAGCCTATGATAATGAGTTTGACCTAAACAAGTTTTACTGCATTTAGCTGCTGGGGGATGAATTGTATGATCTTATTAATCATACAAGGCTGGACATTAAGGATAAGGAGGAGGAGAAAAAGGAGAGGCCCAAACTGCAGGAAAAGATAGGGTCTCTTTCTTTGTCCAAATCAGCCCAATTTTGCTTTACTACTTCTTCTGTGTGGGCAGCACGGGGCATTGGCCTAATAACAGTGCATGTGCCGATCCCTTCCTGTTCCTCTCATGCCTTGTTTGTGTCAGGCAGCTGACCAGAAAGAAAGTAGGCCTTTCTCACTGTGTGGAGATACGCACTGGTTATTAGGGACCCTTAAGGGCCATGATGGTAGGGTGAAATCTGAGGGGGAGGACTCAGAAAATCCTTTTCTCTTCTTACCACCAGCCTCCCAACCCTCTGCCAGGTTTCCCATAAGGAGATGTTAGGAGCTTGGAACCAGGATGCTAAAGCTATGATGTTGTCCAAGGTTTTTTGTGGCATCTGCATTTGTGATATTCAGCCATCTAGATGGAAGCATGAGGTGGAGAGTCTTAAGGCCTGGGTCATGCTTAGGTGAGTTGGCATTGCCCATACTAAGAGTCTGGCTCACCTTGAGAGACTGACTGGCCTTGGTTGTGATTGCCCCATGATGCCAGCGGGCCAGTTGAGGGTCATGCCTCTGCAATTCCTCCTTCAGAGGAGAGGACCCAGGATAGGTGAGCACACTGACTGCCCTTTTTCCAGCCCTTGTCCAGGGCAAGAACAATCAGACACAGAAGGATGCCTGCCTGATCAGTAGTAGGAACTCAGTTTATTACATCAAGCAGGGATATATATAGGATTGGAATAGTGGGTAGGAATTTTAGTATGGGCTGATGTGACCTGAAGAGAAATGGACAATAATATTCCACCAAGCTAGCAAATAGCCAGGCAACTGGCAGTCTTACATCAGGCCTTGCTGACTCACTAACTGGAATGGGATTGCTAAAGAAGGGCAGTTTCCCTTTGCCCAAACACTGAATAGAGCCACCTGTGGCTTCAGGCATCTGTGACAGAGCCTCTACCTGGTGGAGGTTATAGGCCAAAAGTACTACGTTAAATTTTGAACAGGCTAAGGAAGTTGTACTAGGCTCCATGCCCAGGCCTCTTTGGCCCAACAAGACAGGGCAACTGCAGGCATGTCCTAGTGAAACATTTCCAATGTTAAAATGATATGAACCCTTACACAATGGTGGTTGGGACATGAGTCCTATCCCAAGGTGTTTATGTTACATGAACTTAGCAAAAGTCTAACTGGATACAGAACACAATAGAAAGAAAAACATCAAAGAAAACATGGGAGTTAGAAGAAATGGTCCCTGGAGGACCAGCATGTGTTGGCCGAGCCAAACCATATGATGTAGGAATGAAAAGAAAAGCTGCTGGTAAGGTGTACTTGTCTCCTGCCATTCTTGAGGCCCTCAACCTACAGCGTCACTGCTTGGTAGGCGGAGTGCATCAACGAGATTTAACACCTTCTTTCAATGTCTAGAAGATCCTCAATTTTTCCATGTGTTGCCTTAGGAAGATGTCAGCAGCAGGAAACAGAGACACTCTTTTCTTCTGAGGCAACATCTGAAGGAGGAGGCCAAAGACACACAGTGCTGCTCTCAGAGGGACGTCAGATGAGAGAGCAGAAAAGGAAGAAAAAGGACTCCAGAGTTGTGAGGCACTTTACTGCCATTGCTAGTTCTTCTTCTCACAAATGGCTGCCAAGCCATGTGGCAGTGTACAGACTAAAGACTCCTTAGGCAAAGCCACAATTCCCAACCCTACTCAATCCCTTGGTGCTTGTACCACACTCTTCCAAAAAAAGAGCTGCACACAACACATCTCCATCAGGGTTTGCTCTGACTTTAAGAAGGAAGGGAGCACTAGTTTGTTTAGGAGGAACCCAGAAGGTGTCAGTTGCTACAGGCTTTGCTGTGAATCTAACTGGAATGGGTTCCTAAAGAAGGTCAGTTTCCCTTTGCCCAAACACTGAATAGAGCAACCTGTGGCTTCAGGCATCTGTGACAGAGCATCAACTGCCAAGTTCTCTCTATAGCATAGAAACATGAAGCACAATCATCAGATACCTCCCCCCCACAGGAACACAAGGACTTCCAGCAAGAAGAAGGAGGGTGACATGACTGCTATTCCTTCATTCAACAAGGATCCATTTTCCTAAAGAAAGTGTATGACCTGTTACCAGAGGTAGACTAGAACACTTAATAACTTGTTTAGGGTTCAGATTGTGTCAGACTCTCTGAAACCAGGCCAGTCTGGTAGGCAATTCGGTTTCACTGTCCCAGTAGTCCCATGAAAAGACCATTCAGAGACCCTCCAACGTTTGAGCTTTGTTTACCAGGTAACCATTGCCACCATGGACAGAGAGACAGACAGAAAAATGTACAAGCCATAGAAGGCTATTCTTCCTAGAATTTCTCCTCCTACAGCAACCGCTTTTAAGAGTCTCTGACTCCTATACTTGAGTTCTCCTGGCATCCCAAGTCACAAAGCCTCGCACGACAGGGTCCTCCCTGCAGAGCAAACCTTGCTTACACTTACTGAGTAACTCTTTTACACTGCACTCTGTATTGTTCTTGGGAGTCCATCCGATTTCATGTGGTGAGGGCCAGAAGCAACCAGAAGGTTTCACTTTGATTTCCCTCCATCCCTCCCTCCCTTCCCAATCCATGTTTCTTCCTTCACTCTGTCCCTCCCCTCATTCAGTCCATTCTCTCATTCTGCCTACCATTGACCTCTCCTTAGCAGTCACCTCTTCCTGTCCCCTCCTCCACAGCCCATCTCCAATTCCTTCTCTTCCTCTCCCCAAGACCAGACCAGCTAAGTCCCATTCAATTTTTAGATGACTGACTTTGATACGAGTTCACTTCTATCATGGTCTGAATTGACAGCTGTTTCACCCTTCCCTGCTCAATGCAGCAAAAAACACCCAGCCTTTTCCACAAGTCAATGTGCTCAAACAGCACGCCTTACCTACAGAAATGTGTATTTGTCAACACAAACAACCGTTAGGCTCATTGTGAGCTGACAACACATTCACATGCCTCTGCATATCTAGAAATTACAACTTTATTTCAACAGTTGTGGCATGACTTTAACAATCAATCAGATCTTTTTAAGCAGGTCATACACATAGATATGGAAATCATCCTCAAATTTGATGAAATATACAGAAGGTTTTGATGCAACTTGGTGAATCACCTTGCCAATTCTGGAAGACCTATCTTCTTTTTCATATTCAATATGTTTGCCTGTTAGGTCATCTGCAATTTCTAGATCTGCATCTTGTGGTAGCGCCTCATGCACTTGTGGAATGATACGAAGGTCGCCTGCTCTGTAATCATCCAGGAGCTGGTACATATACAGGATTGGATCTTTTTCATAGGTAATATAGAACCAGCCTGTTAAGACTGGTGCTTGGCCCAACACCATCCCCCTCCAGTGATTCTTACGGCCACATCCTCCCTCAAAGAGGTGTGACACCACTTTTCCAATGATGGTATCTGCAAGGATCGGATCAGGACTTTCGCATGTTTCCACTTTTTCAGAAAGAACTTCAAGTGATATTATCCTCTCATCGTTGTGAAGTTCTAATCCATACACACAATCGATGTTATCGTATTTCACCAGATAGAGAGATGGTGTTACAGCAATCTGCGCCAGGACGGTAGCCTTCCAATGAGTGATATTCCCATTATCTTCCTTCCAGAAATGGGAAATTCTGCAGCCAACGATGTTATTTTGGGCGGCGGAGGAAGGTGTGCTCTTAGGCATCTTCTGTAAAGCGTTTTTCTCCATGGGCCCAGCATCCTCGGCGGCTTCATGGCCATTGTATCTTTCTCCATTAGATGGGCTGTTGGGCTGCCATTCGTACTTCTGGTTCCTGAAATCCTGGGTGCTGATGCTGGGTCCTGGGTCCATGTCTGAGTAGGGAGAAAAAGGAAGAGACTTTTAGCTAAGGGGACAAAAGGTCAACTTCTTCTGGTTGGAAGACTTGGCACCAGGTGCTGGTCCCTAACCGTCCCCAAGAACACTGAGGACAAACCTGGCTGGGCACCTGCTACTGTGCTGTGCTCTTCTAACTTCCCTGGTGCCTTGGGATGGGCTGTAGAGTGGCAGTGGGGCAGTGGATAACCAGCATGTTTAGGAACTCTGAATCACAAGAGCTGGCCACTTTTAAGCTAGGCTCCCAGACATAGGGTTCCAGGGCCATGGGAGCTAACCTGTTTTGGAATCAGAGAGAAGCACTGCAAAGTGCCTCTCTTCCTCCACCTTGCCTTGAACCTCTGTGCCTTAAGCATCCTCACCTGGGGCTCAGGGTCTGGGCAGCAGTCGAAGGCTACTTCCTGGTATTCACACCCACCCACCCCCATCCAGGCTCCTCTGTGCTAATTCCAGAATCTGTTCTTTGCTCCTAATGCAGCCCTGGTCCTTCTCCCCATGTGTGCCATGTGGCCACGGATACTATGTTTCTTCCACAGGTCAGTGCCCTCCCACACCTCTTCTACCAGGCACCCACTTAGAATTAGACATTTGGGGATCTTGATCCCAAATGACAGCCCACTTATCATCTACTCATTTACTGGGACCACCATCAATCAATGGCTACAATTCAGTAAGGTACACCTTCTCCTGATCAGGGTAAATATTTAGTTGACCAGAAGACTGTTGAACTTCTAGTACCCTTCTGGTGTTCTTGGAAGCAGGGGAGCCACCAGCCTCATTCTTTAGGGGCACAGATGATTCCTCTTGCTGACCATTACCTCTAGTACATTTCCCATGGGAGAAGTCCAGTACTGCCCTAGCAGAGTGGTACATTCAACTTTCAGCTTTAAGCCTCTGGTGGATACCGATTACTGCCATTCAGACAGCTGAGTCCTATGGAGTCTTGCCCATGATCTCGTTCTCAGGCTGACAATCTCCAAAGGCATACTTTGACATGTTTGCTTCACCCATGAGAAATAAACCAAAGAAAGGCATAAGTATACCCACTGTACTGGGATGTATGCTAGAAAATGTAAAACCCTTTCACAAAATGCCATTCTTTAAGGCACCCAAACTCACTCACCTTTGTACTAAGAAATGGCCTTGAAACCACATACATAAGACAAATTTTCAACTGATGGAACTCTAGATCCCGACATTTTACAGGACCTTTCCAATTACTGCCAGTGGACAGGTAGATGGAAGAAGTTTCCACAAGTCCAAGCTTTGTACTGCCTCTCTGCTAAATCCTCTTCTCCATCTCATATCCTTCTAGCCATTAAATCTAAACCTGAGGAAAACGCCACTAATTCAGACCCAGCTGATGAACCTCCACCAGTTTATCCTCAATATCCAACTAACACTTCTCATTCTCCCACTACTAGTTGTCCTTCTTTTCTCCAGCTTCTTCCCCTCCAGCTTCTCCTCCCCAGATTCTTCTTAGAATGTCAATCTCTCCCATCTACTTTCAACTCGATGCCAGCTTCTGTGCTCCTACATGTCCTCAACCTACCAAAGCCAACACTGCTACAGTTCTCCCCTTGAGAGAATTGGCCCCTTCAAGGTAATTCTTACCACTCAAACAGTTGTTCTGCTTGAGGGCCTTCCCTACTGGATTCACCATTCCCACCTCAAACCCTGTACTTCTCCACCTGAAACTCACCCCACATGTACAGCTACTGCAACAGGACCTTGTTCCCTTAAGCTAAGGAGGACAACGATATCAAATGTCAGAAATATATGGATTCACCCCTACAACCACACTTTGCTGCTGGGAAACCCATATGCTTTCCTTCCTGTTCTCATGCTGAACTGAATTCTTTCTTTTTTAAATACACCATGCTCATCAATCTACTCTCTACATATCCCTCAATAACTCATTCAAAACTTCTAATCCAGAAAGTTAGCTGTTGCTACATGAATGCCAGCCAAAAGCCACGGATCTGGAGACACAAAGACCATCAAACAATTGTGCCTCCAGAGTAAAAGTAATCATAAAAATTCCATGCAACCTAGAGTACAATGGAACAACCAACTAATAAGCTATTAATCCAACTCTGATGGGGCACTGAACACCAAATTATCCCACTATATGATCACAACTGCATTCTCAAAATGAAGGTGATAAAGATGTCTCTCAGTTTTGGAAATGTTAATACTTCCGTGCAAATTGTTTCTAACATTGTGTATGCTACTTATGTGTCTAGTATTTATGTTTCCACAAACTCAAAGGATTCTTCTAAGTTCCATGGAGCCAAAATGGACCGTCTCAAACAGGTAAGATTCACTCCAGATAAATACTATTCAATTTCTCCCTGATCCTGAGACTATCTTCCCTCATCTCCATACAATCCCCCCCATCTTACAGTCTTCCCTTCAAGTATGAGAAACTAAGAGAAAAATTTCTTTTTGAACATAATTTTGCCCTGAACTCTGCCAATGTCATACTAGGTCTACAGAGGTACCAGAGTTCCATACAGCCAGTAATGTGTTGAAACAACCAGCTACCCCATCAGCTGGCCACATACAAGCATTTTCGTCTTCCCCAAAGATGGTCTAAATCCCCAGATCATCAGGAAGTAGTCTTGAGAACTTGATGTCCTTATTCCACACCCTGCCATGTCTAACTCCTCTCCTATGTAATAGTAAGAGGTGGGATTGTTGGAACCTCGGCATATACAGACCCTGGCCCTGACAATTGGCAGGACACACATACATGATGTGGCCACATCATGCGTAAATCACTTCTTACATGACTATGTAAGGACTCAGTATGCATAGGAAAACTTCCCATTTTAAGCAAGTGCCCCTTACCAACTCTCTCTCTCTCTCTCTCTCTCTCTCTCTCTCTCTCTCTCTCTCTCTCTCTCTCTCTCTCTTTTTATCTGTGCCTGGTTGGCTGTCACCTAACCCATCTCATATTTCCCTCCACCAATAAACTTCACATGGTTGTGTTGAGTTTGAGGTTTGTGTTTTTGTGTTTCATTACCGACCACTGCACCAAAACCACAACAATGATATAGTGTGGATTTGTCATATAAACTTAATTTGGAACCAACCACAGAAATTGTAGTATAAACTTAACCTGGAACAAAGCATCTATATTTTCTAGTTACTGATCTAGCCATTTTATTCTAAAGCCCAGTTATCAGAAGACACATTTAAAGTAATTTTAAGAATGGAGGGAAGGGAATGTGTATGAAAACACCCCTGATATTGACCCATTATATCATGCCAAGTCTATCACATTAATTTGTTTGTCTTACTGGAAAGTAAGGACCCATGATCACCATGCTTGATTCCTAATAATCTGCCTCAAGAATGACTTGTATTATGATCACTGGCCTGGATGTAGACAACTAAATATCCCCAAAGACAGAAAGCATAGCCAACTGATAATGTGTTTGTGGAGGTTCCCAACAAGTGTGTACAATTTCTTGCAAGGCTACTTCTCTCCATGGAGCTATGTGGCAGCTTCAATTAGTCAATATTCTATTGCTGAGAAGAGATATGATAAACATGACAATTGGAGATCATTACAGTTTCAGAGAATCAGTTTACTATTGTCATAGCAGTGAGCCCAATGGCCTGCAAGCAGACATGGTGGCTGAGAGTTATATATCTGGATCTGAAGGCATCAGACAGAGAGAGAGCCATGAGGCACAGCTTCAGCTTCTGAAATCCCAAGGCCCAATCCCAGTGACACACTTCCTCCAAAAAAGCCATACATATCCCAACAAGGCCATATCTATATCAAATTATGCCTTTTGCTAGGCATTCTGATGTAAGAGCCTATGGAAGCCATACTTATTCAAACCTCCACATAAACTATTGTTTTAGTATTGTGGAATCATTACCATATCTGTAGCTCATTGCTGACAAATACTTCATTATATCATATATAACTGCGCATAATAAATATATTGTTGTTGATTTCTCTTTAGCATACAACAGATTTCTCTTTAGCATTTTCATTGAGTTTGTAATCTATATAAAAACGTTTGGTCATTTTAACCACCCATTTCCTTCTCTGATTCTCCTTCTTCCACTAGAACCTCTCTCAAGTGCCCCAGCTACCTTCATGAGTTATTATTCTTAGCAGCCAAGGAGTTTTAATTACAGTTCCTTGTTCAAACATGGGTGGAAGTCAACTTAATAGGGCATGGATAATATACCAGTGGCTATACCACTAAATAAAATGATAATCCCTTCAGCAACAACAGTTAACTGCTAAGAGTTAACTTGGAGAGTGGTGTGGGTGTATCTTAATCCCTTCTTCATCCATGAGGAAATGCTAATATATCTGGTATTATATAGATCTTGTGAAGTGTACATGAGTGCAATGGTTTCCTGGTGTCTAGAAAACAGAGCTTTGATCTATAGTACACCATCCTCTCACTTACCTTCTTCTGTTCTTTCTAGATATACCCTGATCCTTGGAAGGGATGATCTAAGTTGAACACTCCACAATCAAGTATTGGAATATATGTTGTATGGCTTTTCTCTGATGAAACAGAGACCCACTAGAAGAATACACAAAGGAAACACTTTAAGATATTAGTATAAGTAATAAAACCAAACAAGTCAAGAGTCTTTAAAGTAAACTAATATATATCCAGATAACAGGGAATAATGAATACAACGAAGAGACTAATAACAGAATAATAAAAATACTATAACAAACAATTCATGTGAAAAAATATATATCACTAAATGACTCGGTATTATTTATTATTACAATTATTATACCCAAATGAGTCATCTACAAGCTAGCTGTTCTGAATATGCAGCATGAAACCTGTGTATATAATTGTCTCTATTGCATGCAGTCTTTGGCTCCTCTAGAAATATATACATAGGGGTGATGTAGCTGCAATATATATTAGTTCTCTTTTAGTCTGTTAGTGACCTATATATTGATATCCCTAGTGGTTGCACTAGCATTTACATCAGAAGTATGTAGGGATTCTTATCTAACACCAACTCAACATTTTTAGCAACATTTGATTTTTTTTTTTACTTTCTTTCTGGCAGCCATTCTATGTGACATGTGATGGAAACTAAGTCATATAATCAGTGTAGATATCCAACAAGAGATGAATGGGTTAAAAATATACTACATATATTCAATGATCTCTCATTCCACCTTTAGAAACCAAATCTAAGCCTTTTTTCCTGGGGTGGCAAGAGTCAGTTCAGATGAGGCTTTGGTTCTCTCATAGGTGTACACTCCATGCTCTGCTTACTGGTAAGATGTGTAAATGTTCTCTTAACATCTGAGCATTTCGTTTTGAAAGACATTTTCAAAATAGACAAAAAGAAAACATCACAAATATTGCCCACATGTGTTCTCTTTAAAGAACACTGACTTTAAATACAAGATGTAGGTATGCTAAAAAGAAAACAATGAGGAATAGTGAGAACAACAAGAAGGAAGTGGGGAAATGGGGAAATACAAGAAAACAGGGAAGAGGGGGATGATTAGGAACACATATACTGACATATGTACAAAAATACCATAATGAAACCAATTGTGTCATGTGTGAACTTAAAAATTCATACAAAAATGCTAAATAAGAGAACACAATAAATCTATCATTTTACAATTTAAATAAAAATTCTAGAGACAAAGAGAATGATTTTAAAATTTTATAAGGACTACTTCCTTAGAAATATGAAAGTTATTAACATGTGTTCAATAAATAACAGCATGAAAATACATTGTACAAAATATTCAAGGTTAAAAGAAAACTGAAATTGAAAATTCTACAGTTATGAATGGGAAACTTAACACTTCTCTTTCAATATGTGATACAACAGGTATTTGGAAACTATGTTGAAAAATTCAAAAATATATCACAACTATGCAAACAAATCACCTGTAATATGAACAGTAGTTTAAGTAATAAGTAAATTGAAAATGTATTTTGAAAGTTTGAGACATAAAATACCATAGCACTGAATATTTCACTATTCAGGTGTGTGAAATACTTAAGGAAATCATGCCACGTTTAAACAGTGTTTTCCAGAAAGAAAAGAAATATTTTCCTTTGATTGCAACTATATGAGGGGAGAACTATAGAATAATCTATAGCATGAAAATAGGCACAAAGAGTCAACTAATGAACTAGCAAAAGTGAAAACATGCTTAGATCTAAAGTAGGCTTGTCATTTAACTGACATACTATATCCATGTTCATGTTCATAATCAAGATTTGATAAACTTGGGGTTATATAATCATGGTTTAAAGTGTTAAAGATGTCACTCACATGAGTTTTTAATTTACTTAAAGTCTAATGGGATTGTATTCCTTTGAAGCATGAGCTAGATTTGTAGGCCAACAAGATGTTGAGCCACACAATATTTTCAATCCACGTTTTCTCCATACCTATAGGATGTAAAAAACTTAAAATATTTGTGGTGTGCTTGGATTTTAGACACTATGGTTTGGAACTGGAAATATGTCATCATAAAAACGTTATTAAACATGGAAAAGGCTCTTGAGAGAGAAACAAAGAAGTAATGATGGATGAATATACTCAAAATAAATTATATATTTAAACAAAACTGCATTCTGAAGCCTGTTGCTTTGTTCAATAAGTATACACTGATTAAAAAAATAAAAAACAATTTAAGAAGTTTTGACACAGCTTTAAAAATCTACATAATAAATGAAATTCTCAGGCCTTGCCAGACACTGACAGGATTTGAAATGATTGAAAAAGCTATGATTGTTATTTTTATGTTTTAAAGATCTGACCCCTTATGAAACAAACATGTCTAAGGTCAATCAGTAATTTTCAAGTCAATCAGTAGGTTGACTATTCAAAGTTAGGTCTCTTAGGAGATAAAAATGTACATTCCATTTATCTCTTTTACTTTTCATGGTGACAGGCACAACAAAACAAGAACTAAAAGGTTCTCTGAAGGATTTCTTCTGACAGAATACCTAGATGAAACCAGAAAGAACTTTTGGGCCATTTAAAACCCAGGGATTATGATTTTCTAACCCCAATAGATTTGGTTGGCTAGTTTCCCCACATGTCTTGTTCACCTCCTCCTCTTCAAATCTGGTACCCACATTTTAACTCATTCCCATCCTTAAATAACAAGTGACTTCACCCTTTAAATGATCAAGTTACTGACTGTTGCCTTGCTTCTGTTTACCACCAGTACTAATGTTAAGGTTTAATTACTCATTGAAACTATCCATTTCCTGCCTTTATACTAGTACTTCATTAAAACTTAAGATGCACAGGAAATTGTATTATTTTCATAGTTAATAATTTGAAAAGGATACCAGTATGAAATTCAGATTCCCTTAATAGCACTTGAGTTCTTTTCTAGTTTTTTTAACCATCATCAGTACACACAGTAGATCATAGACATACTCAAATAGAGAATCATTAATATGGACAGAAAGAAATATTGATCTCTGTGTGTGTTATTACTCCAATAAAAATCAAAAATTAAGATACATGAGGTGAACTCTTTAAGGGTATTTTCACAAAGACATGCATTGAAAAATATCATGTGCTTTTTAATCTGACAGGAAATTGAAGCAGTCTGGCCAAGATTTCCTCTCTGACATTTCATTGATAGCCATACTTCTTTCTGTGGTTTCAAGACTTGATTTTGAACAAACAAGCAACTAAGAAACATGAGTGAGTTGGGTACCTCAAGGGTGAGAATGCTAAGACAAATCAAATGTAACATTACTTCTAATTGTGACTGACTGGGTTCAAATTCCTATTTCCTCAGACTCCTTAGATACATCAGTTCCTCTTGCCTGCCCTGCTTCCAGTTCTGCTATGGAAGAGTCAACATCAAAGCTGACAGAAGCCATCTCAGAGACCACCATTGTACTGGATGATGAGCTCAAAAATAGCAATCTGTCAAACCCATTAAAGAAGGCAAAGTCAGGCAAGAGGGGCGAGTGGTCAAGTGACCCTATTGATAATGAACACTTGGGCTGTCACTCATCCAAATGTGGCTTCATTAATAAGAAGCCATGTGCCTTTGGTGAGAGCTCCTCAGAAAGTGAAAAAGATGATGACAATTGTGATGTACTCTGTGCTTGTGGTCATCACATCTAGTACTGTTGCTACTACTTCACCTTCAAAGAATCAAGACCCATTTGAATGAATGCCTTCTTTCCCCCATTAATGACTAAGCCTCGTTTTTCTTTTCCTAAGCCTGAACCAGACTGCAACACAATATTACCATGTAACTACTCAGGGATTAAAATGTTGGTTGATATTTTTGTGTTTGTGCATGTGGCATGTGTAATCTTTTCCTGGTATTACGTAGTTTCTTGTTATCCACAAAGATATCTAGGTTCTCCAAGACACATCTGTATGCTCTTTTATTTTAAGATACAGTGACTATCAGTACCTAACACCTCTGGGTTATCTCATGGTCATCACATCAAACTCCACAATTTCTTCATGCCATCACCTTGTCCACATAACTTTAGTACTTTTTCATAGCTGTATCAAAATAACTGACAAAAAGCAATGTAAGCAGGTTATTTTCAATGATAGTTGTCGGGAATACATTCCATCATAGCAGGAAAGACATGGCAAGATAAATGGAAGAAACATCTGGGCAGTGGTGGCACACATGTATAATCCCAGCACCCAAGAGGCAGAGGAAAAAAATCTCTATGAACTTATGACTAGCCTGGTTTACAAAGTAAGTCCCAGGACAGCCAGAGCTACAGAGAGAAACCCTGTATTAAAAAAACAAGAAACAAAAACAAAAAAAAAAAAAAATGGAAAAAGCCGGCAGCTAGTGGGTAACATTGCAACTGGATTTAAGGAAGCCACAGGAGATGAACCTCGATAGTCCATGTTCTGTTTTTCATTCAGTCAGGCAGTTAATAGGACCTCTCACCTCCATTAACCATATTAAGTCCATAAAGACATGCCCTGAGATTTGTCCTCGCAATGCTTCTAAATCCTGTCAAATTAGACATCAGTATAGGTTATTACAAGCCCATGCTTTATCGACTTGACATACAAACCTATTGCTTAGAATATCAGGTTTAATCCCATACTTGGGAGGCATAGGCAGGTGTATCTCTGTGATTCAAATCCAGCCTGGTGTACAAGAGCTAGTTCCAGGACAGCGTCCAAACTGATACAGAGAAACCCTGTGTCAAAAAACAAAGAACAAAAAAAACAAAAAAACAATGTGTTTAGTGTTTTTCTTTCATGTGTGCCTGTGCACCGTGCACATGCAGTGTCTTTGTGGTCCAGAAAAAAAAAAAACATTTGATTTCCTAGAAGTGGAGTTACAGATGGTTGTGAACTGCAATTTGGATGCTAGAAATTGAACCCAGGTCCTCTAGAAGAGAAGCTCATGCTTTTAACCAGTAAGCCATCTTTCAAGCACTCTAAGCATTATTTTAATGAATATCCCTTTTTGCTTTGTTCTCATAATTTCATAGCTGTTTATGATACAAAATCATTCACTCAGACCCACTTCAAAAGTTCTCATATTGTTCAGCAGTTCCTACATTATTTTAAAATGCAAAGTTCATGTCTTATTGAAATTCAAGGTAATATTTTAACTCTAAAATTCTATTAAAAATGGAAGGGTCAACAAGATGGCTCAGTGAGTAAAAAGAATTGCTGCCATACCAGACTCTCTAGGTGACCCTGGGAACCACATGGTGGAAGGAGAGAACTGACTATTGATTTCTGCAAGTTCTTCTCTAACCTCAACAAACAGATACCACAGTGTGTGTGGTGTGAGGGAGGTGTACATGCACCTACACACGAACAAAATTTTTAAAAGGACAATAAAAAATAGGTTACTTCAAAAACACAAAGCCATAGAAAAATGTTCCTATTTCAAAGGTAATAAAGGGAACAAAGAAAGGCATGATCACACCCAACCAATATAGAAACTCATTAAGGCCTACACCATATCCTGCAGCTCCATGTGTGCTATCTGGAGCTCATGGTGAAATCATGTGCATTAGAAAACACTTATTTAAGTAGTCCCACTGCTCTACCTCTGCTACTAAATGTACACACCGCTTCTCTATTGAGCTAGCTTCATTCTATGTTCACAGATTTCGTTGTCACATATCCATGGTTTTGACATCTCCAAAATCCTTGGCTCTCTACTCATAAAGATGCTTAACCCTCACAGTTTGATACAGTGGGTGCACAGCACCTTCACGGACTACAGACCTTTCCCATTTTGGCCTCAGAAGCTCTCTGGAATCATGGTGCAATACTCCTTGACTTCTTCAGTGTTTCTGTCTATCATGCACACAAAACCAGAACCACATGCCTAACACTGTCATGTTTTGTTGCAATATCTAGATGGAGACTGGACACTATGAACTACAGTTGCACCAACTTCTGTGTACTGATCAAATGGAAACACTTTCTGAAGGACTAATTTGCTAAAGTATGAAATACTTTCAGTAAAATTCTCAGTTTAGGTCCTGTCCTTACAAATGAATTTTCATTTTTGTTAGTTGGAGCCTTTTTGGGTGGGTGAATGCCAATTTATAATGTTATATCATTTGCGACCTTTGTAGTTTTACTTTTTTTTATACTCCACTTTATTCTTACTTTTCTCCAGAGTAAAACGAATATCCTTATATATGGACATTTTTAAAAATAATACCTATGGCCATTCTCATTCTGCAGCTAACTATCATAGTAAGAACTTACAAGGCATAGGTCTGCTCTACCTTTTAAGATAAGAAAGGATGTTATATTTTTGAATGTCTATCATTTTACTTGTCTCATCATCACCCAAAAGATTTTGTACCTTAAACAGCATTACAGTTTCAGAAATCTATACTAATCCATCATCTATCAGCCTCCTATATTTAACTGGATTTCCACACAAATCTGTCCTCCCCACAACACTTTTTCAGTCCTCCCACTTCCTGTTTTGGTTCTCATTATATTTCCAGTTTCTTGGCATCCTATGCCACTTAAAGACTCAGTTGAAATGTTTGTAAATTTTAGGGAAGAACTGTCAAAGTAAATACAATAGTATCTTGAATTTAGCACTAAGCCCAGATATTTATTTATGAAAACCATGGATCATTAAAAAAGGCTATATTCTTATTTATTTAAATATTTTCTGTATTGTTTTATTTGCCCTAAAATCTGCGATTCCAATTCATACTCATGTTATGCTTACTTATGTCTTTTGTATTTTTACATTTATCTTCTATTCCTCTTAAATTTTCCTGTTCAATTATTTACAAGAATACTTAATTAACTATTAAATTCTTTCATTTAACTTTTAAATACCTTTCTGACACCTTGATTTGCTAGTTTTCCAATTGGTATATCTCTTATTATGCTTTAAATTCTTTGCTCAATTTCTGGCTTGGAATTTGTTACATTTAACATACTAAGTACTGTTATTTTATAACCTAGTCTAAAAATATTTTGTGATTTTTTTGTGTTTTTATTTCCTTTACAATATGTTATTTATTCTGTGTAACCATATTTATGGCTTTTTTAAAGGGAGGGTTTCTCTGCATTTCTTTTGGAGGCAGTCCTGGAACTAGCTCTAGAGACCAGGCTGATCTTGAACTCACAGACATCCTCCTCTCTCTGCCTCCTGAATGCTGGGACTAAAGGCATTTGCCACCAGTTCCCAGATCTCTGAAATCTTTCCTTCATGTATCCAGTATATATCCATCTCCCTATTGCCCCTTGTAACTCTCCCTATTGCCTCCTTGTAACTCTCCCCAATCATGTCTCCTTTCCAAATTCATGTCCTATATTTTACACCTATAACCCATTAAGGCATATCGGTGCTGCCCATATTTGGGTAGTCAAAGTTATCCATGAAACATATCAACATTCCCCAAACACAAAAAGAAAAGAGACCTTTCGTATTGTAGAATATTAAGGATGTGTTACATTTGTTTATGCTTGAAACATTGGTTTAATGATTCAGAGATGTGTAGCATATTTTCATGTTGCATTTGTTTAACTCTGTGAAGCTGTGTTTGTTTGCCTGTCCTAAACACCTGATTGGTCTAATAAAGAGCTGAATGGTGAATAGCAAGGCAAGAGAAAGGACAGACAACAGCAGAAGGGGCTGGAAGTCAAACAGAATAAATAAACGCGGAGGAGAGGGAAAAGGAGCTTACTTTTGGCTTCTATAGTTCCTCTTCTGGCTAACTGTTCTTGTTAAATGAAGTATATCAAACCAGGACATGGTTTTCCTGCTGAAAAGCGCCCCCCCCCCAGCATGAAAGACTAAACCTACAATGCGATCCTAAACACACAGTGTAGTCAGTCAACAGCCGCCTAATAAGGACTTTCTATTGGCTTAAACACATGTCTCAGCAGTCTTCTCTAGTGGAAATCTCACAACAGAATGAGACCTCCACCATCATAGACTGACAATTACCAGATGTTTTGGCCTTTCCACACAGACACAGCATTGTTAGGCTGGACCAACTACAGTCTGTAAGCAATCTAATAAATCCATGTTTAATATATATAATGCATACTCTATGTCCATTCTAATAGTTTTGTTTCTAAACTGTAAGGCACACATAGATATGATTCCTAAACTGTAAGACACACATAGATATGAAGTACTTTGATAATATTACTTCCTATATCATGTCCATTATAAGCTTTACATTAAACAAGAATTTATGTCATCTTTCTTTCATGTTTTCTTTTGGTTGTTTCCTTTTATTCTCTTATCCCTATTTTTCTTATTATAAAATGGTGACTCCATTCAGGGACACAGGTAGGATAACTGCAGATTGGAAACTCTCCCACTGCTCTTCCAATTTCAATTTCAGTCCCTAGTTCTGCAGCAGGCCACCTACTGTGGTCTTTCTACCACCATTAGCCTCATGCTCCCATCTTCTCCTAACCTGCCTCCCCAATTAATAGCTTTTTTCCAGTCCTTAGCTCTGATAGACACTCCCTGGGAATTGTTAATCTCAAAGATTTGAGAAGATCAATGACTAAAATCACCATGGCCTCATTGATTAAAGGAAGATTTTATATTCATGTACACACCATATCAAACCATGTGCTTCCTTACTGGCACCCTACCAATGATTCATGGTTGGAAATGTGGCCTCTGCTCTTTTCACTTGTCTGTTTCCCTCCTCTTTCCATCATGGCTAAGCCTGTCTCAGGGTTGGATCCTTCCTCCAGCTGTGTATGTCCCCTTCCACTGGACATCTTCGGCTTCTGTTCAAAATGTCTCTTTTTGCTCTTTGTCCTATCTCTGCCAATCCATGCAGCCTAGGATGGTGGGTTTCTCTTTTTCGTGCAGCTGTACTAACACCCTGTTTCTTTTATGTCTCAGTGGCTGGCCTGAAGCAGCATTTGCTCATGATGGGTTGCGAGTTTTATTTTTCCCCACGAATGAGGTTTTTGGGTTTTGTACCCTAGCACCGCTCATACTGACTGGTGCATTTGTTTCTCAGACCCAAGAGGGGTTCTCTCAGGTTTTGTACTCTAGCACTGTCCATAGACTAGAACATTAATTCTCAGTCCTACAGTGATTTATTTTGGATGTTGTTCCTCTTGGACTCTAGTGTCCAAGAGTTTCACACATCTTTCTGTCTCACTTGTGGGGGAAAAAAGCCAACAAACTTGTATCGTTAACTATTCTAAATTCTGATAGACAGCAACGTGTTTATGGCAACCTCCATCTTGACCATGTAGCCTAATCATGGGTCGGCCAACTCCATGAATAGGCAGAGGGATGGTCTAGCCTCTTATGCCAACAATCTCAGCTGCCAGACATTATTCACTTACTTTTGACTTTTATTTCTTTTTCTCTAATTCTTTTTTCACTGGCTCAGTTTTGAATGGCTTGTTTATGTAAGGGTGTGGCTTTCCAGGGCCTGATAGGGTACACTAAATCCTTGCCTGTTCCATCCACACTGGATCTGCTTTCTTGTTACTGTCAGTTTTAAGATTTCTCTGTCTTTTTAAATGTCCAGTCTGTTTGCTGCAACATGAGAATAGGAGGCACACTCTTGTTATTCTCTCTTACTTTTACTCAGTCCTATGTGTATGTTACATGTAGCTACTTTTTAAAAATGTAAGCTAACTCTCTATATGTAACTTAATTCAATTGTGCGAAGTCTCAAATATTTCTACATTGTTTTGTGCCAGGCAGTTTTTGGCACATTCCTTTAATCCAGAACTCAGGAATCAGAGGCAGGTGGATCTTGAGTTGAAGGTTAGCCTGTTCTACAGAGAAAGTTCCAAGACAGGCTTTAAAGCTACACAGAGAACCTCTGTCTCAAAAACCACAAACAATCAAAATTCAACTAAACCAAACCAAACAAAAACAAAAAATCTTTATTGCTCCAGACACAAAAATCAAAAAAGACATGGATAATTTTCTCTATTGATACCACTTACCAAAAGAGAATAGTATTTGTTCTAAAATGTCTTAAATGTCATTGTATAGACAGGAAAAATCTTTGCTCATGAAATTCTTTCATGTGTACTGTATTGGTAAAAATATTTAAAATTTTGCACATTTCTTTGTTCTTTTACCTGTAATTATGTATGAAAAAGTCAAAAAAAACTCATTCGTAAAAATTATAAGGTTGTAGAAGCCTCTAAATTCTGTTAGTTTCATGTGTTCTTATTGAATTAAATCAATTACTTCTATATTGAAATGAATCTTATCTACCCTAATGTACCTAGTGTGCTGTTATTCATACAAGTCTTTGTTCCCCTATTTTCCTCCACATATCGTCTCACATCTCTTCTTCCCTCATAGCAAAAGTTTTTTCCATGTTCTTCCCTATCACACCATTTTTTTTCTCAAAAATCTCCTATGGTCATGAATTCTTCTTTTTCTTTATTTTCAACTCAATGTACTTAACAAAGGATGCTTGGATGAGCCTGCATGGAAGTGAGGTTATGTACCCAAGGAAAGGCAATTTCCTATTGGATACTGCACTTATGAATATGAATAACACACACACACACATACACACACACTCACACACAATTTATTAAGTAACACACACAAAAGTGGAGAACTTACTGCTAAACAACCTCCCTTAAACCTGCCAAAGAAATGTATCCCAGACTGGAGAAATGGCTCAGTGGATACAAATTAAGACATATAGAATCTGTTCACTTAAGTTTTAGTGCAAAACTTCCCAAAGCAAGGCAAAGATACACACATGTACTTCCAGAAGTTATTCAAGACATCAAATAGACATGATAAGTAAAGAAATTCTTCACATCACATTATACTAGAAATGTTATGTCTATAGAATACAAGCATTATGCTTAATTTGTAATCATAATGTCTTTATAACCACAACATTCACTTAAAGACAAACTCTCAATAACATCACATATCTCAATAGTAATCCCCAAAGAGAGAAAACTTACTTGTTTCTACCCCAGACACTAAAATGCAAACAAAATATACTATGCCTATCAAAGCTATCTTTAAACTGGTAGCAAAATCAAAATAAGATAAGCCTTTGAGTCATCATAAACCAAAGAAATTCATGAACATTAAACCAGCACTACAGAAGATATGTAAAGGTATCTTGCCAGACAGTTCTCCTGCTTTCTCATCAAAGAATTAAAGCAAGACACAGACACAGCAAAATATAACACAGAATTTACTAAAAAAAGAAATGCACTGTCAGCAAGAGTGGGCACTAGAAAACAGAAGCAGCCATAAGTTAGAATAAGCAGATGCCTTTAGTTCATTTTTAAAGGATTTCCATCTAATTCTCTTCCAGTGAGGAAACATCTTGAAGGATGACCACAGCCAAAGAGGCCTCAGCTGTCCTCTGCTGAAGCCTGATCTTTGACCCACATTGCTGGGCCCCTGCCTGCTGAGAGAACTCCTAGAGAGCTTGGACCAACCAGAGCAAAGATATCGAACCTCTGACCAACCTAAGCCCATAGAGAGAGGGAGAGAACCCACCAACACCTACTGGAAGAAGCTATGGGAAGATGTCAAAACAAGAAAACACCTAACAAAAGAAAGACAAGCATAACACCACCAGAATCTAAGAAATCTACACCAACTAGAGCAAGGCAGATGAAGCAGAAGAGAACGACTTAAAAATTATCACTATAAAAATGATAGAGGCACTCAAAGAAGATGGGAGAAAATCCCTTAAAGAAATGGAAGAAAAAACAAACAGAAAAATTGGAAGAAATGAACAAATTTCTTAAAGAAAGAACAGAAAGCCAAGAAAAAAAACAATTAAACACATGAAGGAAATAGTTCAAGACTTGAAAACTGAAATAGAGCCAATAAAGAAAATACAAACCGAAGAACTGCTGGGAATAGAAAAACTGGGCAAACGAATAGGACCTACAGATACAAGCATAACCAACAGAATGCAAGAGATGGAAGAGAGAATATCAGGCAAGGAAGATAAACTAGAGGAAATAGATTCATCGACCACAGAAAATCGTAAATCCAACACATCCTTAAATCAAAACATCCAGGAAATGATTCACAGTGGGATATGTGAAAAGGCCAAACCTAAGAATCATAGGCATAGAGGAAGGTGAGGAAGCCCAGCTCAAAAGTGCCAAAAAGGCATTCAACAAAATCATTGAGGAAAACTTCCCCAATCTGAAGAAGGACATGCCCATGAAACTACAAGAAGCATACAGAACACCAAATAGACTGGACCAAAGAAAAAAGACTCCTCAGCATATAGTAATCAAAACATCTAATATACAGAATGAAGAAAGAATATTAAGAGCAGAAAATGGACAGTAACATATAAAGGCACACCTATCAAAATTATGTCTGACTTCTCCATAGAAACCCTCAAGGCCAGAAGGTACTGGATAGATAGATGGTCTACAAGTAATAAGAGTCCATGGATTCCAGCCCAGGCTACCATATCCAGCAAAACTCTAAATCACTGTAGATGGAAAAAACAAGATATTTATTGACAAAGCCAGATTTTCACAATACGTATCTACAAATCCAACCCTACAGAAAGATTTGGAAGGAAAACTCCAACTCAAGGAAGTTAACTATGCTCACAAAGACATAGCAACAGATAATCATGCTTCACCAGAAACCAAGGGTAAAGCAGTAAAAATATATTCACAATATCACTGACAACAAGAAATCTAAAACATACAAGCATTAACAATCAATGGTCCTTTCTGTCCCTCAAGATTAATGGTCTTAACTTGACTATAAAAACACGCAGGATAACAGAATGGATATGAAGACAGAATCCATCCTTCTGCTGCATACAAGAAACACATCTAAGTTTCAAACATACATTACCTCAGGGTAAAGGGCTGGGAAAATACCTTCCTATCAAATGGACCCTGGAAGCAAGCAGGTGTGGCTATCCTAATATCTCACAAGTTAGACTATAAACCAAAATTAATTAAAAGAGATGAAGATGGTCATTTCGTATTCATTGCAGGAGATATCCATCAACACAAAGTCTCAATTCTGAACATCTATGCCCCAAATACAAAGGTACCCACATTTGTAAAAGAAAAGCTACTAAAACTTAAACCTCACTTAAAACCTCACACACTTATAGTGGGAGACTTCAACACCCTCACCACTAGACAGGACCACCAATCAGAAACTCAACAAAGAAACAAAAGCACTAACAAAAATTATGTCTCAACTGGGTTTAACAGACATCTATAGAACATTCCATCCAAACACAAAAGAATATACCTTCTTCTCTGCTCCACATGGAGCCTTATCTAAAATCGACCACATACTAGGTGGCATAACAAATTTCAACAGATACAAAAGAATTGGAATAGTTCCCTGTATCTTATAAGACCACCATGCATTAAAATTTGAATTCAACAACAACACAAATCACAAAACCCCTAAAAACTCATGGAAACTGAACAAAGGGCAATTGCATCACACCTGTGTCGAAGAAGAAATAAAGAAAGAAATTAAGGACTACCTAAAATTCAACGAGAATGGGGACACAATGTACCTGAAATTATGAGACACAATGAAAGCAGTGTGATGAGGGAAGATCGTTGCACTAAACGCCCATATAAAGAAAACAGAGGCTAGTCACATTAGAGAATTAACAGTGCAACTGTAAGCCTTAGAACAAAAAGAAGCAAACTCATCCTGGAGGAGTAGTCGCCAGGAAATAATCAATTTGAGGGCTGAAATCAATAAAATAGAAACAAGGAAAAATACAAAAGATCAATGCAACAAAGAGTTGGTTTTTTTGAGAAAAATCAACAAGATAGACAAACCCTTATCCAAACTAACGAAAAAGCAGAGAGAGAACATGCAAATTAACAAAATCAGAAACAAAAAGAGGGACTGAACAATGGACACAAAGGAAATCCAGACAGCATTCAGGTCATAATTTGAAAACCTGTACTTCACAAAATTTGAAAATTCAAACGATATTGACAAATTTCTAGACAACTATAACTTACCAAAATTAAATCAATAACAGACAAACAACATAAATGGACCTATAAGCCCCAATGAAATAGAATCAGTCATCGAAAGCCTTCCAACCAAAAAAAAAAAAAAATAGCCTAGGGCCAGATGGCTTCAGTGAAGAATTCTACCAGAAATTCAAGGAAGAGCCAATAGCAATATTCCTCAAAGTGTTCCACACAATAGAAACAGAAGCAGAAGGCTCATTACCAAACACTTTTAACAAGGCCATAATCACCTTGATACCCAAGCCTCATAAAGCTACAACTAAGAAAGACAACTATAGACCAATATCCTTGATAAATATTGATGCAAAAATACCCAATAAAATACTGGTAAACCGAATCCAATAATACATCAGAGAAATCATACAATATGATGAAGTAGGCTTCATCCCTGGGTTGCGAGGATGTTTTAACATACAAAAATCCATCAACATTATCCACCATATAAACAAATTGAAAAAGAAAAAAAAACATATGATCATCTTCCTAGATGCTGAAAAAGCCTTTGACAAAATTCAACACACTTTCATGATAAAGGTCTTTGAGAGAGCATGGATAACAGGAACATACCTAAACATAAAAAAAAGCAATATACAGTAAACCAACAGCCAACATCAAACTGAATGGAGAGAAGCTTAAGGCTACTCCTCTAAAATCAGGAACAAGACAAGGCTGTCCTCTCTCTCCATATCTCTTCAATATTGTACTTGAAGTTCTACCTAAAGCTATAAGAAAACAAAAGGAGATCAAACAGATACAAATTGGAAAGTAAGAGTCACACTGTCTCTATTTGTAGATGATATAATAGTTTACATAAGAAACACAATAAAACTCTACCAGGGAACTCTTACAGCTGATAAATATCTTCAGCAAACTAGCAGGATACAAGATAAACTCAATAAAATCAGTAGTCCTACTTTATTCAGATGACAAAGAGGATGAGAACGAAATCACAGAAACATCACCATTTACAATAGCCACAAACAACATAAACTACCTTGGAGTAGCGCTTTGCAAACATATGAAAGACCTATACAATAAGAAATTTGTGGCTTTAAAGAAAGAAATTAAAGAAGATACCTGAGAATGAAAAGATCTCCCATGCTCTTGGATAGGAAAGATAAATATAGTAAAAATGGCAATATTGCCAAAAGCAATCTACAGATTCAATGCAATCCCCATTAAAATCCCAGCACAATTTTCTCCTTGAAAAAATAATAATCAAGTTGATATGGAAAAAAAGACCCAGAATAGCCCAAACAACCCTGTACAATAAAAGGACTTCAGGAAGCATCACAATCCCTGACTTTAAGCTCTACTACACGGCTATAGTTCAGAAAACAGCCTGGTATTGGCACAAAAATAGATAGGTAGACCAATGAAATTGGTTCTAAAATCCTGATATTAACCCACACACATATGGACACCAGATTTTTGATAAAACAGCTAAAAGTGTACAATGAGGGTAGGAAATCATCTTCAACAAATGGTGCTGGCACAATTGGATGATGGTGTGTAGCAGACTGCAGATAGACCCATGTCTATCACCATGCACAAAACTCACGTCCAAATGGTCCAAAGACCTCAACATAAATTCAGCCAAACTGAACCTATTAGAAGAGAAAGTAGGAGGTACCCTTGAAAAAAAAATTGTACAAGGGACTGCTTCCTGAACATAACTAAAGTAGCACAGACACTGAGATCAACAATTAATTAATGGGACCTCCTCAAACTTAAAAGCTTCTGAAAGGCAAAGGACACAGTGGACAAGCCAAAACGGCAGCCCACAGACTGAGAAAATATTTTACCAACCCTACATCTGACAGAGAGCTGATCTCTAAAACATACATAGAACCCAAGAAACTAGTCAACAAAACACCAAATAAATCTATTTAAAATTGTGGTACAGAATTGAAGAAAGAATTCTCAATAGAGGAAAACAAAAAGGCTGAAAGACACTTAAGAAATTGCTCAACAGCCTTAGCTACCTTGGAAATACAAATGAAAACAACTTTGAGATACCATCTTACTCCTGCCAGAATGGCTAAAATTAGAAACACCAATGACAACTTATGCTGGAGAGGATGTGGAGAAAGGGGAGCACTCCTCCACTGCTGGTGGGAGTACAAACTTGTACAGCTATTTTGGATATCAGTATGGCGGTTCCTCAAGAAAATGGGAATTAGTTTACCACAGGACCCAGCAATTCCCTTTTAGGTTTATACCCAAATGATCCACATCCAAGCAACAAACACATGCGCTCAACTATGTTCATAGCAGCATCATTTGTAATAGCAAGAACCTGGAAGCAACCTAGATGCCCCTCGACTGAAGAATGGATGAAGAAGATGTGGCACATCTACACAATGGAATACTGCTCTGCAGAAAAAAAAAAATATGGAAACTTGAATTTCACAGGCAAGTGGATGGAATTGAAGAAACCAACCTGAATGAGGTAACCCAGTCACAAAAAGAAGAACATGGTGTTTATTACCTCATGTATGGATTTTCAACCTAGAGCAAAGGATCACCAGCCTATAATTCACACTACCAGAGGAACTAGGATATAGGGTGTATTCTAAGAGATTCAAATATGGTCCCTCCCAAAATGGGGAAGGGACAATTCCCCCAGAGCACATGGGAAGTGGGGAGCAATGAATGGAGAGAGAACTAGGCGAAAGAGAAGGGAAGGAGAAGAAAGCACATGCGACTAGGAAGATTGAGTCAGGGTAGGAATAGAAGACAGAAAAGAGAGAGAGAGTGAGAACATAAAATGGAAGCCATTATTGGTTTGAAGAGAAAACTGAACCTAAAGAAATGTCTAGAGACCTACCAGACTGACTTCACCTAACAATTTGAGCAATCATGGAAAGGCTACCATAAATGCCCTTCCCTGATAGTGAGATCATCAACTAAATTATTCACCATCATGGGGACATCATCTAGTACCTGTTGGAAACAGAAGCAAACACCCATAACTAAACACTGAGTCAAACTAGAATCCAGATGCAGAGAGAGGGGACAAGACCAGGTTGCAGAAACACACAAAGACAGCTGACCTGAACAAGGAAGGCCTAATGTGTCCCCCCCAGGCTGATAGCTGGGAATTCAGCATGGGACTGACTCAGACCCCCTGAATATGGGTCACAGCTAGAAGGACTGAGTAGTCTAAGGGACCTCAGACAATGGAACCATGATGTATTTCTAGTGCAGAAAAGGACACCAGATGAGGACACATCCCACATGGAGGTATATTCCCTTAACCTGAAGATAGGAGAGAAGTCCTAGTCTCCAATTCAAATGACTGGACAGATTTACATGTCCTCACATGGATAATAGAGCCCTACATGTGGAATGGGAGTGGGGGGATGGGAGGAGAGGGTGGTCAGTGTGCATGTGAGGGGGGAAAAGATAGTAAGAGGGAGGGAGAGAAGGAGGGAGGGAGGGGAGGAAACTGAGATCAACATATACAAATTTTAAATTATATTATTAATAAAAAATATAAATTAATAATGTTATGAAATAATATAATAGAGAGGGTTCATTAACAATACAAATATATTGACAAACTCTTAATCAAACTATCCAAAATAAAGATATAGAAGACACAAGCAGATAAAATTAGATAAAAGTTAGCAACATTTAAACAGATACTTTTAATATCCAAATAAATTTAAGGAATATTTTTGAAAAGTTATGTGATGATAAATTTGAAAATCAAAATGTAAAGATAATACTTTTTGGAACTATGAGCCCACCAAATTGGAACCAAGTGAATCTGAACTACATAAATGAGTAGGTAGGTAGTTAGGTGTTATGCTAAGTGCATTATAGTGTTTTCACTGTCAGTGACTAGTGCAACAATTGAGTAGGACATGTTTCTTACACTTTTAATAAAAATAGATTCTTTACTCACATAATATGTCCAGATTATACTTTCTCCACTTCCACTATTCTCAGTTCTTCACAAATTCCTCTCCAATATGGGTCTACACTTTTCTGTCTTTCATTAGAAGGAAATAAGTTTCTGAGTGATTAATATAGTATAATATATATACACATATGTAATATGAATCTATAATTAGACAAAATAAAAACTTACAGATCAGGTTTGGACAAAACAATAAAGAGAGATGCAGAAAAATCTGAAGAAAAAGCACAAGAAACAGAGACACACTCACTTCAAAAGGCAGGAATCACATAACAACATTAAACTAGAAGTCAAGATGTGTGTGTGTATGTGTGTGTGTGTGTGTGTGTGTGTGTGTGTGTGTGTCTGAAATTTTAAAGCATGGAAGAAGGAAACTGAAGTTGATATCATAAAATGAAGGAATTATGTTTTCTCATGTATTAACAAATTAATGCCAGGAAATGGCTCTATTAAAGAGTATGATCTATGCACTGAATGTAATTACCTTAAAATTTCCAATAATATTCTTCACAGAATCAGAATAAAATAAACAACAAAAAATAAAACTCCTAAAGTTCCTATAAAAGCACAGAAGAATGTGATGTCAAAGGGTCCTGAAAAAAACAAGACCAACGTTGACTATATCACAAAAGCTGATTTGAAATCATATTACAGATTTTAGTAGGAAAAAAATTCATGGTCTTTTAACAAAATCAGGCATGTAGACTAATTGAATAGATTCAATAAACAAATCCATGTAGCTATCGATACCTGCTTATTGAAAAATGGTTCGTAAACATAGCCTCTATAACAACTAAATGCTGTGAAAACTAGTCATATTTGGAAGATTTCTCTCTTATTTTATATATAATTTTATTCAAAATTATGAATGTCTTTAATATGTGTGTAGAAACTTTGAAACTAGAATAGGAAAATACATTAAGATCTAATCATAGGCAACAACTTCTTTATAATTATCCAATAGAATGTTTAAGTAGGATTCCATCCAACTCAAAAACATAGCAACCAATATTCCAGTCTATAGATAACCTTCAAAGTGTACTGTTCACAGCTGTTGTTTCAACAGAATATATAACTGTCAATAATATATAAAGAGGTAAAATAGTTAAACACTGACTGAAAAATAATCAATTCTATGAACAAATGGACCAATAAATTTAACAGATGTTTCACAAGAAGTAGAGAAGGCTGTACATCCATACCCATCACAGAATATTGTAAATAGAATTCTTAATTGGTCTAGATAATAAAAATCTGGCATCAGATATAGAGGAAAATGCCAAGATCAGAGAGAAGGAGCAAGCTACTGCCACACCTTACCTCCTTCATGTCCTGGGAGACAATAAACAAATTTCTATTTCTCCCTGCTAATATTCTAATCCTGCCCACTTACCTCACTTCCTGTCTCTCTGTACAGACCTCCAGATCTCTATGGTTAGCTAATGGCAAGTTCCATTATCTGACTCTCAGGTAGCCATTATTTGTACAAGCAAGATATCACCACAGAACACTGATTATACTTTCAACAGTAATGCGGATTAGTCCATATAATATGGAAATATAATATGGAGTAGTTAGACCTATGTATGATGTCCCCATAATGTGTGTGTGTGTGTGTGTGAGTGTTCACAAGAACCAACATTGCCATGAAGAACACATACACAAATCCCCATGTTTATTGTTGCACTGTTCGCAAAAACCATCTCATAGAATTATCCTTGCCTAAGAACAATAAGTAAATTAATAAGGGAAGTGTGATAATATATTTGTGTATTCAATTCTCTAACAAATACTATAATGAAAATAAATCCCACCATGAAATTTAACAACTTGGAGAAAGCATATCAAAGTGATAAAATCGTCTATATGAAATTTTAAAAGATAGACATACATACACAATGAAGTATATTTAGCCAAACAATGAATGAAGCTATATTATTGTTATGAAAATAGAAATTATAATGCTGAACAAATAAGACACTTTAGATATGCATAGTGTTTTCTGTCCTATGTATAACCAAGTTTTGAAAAGACAGAAATATAGAATGGTCATTAATATAAGCGGAAAGGCCAAAGGGAAGATGTTTTAAATTAAATATTAGCATTGTATATTGTATACATATATGAAAACGTTACAATGAATGGTTGTATAGTTAATAATGTATAGTTAATGTACATTAAAATATAGAAAGCCCAAATAGGCTGGATTAAACAGAGAAAAGCATATCTGAACTTGAACATGACTATTTGATCACATTTTCATAGTGAAATGAAATAGTGAAAACAGAAGCCTCAAGACAAAACAGATCCCTGAGACAAAAGATCTTTATGAGACCATTATAAGACCAAATATCTGGCTCACTGGCATACCTGAGGATGGTAAGCTAAAAGCAAAGAGTAAATTAAACCCATTCAGTGGAAAAGAGCACAAAATTTCCCATATTTTATGAAAACCATGAATATGCAAGTACTAGAGGTGTTTATTTTAAATGAATCTAACCAAGAGAAAAACCTCTTCACAGCATGTTATGACAAAAAATGCAGTTCAGAGACAGAATAAAGAAATCTGCAAAATAGAAATGGCAAAATCATATTTGAGGGTAAGGTAATTACTTGAAAAGCAATTGTCTCACCAGAAAGTTTCTTTTAAAAATTATTTAATTGCTATTTATTTTATAATAACATGAGGTATTTCAAATTACAGATGTTATGTAGAAATTAAGCACACAACTCTGCATTCACTCATTTGAACACATCACAAATGGGCAAATACACTAACAGAAATGCAAAAAAATAGACAAACTCTTAATAAAACTAACCAAAATAAAGATACAGAAGACACAAGCAGATAAAATTAGAAATAACTTAGCAACATAAAAACAGATAATTTTATGAAATCCAGATAATTTTAAGGATTTTTGATAGGCTGTATTATAACAAATTAGAAAATCAAACAATAAAGATAACATTTTTGGAACTATGATCCCACCGTATTGGAACCAAGAGAATCTGAACTACATAAATTGTGTAGGTAGGTAGTTATGTATTATGTTTTAAATACATTATCCTTTTATTCACCGTCAGTGACTAGTGCAACAAGTGAGTAGGACATGTTTCTTTTTTACCCTTTTAATAAAGTAGATTCTTTACTCACATAATATGTCCAGATTATAATTTCTCCTCCTTCCACTCTTCTCAGTTCTTCTCACTCCACTCTTATCTGGATCCACCCTTGTCTGTCTATCATTAGATACAAATAATTTTCTGAGTGATTAATGTAGTATAATATATGTACATATATTTAATATAAAACTATAATAAGACAAAACAAAACCTAACAGATTAGGGGTGGACAAGACAAAAAAAGAGAGAGAAGGAATAAATCTGAAGAGAAGGCACAAGAAACAGAACCCCCTTACTTGAAAACTCAGGAATGTAATAACAACACTAAACTGGAAACCATGATACATGTGTGTCGGGGGAGGGGGGAGGGTTAGGGTTCAGGATACATACATATAAACACACATACATACATAAATACATACATACACACACACACACACACATACATACATACATACATACATACATACATACATACATACATACATACATACATGGACATGGTGCAGACCTGTGTAGGCCCTGGACATGATGCCTTAGTACCTATGGTTCATATTAGCTTTGATAA
The DNA here is from genome assembly GCA_030556225.1 of Cricetiscus sungorus. Taxonomy (NCBI): domain Eukaryota; kingdom Metazoa; phylum Chordata; class Mammalia; order Rodentia; family Cricetidae; genus Cricetiscus; species Cricetiscus sungorus. Next base: position 5,786,729 of record JANBXA010000609.1, on the reverse strand, counting down.
TGTTGATTACTGTGACCTTTTCTTCTGGTGTGCTGCATCCCCTCTGGCTCTTATACTCTTTCCACCTCCTCTTCCACAGTGTTTCCTGTGCTCTGAGGGGAAGGGATTGAAGACATCTCATTTGGAGCTAGGAGTTCCAAGGTCTTTCTCTCTCTCCTCTCTCTCTCTCTCTCTCTCTCTCTCTCTCTCTCTCTCTCTCTCTCTCTCTCTCTCTGCATAATGTGTGGCTGTGAGTCTCTATTTTTTCCAACATGTTGCAGAAAGAAACATCTCTGAAGAGGCTAAACAAGTCACTGATCTATAACTGTGAGTCATTTTATCATTACATTTTTTAGACCTGTTGTATTTTGTTTTACTCTAGGGCCATGGGCTGTCTAATCACTGGTTCTTGGTCACCCAAGCAATGTCAGGTATGGGTTCCATCTCACAGAGGGTCTTAATTCAAATCAGATATTGGTTGATTGCTCTCACAAACTTTTGCCACCATTCCCTAAGAAGCTTCTACTATATTAACTTTCCATACTACTCCTCAAAAAGCCCTTAATTTTAGTTGTCTCTTCCTGCATTCTCTCCCTCATTCCCTTCCTCCTCTCAAATTTATCCTACCATTCCACACAAGCTATCCATTCTTAACTATATTATTTCCCTTTTCTAACAAGATCTCTCATCCCCCGACCCACTGTCCCTTACTCTATACCTACCCTCTGTGGTTCTTCAGGTTGAACTAGGTGTTCACTTCTCAGCTGATACCCACATATAAGAGATACATATCACACTGGACAACATGATTTTAATTATTTAATAGAGGATTAGTTACTGGGTCATATTTCTATATACAGAAATATGTATAGTGCTTGCATTATCTCTGGAAACCTCAAAGTCAACTCCTAGTAACAAATTTTTCCCAAAATACCACACTTCCTACACATTCCCAAACTATTCCACCAACTGGGGACCAATCATTTGAATTTAAGCATAAGGCATGCTGTTCTCATTTAAAGCATCACACTTAGTATAGAGAAAAATGTTTTGATTTTATGTAAAGACACATTACTAAATAAGCATATCAGATCTAAAAGTTATACATTTCAGTCTTATGGATAAGGATGTAATATTTCAGCAAGCGCTCAAAATCTATGCCTGACTGTTGCCATGCACCTGTCATGAGGATTGTGACTCACCCTTCAAAACTGTAAAGCCCCAAATAAACTCATTTTTCTATAAGTAGCTATTATTATGATATCTTATCACACCAATAGGAAAGCGGTGAAGACACTAAGTATTAATAGTCTGAGAAACAAATCAGAAAAACCTACTTCTATACTTCCAATCAATACAGAAATTTGTTTACATAGGAATATAACAAAAAAAGATGTAGAAAACTCTACAATGATAATTAGGAAGCATGGAAGAAGGAAACTGAAGTGGATATCATAAAATGAGGAGATTAGGTGTGCTCATGAATTAGCAAATTAATACCAAGAAATTGCAATATTCACAAGAATGATCTATAGATCAATTGTAATTACATTCAAATTTCTAATGATAACCTTCATAGAAATAGAAGAAAATAAACAACAAAAATAAAAAATAAAAACCCACTTTCCGGAAACTTCCTGGAGCTGTCCTGAGCACAATAGACCTGCCTGTCCAACTTTCTCTATTTGCAGATGATATGATGGTTTACCAAAGCAACCCAAAAAAACTATACCAGGGAACACCTACAGCTGATAAACACCTTAAGGTAACTAGCAGGATACAAGATAAACTAAAAAAAAAAACCCAGTAACCCTACTTTATTCAGACAACAAAAGGCTGAGAAAGAAATCAGAGAAACGTCACCCTTTACAATAGCCACAAGCAACATAAAGTATCTTGGGATAATGCTACCAAAGAAGTAAAAGACTTATATAATAAGAATTTTGTGTCTTTAAAGAAAGAAAATAAATAAGATACAATTAAATGGAAAGATCTCCCACACTCTTGGATAGGTAAGATAAACATCATAAAAATGGCAATCTTGCCAAAAGCGACCTACAGATTCAATGCCCATCCCCGACTTTAAACTCTACTACAGAGCTATACTCCTGAAAACAGCCTGGTATTGTTACAAAAACTGGCAATTAGACCAATGGAATCGAATCTAAAATCCTGATACTAACCCACACACCTATCAACACTTGAATTTTGACAAAAAACTTAAAGTATACAATGGGAGGTGGAAAGCATCTTCAACAAATGGTGCTGGCACAACTGGATGCTGGTGTGTAGAAGACTGCAGATAAACCCATGTCTATCGCCACACACAAAACGCAAGTCCAAATGGATGAAAGACCTCAACATAAATCCAGCCACACTGAACTTCTTAGAAGAGAATATGGGAGGTAACCTTGAACATATAGGTCCTGGAGCCTGCTTCATGAACCTAACTCCTGTAGCACAGACACTATAATAGACAATGAATAAATGAGACCTCCACAAACTTAGAAGCTTCTGTAAGGCAAAGGGCACAGTGGACAAGACCAAATGGCAGCCGACAGACTGGGAAAAGATCTTCACCAATCCTACACCTGAAGCAAGGCTGATCTCTAAAATATACAAAAAAACTCAAGAAGTCAGCAAAATACCAAATACCCCTATTAAAAAATGGGGTAGAGAAATAAGAGAGACTCCTCAATAGTTGAAATCAAAAAGGCTGAAAGACACTTAAGAAAGTGCTCAACATCCTTAGCTATCAGGGAAATGCAAATCAAAACAACTTTGAGATAGCATCTTATTCCTGCCAGAATGACTAAAATTAGAAACACCAATGAAAACTTATGTTGGAGGAGCTCCTCCACTGCTGGTGGGAGCGCAAACTTGTACAGCCATTTTAGAGATCACTGTGGTGATTTCTCAGGAAAATTGGAATCAGTCTACCACAGGACCCAGCAATCCCCTATTAGGCATAAACCCAAATGATCCACAACCATGCAACCGAGACATGTGCTCAACCCTATTCATAGCAGTATTATTTGTAATAACAAGAACCTACAAGCATCCTAGTTGCCCCTCACCTGAAGAATGGACTAAGAAGGTCCACATCTACACAATGTAATACTACTCTGTGACAAAAAAACAATGGAATGTTGAAATTTGCAGGCAAGTGGATGGAACTTGAAGAATCCATTCTGAGGAGCTAGCCCAGTCACAAAAAGAGGAACATGGTATGTACGAACTCATTTATGGAATTTAGACATAAAACAAAGATCACCAGCCCATAATTCACACCACCTGAGGAACTAGGATACAAGGAGGATACTAAGAGATTCGTATAAGGTCCCTCAGTAAAGGGGAAGGGACAAGTTCTCCAGCACACATGGGGTTGTGGGTAGCAGTGAGTCGAGAGGGAACTAGGAGAAAGAGAAGGGGAAGACAGGAAATCACATGTGAATAATAAGATTGACTCAGGAGATGGATAGAAGAGGGAGAGGGAGAGATAGAGAGATACAGAGACAAAGACAGAGACAGAGAGACAGTGACAGAGACTATAAAAAGGGAGCCACTATAGGTTTGAAGAGAAAATTGAACCTAAAGAAATGTCCAGAGACCTACGAGACTGACCCCTAGACACTATTTGAGCAATAGTGGAAAGGCTACCATAAATGCTCTTCCTTGATAATGAGTTCAATGACTAACTTATCAACCATAATGGAGCCCTCATCTAGTAGAAGATGGAAACAGAAGCAAACACCCACAACTAAACAATGAGCCGGACTGGAATCCAGATGCAGAGAGGGAGGACAAGACCGGGCTGCAGAAACACATAGAGACAGCTGACCTGAACAAGGAGGAGCTAACGGACCCCAGACTGACAGTTGGGGTCCAGCATGGGACTGACTCAGACCCTCTGAATATGGGTCTCTGCTAAATGACCTGAGCAGTCTAAGGGACCACATACAGTAGAACCAGGATGTTTTCCTGGTGCACAAAATGACTTTGTGGCCCATCCCCAAAGGAGGGATAATCCTTCAACTGAGAGACAGGAGAGAAGTCCTAGTCCCTACTCCAAATGACTTGACAGATTTAGGTTGACCCTTCCTAGAGGGCATCAACCCAAATATGGAGGGTGGCAAGGGAAGCTGATTGGGTGCATGTGAGGGTGGGAGAGATGGAAAGAGGAAGGAAGGTGGTAGAGAGGGAGAGAAGGAGGGAGGGAGAGGGAACTGGGATCTATATGTAAAATAAAATATAAAAGCAAGTAAAGATAAAAAAAGAAAATATATAAAACTCCTAAAATTCCTATAAAAGCATAGAAGACTGTGTGTGAAGTTAATGTTGTCCTGAAGGAAACAAAAGCAGTGTTGACTATATCACAAAAGCTAATTTGAAATCATACTACAGAGTCATATTGGGAAAAAATTCACAGTCCTTGCACAAAAGCAGGCATGTAGACTAACTGAATAGGTTCAATAAAAAACTCATGTAGGTATAGATACATGGTTTTTTGACAAAAGTTTCATAAACATAGCCTCTGTAACAATTATGTAGTGAAAACTAGGTAGTCATATGTGGAACGCTTCTCTCTTATTTTATACAAAATTTTATTCAAAATGATGAATGTCTTTAATATGTGTGTAAAAACTTTGAAAGGAGAATATGAAAATACATTAAGATATAAACATAGATAACAACTTTCTGAATAAGTCTCCAATAGAATGTTTAAGTAGGATTCCATCCCATTCAAAAGCATAGCAACCAATTTACCAGTCTATAGATAACATTCAAAGTGGAGAAATCACTGCCAACTGTTCTTCCAACAGAATATATAACAGTCAATAATATGTAAAGAGGTAAATGGGTTAAACACTGACTTAAAAAATAAGAAATTCTATGAACAAATGAGTCAATAAATGTAACAGATGGTGCACAAGTAGTAGAGAAATCTATACATCCATACCCATCACAGAATACTGTAAATGTAGTTCTTAATTGGTCTAGATAATAAAAATCTGGCATCAGATATAAAGGAAAATGCAGAGAGATCAAAGAGAAGGAGAAAGCCACTGCAACACGTTACCTCCTTCAGGTCCCAGGAGACAATAAACAAATTCCTGTTTCTCTATGTTTATATTCTGATTCTGCCCACTTACATCACATCCTGCCTCTCTGTACAGTCCTACAGATCTCTATGGTTGGCTAGTGGCAAGTTCCATATTCTGATTTTCAGGCAGTCATTATTTTTTACAACCAAGATTCACCAAAGAACACTATGCACATTTTCAACAATAAGGCACATTTGTTCAAATAATAGAAAAATTAATATGGAGTAGTAGTAGAATTGTGTATGATGTTCCCATAACACCTGTGTGTGTGTTCAGTTAAACCAACATTTACATGAATAACATATACCCATATATCCATGTTCACTGTTGCAATGTTCACAAAAGCACCAAGTCATAAAACTTTTCTAGTTTAAGACCAATAAGTAAAAGAAAAACCAAAGTGTGATAATATAATTGTATATTAAATTCTCTAACAAATTCTCTAATAAAATAAAAAATAAATCCCTCCAAGAAAAACAATGCCTTGGAGAAAGCATATAAAAAAAGATAATATCATCTATATGAATTTTTAAAAGATGGATATACATACACAATGAAGTATATTCAGCTATACAATGAATGAATCTATATTATAGTATGAAAATGGATATGGAAATACTGAATAATTGGGACAGTTTAGATAAGCACCATGTTTTCTGTCATTTTTAAAAACAAGTTTTGAAAAGAGAGAAATGTGGAATGGTAATTACTGTAAGTGGAAAGGACCAAGAGAAGAAAATGGATGTTAAATATTAACATTGTACTTTGTATACATATATGAAAATGTTATAATGAATCCATTATGCCTGCAACCATTTACCCTCTTCAGCATCATGGACCATTAACCCTGGGAATAACTGGCTCAAATAAACATTTTTTTCTATATGTCCTCTGATCATGATGTTTTACCACACAGCAAGAGACTAGTCACTAGGACACAAGCTACAACTTTGGAAAGTGGCATTAAAATATACATTCATGACTGTGTCACCTTGGTATTGTATCCAGGGTCAACTTGGTGGATTGGATCAACAACACTGATCTGAAACATTTTAGTGACACAATCAGCAAGCACTAGAGAAGATAAAAATCAAAATCAAATCTAATATGGTCGATGTCTTGGTAATCATGGCAGAGGCAATTCCTGTCTCACTCATAGACAGACTTTGCAAAGATAAATAAGTCTGGCATCAAGCAGCATATTGTAACAGGAGTAGAAGTGTATATTTGGCATTTGTTTTGACAGTGTGTTGCCATGTACACTACAGTATCCAGCCATAAATTCTAACAATTTAGGTAGTACATGCTAATTCTAGGGCTTTATTTCAGTCTCATCACAAAAAGTTTTATTAGTGTGGTGATCACTTACATAAATGACTCAGTTTTAAAGATAACAAAAGTAGAGCTTTCCCCCCTTATATTTTTCAGTCCCAAATAGCAGACCCAATAACTAGTCCATTTCCAATATTCTGTGAGTCAGCCAAGTAGAATAAATTTCATCAAGTACAGCAAGTTGCAGCCTTCCTAGTGCTGCAGCCCTTTAATACTCTTACCCTTGTAGTGGTGACCTCCAACCATAAAATGATTTTAATTGTTACTTCATGACTGCAATTCTGCTACTGTTATAAATCATAATGTAAGCATCTGAAATGCAGGATATCTGATACAAATCCCTGGGAAAGGGTCATTCAACACCCAAGGGTCATGACCCACAGGTTGAAAACTTCTGATCTAGTGGACTGTGACCCAGAACTGTGGAAATGGCCTTAAGTTACATCTACTGAGAATACTCAGTCCTTAAAATGCTTTTAACTCCACATATATTATCCAAATGAAATTTAACACACAACAAGCCACTGGACACCTCAGGTTTCAGTTCATACCAGACTCAAGTATTTAGTCCAAATGTTGAGAGTCAATGACGTTTTCCTAGTCAGTAATTTTGTAGGTAATATAGCCTGGGGTTGAATTTCCCTGGAAGGAAAACAACACTTTTTCTTTCAAGAATACATCCATTAGAACCATTAAAATCAACACCTATTGAGTCATATTACAAATTTTTTTCTGTGAATAAAAACATATCTTATTTCACATGTGGCAATACTATAAATGGAGGGTATAGTAAATGATCAAAATAGTGTTTCATGTGCCATCAATTTCTGCAATGAACTTACAGCCATGATATCTGCAACAGTTCAGTCCATACCAGGAATGACATTAACACCTATTGCAAGGGTCCAAATACTGTTAGAGATTTAATGGGGATTAGAAGAGTACAAACTTTCTTCTTATGAGTACCTCCATTGAGTATTATATAATGGATTTGAATTTTTTTTCTTTCTCTTCCAGACTTCTGTTTTCTCTGTGTTGAATCAACCAAGAAGAGACAGGAAAGCTTTAGGCAGTGTTCCACAGTAACTCTTCTCAGGAGTTAAGAAATATAGGCAACAGTTCTTAGTACATGTAGGATGCATTCCATTGTGGACATGTCATTTAATTTGTGTATAAATGTCTAACATTCTGCATAACTTCCACACTCCTCTGTAGCCTTAGATGCTGCTGAGTCTTGTAGCTAGAGATTTTAGGCATCCATGACTAGCAGAGCCATTATAGTCAAAGTCTATCACTAAACAAAGTTCAACTTACTCAAAGGTTTATATGGCACTGGACAAAGGGCTCTGTTGACAGAAGTTTCTGTCCCACTCAGTCCCGCATCTTTTCAGTGCTAAATAAAGATGGGGAAGCTTATATTAATTATAAACTGATGGCTTAGGCTTCTCGTTGGCGAGCACTCTCTTGATTATTAACAAATTTCTATGAATCTGTGTATCTCCGCATGATCTTGGTTTACCAGTGATGCCTGGGCCTCTTCCTTGACAGCTACATGGTATCTCTGTGACGCTGCCTTCTACCTTTCTCTGTCCCTGTTAGAATTTCCCAAAAGGAGAAATCCCGATTGGCTTTAGAAATCTATTGGCTTTAGACATTAACCAATTAGAGATGAATACATTCAAAAAATAGAGAAGGACATCCCCCATCAGGGCCCAAGACTCCCATGTATAAGTGGTTTCTCGCTGACAACTATGGTTGTTGAGGTTAAGAAAAGGATGGAATTGGAGTTAATCCAGAACAAACTACTCTAAGCTTTAAAAGGACCTGACAATAACATTTGTCTCTGTATGGTACAGTGAGTATTTATGCCTTGTCAGACTGGATGACACATATTTTCAATGGCACTTAAAATTTAAGACAGGAGGTAAAGTCCTAATTGTTCACAGACTATAGTTTAGATTTAGAAAATGTTTTCATTTGGCAATAAAAGTTAAATATTTCCCAGTAAGAATGCTAAGATTTCTTGTTGTTATTATCTTTGTATGACACAGGGTTAATTGGTGTTACTGCCCTGGCTATCCTAGAACACACTCTGTAGACAAGGCTGTCCTCAAACTCACAAAGATCCACCTGCCTCTATTTCCCAAGTGCTGGGATTAAAGTTGCATGCCTCTAAGCCTGGCTGAATGTTAAGATTTTTATGTTCCAATGCTCTTGTTTGGCATGGGAGAAAATTTATTATGGTATTAATCATTACTTGTGAGCTTAGTTAATGCTTCTGTGGCTGTGAAGAGACACCATGACCACAGCAACACTTATAAAAGAAAAACACTTAATTGAGGTAGTGGCTGAAAGTGCAGAGGTTCAATCCATTATCATCATGGTGGGAGAGTGGTGATATACAGACAGACATGGGGGTTACTACATCTTGTTTACATGGCAACAAGAGATGGACTGAGGCAGTGGACATTGCTTGCTCCTATAGGAGACCTCAAAGCCGCACAGTGACATACTTCCTGCAGTAGGGATACAGCTACCCAAGCAAAGCCACACCTCCTAATATTGCCATTCCCTGTGAGCTTAGGGGTGCCCACTCCCTTCAGAATACCACACTTGGTGTGGCAAGATAGGATCATTAGTCTTCTCACAGGCTTTAGATGCTGGGGTTAGCAGGGTATTCACAAAGTGAATAGTGCTCTAAAAATTTATATTGAGATGGCTCAGCTTTTCATTTCTCCATGGGTATATTGCCAGCATGGAATGGTCTAATAGGTAAGTGATTATCTAAATACTGACAAATGACTCATCTTTAGTGCACAGAGGATTATATTTGAACAAAGCCTCCTTGAGTGGGCCAAGAATCCAAAAACACAATGTGAAAGAAACACCTTTGAGGTACTGTTATCTCCAAAAATACCTGAGGTCTAATATGGCACAGGATTCTTGTGCATTGCATGCATTCTTATCTACTCACAACTTGGAACTGGAAAAGTTATGTTTGTGCTGAAGTTTTCAAGAGCTTAGAGAAGATTATGTGGAGGTGCCAGAGTGTGCCTACTACAATATAACATGAAACATACTATACTTCTGCTTTACATGTACAACTATCTCCTCATCTCAAACAAGGGAACAATCAAATTTCCGTTGTAGAGGTTGTAACCTGTAGGTCTTTAGGATCTCTGATGCCCCTGTGCCTTTTTTTTTTTAAACATTTACTCATTATGTTTATAGTGCTCTGCCTCCACATATGCCTGCATGGGAGAAGAGGGGACCAGAGCGCATTACAGAAGGTTGTGAGGTATCATATAGGTCCTGGGAATTGAACCTCTGGAACACCAGCCAGTACACTTAACCTCTCTGTGATCTCTCTAACCGTGCCACTCCTGATCTCACTCCCACCCCAGTTACATCCTACAGTTCTCTGTCTCTCTCCAATAGCTTCAACCATGCTGCTCTCCAGGCTGCTTCTCCTCACACATGACAGATCTTCTCTGGCCACTGAGCTTCAGCAACTATCATCCCTCCACCTGGAATGCACATTCTCCTTGACTGCTGCAAAAGGGCCAGTCTCACTACCTTCACCTTTTGTTTCCCAACTTGAAGGCTCCACGAGGCTCTTCCTGTACACTGTGTTTCTCTGAAAGGAACGTTCTTCCTGCAATTTCATTTCCTTAAAACTGGCCTTCTCTTATTACTTCTCATTATGAAAATGTGTCATATTGACATATGAACTACCTGGCCACTGCACATCCTGGCACTGTAAAAAAAAGCTCCATGAGGATAAGATCTGTTTATCTGCTAGATCTGCTCACTGCTGTGTTGGTAACAGTGATGGGCAGAGCCTACCCAAAGTGCTTATGGGGCTAAGGTAAAACAAATGAACAGAGAATCAGAGGAATCAAGCAAATGAAATTAGACCAGTATCTCTAGGTCTAGCCCTAAAACTATAAATGCAGCTCCCACCAGGGCACGGACTTGCATTTTCTTTCAGTGAGGCAGTGTGTGGTCATCCCCCTGCAATTCTTTCCTAAGAAGAGAGGATCCAGGAAAGGTGAGCTTGAGCATGCTATTTGCCCTTTCCTCAGCACTTGCCAACACAAGGACAATCAGATGCTACAAGGAGTCTGGTCAGGAGCAGGAACTAGATTTATTGCATCAAGAAGGGTCTTATATAGGGTTGAGGTAAGGGGTAGGACTCTTAGGATGGGGCAAACTCCTTAGGATGGGGACATGAAGAGAAAGCGCTATTAATATTCCACCAAGCTAGCAATTAGCCAGGCAGGCTGCAGTCTTATATCAGGCCTTGTTGACTCACTCCCACATGGAGGTTACAGGCAAAAGACAGGTTGAGCTAAGTTCAGGCAGTACCACTAGACCACATGCCCAGGCATATTTAGGCCCAACATCTCTGCATTTTGCTTTTGCAAGAATAGCAGAAACCATGGCCCCTGCCTTAGGTTGGCCCCCATTGGAAATCTCACCCATCACTGGGTACCATGCATCTAGCCAGTAGAGGATCCACTCCATGACCTGTCTTAGGTTGCACCAGCTTATCTTGGATCTTACCCATCATTGCTCAAGTGGAGGGTGGGGGAAGAACGCTTATATGAGGACGGCAAGACAAATGAGGAGCTTGGCTCCTGAGTATGGAGCCTATGATAATGAACTTTGACCTAATGAAATTTTACTGCATCTAGCTGATGGTGGATGAATTGTATGATCTTATTAATCATACAGGGCAGGACAGTGAGGATAAAGAGGGGGATGAGAAAGAAGAGGAAGAGAGGCCCAAACAGGGAGAGAAGGTAGGGTAGGAAGCCATGAAGGCCAGTCCACAGCGGATTGGTCATTTGGTCTCTTTCTTTATCGAAATCAGCCCAATATCTCCGTTCCACTTGCTCTGTTGGGATGGGACAGGGCTTAGTCCTAATACCAGTGCCTGAGCCCATCCCTTCCTGTTCCTCTCCTGCCTTGGGTGTGGCAGGCCACTGACCAAAAGGATAGTCTCAAGGTAGGACTTCCTACTTTGAAAGGTAAGGCAACTGGAGGAATGGCCTAGTGAAACCTTTCCAAGTTCAAAATGATATGAACCCTTGCTCACACCACAATGCTGGTATCCTTGTTAGGACATGAGTCCTATACCAAGGTACCAAGGTGTTTATGTTATAGGAGCTTACCAAAAGTCTAACTGCATGCAGAATACAACAGAATGAAAAACATCAAAGAAAACATGGAAGTTAGCAGAAATGGTCCCTGGAGGACCAGCAAGTATTGGCCGAGCCAAACCATATGATGTAGGAAGGAAAAGAAAAGCTGCTGGTGAGGTGTACTTGTCTCCTGCCATTCTTGAGACCCTCAGACTATAGTGTCACTGCTTGCAAGATGGGGCACATCATGAGATTTGAGGCTTTCTTTCAATGTCTAAGAGATCCTCCATTCCTCCATGTGTGGCCTTAGGTAGACCTCAGGAGCAGGAACAAGAGACACTCTTTCCTTATGAGGCGACATCTGAAGGAGGAGGCCAAACACACACAGTGCTGCTCTCAGAGCACTTCAGAAGGTGGTGAATGACAAGAGAGAACAGAAGAAGAGGACAAAGGACACCACAGTCTTGAGGCAATTTACTGCCATTGTTAGTTCCTCTTTCCAAAAAACGATGGCCCTTCCATGTGGTAGTGTACAGCCTAAGGAACAACTTAGGCAAAGCCACAATTGCCAGCCCTACTCAATCCCTTGTTGCTTGCACTACCCTCTCTGAAAAAAAGAGGTGCACACAACACATCTCCATCAAGGTTGGCTCTGAGTTAATGAAGGTAAGGGTAGCTAATATGCTTAGGAGGGACACAGAAGGTGTCAGTTGCTACAGGCTTTGCAGGGTATCTAAATGACTAAAGAAGGGCAGTTGCCACTTGCCTGGACACTGAATGAAGCCACACCTGTGGGTTTAGGCAGCTGTGACAGAGCATGGACTGCCAAGTTCTCTCTATAGCATGAAGACATGAGGCACAATCATCAGATACCCCATCTCCACAGGAACGCAAGGACTTCCAGCAAGAGGAAGGAGGGTGACATGACTGCTATTCCTGCATTCACCAAGGATCCATTCTCCCAAAGAAAGTGTTTGTCCTATGCCCAGAGCTAGCCTGGAAATCTTACGAATTTACTTGGGGTTCAGATTGTGTCAGACTCTCTGAAATCAGGCCATTCTGGTGGGCAATTTGGTTCCACTGTCCCAATAGCCCCATGAAAAGTCCCTTCAGTGACCCTCCAATGCTTGTCCTTTGTTTCCCAGGTAACCATTGCTACCATGGACAGACAGACAGAAGAATGTTCATGCTGCAGAAGGCTATTCTTCCTAGAATTGCTCCTCCTACAACTACCTCTTTAAGTGTCTCTATCTCCTATACATGAGCCCTCTGGGCCTACCAAGTCTCAGAGCCTCTCTCATCAGTGTCCTTCCTGTGTAACTGACTTTGAGTATCTCTTTTATGCTGCTATGTGTATGTATTCTTCTACTGAGTTATTCTGGGTTCATGAGGGCCAGAAGGGGCCAGAAGGCCTCACTTTGTTTTTCCTCCTTCCCTTCCTCCCTCCATCCCTCCATCCCTCTCTCCCTCCATTCATCCCTCCCTCCCTTCCCAATCCATGTTTCTTCCTTCACTCTGTCCCTCTGCTCATTCTGACCTCTCTCTCATCCTGGCTACCCTCAACCTGTCCCTAGGTAGTCATCTCCTCCTGCCCCCTATTCCACTGCCCATCTGCAGTTTCTTCTCCTCCTCTCCCCAAGACCAGACCAGCTAGTCCCATTCCATTTTTAGATGACTGACTTTGATATGAGCTCACTTCTCTCACAGGCTGAATTGACAGCTGTTCATCCTTCCCTACTCCTCCCACCAAAACACACCCAGCCTTTTCCACAAGGCAAAGTGCTCAGACAGCACGCCTTACATACAGAAATGTGTATTTGTCAGTACAAACAACCATTAGGCTCACTGTGAGCTGCCAACATATTCATATGCCTCTGCATATCTAGAATTTACAACTTTATTACAGGGTTTGTAACTTGGGCTGGGCTGCTTTAGAACTAGCTCTGTAGAACAGTCTGGCCTCCAACCCATAGAGATCTGCCTGCCTGTACCTCCCCAATGGTAGAACTAAAGGCATGTGCCAACACTTCCCTGCTATTCCATGTTTCTTTAAAAGAGTATGCATACATTAGATCTGAATACCTGTTTTTGAAAAAAAAATACTAGTTTGTTTTACCTGTAAATTGTTGTCATTTTTATTTCAATTTTTAAATAAGTTGTGTTACTTTCTCATACACTTCTATGGGTGTGATTCATTGTTCTGTCCTTTCTGTTTAGGCTATGCTGTGGTGCATAGCCTCCATTCTGGAAATAATATTAAATGTTGTAGAAGGGTTTGTTCCAATACACTTCAGTAAAACAAATTAATTTTTTTAATTAATGGGATAATTTTAGTTGGAATTGTCTGACAAATGCAGCAGGTAGTAACCTAGGTACACGGTGTTAAGTACTGAATTATTTCCCCATCAAGTCATATTTTAATCTCAGCAAGCAGCCCATAAGACTGTGATGCTTTATGAAGATGGGTAATAAAGGGAAATTCAATCAAATATATCTGTTCTAACCCTATATAACTGGGATTCTTATAAGAAATTAGAATATAGGGACACTCAGATCAGGGCATCTGAAGTCAGAATTGTAGACCAACACTTAGAATCCAAGAGAAATACCCGAAATAAAAGTTAAAGACTTTATTTACATTTAGGAAGTTCACAATTTTTACAAAATAAGTTATTTGTTGTTTAAGCTACTAAGTCTATGCTATTTGTTAAGTAGTCCTGGCATGCAAATCCACTATTATGTCTCCCAAACCTAAATTTTCCTGTCTTCTATTTTGTATTGTCATTTTCACCCTAGAAACTCAGAACTGTCTAAAAGTTTTGCAGATCAATGCTTTTCCATTCACAGACACTGGGAAAAAGAGTCACTTCATTGTAAAATCTTAAGAAAATTTTTCTTTCAAAATTATTTTGTATCATCACAGGGCATTTGCCTATTATTTTAATAGAGCACCCCAATGCTGTATACAGATATTTCAGATCCATTTTAACTGCTGATTTAAGAACTAAGCACATTTAGCTAACAATATAGATTCATTTAGTTAATATGTTTATCACAATAAAAGCCCACACTGAATTTGGAGGCAATCAACCCACACAAATTGTCTGGGTATTGAAGAACAGAAAAAGGATTGATACTTGTGCTATTGAGGTCACTGACGATATTCATAGCATTCCTGTGTAATTATTTTAAAAGGTAATTGAAAATTTTGCCATTATTCTTGCAAATTTTGTTTCTCTTTTGCAATTCCTAACAATGTACTTATTTAAACTTTTCAATGCCTCATTTTCAAGCTATTATTGTACTTATAGGATTTGTGGTGATGTGTCCTTTTGGCAAGTTCACTTCTGAGGTCTTCAGAGAATTGGATCAGCTCCATTTATGACTATTCTTACACATTCAGAATTTTGAGTTGTCAAACCTCATAAAGGTAGCTACTAGAGTCTAGCATTCTGAGTATTCAGGGTTTCAAAGTTCATATTGTGTTTCAAAGGTCAGGCAGATATGTGCTGCAAAACCTTTGGAAATTTTGTACAAACATAATCTGGAATAACTGATGAGCACAAGCCTACATATCATTTGGCAAATGACATAAAGCCTTTTATTTTATGTTATAATGTATTTCTTCTATTACCATCATAGCTAGAAAACTATTTAATGCCCAATGATGGCCTCATAGACACTAACCACAAAAAGACCCCTTTCCCGAATTTTTCTCTTATCCCACATTTTACTTTCGCCAAACCATATAGTTTTTAGGGTCAATCAAATTATCCTCATGTTCCTTTTTCTTGCCCTTCTACATCTCTTTCTCAAGCTAACTGACATCATCCTGCCATCACTGTTCTTTGCTTTCCACTGTCTACAATTACATGATTATTTTCATTCTTTAAAACAGTTATTGTACCTCTACCAGGCCATAATCCTCATAAGTCTAGAGCAGTTCCTTTATGCTCTATTTTCTAAATTGGACATACATCTGATATATATTCAGTTACATTCTACAGACTAAGTATATATGATGCTTATTGCTTATTGTAACTTTGACATTATGCTGGCCCTGCCCCTTGACAATGAGTGGGACACACACACCTATGTGGCCACATCATAGCTACATCACAATCAGGGCCACGTAAGGACTCAGTATGCATGTGCAAGCATCCCCTTTTCAGCATGTGCCCCCCCCCACTGCTCCTCTCTCTTCTCTGTTCCTGGTTGCCCATCACCTAATCCCACCCCGTTGTTTCACTTCATCAATAAACTCCATGTGGGTGTGTAGAGTCTTGTGTTTCATTGTCTGCCTCAGTAGCAAAAAAGCAATATTTGTTGCTGTGAAACTCACACGTGCTCTCTCTGTAATCTTTCTTGTCACATGCTGGTGGGTGGCCTTCACACTTGCGGATTATGATCCCAAATGACTGCCCGCTTATCATCTACTCTTTTACTGGGAACAAAAACCAACAGTGACTGCAATTCAGTAAGGTACCCCTTCTCCTAGTCAGAATAATAATTTCCTTGAATCCAAAGACAGTTGATCTTCCCGAACCCTTCTGGTGTTCTTGGAAGCAAGGGAGCCACGAGCCTCAGTCTCTGGTGGTTACTGATTACTGCCTTTCAGACTGCAGATTCCTATTGGGTCTTGCCCTTGATGTCATTCTCAGGCTGACAAGCTCCAAGAATGATCTTTGACATATTTGTTTCACCCATGGGAAATAAACCAGCAAAAAACATAAGCACATCCACTTCACTGGGATGTCTGCTAGAAAATATAAAACCCTTTCACTTAATGCCATTCTTTAAGGCACGCAAACTCACTCCCCTCTGTACTAAAAGATGGCCTAGAAACCACATCCATAATAAGTCAAATTGGCAACCTGATGGCCCTCTAGATCCCAAACTTTTATGGGATCTATTCAATCACTGCCAGCAGACAGGTATATGGAAGGAGTTACCACACGTCCAAGCTTTCAACTACCACTCTGCTAAACATTCTCTTTCATCTTCCTCTTCTCCATCTCACGTCCTTCTAGCCATGAAATCTAAACCTGAGGAAACCTCCATTAGCTCAGAACCTGCTGATGAACCTCCACCACTTCATCCTCAACATCCAACTACCCCTTCTGCTCCTTCTCCTCCTACTGGTTGTCCTTCTTCTCCAGCTTCTCCTCCCCAGCTTCTCCTTCTGAATGACAATCTCTCCCACCTACTTTCAACTCATTACCTGCTCTTATGCTCCTACATACCCTCAACCTACCAAAGCCCACCAGGTTACAATTCTCCCTTTGTGAGAAGTGGCCCCTTCAAGGTAATTCTTGCCACTCCAACAGCTGCTCTGCTTGAGGGCCTTCTCTACTGGATTCAACTATCTCACCTCAAACCCTGTACTCCTTCACCTGAAACTCACCCTGCATATACAACTACTGCAACAGAACCTTGTTCCCTTAAGCAAAGGAGGACACTGATATCAACCATCAGAAGAATAGGGATTCATTCCTACAATAACACTGTATGTTAATGGGAACTCCATATGCTTTCCATCCTGTTCTCTGGCTGATCTGACCTCTTCCTTTTTAAATACACCCTGCTCATCAACACACTCTCTACCTATCCCTCAATAACTCATTCAAAATTTCTAATCCAGCCAACTAGCTGTTGTTACAGGAATGCTAGCCAGAAACCATTGATGTTGAGAAACAAAGACCTCCAGAGTAAAGGTAACTAGAAAAATTCCTTAGAGCCTACACTAAAATGGAACAACCAAATAATAAGTTATTAATCCAACTCTGATGGGGTACTGAACACCAAACTATATCACCAAACGATCATAACTGCATTCTCAAAATTAAGGTGACAAAGATATCTGTTGGTTTTAAAATGTTAATGATTCCAGACAAATCATTTCTAACATTGAGTAAACTGCAAATGTGTCTAGATTTATGTTTTCACAAACTCAAAGGATTCTTGTAAGTTCCATGGAGCCCAATTAAACCCACAAAAACAGGTCAGATTCACTCCAGATAAACACTATTAAATTGTTCCCTGATAAGAAGACTCTCTTCCTTCATCTCCATACAACCTTCACCCGCACCCCACCTTACATTCTTCCCCTCAAGTACCAGAAACTAAAAGAAAAGTTTCTTTCTAAACATAATTTTGTCCTCTACTCTACCAACAACTTACCAGGTCTACAGAGGTACCAGAGTTCCATACAACCAGGAATGTGATGAAACAACCAGCTACCCCAGGAGGTGGCAACACCCAAGCATTCTCCACTTCCCCAGAGATGGTCTATGCCCCCAGATCATCAGGAAGTAATCTTGAGAACTTGATCTCCATACTCCATAATCTGCCATGCCTAATTCCTCACCTATGTAATAGTAAGAGGCGGGATTGTTGGAACCATGGTATATACTGACCCTGGCCATGAAAATCGGTGGGATACACATACCTGATGTGGCCACATCATGCATAAATCACTCCTTACATGAATGTGTAAGGACTCAGTGTACATATGAAAGCTTCCACTTTTAAGCAAGTGCTCCTCACTAACTCTCTCTCTCTCTCTCCCTCTCTCTCTCTCTCTCTCTCTCTCTCTCTCTCTCTCTCTTTCTCTCTCTCCCTTTTTGTTTTCTGTTACTGGTTGGCCAACATCTAATACCCTCTTAGATCCCTGCAGCAATAAACTACAACTGGGTGTGTTGAGTCATTTGGTTTGTGTTTCATTGCCCACCACTGTAGCTAAAGCACAACAATGGTATAGTGTGGATTTTTCATATAAACTTAATTTGGAACAAAGCACAGGAATTGTAGTATAAACTTAATCTGGAACAAAACATCTATATTTTCTAGTTACTGGTCTAGCTGTTCCATTCTAAAGCACAGTTATCAGGAGACACATTTAAAGTGATTCTAAAAATAGAGGGAAGGGAATGTTACTGAAAGTTTCCCTGACATTGTCCTATTACATCATTCCAAGTTTATCACATTAATTAGTTTGTTGTACTGGAAAATAAGGACACATGATCACCATGTTTTATTCCTATTAATCTGCCTCAAGAATGACTTGTGTTGTGATCACTGGCCTGAATGTAGACAGCTCAATAGCCCAAAAGACAGAAAGCATAGCCAACTGATAATGTGTTTGTGGAGGTTCCCAATGTGTGTGTACAATTCCTAACAAGGCTACATCTCTCCATGAAGTTGTGTGACAGTCTCTATTAGTCAATGTTCTATTGCGGAGAAGAGATATGGTAAGCATGAAAATTGGAGCTCCCTTAGAGTTTCAGAGATTTGGTTTACTATTGTCATAGCAGGGAGCAGGATGTCCTGCAGGCAGACATGGTAGCTGAGTGTTCTACATCTTGATCTGAAGGCATCAGACAGAGCAAGAGCCAAGGGCCTAGCTTCAGCTTCTAAACCCCAAGGCCCAATCCAGTGACACATTTCCTCCAATAAAGCCATACTTATCCCAACAAGGCCATATCTACATCAAAGTATGCCATTACCTAGGTATTCTGATGTAAGAGCCTGTGGAGGCCATTCTCATTCAAACCACCACATAAACTATCTATTTTAGTATTGTGAGAACCATTACCATATCTATAGCTCATTGCCGATAAACACTTCATTATATAGTATATACCTGCACATAATATATATATATATTGTTGTTGATTTATCTTTATTATGCAACAGAACACCAGACTTTTTATTGAGTTTCATAATTTGTATAACAATGTTTGGTCATTTCCACCACCCATTCCCTTCTCTGATTCTCCTTCTTCCACTAGAACCTCCCTTAAGTGCCCCAGCTACTTGCATGAATTATTTTTGATTGCATCCAAGTAGGTTTAATTACAGTTTTTTGTCCAAACATGGTGAGAGTCAACTTAATAGGGCAAGGTTAATATACCAGTGGCTACACTACTAAATAAAATGATAATCCCTTCTGCAACAATAGTTAACTGCGAAGAGTTAACTTAGAGAGAGGGGTGGGGGCATCTGGATCCCTTCTCCATCCATGAGGAAATATTAATGTATCTGGTATTATATAGATCTTTTGAAGTATACATGATTACAATAGTTTCCTGGTGTCTAGAAAACAGAGCTTGGCACTGTATTGCACCATCCTCTCACTTACCTTCTTGTGTTCTTTCTAGATGTTCCCTGATCCTTGGAGGGGATGATCTAAGTTGAACACACCACAATCAAGTTTGGCATATATGCCGTATGGCCTTTCTCTGACAAAGCAGGAACCTACTAGAAGTATACACAAAGTTAACACTTTAAGATATTAGTATAATAAATAAAACCTACCAAGTCAAATGTCTTTAAATTGAACTAATATATATCTAGATTACAGGGAATAATCAATGCAGTGAAGGTCCTAATAACCATACAGTAAAAATACTCTCAGGAAATAATTCATCTCAAAAAACTATATAGAAGATCACTAAATGAGTCACTACTATTAATTATTAAAATTATTTTACCCAAATGAGTCATCTACAAACTATCTGTTATGAATATGCAGCATTAAACTTGGGTATATAGTTGTCTCTATTGTATGCAGTGTTCGGTTCCTCTAGAAATTTTACATAGAGGTGATGTAACTGCAATATACATTAGTTCTATTTTAGTCTGTTGAGTGACCTATATATTGATATCCATAGTGCCTGTACTAGCATTTGCATCACAAGTATGTAGGGATACTTATCAAACACCAACCAACCCAACATTTTTTTAGCAACATTTGATGTTTTTTGAATTTCTTTCTGGCAGCCATTCAAAGTGACATGTGATGGAATCTCAAGTCATGTAATCAACCTAGATGTCCATTGGGAGATGAATTGGTTAAAAATATACTACACATATACAATGATCTCTTATTTCACTTTTAGAAACAAAATCTCAGCTTTTTTTCCTGGGGTGGCAAGAGTCAGTTCAGATGAAGCTTTGATTCTCACATAGGTGTATACTCGATGTTCTGCTTACTGGAAAAATGTGTAAATGTTCTTTCAACATCTCATCTTTCCATTTTGAAAGACATTTTCAAAATGGACAAAAAACATCACAAATATTGCCCATATGTGTTCTGTTTATAGAAAACTGACTTTAAATACAAGCTGTAGGTATGATAAAAAGAAAATAATGAGGAATAGTGAGAACAACAAGAAGGAGATGGGGTGATGGGGAAATAAAAGAAAACAGGGAGGATAGGGATGACTAGGAATACAATATACTGACATATGTGTAAATATGCCATAATGAAAACAACTGTTTTGTTTGTTCACTTAAAATTATTACAAAAAATGCTAAATAAAAGTACACAATAAAGCTATAATTTTACATTTGTATTATATGTTATATTTTAAGTAAAAATTTTAAGGAAAAAGAGAATGATTATAAAATTATGTAAAGACTACTACTTCCCCAGGAATATGAAACAGTTATTAGTATGTATTCAATAAATAACAGACCTTTAAAATATATTATATGAAATATTCAAGATTAATAGAAATTTTAAATTGAAAATTTTACAATTATGAATGGGAATAGTAACACTTCCAATATGTAATACATAGGGTATTTGGAAACTATGTTTAAGGATTCAAAAATAATCACACATATGCAAATAAATAAGTGAAATTGAACAGTAATTTCAAATTGTAGTTTAAATTTTTCAGATATAAAATACTGTAGCACTGATTATTTCTCTTATTCAGGTTTGTGAAATACTTGAAGAATCATGACAATTTTAAAAAGTGTTTTCCAGAAAGAGGAGAAATAATTCCTTTGATTGCATGAGTATGAGGAAAAAACTATAGAATAATCCATATCATGGAAATAGGCACAAAGAGTCAACTAATCAACTAGCAAAATAAAAATGTGGTTAGATCCAAAGCAGGCTTGTCATCTAACTGACATACTGTGTCCATGTCCCTAATCAAGATTTGATAAACTTGGGGCAACATAAAATGCTGTCATTGAGTAAACCTTTGTAAATGGTAATGCTTTTTTAAATATTTTAATTGTGCCATTCTAAAGGTATCTAAACATGGTTTAAAGTGTTAAAGATGTCACTTGCTTACATTTTTAATTTGCTTAAAGTTTAATGGGAATGTACGGTTTTGTATCATGAGCTAGATTTGAGGGCCAACAAAATGTTGAGCCACACAATATTTTCAATACACTTTTTGACCATACCTATAGGAAGTGAAAATTAAAACATTTGTGGTGTGCTTGGATTTTATACACTATGAGTTGGAACAAGAGATTTATCATCTTAAAAAAGTTATTAAACATGGAAAAGGCACTTGAGAGAATACAATAAAGGGAATAAAGGATGAATATAGTAAAAATAAGTGATATATTTAAACAAAACTACATTATGAATCCTGTTGCTTTGTTTCATAAGTATACACTGATAAAAAAAAATAAGAAGATATGACACAGCTTTAAGAGATCCACATGGTAAATGAAATTCTCAGGCCTTGCCAGGCACTGACAGGATTTGAAATGACTGCTAAGGCATGTTTTTTTTTTTTTTGAAATATCAGGCCCATTATGAAACAAGCATGTCTAAGGTTAATCAGTATTTTTCAAGTCAATCAGTAGGTTGACTATTAAAAATTAGGTCTCTTAGGAGATAGAAATGGACATTCCATTTTTCTCTTTTAATTTTCATGGAGACAGGCACAAAAAGCAAGAACAAAGCTGGTCTCCTAAGGACATCTGTTGAAAAAATACCAAGCTAAGACTAGAAAGGCCTGATGGAGATACTAATTAACATGGTATGTATATAAAGTGGGCCATCTAAAACTCAGAGATTCTGATTTTGTAACCCAAATGAATTTAGTTCGCTAGTTTCCCTGCCTGTCTTGTCCTCCTCATTATCATCAAATCTGGTGACTACATTCTAACTCATGTCCATCCTTAAATAAAAAGTGATTTCTCCCTTTAAATGATCAAGTTACTATTACCTTGCTTCTGTTTATCACCAGTAGTAATGTTAAGGTTTAATTACTCATCAAAACTATCCATTTCCTGCCTTCACACTAGTACTTCATTAAAACTTAACATGCACATGAAATTGCATTCTTTTCATAGTAAATAATTCTAGAAGGATTCCAGTATGAAATTCATATTCCCTTAGTAGCAGGTACTTGAGTTCTTTTCTAGTTTTGTTTTAACCATCATCCGTACATGCAGTAGACCATAGATGTACTCAAATAGAGAATCACATATATGGACAAAAAGAAATATTGATCTCTGTGTGTTATTATTCAAATGAAATCAGAAATTAAGATCCATGTGGTAATTTCTTTAAGGATATTTTTACAAAGACATGCATTGTAAAATATCATTTGCTTTTTAATCTGACAGGAGATTGAAGCAGTCTGGCCAAGATTTCCTCTCTGCCATTTCATTGATAGCCAAACTTCTTTCTCTGGTTTCAAGACTTGATTTTGAACAAACAAGCAACTAAGAAACATGAGTGAGTTTGGTACCTCAAGGGTGAGAATGCTAAGACAAATTAAATATAACCTTCATTCTAATTTGACTGACTGGGTTCAAATTCCTATTTCCTCAGACTCCTTAGATACTTCAGTTCCTCTTGCCTACCCTGCTTGCTGGTCTGCTCTGGAAGAATCAACATCTAAGCTGGCAGAAGCCATCTCAGAGACCACCATTGTACTGGATGATAAGCTCAAAATTAGCAATCTGTCCAACCCATTAGAGAAGGAAAATTCATGCAAGAGAGATAAGTGGTCAAGTGACACTATTGATAATGAACACTTGTGCCTTCATTCATTCCAATGTTGCTGCATTTATGAGAAGACACATGCCTTTGGTGAAAGCTCCTCAGAAAGTGAAAAAGAAAAGAAATGACAACAATCATGATGTTCTGGGCTTGGGGTCATCACAATGGAAGATGCCATGTTCTTTCAGCTACTGTTGCTACTACATCACCTTCAAAAAATCAAGACCCATATGAATCCATTCCTTCCTGCATTAATGACAAAGCCTCATTTTGCTTTTCCTATCCTTGAATCAGACTGCAACACAATATGCCCATGTAACTACTCAGGGATTAAATGGATGGTTGATTCTTTTGTGTTTGTGTGTGGGATGTTCAATCTTTGCCAAATTAAAAAAAAGTAACCATGAAGAAAGGCAGAGGGTGAAATATGGATCATATAGTGTATTTGAAAGCCCTGCCTGGTATCACATAGTTTTGTGTTAACCACACAGGAATCTAGGTTCTCGAAGACATATCTGTTTACTGTTTTATTCTAAGATACTGGGACTATCAGTACCTATCTCCTTCTGGTTATCCCATGGTCATCAAATCAAACTCCACAATTTCTCCAAGTCACCACCTTGTCCACTCAACATTAGTTACTTTTCTCATAGCTGTATCAAAATAACTGACAATGTAACCAGTTTATTTTCACTGATAGTTCTATGGAATACATTCCATCACAGCAGAAAAAACATGGCAAGAGAAATGGAAGAAACATCTGGCACACATGTATAATCCCAGCACCCAAGAGGCAGAGGAAAAAATCTCTGTGAACTTGTGACTAGTCTGGTTTACAAATTAATTCCCAGGACAGCCAGAGCTACAGGGATAAACCCTGTATCAAAAAAAAAAAAAAACAAAAAACAAAAAACAAATACACACAAACAACAACAATAGAAGAAATGAAAGAAGCAGGCAGGTAAATGATAACATTGCATCAGGATTTTAGGAAGCAGCAGGAGATGAACCTCAATAGTTCATGTTCTGTTTTTCATTCAGTCAGGCAGTTAGAATAGGTCTCTCACCTCCATTAACCAAATCACTTAAATCCCTACAAACATGCCCAGAGATTTGTATTGTAGAATATTAAAGATGTGTTACATTTGTTTATGATTGAAACATTTGTTTAATCATTTAAAGATGTGTAGCATTTTTTTCATGTTGAATTTGTTTAGCTCTGTGCAGCTGTGTTTCTTTGCCTGTCCTACACACCTAGTTGGTCTAATAAAGAGCTGAATGGCCAATAGGAAGTCATGAGATAGGACAGAAAGGAGAAGGGGTTAGAGGCACAGAGAATAAATAAAAGATGAGAAGAGGCAAAAGGAGCCTATCCTAGAGTAGAATTGCTTAATTTTGGCTTCTATAGTTCCTCTTCTAGCTAACTGTTCTTGTAAATTGACGTATGTCAATTCAGGACATGGTTTTCCTGCTTAAAATTCCCCCACTGAGAACTTCTCAGGCTACAATGAGATCCTAAACACATAGTGTAGTTAGTCACCAACCACCTAGTAAGGACTTCCTATTGGCTTAAACCCATGTCTCAGCAGTCTTCTCTGGTGTAAACCTCACAACAGAATAAGACTTCCACCATCATAGACTGAACAATTACCAGATATTTTGGCCTTTCCACAGAGACACAGCATTGTTAGGCTAGCCTCAAGTACAGTCTGTAAGCAACCTAATAAATCCATATTTAATATATATAATGGATAATATATATTCAATCTAATAGTTCTGTTCCCTGACTGTAGATACACATACATATAAAGTACTTTGATAATATTACTTCCTATGTCATATCCATTATAAGCTTTACATTAAGAAAGAATTTGTGTCTTCTCTCTTTCATCTCTAATACTTATCCCTATTTTTTCTTATTATAAAATGGTGACTACATTTAGAAAAGCAGGTAGGATAACTGCAGATCTGAACTGCTGTTCCACAGCCAATTCTTCAGTCCCTAGCTCTGTCGCAGGCCACCTACTGTGGTCCCTCTACCACCATCAGCCTCATGTTCCCATCTTCTCCTAAACTGCCTTCCCAATGTATTGCTTTATCCTAGTCCTTAGCTCCAGTAGACACTCTTTGGGGATTGTTAATATCAAAGATTTCAGAAGACCACTGACTAAAATCGTCATGGACACATTGATTAAAGAAAGCTTTTAATTTCATGTACATGGGGTGCCCCCCTCTAAGAGGGGGTTCAATAGGACCAGTCTTGGGAATTAGAAGGTAAGGGCTTTTATAGCTCAGGGGTAGAGATTTCCAAATGGGCCATTTGATTGGTAAATAGGTGGAGTTATGAAAGCAGAATATAAGTATAATAATAACATGTTAGTCATCATATCCTGCTGATACAAAGATATGGTTGAATGGTTATAGGTGCAAGGCTATAGGTTGCCAGATTATAGGTAGTCATAATAAACTTTTGAAACAAAGGCATGGTTGTCAATTCCTAGAACAGGTAGTACAGACACATTTGTAGTTAAGATTATAGATAGCTCATAGCCTAATCCTTGAGAAACAGATTTAATCACAAATAGGAATGGACCTACTTTGTCTCTAATGCAAGATGGATTTCAAGCCCAAGATGGAGGAAGGCTTGTTCGTCAACCCACAGGTCAATCTGACCATGGAAGCAGTTAGGCTAACTGTAGATTTTCTCCTTTCCCTTTTCTCCTTCAAAACCAATCTCCCAGTCTCATCCCAAGATCTACATCAAACACTTGCTGCAGCCTTCCTTCCCCCTCTACCCCCACTCCAGTTCTCTCCCTCATAGCCTCCCCTCTCCTAATCAATGTTTCATCCCAGATATTCTATAACCTGCAGCTATAACCTTGGAGCCTATAGACAACTCTGACCAAGGAAATAGGTTGGCTAACTGCAAATTGTCACCTCTCCCTTCATTCCTCTAAAGACAATCTCCAGTTCCAATCACCCTCAGATCTGTAGCAAAGCAGACCTCCTGCTGTGGTCTCTCCACCTGTCTGAAAAAATTCCTACAAGACTAAGCAGATCTTGGGGCAACACTCTGCTTTCCTTCTTCTCCTCAACCTTCAGCGCCAACTTCATAGTCCATCTCCATTCCTAAATCTTTGATACAAATTCCTGGACTCTCATTTTACCTGGAATCCCCTGGCTCCTTGGCCACTATAAGGATTCAGGAATGATGCTAGCCTGCTCTGTCACCAGACAGAATGCACTCAGGCTACTCTGGTCAGCCCAGGGTTCCATAGTACCAGTCTGAACACAGGTACGGAGGACCACTTTAAAAGCTAGACCTTGCTCACTTAGGCTCTCTTGCCAGCTCTCATTCTGGCTCTTTTTCATCTCTGCTCTCCTCTCTTTCTGGCTCTCTTCCTGCTCTCTCTTCCCAATATTCCCCATGGGCAGACATGACTTTTCCTGTCTCCCTCTTCTGTCCTCTCTGTGACTCTGTCTCTTTACCTCTTTTTTTTTCCTTCCCCCACTCCCCTTTCTAATAAAATTCTCACTTAAGCTCTGTCTTCTACCTGGACTGTTTGTCCCTCTGCCTTGTTCACTCTCACCTGCCATGGAATCCACCATGATACCACATTCAAGGTCCACTAAGTTTCCCTTGAAGCTTTATAATAACATTGATGCCTGTGATTCAGCAGGTTTTCCTGACATTGGCTCCTGTCCACAACTGCTATGTCTGGTAAGCCTGTCCCTCATTCTGTATCTTCCCATAGTTCCATGAATCAGGACTCCTATCGCAACTGTGGTCTCTAGCCTTTAGTCCCTGTCAAAATCCCAGTACTGGGTGACCATGTATCTGTCTGACTCTGGGAACCCTGGCCCCTAATTTGTGCTTGAGGAACCACAAAATCAGCATGTGCCTAACTGATCCACTCTTAGTCTCTAGGATGCTGGAGATTATAGGTTTTGGAATTTTTCTGCCTCTCTCAGAGAAGCTGAGCTCCGTATATCAAACCATGTGCTTCCTCACTGGCACCATACCAGTGATTCATGGTTGGAAATGTGGCCTCTGCAATTTTCACTTGTCTGTTTCCATCCTCTTCACATCATAGCTAAGCCTGTCTCAGGACGGGATCCTCCCTCCAACTGTGAATGTCCCCTTCCAGTGGACATCTTCAGCTCCTGTTCAAAATGTCCCTCTCTGCTCCTGTCCTATCTCTGACAATACATTCATCCTAGGTTGGTGGGTTCCTCTTTTTCATGCAGCTGTGACAACACCCTGTTTCTTGTCTGCCCAGATGCCAGTGGCTCACAGTGGGCTGGCCTGTGGCAACATTTGCTCATGATGGTCTGCGAGTTTTATTTTCTCCCCAAGAATGAGGTTTTTGTGTTTTGTACACTAGCTCCACTCATACTGACTGGTGTATTCGTTTCTTAGACCCAAGAGGGGTCTCTCAGGTTTTGTACTCTAGCACAGTCCATAGATTAGTACATTCATTTCTCAGACCTAGAATAGTCTTTTTCCGATATTGTTCCTCTTGGACTCTAGTGTCCTGTTGCTTTCCCACATCTTTCTGCCTCACTTGTGGAGAAAAAAATCCAGCAAATTTACATCTCAAAATGTTCTAACTACTGACAGACAGTAACGTGTTTATGATAACCACCATCTTGACCATGCAGCCTAGCCGTTGGTCAGCTCACTCCATGCCTAGGCAGAGGGATGGTCTAACCCTCTTATACCAACAAACCCAGCTGCCAGACATAATTCACTTATTTTTGCCTTATTTTTCTTTTTCTCTAATTTCTTTTTTCACTGACTCTGTTTCGAATGGCTTGTTTGTTTAATAGTGTGGCTTTCCAGAGCCTGGTAGGGCACACTAAAACCTTGCATGTTCCATCCACACTGGATCTGCTTTCTTGTTACTGTCAGTTTTAAGTATACTCTGTCTTTTTAATGTCCAGTCTGTTTGCTGCAACATGAGAATAAGAGGTCACACTCTGGTTATTCTCTCTTACTTTTATTCAGTCCTATGTGTATGTGTACATGTAGCTACTGTATAAAAGTGTACACTAACTCTCTACATGTAACTTAATTCAAATGTGACACATCTCAAATATTTCTAAATTGTTTTCTGCTAGGCAGTTGGCACATGTTCCTTTAATCCCAGCACTCAGGAAGCAGATGAAGGTGGATCGTTAGTTGGAGGCCAGCCTGGTCAACAGAGCGAGTTCCAAGACAGGCTTCAAGGCTATATAGAGAAACTCTGTCTCAAAAAAACACAATACCAAATAAAAGCCAACTAAACCAAAACAAAATAAATCAAAAAATCTTTATTACTGCAAACCCCAAAATCAATAAAGACATGGATATTTTTCTCTATAGATACCACTTACCATGTAGATAATATTTGTTGTGAAAGGTCATAAATGCCATTGTAGTGGGAAAAATCTTTGCACATGTACTTTGTTCATGTGTACTGTATTTGGTAAAAATATTTAAAATTTTGCACATTTCTATTTTCTTATACCTGTCACTATGGAAAAGTCACAATAAATTCAGTTCTTAAAACTTATAAGGTTGTAGAATTCTCTAAATTCTGTAAGTTTAATGTGTTCTTATTAAATTAAATCAATTTCTTCTATATTGAAATGAATCCTATCTACCCTGATGTACCAAGCGTGCTATTCATACAAGTCTTTGTTCCCCTAGTTCCCTCCACATATCCTCTTATATCTCTTCTCCCCTCATAGCCAATGCTTTTTTTCCATGTTCTTCCCTATCACAGCAATTTGTTTCCCAAAATTCTCCTATGTTCATGAATTCTTTTTTTTCTTTATTTTCAGTTCAATATACTTAATAAAGGTTGCTTGCATAAGCATGGATGTAAGTGAGGTTACTTACTCAAAGAAAGGCAATTTCTTAGTAGATACTGAACATATGACTATGAGTAACATACACACACACATACATACACACACACACACACACACACACACACACACACACACTATTTATCATTAGCAGTGCCATACATGATAGAATGCTGACAGATGCAGTTTTGTGCAGGTCTTGTGCAATTGATGACCACTTCTGTGAGTTCACAGAAGTAAAATCCATGCCATGATGGGAGATGTCATTCTGTAAATATGTTTCTTTTATGGGTTAATGAATAAAGCACTGTTGGCCTATACAGAAGCAAGATAAGTAGTTCTAGGACACAAGGAGGATTTTGGGAGATGTAGTAGAGAGGAGTCTCAATATGATCTCAAGAGGAGAGGATGAGAGTCTGGCATAGAAATACATATACTGGTAATTATGAGTTAGTATTTAAGACAGAGCTAGAAAATAAAAAGCACTAGTAACAGGCCAACAGATTTATGTAAAATATAGCATCTCTGTGTGCTATTTGGGGCTGATTCAGCCATCGGAACAGGCTGGAGGGAAAGTGCTAATAACAATGCCATGTTCAGCACTTGGATTTTCACAGCATTCTTCTAACTTCTGCCTATTATATTCTTTCAAATCCCTCTTTCCAGATGTTTCCAGGGTTTAGAGAGGCTGACATGGACATCTTATTAAGAGATGAGCTCTCAAAAGGAACTTTCCTTTAGTACTTTGACAACTAGTGATACAGATGCTCTATTTAGGGCTGAGAACTTAGCAGCAACTTAGCTTCAGTCCTTTGAGAGTTACAAATCTCTGCCATTAGCTGTCACCATTGCAAGCAGAAGCTTCTCTGACCAAAGCAAAGAAAAACCACTGATCTATGTGTTCAGCCAGAAATATTTAGAATGCAGTGAGGCAAAATGCCCATAGAGCCAAGCAATAGTAATAATTTGCACACTAACACCTATGACTTCCCAGCCATGGGATTTTTACCAATTTTAAAGTACCTGGCATGAATTCTTTAGGGAAGTGTTTCTCAGCTTCCTAAAGCAACAACCCTAGTGTTGTGGTGACCCAACCATAAAATTATTTTTGTTGGTACTCCATAACTGTAATTTTGCTAGTTATAAATCATAATGTAAATATCTGTGTTTTCTGTTTGCATTAAGTGACCTCTGTGAAAGAGCTGTTTGACCACCCCCTTGCCCCACCAAAGAAGAACTACATACCTTAAATCACATCAGATAGCACTTATTTACCCTCGTAACATGCATGCCACTATTGTACCAGTGGGCACATCTTGCCTAGCTCTGATCACTGTTGAGTAAAACCACAATGATTTTTCTCTCTCAGTAGCCTATGTTGTACCTTTCCAGAACTAAGAAATCTAGCCAAGAGCAAGGAAGCTTCTAGCTCAATTCTAGTCTGATTTACATATGTCCTGCAAATACAATGTGTTTATTTACCTTTTTCTGAGATAGGATTTCACACGATCTTGAACTGGCCTAATATCATGGACTAGGTTGACAATAAGGATCCACAGATCTGCTTATTTCTATATCATAAGTGTTGAAATTATAAATGTGTACCAATGCTACTGGACTAAAAAACAAAGCAAAACAAGGTTTTATTGGTCAAACACAAGTTCTTGTGCTTGCAATGCAAACACTGTACCAATGGAGCTATCCTTTTCCCTGATTTGTACACACAATTTAATGAGTGCTCTTACAATTAATTCATTGACTGACTTTATCATTATTTCTGACTGAATGATGTGATAGAATTATTCCTTATAAAAAGATTATTTTATTGCTTATATATATATTATATATTGGTTACCAGAAATCCTTATCTTTTGCCAATCTAGTGACAAAAAATAATCACCAAATGAGTTTTAGTGTGATTAAACAAGGGAATGGTCTTTCTTCCCAGGCCGTATTTGTGTTTCTTCAGCAGGACTGTCTCAGTGAGTACAAGCATAAAAGTCATTCCCCTTTGAAAAGGCAGAAAAAATAATTTAATTTTGTGGAATGAGGTTGGAAGGGTTTAGCACCTATCTTAGTTTATTTCCTGAGAAAGACTATTCTGACAAAAGAAACTTAAGGTTTGGAATGTCAAAGAAATGTCAAGGCAACAAGAGCTTTAAACATCTGGACACACTGTATCCACAATCAGAAAATGGAGAAGGATAAATACATGCTTCTACTTAACTGCCTTTATCCATTTATATAGCCCAGAATTGCCTGTCTAAAGAATGGTAACACACAGAGTGGATTTTCTACCTGAATACAACCAAACATCCCCACAGCTATGTCGAGAAACCTATCTGGAGTCTTTCAAGTTGACAATTAATATTAATCATCACAGCAAGCAGAGTATTCGCCATCCTTTTCAGAGTATGATCAGACAGGACTCAAACTCCTCTCCTGGGATATCATTAATGCTGATAGGGTAGAATTTTCCTGTCTTATGACTGAAAGAAGCAGGGAAGTATGATAATCCCCTGCTAGATTGGTGCAGAAGGCTGATGGTGAAAGCAGATCTTTCACCTTCCCAGCCACCAATAAGGAATCAAGAAGAGGACAACTTAATCAGCTTCCCTTTCCTCCCTCAAAACAATGTCAGCTCCAACTGAGGACTAGTTTCTCCCTACTCTAGTGAGTTGATATAATTCAATTTTCTGCCTCATAACTCTATGACACATAAAAATTAGAGCAGTTAAATGTTGTTCAACACTACCAACATCAGGAAGCACCTAAACATGATTAGTATCTGTATAAAACAAGAAGATTAAATACAATTCAAATTATCATACCATAACACAAAAAAATGCTCAAGATACAAATGGAAATTAGTCACAACTTGAACAAGTGAAAAACACATATATTGAAAAGATTGCACATATTAGAGTTACTTGATATTTTGTAATCATAAAAAATGTTTCAGTAAATAATTGTAAGCACTATTTTAAAAGACCACACAATTTAAAACAATATGTAAAATAAAGAAAAGTTTAAAGAGATCTTTAAGATGGAAAAATATAGCAAAATGTTGTCTGATTGACAAAATATTGGATGGATTGAAGGGGAAAATGCATATCAACATAAATCACTCAATATAAAAACAATAGAGGCTATACACACTTAAAACAAAAATGAACACAGAAGAGACCCATGGGGATCATCAGACTATTAACAACAAAAGATCTGCCTTTTTAAACTCAAATCTCCAAAGTAGAGACATATGGAAGTCTAAGAAAATAAAAAAAGATGACTAAAAATAGGGTCGATATGTGGTGGACATATTTATAAATTAAAAGTGATAGTACTGCATAAACTATAAAAATCAAATGAGTTTTATACTAGAATACATGACACTCAATCCTCTAGAGTATTAGGCAAATTAAAAATCACTGAGAGGACTGAAATGTATCCCCTATTGACCAATGAAAGAAGGAAAATTTAAATGATATCATATTTTCCATTTGAAACCATGAGGCTCAGTGTGAAAAAACACATTTTTACAAGTACAAAATGTAATTTTTAATCATGAAATTTATATCTGATGTAAGTACATGTTGGGAATTAAGAAGACACAAGACATTCCTCAAAGGAAAAACTTAACACACACACGAAGGGAGAAAATTTACTGCTAATCTACCTCCCTGAAACCTGACACAAAAAATGTATCCCAGACTTGAAAGTTGGCTCAGTGGTTAAAAGCACTAGCTGTTATTCCAGAGGTACAGAGTTCAATTCCCAGCAATCACATGGTGGCTCACAAACATCTATATCATAGAACTGATGTGCTCTTCTTGCACGCAGGTTTATGTACACAGCACTAATATATAGATAAATTAAAATATAGATAAATTATTTAATTAAAAAAGAATTGTATCCAAAAAGAAAAGATATATAATGGAAAACAGCAAAGAAGAAAGTATATTAGAATGAGTATATTAGAATGAGTAAATTAGAATGAGTAAAAATGTAAGCATAATTGATGATGCTTTTCATAGTGAATTGTTTAAATTTTTCTGAACAAACTATAACATCTCATGTACTACTCTGCTTATAGACCAGATTATTATATTTTAAAATTGTGGTGGAAAGGAAAAGTTAAATGGAGGTGAATTTTCTACACAGTATTAAAATGCCAAAATTTTAATATCTTTATTATAACTAGTATAACCTACTAGTTACATAGTGACATAGTGTTGGAGCTGGAGAATAGCTCAGAGGTTAAGAGCACTTGCTGCTCTTGCAGAGGACCCAGGTTCAATTCCCACCACCCACATGTCAGCTCACAATGGTCTATATCTCCAGTCCCAGGGGACCTGACACTTTTGCACCAATGCACAATAAAATAAAGTTAAATAAATTATTAAAAAGTTATATAATGATATAATCAATAACAATATAAATGAATTAAAGATAATTTTAATTATTTAAGCAATACACACTGCAAAAAGAGAGAAAAAGATACATGGAAAAAACATATAAAGTTTAAAATGTCTATGTTATTTTGAGTATAAAATTTAAAACTTTTGGCAGGCAGTGATGGTGCATGCTTCTAATCCCAGCACTCGGGAGGCAGAGTCAAGCAGATCTCTGTGAGTTTGAGGCCAGCCTGGCCTACAGAGGGAGTTCTAGGACTGACTCCAAAACTACACAGAGAACCCCTGTTTTGAAGTATTCCCCCGAAAGCAAACATGGAAGCTATTTCAGTGATTAAGAGACAAAATATACGTATCCATAGGGTAGTAGGAGCTAAGATACAAATTAAAGGCATACAGAATCTGTTCACTTAAGTTATAGCACAAAACTTCCCAAAGCAAGGCAAAGATACGCACATGTACTACCTGAAGGTATTTAAGACACCAAATAGACATGAAAAGTGAAGAACCTCTTCACATCACTTTATACTTTATATGTTATGTCTAAAAAATACACTGGCCTCCCCATATATTTTTGTAGGATGATTGTAAGTTATCTGATTTGCTGATGTTATCTTTCTGCTGTTCTGTTATTTTACTGGGAAGCCTCACCTGAGAGAGAAGGGACCCTGTGCTTAACTCAAGACATTGTATCAGGAATTGCACTAGGATGCTTGAACAGAGCTTCCCCAGTTGGATTGTGTTGGATATTTCTAAGCTCTGATTTGATAACATCACCTATTATTTGCTCTACAAATTGGGATACGCCAGTTGCATCTATTGTCCAACTTTGTCTTCTGTATTTGGGATAAATACAATAACTAAAAGCAACCTGGGGAGTGTGGTAGTTTGAATGTAATTTTCCCCATAATCTCATATGGACTGGCACTTATAAGAGATGTGGCTTTGATGGAGTGGGTGTGGCTTGTTGGAGGAATTGTGTCACTGAAGTTTGGCTTTGAGGTCTCACATGGTCAGGATACATCCAAGGGTCTCAGGTAACTACCTCTTACCTAGAAGATGTAGGACTTTCAGGTACTAGTCCAGCATCATGACCACCTGCCTGCCACCATGCTTTCTGTCATGATAATAGACTGAACCTCTGAAACTATAAGAGAGACAACCCAATTAAATGATTTCATTGTAACAATTGAGGTGGTCATGGTACCTTTTCACAGCCAAAAAAAATCTAACGAAACAGGGAAAAAAAGTGTTTATTCAGCTTACACCTCCCAGGACAAAAGCCAAAAGGCAAGGTAGGAACTCAAGCAGAAAGAGACTCTGGATGCAGGAACTGAAGCAGAGACCATGGAAAACGCCTGCTTAATGTCTTGCTCTTCATGGCTTGCTCAACTTACTTTTTTATACAATTCAAGAACCCCTCCCCAAGAATGGCACTACACATAGAAGGCTGGTCTCTCCCACATTAAGTGAAAGAAATCCCACACAGACTTGCCCACAAGCAATATGATAGAGGCATTTTCTTAGTTGTGTTTACCTCTTCCAAGATGACTAGTTTGTGTCAAGAAGACAATAACCTAAATAAGACACTATTTGATGGTTTTTTGTTATCTGTTGTGTCTATTAACTACTTGTTAATTTTTTTTTTGTGTGTGTGTGTGTGTGCGTGCGTGCGTGCGTGTGTGTGTGTGTGTGTGTGTGTGTGTGTGTGTGTGTACTTAATAAACCCACAGTGGTACATTGAATGAGAAATGTCCCTCACAAGCCCAGGTATTTAAATGCTTAGTACCCGGTGGGTCATATTGTTTGGAAAGGTTATGCAAGTTTCTGGAAGTACATCTTTATGCTAGGAACTACATCACTGGGATCTGGCTTTGATATAGCTCATAGCCTTACCCCACTTGCTGTTTGCTTTCTCTGCTTTATGTTTGTTGTAGAAGATGTGATCTCTCAGCTTGCTGCTATTGCTGGCTGCTTGCTGCCATGCTTTCCTTGACTCTCTTCCATATGATTTTATTTGTCATGTAATTTTATCACAGTAACAAAAATCACAGTAACTGATACATTCACTTACTCCAAACTTAAAGGATAGCTATAACAAATATAGTTTTGGAGTATACAGAGCAATAGATCATAGTTCAAATGGTTTTTAACATATCTTTATATAGTCCATCTAACACATATAGAATATATATTCTTTTCAGAATTCCATTGCTCTTTTTGAAAATATACCACAATTTATGATATGATAACAATAGAAATTATGCTAATGTAGATATTAAATAATAAATTCCTGATTAGTGAGATATTGAAGAAGTAGCAAAAACTCAAATCACATGGAAATTGAAATGTAATAGGACTTTCTCAGTACAGTGAAACCAGTTTTATTGTGTAAGTACAGAGTTATGAGTCATTTAACAGATATAAATAATCAAATGTTGTATCCCAAACTAATGCAAATCAAGCACCATACTA
Source organism: Cricetiscus sungorus (assembly GCA_030556225.1). NCBI lineage: Eukaryota > Metazoa > Chordata > Mammalia > Rodentia > Cricetidae > Cricetiscus > Cricetiscus sungorus. Next base: position 5,750,662 of record JANBXA010000609.1, on the reverse strand, counting down.
CACATAAAGATCTAACATGGTATAAATTAATAAAAAATCTAAATTAATAATGCTATGCAATAATGTAACAAAATGGTTCACTAACAATACAAACATATTGACAAACTCTTAATCAAACTAACCAAAATAAAGATATAGAAGACACAAGCAGATAAAATTAGAAATAAATTAGAAATATTAAAACACATACTTATAAATTCCAGATAATTTTAAGAAATATTTTTGAAAGGCTGTTTTATAATAAATTTAAATATCAAAATGTAAAGATAAAATTTTTTGGAACTATGAGCCCACCAAATTGGAACCAAGTGAATCTGAACTACATAAATGAGTAGGTAGGTAGTTAGGTGTTATGCCAAGTGCATTATAGTGTTTTCACTGTCAGTGACTAGGGTAACAATTGAGCAGGACATGTTTCTTTCTTACCCTTTTAATAAAAATAGATTCTTTACTCACATAATATGTCCAGATTATACTTTCTCCACTTCCACTATTCTCAGTTCTTCTCAAATTCCTCTCCAATATGGGTCCACACTTTTCTGTCTTTCATTAGAAACAAATGAGTTTCTGAGTGATTAAAATAGTATAATATATATATATACACATATGTAATATGAAACTATAATGAAACAAAATAAAAACTGACAGATAAGGTTTGAACAAAACAAAAGAGAGGTGCAGACAAAATCTGAAGAAGAGGCACAAGAAACAGAGACACATTCACTTTAAAATGCAGGAATCTCATAACAACATTAAACTGGAAGCCATGGTGTGTGTGTGTGTGTGTGTGTGTGTGTGTGTGTGTGTGTGTGTGTGAAAATCATAAAGCATGGAAGAAGGAAACTGAAGTTGATATCATAAAATGAAGAGATTATATGTACTCATGAATTAGTAAACTAATACCATGAAATGGCAATATTAGCAAGTATGATCTAAAGATTAATGTAATTACCTTAAAATTTCCAATGATATTCTTAACAGATACAGAAGAAAATAAACAACAAAAAATAAAACTCCTAAAGACTGTGAAGTCAATGTTATCCTGAAGGAAGCAAAAGCAATGTTGACTATATCATGAAAGCTGATTCAAAATCAAACTAAAAAGTCATAGAAGGAAAAAAATTCATGGTCCTCTCACAAAAGCAGGCATGTAGACTAACTGAATAGATTCAATAAACAAACCCATGCAGCCATAGATACCTGACTTTTGGCAAATGGTTCATAAACATAGCCTCTATAACAACTAAATGCTGTGAAATATAGACATATATGGAAGACTTCTGTTTTATTTTATATATAATTTTATTCACAATGATAAATGTCTTTAATATGTATGTAGAAACTTTGAAAGCAGAATAGGAAAATACATTAAGATATACACATAGGCAATAACTTCTGAATTATTCTCCAATAGAATGTTTAAGTAGGATTCCATCCAACTCAAAACATAGCAACCAATTTATAGATAACCACTCTATAAATAACCTTCAAAGTGAGATAAATCTCTGCCAACTGTTCTTCCAACAGAATATATAACTGTCAATAATATGTAAACAGATAAAAGAGTTAAACATTGATTGAAAAATAAGCAATTCTATCAACAAATGGGCCAGTAAATTTAACAGATGGTTCCCAAGAAGTAGAGAAAGCTATAAATCCATATCCATCACAGAAAACTGTAAATGGAGTTCATAAATGGTCTAGATAATAAAAATTTGGCATCAGATATAGAGGAAAATTCTGAGAGATCAGAGAGAAGGAGCAAGACACCACCTTACCTCCTTACTGTCCCAGGAGACAATAAACAAATTCCTGTTTCTCCCTTCTTATATTCCGATTCTGCCCACTTACCTCACTTCCTGCCTCTCTGTACAGACCTCCAGATCTCTATGGATCTCTAGTGGAAAATTCCATTCTCTGACTCTCAGGCAGGATTTATTTGTACAAGCAAGATATCACCACAAAGTACTGATTACACTTTCAACAGTAATGCAAATTAGTTCATATAATATGGAAATCAATATGGACTAATGCTAGAACTATGTATGCTGTCCCCATAATACATGCGTGTGTGAGTGTGTGTGTGTGTGTGTGTGTGTGTGTGTGTTCTAAAGAACCAATATTCCCATGAAGAACACATACCAAAATCTCCCTGTTCATTGTTGCACTGTTCACAAAAGCCAGAACAAATAATTGTCCTAGTTTAAGACCAATAATTAAATGAATAAGGAAATTGTGATAATATATTTTTGTATGAAATTCTCCAACAAATACAAAAATAAAAATAAATTTCACCATGAAAAATAACACCTTGGAGAAATCATATAACAGTGGTAAGATCATCTTTATAAATTTTTAAAAGACAGACAAACATCAATAATGAGGTGTATTCAGCCATTCCACCCCCCACCATACAGTCTTCACTATCTTATTTGTCTTTTCTAACAAGATCTCTCATTCTCTAACCCACAGTAACTTACTCTAGGCCTACCCTCTGTGGTTCTTCAGGTTGTAGCCTAGTTATCATTGACTTCTAAGCTAATAGCCTTATATAAGGGAATGCATATCATATTGGACAAAATGATTTTAACTACTTAATAGAGGATTAGTTTCTGGGTCATATTTCTATATACAAAAGTATGTATAGTACTTGCATTATCTCTGGAGACCTCAAAGTCCACTGCCAGTAACACATTTTCTCCAAAAATTCCATACCTCCTAATCCTTTCCAATCAGTTTCACCAACTGGAGACCAAGCATTTGAGTGTGAGCATGGGGGATGCTGTTCTCATTCAAAGCATCACACTTAGTATAGAGAAAAACATTTTGATTTTATGTACAGCTACAATGCTGAATAAGCTTTTCAGATCTAAAAGTTGTACATTTCTGTCTTATGGATAAGGATATAATATTTCAGCAAACACTCCAAATCTATGCCTGACAGTTGCCATGCACCTGTCATGAGGATTGTGACTCACCCTTCAAAACTCTAAAGCCCCAAATAAACTCACTTTTCTATAAATAGCTATTATTATGATATCTCATCACACCAATAGGAAAGCAGTGAAGACACTAAATACTAACGTTCTGGAAAATAAATCAGAAAAAAGGTTGCATTCATATTTCCAATCAATACAGAAATGTGATTATATAGATATATAACAAAGAAAGGATGTAGAAAATTCTACAATGATAATTATAAAGCATGGAAGAAGGAAACTCAAGTGGATAGCATAAAATAAAGAGATTATGAGTGTTCATGAGTTAGCAAATTAATACCATGAAGTGGCAATATTCACAAGTATGACCTATAGATTGAATGTAATTACCATCAAATTTCCAATGATATCCTTCACAGAAATAGAAGAAAATAAACAACAACAACAAATCCACCTTCAGGAAACTTTCTGGAGGTGTTCTGAGCACACGAAACCTGCCTATCCATGCTACAATAACCGGAATCCTCACATGCCTGATCTCTGACCCCCAATGCCAGACCTCTACTGAAGTTCCAGGCTCCTCAGATATCCGCCTATTCACTCAGGGCAATCATGAGTCCCTGCGGGCCGGATCCTTGACCTCCATCACCAGAAATCTGCTTAAGAGGCCTTAGCTGGAGAGTGCCAGGCTCCTTTAGATCTGCCTATCTGCACAAGAACATCCTGTGCCCCAGCCTATGGGACCTTTGACACTCATCGCTGGGCCTCTGCTGAAACCTGATTTTGACCCCCATCCCTGGGTCCCTGCATGAAGAGATCTCCTAGAGAGCTTGGACCACCCAGAGCTACAACATCGAACTTCTGATCCCCATAAGCCCTCTGGGCTAGTACCAGAAAAAGAGAGAGAGAGAGAGAGAGAGAGAGAGAGAGAGAGAGAGAGAGAGAGAGAGAGAGAGAGAGAGAGAGAGAGAGAGAGAGAGAGAGAGAGAGAGAGAGAGAGAGAGAGAGAGAGAGAGAGAGAGAGAGAGAGAGAGAGAGAGAGAGAGAGAGAGAGAGAGATGCTTTTCTGCGCCTACTGGAATGGCAAGATGGCAATACAAGAAAACACCTGACAATAGAAAAACAAGTATGACATCACCAGAATCTAGGAACTCTACACCAACCAGATCTGAACACCCCAAAGCAGATGAAGCAGATGAAAATGACTTAAAAAATATCTTCATAAAAATGAAAGAGGCTCTCAAAGACAATATGAGAAAATCCCTTAAAGAAATACAAGAAAAAACACAAAAATTAGAAGAAATGAAAAAATATCTTCAAGAAAGTTGGAAAGCCAAGAAAAAACAATTAAACAGATGAAGGAATGGGTTCAAGTCTTTAAAACTGAAATAGAGATAATAAAGAAAACACAAACTGAAGGAATGTTGGAAATAGAAAAACTGGGCAAACGATTGGGAACTATAGACACAAGCATAACCAAGAGAATACAAGAAATGGAAGAGAGAATCTCAGGAACTGAAGATAAACTAGAGGAAATAGATCCATCAACCAAAGAAAATCATAAATCCAACAAATCCTTAACTCAAAACATCCAGGATATGTGGGATACCATGAAATGGCCAAACCTAAGAAAAATAGGCATAGAGCAAAGAAAAAGGAGCCCAGCTCAAAGGAGCAAAAAACATATTCAACAAAATTATTGAAGAAAATTTTCCCAATAAGAAGTAGGGCATGCCCATTCAAGTACAAGAAGCATACTGAAAACCAAATAGACTGGACCAAAGAAAAAAGATCCCTCAACACATAATAATCAAAACAATCTGATGGAAGATGTCATTCTGTAAATATGTGTCTCATATTGGTTAATGAATAAAGCACTGTTGACCAATAGGAAAGAAAAATAGGCTAGACTAGGAGACAAGGAGGAGAGGGGAAGTAGTAGGGAGGAGATACAAGATGGAGGACAAAAAGAGCAAAAAGCCAGTCTCTCTCTCTCTCTCTCTCTCTCTCTCTCTCTCTCTCTCTCTCTCTCTCTCTCTGGTAAGATAAGACCATGTGGAAGTGCTTAGATTAATAAAAATGGGTTATTATTTAAGCTAGTCGATAAGAAACTTGTAAATGGCCAAGAGAATTATATCTAATGCAGTGTCTCTGTGTGTTATTTGGGGCAGGCATGGCAGTGGGACCAGACGGCTGAAAAACACACTCTTAACAAAATGGCACCCAACGTGGACCTGAGAAATTCCACATAAAACTTAGCAAAAGCTTAAGAAAGGGTTTTAGAAACAAAAGAACAAAGACAAGCAAGACTTCTTGGTAACAGCATTTTTCTCAGTTGGACTCTGATTTGCTAGAGAGAAGTAGAGACTTATATGGCTCCTTTAAGGGAGGTTTCCTGACTCAGCATAAGTGGCAAAAAAACTGCAATGTTTTTAAAGAGCTCTGCTGACAACTTACTGGTGTATATGAGAGCTGGCAATGGCAGTGACCACATCTCCAAGCCAGCAACATGCTGCTGGATGGCAGCTTAGACCAAGGCAGGGAGCACAGCTCTCAGTTCTGATGGTAAAAGTACCAGACGACATCTTTGATAGACTGTGGCTAACACAGCTATAACTTTCATTTTAACAATTTTTTTTTACCAGATAAAACACTTGTGGCCAGCAAAAGATAAAGATTTACAGGAAAGATAGATTCAGACTAAGAAAAACTTCTAAAGGTTAAGAGTGTGTTTTAAAATATACATAAACATGGGAGAGAAAAAGAAAAAGGATAAAATTGTTTAAAAAAGAATAAAAAGACAGAGGTATCTGGGTGTGGTGGCACACCCCTTTAATTCCAGAATTTAGGGGACAGAGGCAACCAGATCTCTGTGATTTCAAAGTAGACCTGGTATGCAGAGATAATTCCAGGACAGATAAAAGTTACACAGAGAAATCCTGTCTCAAAATATGAAAAAACAGAAGTAGAAGAAATAGAGTTAAAAAAAAGCCACTTAAAGATGGGAAATACAAAAAGATTTCAATACTATATGCTGTTCTGTTATCTTTAAATTATTTAACTGCTGAAGAAATAGCAACAACTGTCAAAACAACTGCTGCATTATTAATCCAATTTATATCTTTTAAAAATGCTTTGACTCCAAAATTTAACTCTAAGGACAGGTTACTGGGTGAAAGGATTTCTATTTTTTTTCCACAAAAAATGAAAAGTTGTGGATTCCTTCCAGGCTAACATGTTTTGATCAAGGAAGACCCCCTGAAACAGTGACCCAGGTGATCCAACATTAAAAGCAGTTGGGACAAGCCAGGCTTGCAGACTACAGCCAGGTTTTCTTAGGATCCCCCAGGACAGCACCCCCTACCAGCAGGAAGCAGTTTGGAAAGAACACCACACAAATTCCCAAATGTTATTTATAAATGTTTGTTTTCATTTATGTGGACTTGGTTATAAAGTGTTAATGACCACAACCAATCTTTTTTAAAGGGAATTATGGTATAGATATGAATATTTTGTAAGGGAATTATGGTATAAATATGAATACTTTGTTTGGAATGGATTTTCATTTATTGATACAATTTAAGGTCAATTTTGTAATATGTATAATTCTCCTCTTGTTTAGGTATTGTGTTTATATAGCTCATTTAGAAATGTAAAGTATAAATCAGTACAGATTATAGATAATTACCTATGATAGTCAAAACTTAGAGTTAAGTTAGTTAGGTTTTCAAGATGTATTTGAGATGAATCAGCTTTTTTTGAACCTTTCAAAGACGTACAGAATATGGAATTTAAACTGGTTTAGGGTTTTTCTTAACATTGAGGCACAACTGCTCCTGGCAACACCACCTGTGTAAGAAAGGAAGATGGACCTTGAAGAACCTCATTATGGAGTTTGCTTTCAATGTGGCAAGACTAGCCATTTGAGCAATATAATGTTCTTGTCCAGACTGTTCACTTCATGCTGTATAAACTGGATATGCAGGACCCCAAGAAAGTGACTGCTGATACATGAAGAGCATTGTTATAGGGTTCCTGCTTCATGGAAAAGTCTGCAGGACACAGAGAAATGACAAACTGCCAATACAGATGGACAGGTTAAAGTTTCATGCTTTGCTGAGGAGTCTGCCAGAAATATTATGGCCTAGAGGCTGAAGATGAAACATTACAGAAGAATTTGGGTGACTGACCAGCCAGTGAGTTGTCGCTGTCATTTCTAGAGTTTATATACTATTTTTCTGTGGTCTTTGATGGAGTTGAAGACAGACAGTTATGGTTATAGATTTTCTTAGTTAGGATTAAAGATAAATTGCATATAGGACTTTAGACTCAAAAGATAAGATAGATGATAGAATATTTGGTTTAAATCTTCCTAATGTTTAAAGACTAAACATTGTAAGCAGTGGTTCTCATTTGATAACAGTTTTGTCATATATTTTACTATGTTAAAGTTAAACCCCTTCTTTTCACTTAGACAGAAAAGAGTAAATGATGGGAGACGTCATTCTGTAAGTATGTTCCTCTTATTGGTTAATGAATAAACCACTGTTGGCCAATAGGAAACAAAGATAGGCTGGACTAGGAGACAAAAGGGAGAGAGGAAGTAGTGGAGAGGAGATCCAAGATGGAGGACAGAAAGAACAGAAAGCCAATCTCTCTCCGGGGTGATAAGACCAAGTGGAAGTACTTAGATTAATAAAAATTGGTTAATATTTAAGCAGAGCTAGCCGATATGAAACTAGTAACTGGCCAACAGATTTATATCTAATGTAGCATCTCTGTGTGCTATTTGGAGCAGGCATGGTGGTGAGACAAGTCTGGCAGAAAAACCTACTCCTAACAACAACTAACATACAGAATAAAGAAAGAATATTAACAAGAGCAACGGAAAAAGGCCAGGTAACGTATAAAGGCAAACCTATCAAAATTACACCATACTTCTCCATAGAAACTCTCAAGGCCAGAAGGTTCTGGATAGATGTTCAATAAGTACTAAGAGTCCATGGATACTAGCCCAGGCTAGTATACCATGCAAACTCTCAATAACTTTAGACTGAGACAACAAGATATTTAATGACAATGCCAGATTTTCACAGTATGTATCTCCAAATCCAGCCCTTCAGAATGTTCTGGGAGGAAAATTCCAACCCAAAGAAGTTAACTATGCTCACAAATACATAGGCAATAGATAATCCCACTCCACAATGACCAAAGGGTAAAGCAGCACAAATATATTCACAATACCACTGCCAACAACAAATCTAAAACAAACAAGCATTAACAATATATGGTCTTTAATTACTCTCAACATTAATGGTCTTGTTTATAAAAAGACACAGGATAACACAATGGATGTGAAGAAATAATCCATACTTCTGATACATACAATAAACACATCTAAGCTTCAAAAATAGACATTACCTCAAAGTAAAGGACTGGGAAAAGATCTCCCAATCAAATGAACCCAAGAAGCAAGCAGGTGTGGCTATCCTAATACCTGACAAGTTAGATTTCAAATCAAAATTAGTCAAAAGAGATGAAGATGGCCATTTCACATTCATCACAAGAGAAATCCATCAGCTCAAAGTTACAATTCTGAACATTTATGCCCCAAATACAAAGGCACCCAGATTCGTAAAAGAAACACTACTAGAATTCAAAACTCACATAAAACCTCACACTTCAACACTCCACTCTCATCACCAGACAGGAACACCAGTCAGAAACTTAACAAAGAAACAAAAGCACTAACAAAAGTTATGTCTCAATTTTGTTTAACAGACATCTATAGAACATTCCATCCAAACACAAAATAATATACCTTCTTCTCTGCTCCACATGGAATGTTCTCTAAAATCTACCACATACTAGGTGGCATAACAAACCTCAACAGATACAAAAGAATTGGAATAGTCCCCTGTGTCTTATCAGACCACCATGCTTTAAAGTTGGAATTCAACAACACAAATCGCAGAAACCCTACAAACTCATGGAGACTGAACAATATGCAATTGCACCATACCTGGGTCAAAGAAGAAATAAAGAAAGAAATTAAGGACTTCCTAATATTCAACGAGAATGGGGACACAACATACCTGAACTTATGGGACACCTTGAAAGCAATGCTACAAGGAAAAGCATTGCACTAAGTGCCCATATGAAGACAACGGAGGATAATCAATTAAAGAGTTAATGGCACAAGTGAAAGCCTGAGAACAAAAAGAAGCAAAAACACCCCACAGTAGTAGATGTCAGGAAATAATAAGTAGTAGATGTCAGAAAATTAATGAAGTAGAAACCAGGAAAACAATACAAGAAATCAATGTGACAAAGAGTTGGTTTTTCGAGAAAATCAACAATATTGACAAACCTTTATCCAACCTAACAAAAAAGCAGAGAGAGAACATGCAAATTAACAAAATCAGAAATGAAAAGGGGAACAAAACAATGGACACAGAGGAAATCAAGACAATATTCAGGTCATACATTGAAAACTTGTACTCCACAAAATTTGAAAACTCAAGGAAATGGACGAATTTCTGGTTCACTATCACTTACCAAAATTAAATCAAGAACCGACAACCAACTTAAATGCCTTCAAACCAAAAAAAAGCCCAGGGCCCAGTGCAGAATTCTACCAGAAATTCAAGGAAGAGATAATACCAATAGTCCTCAAATTGTTCCACAAATAGAAACAGACGGTTCATTATCAAACTCTTTTTATGACGCTACAATCACCTTAGTACCCAAGCCAAACAAAGACATAACTAAGAAAGAAAACTACACACCAATATCACTCATGAACATTGATGCAAAAATACTCAATAAAACACTGGCCAACCAAAACCAATACTATATCAGAGAAATCATCCACTATGACCAAGTAGGCTTCATCCTACTTGATTGATGGGATGGCTTGTTGCAGGGATGGCTACCATACGAAAATCTATCAATGCGATCCACAATATAAACAAACTGAAAAAGAAAAACCACAAGAACATCTTGCTAATTGCTGAAAAAGCCTTCCACAAAATTCAACACCCTTTCATGATAAAGGTCTTGGAATGATCAGGGATAACAGGAACATACCTAAATATAATAAAAGCAATATACAAAAAACAACAGCCAACATCAAACTGAATGGAGAAAAGCCAAATGCAATTCCTCTAAAATCAGGAACAAGACAAAGCTACCCTCTCCATATCTCTTCAACATTGTACTTTAAGTTCTAGCTAAAGCAATAAGACAACAAAAGGATATCAAGGGGATACAAATTGGAAAGTAAGAAGTACAACATTCTCTAATTGCAGATGATATGATAATTTACATAATTGACCCAGAGAACTCCTACAGCTGACAAACACCTTAAGCAGACAAGCAGGATACAAGATAAACCCAAATAAATCAGAAGCCCTACTTTATTCACAGAACAAAAAGGCTGAGAAAGAAATCAGAGAAACATCACCCTTTACAATAGCCACAAACAATATAAAGTATCTTTGGGTAATGCTACCAAAGAAAAGAAAGACCTATATAATAAGAACTTTGTATCTTTAAAGAAAGAAATTAAATAAGATACCAGAAAATGGAAAGATCTCCCATGCTCTTGGATACATAGAATAAACATAGTAAAAATGACAAAAGCAACCTACAGATTCAATGCAATCCCCATTAAAATCCAAGCACAATTCTTCACTGACCTTGAAAGGATAATAATCAACATATGTGGAAAAACGAAAGACCCAGGATAGCCAAAACAACCCTGTACAATAAAGGAACTTCAAGAGGTATCACCATCCCCGACTTAAAGCTCTACTACAGAGCTGTAGTCCTGAAAACACATGGAATTGGCACAAAAAATAGACAAGTAGACCAATGGAATTGAACCTACAATACTGATATCAACACACACACACCTACAAACACTTGATTTTTGACAAAATAACTGAAAGTATACAATGGGAGGAGGAAAGCCTCTTCAATAAATGGTGCTGGCACAGCTGGATTCTGGTGTGGAGAAGATTGCAGACAGACCCATGTCTATCGCCATGCACAAAACACAAGTCAAAATGGATCAAAGACATCAACATAAATCTAGCCACACAGAACCTCTTAGAAGACAAAGTGTGAGGTACCCTTGAACAATTTGGTCCTGGAGTCTGCTTCCTGAAAATAACTCCAGTAGCACAGACACTGTGATAGACAATTAATAAATGAGACCTGCACATACTTAAAAGCTTCTGTAAGGCAAAGGACACAGTTGACAAGAACAAATGGAAGCCTGAAGACTAGGAAAAGATCTTCAACAATCCTACATCTGACACAAGGCTGATCTCTAAATATACAAAGAACTCAAGGAACTAGTCAACAAAATACCAAAAAAAACCCTATTATTAACTGGGGTACAGAATTGAACAATAGTGAATATCAAAAACACTGAAAGACACTTAAGAAAGGGCTCAACATCCTTAGCTATCAGAAAATCCAAATCAAAACAACTTTGAGATACCACCATACTCCTTACAGAATGGTTAAAATTAGAAACACCAATAAAAACTTACGCTGGAGAGGATGTGGAGAAAGGGGTACTCTCCTCCACTGCTAGTGGGAGTGCAAACGAATAGAACAATTTTGGAGATCAGTATGGTAATTTCTCAGGAAAATGGGAAACAGTCTACCACAGGACCCAGAAGTCCCATTCTTAGGCATATACCCAAGTGTTCCACAACCATGCAAACAAGACATGTGCTCAGTTATGTTCATAGCAGCATTATTTGTGATAACAAGAACCTGGAAGCAACCTAGATGTGCCTTAGCGGAAGAATGAATAAAGAAAATATGGCACATTGACACAATGAAATACTACTCTGTGAAAAAAAAAACAATGGAATCTTCAAATTCACAGGCAAGTGGATGGAATTTGAAGAAACCATCCTGAATGAGGTAACCCAGTCAGAAATTGAGGAACATGGTAGGTACTCGCTCATATATGGATTTTAGATCTAGAGCAAAATATCACCAGCGTATAATTCACACCAACAGAGGAACTGGGATACAAAGTGTATTCTAAGATTCATATATGGTCCCTCACAAAAGGGGAAAGGGACAAGCCCCCCCCAGAGTACACGGGAATTGGGGGGCATTGAATGGAGAGAGAACTAGGAGAAAGAGGTGAGGATAGGAAAGCACGTGCATGTGCCTAGGAAGACTGAGTCAAGTTAGAAATAGAAAACAGGAGAGAGAGAGAGTTGGTTTGAAGAGAAATCTGAACCTAAAGAAAGGTCTAGAGACCTACAAGACTGACACCAACTAACAATTTGAGCAACTGTGGACAGGCTACCATAAATGTCCTTCCCTGATAGTGAGATCATCAACTAAATTTTCTACCATCACGGAGCCCTCATATAGTACCTGTTGGAAACAGAAGCAAACACCCATAACTGAGTTGAACTAGAATCCAGATGGAGAGAGAGTGAACAAGACCAGGTTGCAGAAACGCACAAAGACAGCTGACCTGAACAAGGAAGAGCTAATGGACCCCCAGACTGATAGCTGGGAACCCAGCATGGGACTGACTCAGACCCCCTGAACATAAGTCTCAGCTAGAAGGACTGAGCAGTCTAGGGGACCTCAGACAGTGGAAGCAGGATGTATTACTGGTGCACAAAAGGACCTTGGGGACACATTCCCCCATGGAGGGATACTCCCTTAACCTAGAGACAGGAGAGAAATCCTAGTCCCTACTACAAATGACTTGACATATTTACATGACCCCACCTGGATAGCATAGCCCTACATCTGTAATGGGAGTGAGGGAATGGGAGAGGAAGGTGGTCAGGGTGCATGTGAGGAGGGAAATAGGGTAAGACTGAGGGATGGAGGGAGAGAGGGAAGGGTGAAGGGAGGGAAGGAAGGAGGAAGGGAAGGAGAAGAAACTGGGATCAACATGTAAACTTTTTAAATTGTATTATTAATATAAAAAAAAATGACAGCCAAAAAAATTATGTCTACTGAGAATACTTAGTTCTCAAAATGCTTTGACACTACATATATGATCCCAGTGAAATTTAACATACACAACAAGACAATAGACACCCTCAGGTTTCAGTTCATACCAGACTCAAGTATTTACTCCAAATGGTGTAAGTCAATGATTTTCACTTAGTCAGTAGTTTTGTAGATAATACAGCCAGGGGCTGAATTTCCCTGGAGGGGACACCAAACACCTTTTCTTTCAAGAAAACATCCACAAGGGCCATTAAAATTGACACCTATTGAATCATATTACAGCTTTTGTTCTGTGACTGAAATCATACCTTAATTTACAAGTGACAATAGTATAAAAAGGAGGGTATTGTAAATGATAAAAAAAAACAGTCTTTAGTGCCATCAAATTCTGAAATGGATGTAGAGCCATGATTTCTGCAACACTTCAGTCCATAGCAGGAATGACATTGACCCTATTACAAGGGTCCAGATCCTGTTATAGAATTGATGGGTCTTAGAAGAAGAGTACAAACATTCTTCTTAGTATGAGTGTCTCCATTGAGTATTATATAAAGTATTTGATTTTTTTTTCTTATTCTCTTCCTGACCTTCTGTTTTCTTTGTGTTGAATCAACCAAGAAGAGACAGGAAGGCTTTAAACAATGTTCCACATCACTCTTCTCCTGGGTCAAGAAATACAGGCAACAGTTCTTAGCACATGTAGGATGCATTCTGATGTGGACATGTCATTTAATATATATATAAATGTCTAACATCATGCACACATTCCACAAGCCTCCTGTAGCCTTTGACACTGCTGAGCCTGGTAGCTACAGATTTGGGGCATCCATGACTAACAGAGCCATTATAGTCAAAGTCTATCACTAAACAAAGTCCAACCTACTCAAAGGTTTATATGGTATTGAACAAAGGGCCCTGTTGGCAGAAGTTTCTGTCCCACTCAGTCCCACATCTGTTCAGTCCAAAATAAAGACACAGAAGCTTATATTAAGTGTAAACTGGCCAATGGCTTAGGCTTCTCAATGGCTAGCTCTCTCTTGATTACTAACAAGTTTCTAATCATCTGTGTATCTCCACATGATCTTGGGTTACTGGTGATGCCAAGGCCTCTTCCTTGGCAGGTACATGGCATTTCCTGAGTCTGCCTACTACTTTTCTCTATCCTTGTTTGAATTTTCCACCTGGAGAAATCCTTTCTGTTCATTGGCTGAATAGAGAAGGACATTCCTCATCAGCCCAAGGCTCTAATTTATAAGTGGTTTCCCCCTGACAACTACTGTGCTTAAGGTTAAGAAAAGAATGGAATTGGAGGTAATCCAGAACAAACTGCTCTAAGCCTTAAAAGGACCTGACAATAACTTTTGTCTCTGTATGGTATAATGAAGACTTATGCCTTGTCAAACTGAACTACATGTATTTTTAAAGGCACATGCAATTTTAGAGAGGAGGTAAAGTCGTAATTGTTCACAGCCTTTAGTTTAGCTGTAGAAAAGGTTTTCATTCAGCAACAATAGCTAAATATTTCCCAGTAAGAATGCTAAGATTTCTTCTTGTTGTTATCATTGTATGACACAGGGTTACTCTGTGTTACAGCCCTGGCTGTCTTGGAAAATGCTCTGCAGACCAGGCTGGCTTTGAACTCACAGAGATCCACCTGCATCTATTTCCCAAGTTAAAGATGCATGCCTCTGAGCCTGGCTGAATGTTAACATTTTTACCTTCCAATGCTCTTGGTTGTCACGGCAGAAAATTTATTAGAGGTATTGAGCAATACTTGGTGTCTTAGTTAAGGCTTTTGTGGCTGTGAAGAGACACCATGACCACAACTATTATAAAGGGAAAACACTTAATTGAGGTGGTGGCTGACAGTGCAGAGGTTCAGTCCATTATCATCATGGTGGGAGAGTGCTGATATGCAGACAGACCTGGGAGTGACTACATCTTGATCACAAGGCAACAGGAGATGGACTGAGGCAGTGGGCATGGCTTGCTCCTATAGGAGACCTCAAAGCCACACAGTGACATATTTCCTCCAGTAAGGATACAGCTACCCCAGCAAAGCCACACCTCCTAATATTGCCACTCCCCATAAGCTTATGGGTGTCCACTCCCTTCAGACTACCACACTTGTGGTAGCAAGATAATTAATCTTCTCACAGGTTTTAGGCCCTAGGGTTATCAGGGTATTTAAAAAGTGCATACTGCTCCAGATAATTTATATTGAGGTGGCTCAATTTTTCATTTCCCCATGGGTGTATTGCCAGCATGGAATGCTCTGCTGGGTAAGAACTCATCTACAGTTCTAGTCCCCTCCCAGAGATCTGCCTATCTCTGTAGGTCTATCCTGAGTTCCTGCAGGGGGCTGGATCATTGACTCCATCGCAGGACCTCTCCTAAAGAGGCCCTACTCAGCTGGAGAGTGCCAGCTAGACCTGCCTATCAGTGTGGAAACATCCTGAGTATCAGCCCAACCTTTGTCCCTGTCACCAGGCCTTGGCTACAGGTGAGTTTGTGTCTAATCCCTCTGGAGCTGCTGATTCTCCCCTACACCCTCCCCAGGAAATCACTGGGTAGGTCCTAGATCTCCCTGCCCCTACATCCTGTCCCCATAGAGAGTGCTCTTGGAGCTCCTATATACCCCCACACACCACCACCTAGAGCCTGCCCTCCCCCGGTGCTCTTCCCTACCCTGCTCACTGTCCCACTACTATGGTTGAGCACTGACAAAGTGGGTTGAGCCAAATATCCAGCCACCTTCGGGGAAATTCCTGGAGCCTATCTGAGCACAATAGGCCAGCCTATCCACGTGGGACCACCGATAATTTTCAACTGCCTGGTCTCTGACCCCCCCACACCGGTCTTCTACTGGAGTTCTGGGCACCTCCCAGAGATCTGCCTATCTCTGAAAGTCCACCCTGAGTTCCTGCAGGGGGCGGGATCATTGACCCCCATTGCAGGACCTCTGCTAAAGAGGCCCTACTCATCTGGAGAGTGCCAGTTAGGCCTGCCTATCAGAGCAGAAACATCCTGAGTATCAACCCAGCCTTTGTCCCTGTCAGCAGGACATGGCTACAGGCCTTGGCTAGAGGAGACCCAACTATTACCTAGGAAACATCCTGCAGGCTAGCCTCTGCCAAAGAGGCTTCAGCTCCCCTCTGCTGGAGCCTGAACTTTAACCCCCATCGTTGGGCCCCTGCCTATGAAGAGACCTCCTAGAGAGATTTGACCACCCAGAACTACAGATGTTGAAACACTGACCCACCTAAATCCATAGAGAGAGGGAGAAACCCCATCAACACCTACTGGAAGAAGCTATGGGAAGATGGCAATACAAGAAAACACCTAATATCAGAAAGACATGCATAACACCACCAGACTCTAGGGAAGCTACACCAACTAGACCAGAACACAACAAAGCAAAAGAATCAGAAGAAAAATTATCACCATAAAAATGATAGAGGCCCTGAAAGAAGATCTGAGAAAAATCCCTTCAAGAAATGGATGATAAAACAAACAAAAAATTGGAAGAAATGAATAAAATTCTTAAAGAAAGTACAGAGCCAAGAAAAAACAATTAAACAGGTTCAAGACTTAATAATGGAAATGGAGACAATAAAGAAAACACAAACCGAAGGAATGTTGGAAATAGAAAACTGGGCAAACGATCAGGAACTGCAGATGCAAGCATAACAAACAGAATTCAAGGGATGGAAGAGAGAAACTCAGGCGTGGAAGATAAACTAGAGGAAATAGATTCATCGACCAAAGAAAGCCATAAATCCAACAAATCCTTAACACAAAACATCCAGGACACTGTGAAAAGGCGAAACCTAAGAATAATAGGCATAGAGGAAGGTGAGGAAGCCAAGCTCAAAGGGGCCGAAAGCATATTCAACAAAATCATCAAGGAAAACTTTCCCAGTCTGAAGAAGGACATCCTCATGAATGTACAAGAAGCATACCGAACACCAAATAGACTGGACCAAAAAAAAAAAAAAAAAAAAAAAGACTCCTCGACATATAATAATCAAAACATCTAACATAAAGAATAAAGAAAGAATATTAAGAGCAGCATAGGAAAAAAGGACAGGTAACATACAAAGGCAGACTTATCAAAATTATGCCTGACTTCTCCATGGAAACTCTCAAGGCCAGAAGGTCCTGGATAGATGTTCTATAAGTACTAAGAGTCCATGGATGCCGGACCAGGCTGCTAAAACAAGCAAAACTCTCAATCATTATAGAAGGAGAAAACAAGATGTTTAATGACAAAGCCAGATTTTCACAATATGTGTCCACAGATCCAGCCCTACAGAAGGCTTGGAAAGGAAAACTCCAACCTAAGGAAATTTGCTATGCTCACAAAGACTTAGGCAACAGATAATCCCACTTCGCCAGAAACCAAGGGTAAAGAAGAACAAATAAATTCAAAATACCACTGCCAAAAGCAAATCTAAAACAAACAAATATTAACAATCAATGGTCCTTACTCTCCCTCAACATTAATGGTCTACACTCACCTGTAATAATACACAGGCTAACAGAATGGATATGAAAACAGAATTCATCCTTCTGCTGCATACAAGAAACACACCTAAGTTACAAAGATAGACATTACCTCAGGGTAAAGGGCTGGGAAAATATCTTCTAATCAAATGGACCTAAGAAGCAAGCAAGTGTGGCTATCCGAATATCTCACAAGTTAGACTTAAAACCAAAATTAATCAAAAGAGATGAATATGGTCATTTCATATTCAATACAGGAGAACTCCAAAACAAAATGTCTTGATTCTGAACATCTATGCCCCAAATACAAAGGCACCTACATTAATAAAAGAAACGCTATTAAGACTCAAAGCTCACATAAAACCTCACACACTTATAGTGGGAGACTTCAACACACCACTCTCAACACTAGACAAAACCACCAATCAGAAACTCAACAAAGAAACAAAAGAACTAACAGAAGTTATTTCTCAACTGGGATTATCAGACATCTATAGAACATTCCATCCAAACAGAAAAGAATATACCTTCTTCTCTGCTCCACATGGAACCTTCTCTAAAATCTGCCACATACTAGGTAGCATAACAAACCTCCACAGATACAAAAAAATTGGAATAGTCCCCTGTATCTTATCAGACCACCATGATTTAAAATTGGAACTCAAAAACACAAATCACAGAAACCCTACAAACTCATGGAAACTGAACAATGGGCAATTGCACCACACCTGTGTCAAAGCAGAAATAAACAAAGCAATTAAGGACTTCCTAAAATTCAATGAGAAAGAGGACACGACATATCTGAACTTATGGGACACCTTGAAAGCAGTGTTACAAGGGAAGTTCATTGCACTGAGTGCCCATATGAAGAAAACAAAGGATAGTCTCATTAGAGAATTAACAGAGCAACTAAAAGCCTTAGAACAAAAAGAAGCAAACTCACCCCAGAGGATTAGACGCCAGGAAATAATCAATTTTAGGGCTGAAATCAATAAAATATAAACCAGAAAAACAATACAAAAAATCAATGCAACAAAGAGTTGGTTTTTCGAGAAAATCAACAAGATAGACAACCTTTATCCAAACTAACGAAAAAGCAGAGAAAGATCATGCAAATTAACAAAATCAGAACTGAAAAGGGTCACATAACAATGGACAGAGAGGAAATCCAGACAACTTTCAGGTCATACTTTGAAAACCTGTACTCTACAAAATTTGAAAATTCAAAAGAAATGGACAAATTTCTGGACAACTATCACTACCAAAATTAAACCAAGAACAGACAAACAACTTAAATAGACCTATAACCTCCAATGAAATCGAAACAGTCATCGAAAGCTTTCCAACCAAAAAAGCCCAGGGCCAGATGGCTTCAGTGCAAAATTCTACCAGAAATTCAAGGAAGAGCTAATTCCAATACTCCTCAAATTGTTCCACACAATAGAGACAGCAGGCAAATTACCAAACTCTTTCTAGGAGGCCACAATCACCTTGGTACCCAAGCCTCACAAAGATACAATTAAGAAAGAAAACTACAGACCAATATTCCTGATAAATATAGTAAAAATGGCAATCTTGTCAAAGCAATCGACAGATTCAATGCAATCCCCATAAAAATTCCAGCACAATTCTTCACTGACCCTGAAAGGATAATAATCAACTTTGTATGGAAAAACAAAATATCCAGGATAGCCAAAACCACCCTGTACAATAAAAGAACTTCAGGAGGTATCACAATCCCTGACTTTAAGCTCTACTACAGATCTATAGTTCTGAAAACAGACTGGTATTGGCACAAAAATAGACAGGTTGACCTATGGAATCCAATCAAAAATCCCGATATTAATCCACACACCTAAGAACACCTGATTTTCGACAAAACAGCTGAAAAAATGCAATGGGGGGAGGAAAGCATCTTCAACAAATGGTGCTGGCACAATTAGATGATTGTGTTTAGAAGACTACAGATAGACCCATGTTTATCACCATGCACAAAACTCCAGTCAAAATGGATCAAAGACCTCAACCTACATCCAGCCACACTGAACCTCTTAGAAGAGAAAGTAGGAGGTACACCTGAAAAAATGAGTATAGGAGACCGCTTCCTGAACATAACTCCAGTAGCACAAACACTGAGATCAACAATTAATTAATAGGACTTCCTCCAACTTAGAAGCTTCTGTAAGGCAAAGGACACAGTTGACAAGACCAAACAGCAGCCTACAGACTGGGAAAATTTTTTTACCAATCCTACATCTGACAAAGGGCTGATCTCCAAATCATACAAAGAACTCAAGAAACTAGTCATCAAAACAACAAATAACCCTATTAAAAAATGAGGTACAGAATTGAAGAAAGAATTCTCAATAGAGGAAATCAAAGAGACTGAAAGACACTTAAGAAAATGTTCAACATCCTTAGTTATCAGGGAAATGCAAATGAAAACAACTTTGAGATACCATCTTCCTCCTGCCAGAATGGCTAAAATTAGAAACACCAATGACAACTTATGCTGGACAGGAGGTGGAGAAAGGGGAACACTCCTTCACTGCTGGTGGGAGTACAAACTCGTACAGCCATTTTGGAGATAAGTATGGTGTTTCCTCAGGAAAATGGGAATTAGCTTACCACAGGACCCAGAAATTCCACTCTTAGGTATATACCCAAATGACTCACATCCATGCAACAAAGACATGTGCTCAACTTTGTTCATAGCAGCATTATTTGTAATAGCAAGAAACTGGAAGCAACCTAGATGTCCCTCAACTGAACAATGGATAAAGAAGATGTGGCACATCTACACAATGAAATACTACTCTGCCGAAAAAAAAATAACAGAATCTTGAGTTTCGTAGGCAAGTGGATGGAACTTGAAGAAACCATCCTGAATGAGGTAATCCAGTCACAAAAAGAGAAACAGGGTATGTACTCACTCATATATGGATTTTAGACCTAGAGCAAAGGATCACCAGCCTATAATACACATCACCAGACGAACTGGGATACAAGGTGTATTCTAAGAGATTCATATATTGTCCCTCACAAAAGGGGAAAGGGACAAGTCCCCCAGAGCACATGGGAATGGGGGGGCAGTGAGTGGAGAGAGATCTAGGAGAAAGAGAAGGGGAAGAGAGGACAACACGTGTGACTAGATAGGTTGAGTCAGGGTGGGGGGGCATAAAAATGTGAGCCATTACTGATTTGGAGACAAAACTGAACCTAAAGAAAGGTCTAGAGAACTACAAAACCAACTCCAACTAATAATTCAAGCAACCATGGAAAGGCAACCATAAATGCCCTTCCCTGATAGTAAGATTATCAACTAAATTATCCACCATCATGGAGTCCTCATCTAGCACCTTTTGGAAACAGAAGCAACACCCATAACCAAGCAAAGAGTAAAACCAGTATCCAGATGCAGAGAGAGGGGGCAAGACCAGGTTGCAGAAACTCACAAAGACAGCTGACCTGAACAAGGATGAGCTTGGGCCTCCCAGACTGATGGCTAGGAACCCAGCAAGGGACTGACTCAGAACTCCTGATTATGGGTCTCAGCTAGAAGGACTGAGCAGTATGGGGGACCTCAGACAGTAGAATCAGGAACTATTTCTGGTGCACAAAAGGACCTTGGGGACACATCCCCCATGGAGGGATACCCCCTTAACCTAGAGACAGGAAAGAAGTCCTAGTCCTTACTTCAAATGACTTGACAGACTTACATGACCCAACCTGGATAGCATAGCCCTACAAGTGGAATGGGGTTGGGGGGATGGGAGGAGATGGTGGCCACGGTACATGTCATGGGAAAGAGAGATAGAGGGAGGGAGGGAACGAGGGATGGAGGGAGGGAGGTTTGGAGGGAAGGAGAAGAAACTGGGATCTACATGTAAATTTTTTAAATTATATCATTATTAAAAGAAGAAGGAAAAATGCTACTGGATTAATTATATATATATATATATGTATATATATATTGTTTTGACTTCAAAATTTAAGCTTAAGGAGACGTTACTGGGGAAAAGGATTTCTAATTTTGTTTCCACAGAAAATGAAAAGCTCTGGATCCCTTCCAGAATAATGTGGTTTGATTGAGCAAGACCCCCTGAAGCAACGTCAATGAGACAACGCAGCCTTGCAGACCACTACAGCCAGGATTTCTGCATCTTCTTAGGATTCTCCCATGACAGTGCCCTCTACCAGCAGGAAGCAGCTTGGAAAGAACGATGTCCAAATTCCCAAATATTGTTTATAAATGTTTGTTTTCATTTTTTAAAAAAGGCATGTATAATTATGTCCAGCATAAAATAAATGTTTAAAAAAAGAACTCATCTACATACTAATAAATGACTCATCTCCAGTGCACACAAAATTGTATTTGACACAAAGCCTCACTCAGTGTGCCAAGAATCCCAAAACACAATGAGAAAAACACATATTTCAGTAATTGTTATCTCCAAAAATATCCAAGGTCTACTACGGCACAGGAATCTTGTAGATAGCATGCATTGTCATATACTCACAACTTGGAACTGGTAAGTTTATGTTTGTTTCCCAATTTTCAAGAGTATAGAGATTATCTGGAGGTGCCACAGTGTGTCTTCTAACTAACACTAAACACTCTACACTTTTGCTTTACATGTACAACTATCTCCCCCTCTAAGTCAAAGGAAAATCAAAATGTCATCGTAAAAGTTGCAACCTGTAGGTCTTTAGACCCTCTGGTGCCCCTGTGACCTTTTTTTAACATTTATTTATGTGTATAGTGTTCTGCCTCCATGTATGCCTGCATGGCAGAAGAGGGCACCAGACCGCATTACAGATGGTTGTGAGCCATCATGTTGGTTGCTTTGAATTGAACTTCTGGAACACGAGGGAGTGCTCTTAACTTCTCAGCCAACTCTCTAGCTGCACCACTCCTACCCTAACCCCTATTCCTGTGACTTCCCACAGTTCTCCATGTTTCTCCTTCAGCTCCAACCATGCTGCTCTCCTGCCTGCTTCTCCTCACACATGACAGATCTTCTCTGGCCACTGAGCTTCAGCATCTGTCATCCCTATACCTGGAATGCACATTCTCCTTGACTGTTGCTAAAATGATAGTCTCACTACCTTCACCTTTTCTTCCCGACCTGAAAGCTCCACGAGGCCATTCCTGGGCACTGTGTTTCTCTGAAAGGAACAGTCTCCCTGCAATTTCATTTCCTCAAAACTGGTTTTAGCGTGCCTTCTTTTATCACTTGCCTCTATGAAAATGTGTCATATTAACATATGAACTACCTGGCCACTGCACATGCCTGCACTACAAAAAAAAGTTCCATGAGGATAAGATCTGTTCATCTGCTGGATCTGCTCACTGCTGTGTCCATAACAGTAATGGGCAGAGCCCACCCTAAGTGCTTATTGGACTAAGGTAAAACAAATGAATAGAGAATCGGTGGGATCAAGCATGTGAAATCAGACCAGTATCTCTGGTTCTAGCACTAAAGCTACAAATACAGCTCCCACCAGGGCACAAACTTGCATTTTCTTTCAGTGAGGCAGTGTGAGGTCATCCCTCTGCAATTCCTCCCTCCGAGTAGAGGACCCAGGAAAGTTGAGCTTGAGCATGCTGTCTGCCTATTCCTCAACCATTACACACTGTAAGGATAAGCAGATGCTACAGGGAGCCTGGCAAGGAACAGGAAATCAGTTTATTGCATCAAACAGGGACTTATATAGGGTTTATGTTAGGGGCAGGACTCTTAGGATGCGATAAAGTGACATGACAAGAAAGGGCCAATTATATATCACCAAACTAGCAATTATCCAGGCAGGCTGCAGTCTTAGAGCAGGCCTTGCTGAGTCACTCCCATGTGGAGGTTACAGGCCAAAGACAGGTTGCCAAACTTGAGCTAAGTTCAGCCAGTTCCACTAGACCGCATGCCCAGGCAAATTTTAGCCCAACATCACCGCCTTTTGCTTTTGTAAGTACAGCAGAAACCATAGCCCCTGTCTTAGGTGGTCCCCCATTGGGAAACTTGCCCATCATTGGGTACCATGCATCTAGCTAGTAGAGGATCCACTCCATGACCTGTCATAAGTGACCCCAGCTTATCTGGGATCTTACCCATCATTGGTCAAGTGGAAGGTGGGGGAGGAACGCTTATATGAGGATGGCTAGTCAAATGAGGAGCTTGGCTCCTGCATATCAAGCCTATAACAATGAACTTTAAACTATTGAATTTTTACTGCATCTAGCTGCTGGTGGATGAATTGTATGATCTTATTAAACATACAGGGCAGGACAATGAGGATAAGGAAGAGGAGGAAATGGAGAGACCCAAACAGCTGGAGAAGGTAGGGTAGGGAGCCATGTAACCCAGTCCACAGCAAGTTGGTCATTTGGTCTTTTTCTTTATCGAAATCAGCCCAATTTTGCTTTTCCACTTCCTTTGTGTGGGCAGCACAGGGCGTTGTCCTAATACCTGTGCCTGGGCCCATACCTTCCGGTTCCTCTCCTGCCTTGGTTGTGGCAGGCAACTGACCAGAATAAAAGGTAGACCCTTCCCACTGTGACGAGATATGCAGAGGTGAGTGGGCACCCTTCAGGGCCATGATAGTAGCATGGAACCTGAAGGAGAAACTCATGAAAGTGTTTTTCTCTTCCTACCACCAGCCTACCAAACCTCTCCCAGGTTTTTCAAAAGAAGAGGTTAGGAGCTGATAACCAGGATGCTAAAGCTATGATAGTGTCCCAGGTTTTTGTGGCATTTGCATTTGTAAGCTTTAGCCATCTAGATGGAAGCATGAGGTGGAGAGTCTTAAGGCCGGGGTCATGCTTAGGTGAGTTGGCATTGCCCATACTAAGAGTCTGGCTCACCTTGAGAGACGGATTGACCTTGGTTGTGATTGCCCCATGTTGCCAGCCGGCCAGTTGAGGGCCGTCCCTTCGCAAATCCTCCTTCAGAGGAGAGGACCCAGGAAAGGTGAGCACACTGTCTACCAGTACCCCAGCCCTTGCCCAGGGCAAGAACAATCAGACACAGAAGGGAGCCTGCCTAATCAGTGGCAGGAACACAGTTTATTACATCAAGCAGAGATTTATATAGGATTGGCATAGTGGGTAGGAATCTTATTATGGGCTGAGGTGACCTGAAGAGAAAAGGTCAATAATATTCCACCAAGCTAGCAATTAGCCAGGCAACCGGCAGTCTTACATCAGGCCTTGCTGAATCACTCCCTCTCCCACATGGAAGATATAGGCCAAAGATATGCTGCCAAACTTTGGCCAGGCTCAGGAAGTTACACTAGGATTTGTGCCCAGGCATCTTTGGCCCAACAAGGCAGGGCAACCGGAAGTATGGCCTAGTGAAATATTTCCAAGGTTAAATTGATATGAACCCTTGCTCACACCACAATGCTTGTTGGGACATGAGTCCTAAACCAAGGTGTTTATGTTATAGGAACTTACAAAGAGTTTACCTGCATGCAGAACAAAACAGAAAGAGAAACATTAAAGAAAACATGGGAGTTAGCAGAAATGGTCCATGGGGAACCTGCTGCTGTTGGCCAAGCTGAACCACATGATGTAGGAAGGAAAAGACAAGCTGCTGGTGAGGTATACTTGTCTCCTGCCATTCTTGAGGCCCTCAGCCTACATCGTCACTGCTTAGTTGGTGGAGGGCATCAACGAGATTTGACACCTTCTATCAATGTCTAGAAGATCTTTAATTACTCCATGTGTTGCCTTAGGAAGACCTCAGCAGAAGGAACCAAAAACACTCTTTTCTTCTGAGGCAACAGCTAAAGGAGGAGGTGAAACACACAGTGCTGCTCTCATAGGGACTTCAGATGGATGAGGAATGACAAGAGAGAGCAGAAGAGAAGGACACAGGACTCCACAGTTGTGAGGCACTTTACTGCCATTGCTAGTTCCTCTTTCCACAAATGACAGCCTTTCCACATGGCAGTGTACAGCCTAAGGAAATACTTATGCAAAGCCACAATTCCAAGTCCTACTCAATCCCTTGGTGCTTGTACCACCCTCCGCCAAAAAAGAGGTGCATACAACACATGTCCATCAGGGTTGGCTCTGAGTTTAAGAAGGAAGGGGAGCTAGTTTGATTAGGAGGAACCCAGAAGGTGTCAGTTTCTACAGGCTTTGCAAGGAATCTAACTGGAATGGGATGCCTAAAGAAGGGCAGTTTCCCTTTCCCTGGACACTGAATGGAGCCACCTGTGGCTTCAGGCAGCTGTGACAGAGCATAGTTTGACAAGTTCTTTCTTTAGTAAGGAGACAAGAGGCATAATCATCAGATACCCCCCCCCCCCCCCCTGGAATGCAAGGACTTCCAGCAAGAGGAATGACAGTGACACGACTGCTATTTCTGTATTCACCAAGAATCCATTTTCCCAAAGAAAGTGTTTGCCCTGTGCCCAGAGCTAGCATGGAAAACTTATGAGTTTGGTTAGGGTTCATATTGTATCTGACCCTCTGAAACAGGCCATTCTGGTAGGCAATTTGGTTCCACTGTCCCAGTATTCCCATGGACAGGCCCTTCAGTGACCCTCCAATGCTTGTCCTTTGTTTGTCAGGTAACCATTGCCACCATAAACAGACAGACAGACAGAAGATTGTGCATGACTCAGAAGTCAATTCTTCCTGTAATTGCTCCTCCTACAGCTACATGTTTACTTGTCTCTATCTTATATACATGAGTCCTCCTGGCCTCCGAAGCCCCAGAGCCTCTCTCATCAGGAACAGACTGTGGAACAGTCTTTGAGTACCTATTTTATGCTGCTATATGTATGTATTCTTCTACTGAGTTCTTCTGGGTTCTTGGGGGCCAGAAGGGGCCAGAAGGCTTCACTCTGTTTTCTCTCTCTCCCTCCCTCCTGCTCTCCCTCTCTCCCTCCCTTCCCAATACATGTTTCTTTCTTCACTCTGTCCCTCCTCTCATTATGGCCTCTCTCTCATTCTGGCTACCATCCACCTGTCCCTGAGCAGTCACCTCCTCCTGTCCCTTCCATCACAGACCATCTCCAGTTCCTTCTCTTCCTCTCCCCAATACCAGACCAGCTAAGTCCCATTCCATTTTTAGATGACTGACTTTGATACGAGCTCACTTCTCTCATGGGCTGAATCGACAGCTGTTCCATCCTTCCCTGCTCCAACCACCAAAACACACCCAGCCTTTTCCAGAAGTCAAATGCTCAGAGAGCATGCCTTACCCACAGAAATTTGTATTTTCCAGCACATTCAACCGTTAAGCTCAGTCTACTGCCAACACACTCATATGCCTCTGCATATCTAGAAATTACAACTTTATTTCAACAGTTGTGGCATGACTTTACCAATCAATCAGATTTTTATCAGGTCATACACATAGATATAAAAATCATCCTCAAATTTGATAAAATATTCAGAAGGTTTTTATTCTACTTGGGTGAATCACCTTGACAATTCTAGAAGACCCATCTTCTTTTTCATATTCAATATGTTTGCCTATTAGGTCATCTGCAATTTTCAGATCTATGCCTTGTGGCAGAGCCTTATGCACTTGTGGAATGATACGAAGGTTGCCTGCTCTGTAATCATCCAGAAGCTGGTACATATACAGGATTGGATCTTTTTCATAGGTAATATAGAACCAGCCTGTTAAGACTGGTGCTAGGCCCAGCACCATCCCCCTCCAGTGATTCTTATGGCCACATTCTCCCTCAAAGAGGTATGCTACCTCTTTTCCAATGATGGTATCTGCAAGGATCGAATCAGGGCATTTGGATGCTTCCACTTTTTCAGAAAGAACTTCAAGTGATATTATCCTTTTGTTGTTGCGAAGTTCTATTCCTTACACACAATGTTGTCGTATTTCACCAGATACAGAGACAGTGTTACAGCAATCTGCTCCAGGACAGTAGCCTTCTAATGAGTGATATTCCCATTATCGTCTTTCCAGAAGTGGGAAATTCTGCAGCCCACGATGTTATTTTGGGTGGGGGAGGAAAGTGTGCTCTTAAGCATCTCCTGTGCAGGGTGCTTCTTCATGGGACCAGCATCCTTGTCGGCTTAATTGCCATTTTCTCATTCTCCTTTAGTGGGGCTGTAGGGCTGCCCTTTGAACTCCTGGGTCCTGGAATTCTGGGTGCTGCTATTGTGTCCTGGGTCCATGGCTGAGGAGGGGGAAAAAGGAAGAGACTATTAGTTAAGGGGACAAACGACCATCTTTTCTGGTTGGAAGACTCGGCACCAGGCACTGACCCCAAACTGCCCCCAAGAAGGCTGAGGACAAACCTGGCAGGGCACCTGCTGCTGTGCTGTGCTCTTCTAGCTACCCTGGTGCCTTTGGGATGGGCTAGAGAGTAGCAGTGGGGCAGTGGATAACCAGCAGGATTAGGAACTCTTGAGCTGAGGTCCCAGGCATAGGGTTCCAGGGCCTTGGGAGCTAACCTGTTTGGAGGCAGAGAGAAGCACTGCAAAATGCCTCTCTCCCTCCACCTTGCCTTCAACCTCAGTTCCTTAAGCATCCCTTCCTGGGGCTCAGGGTCTGTGCAGCAGGCCCAGACTACTTCCCGGCGTTCACCCCCGCCTTTCACCAGGCTCCTCTGTGTTCATTCCTGAATCTGTGCCTGGCTTCTAATGCAGCCCTGGTCCTCCTCTCCATGTGTGTCACGTGCCCACTGATACTATATTTCTTCCACAGGCCAGTGCCCTCCCAAACCTCTCCTGCCTGGCGCCCACTTAGGAACTAGACATTTGGGGATCCTGATCCCAAATGTCAACCCACTTACCATCTACTCATTTACTGGGACAACCATCCAACAGTGGCTAAAATTCAGTAAGGTACACTTTCTCCTGATCAGGGTAAACACTTTTTTGAACCCGAAGATTGTTGATCTTCCAGTACCTTTCTAGTGTTCTTAGAAGCAGGAGAGCCACCAGCATCGGCCTTTAGGGGCTCGGATGATTCCTCTTGCTGACCATTACCTCTGGTACATTTCCCATGGGACAAGACCATTACTGCCCTAGCAGAGTGGTACATTCAATTTTCAGCTGTAGGCCTCTGGTGCTTACTGATTACTGCCTTTCGAACTGCTGAGTCCTATAGGATCTTGCCCATGATCTCATTCTCAGGCTGACAAGTTCCAAGAGCCATCTTTGATACCTTTGCTTCACCCATGGGAAATAAACCAACGAAAGACAAAAGCACATCCACTCTACTGGAATGTATGTTAGAAGATATAAAACTCTTTCACTTAATGTTATTCTTTAAGGAACCCAGACACACTCACCTCTGTACTAAGAAGTGGCCTAGATATATAATAAGTCAAATTGGCAGCCTGATGGCTCTCTATACCCTGAAATTTTACAGGACCTTTCCAATTACTGCCAAGCACACAGGTAGATGGAAGGAGTTGCCACATATGCAAGCATCCAACTACCTCTGTGCTAAACATTCTCTTTCATCTTCCTCTTCTCCATCTCATGTCCTTCTAGCCATGAAATCTAAACCTGAGGAACTCAGGTTTAGAACTCAGAACCCGCTGATGAAACTCCACCACTACATCCTCAACATCCAACTACCCCTTCTACTCCTTTTCTTCCTACTAGTTGTCCTTCTTCATCTCCAGCTTCTTCCCCTCCAGTTTATCCTCCCCAGCTTCTTCTTCTGAATGACAATCTCTCCCATCTACTTTCAACTCGATACCCACTCTCGTGCTCCTACATGCCCTCAACTTACCAAAGCCCACCAGGCTACAATTCTCCCCTTGTGATATTCTTGCCACTCCAACAGCTGCTCTGCTTGAGAGCCTTCCCTACTGGATTCACCATTCCCACCTCAAACCCTGTACTTCTCCACCTGAAATTCACCCCACATATACAGCTACTGCAACAGGACCTTGTCCCCTTAAGCTAAGGAGGACATCGATATCAACTATCAGAATAATATGGATTTACTCCTACAACCACACTCTATGGTACTGGGAATCCCATATGCTTTTCTTCCTGTCCTCATGCTAATCTGAACTCATTTTTTAAATACACCCTGCTCATCAATCTCCTCTCTACATATCCCTCAATAACTCATTCAAAACTTCTAATCCAGCCAATTAGCTGTGGTTACAGGAATGCCATCAAGAATCCACATATCTGGATACACAAAAACCATCAAGCAGTTGTGCCTCCACATGAAAACTAACCCGAAAAATTCCATGCAGCCTAGAGTACAATGGAACAACCAACTAATAAGCTATTAATCCAACTCATGGGGGACTGAACACCAAATTGTACCACTATATTTTGAGAACTATATTCTCAAATTAAGGTGATAGAAATGTCTGTCAGTTTTGAAAATGTTAATGATTCCAGGCAAATCGTTTCTAACATTGTGTATGCTACTTATGTGTCTAGTATTTATGTTTCCACAAACTCAAAGGATTCTTGTAAGTTCCATGGAGCCAAAATATACCCTCTCAAACAGGTCAGATTCACTCCAGATATATACTACTATTCAATTGCTCCCTGATCCTGAGACTCTCTTCCCTCATCTCCATACAACCCCCCACCACACCCCTATCTTACAGTCTTCTCCTCAAGAACTAGAAACTAAGAAAATAGTTTCTTTCTAAATATAATTTTGTCCTCTACCCTGCCAACATCTTACCAGGTCTACAGAGGTACCAGAATTCCATACAACCAGGAATGTGATGAAACAACCAGCTACCTCAGGAGGTGGCCACACCCAAGCATTCTCTGGTTCCCCAGAGGTGGTCTATGTCCCCAGATCATCAGGAATTAGTCTTGAGAACTTGATGTCCTTACTCTATAACCTGCCATGTCTAACTCCCCACCTATGTAATTATAAGTGGTGGGATTGTTGAAACCTCGGCATATACTCATCCTGGCCCTGAAAATGGGTAGGAAACACATATCTGGTGTGGCCACATCATGCCTAAATCACTCCTTACATGGCTGTGTAAGGACTCAGTATGCATATGAAAGCTTCCCATTTTAAGCAAGTGCCCCTCACCAACTCTCTCTCTCTTTTTCTCTGTGCCTAGTTGGCCAACATCTAACCCATCTCTTACTTCCCTCCACCAATAAACTCCACATGGGTGGGTTGATCTTGGGGTTTGTGTTTCTTTAGCAGGCACTGCAGCAAAACCACAAAAATGGTATAGTGTGGATTTGTCATATAAACTTAATCTGGATCCAAGCACAGTAATTGTTGTATAAACTTAATCTGGAACAAAACATCTATATTTTCTAGTTACTGGTCTAGCTGATCCATTCTAACACAGTTATCAGAAGAAACATTTAAAGTAATTTTAAGAATGGAGGGAAGGGAATGTTACTGAAAGTATCCCTAACATGATGCATTACATCATGCCAAGTCTATCACATTAATTAGTTTGTTGTACTGGAAAATAAGGACCCATGATCACCATGCTTGATTCCTAGTAATCTGATCAAGAATGACCTGTGTTGTGATTACTGGCCTGGATGTAGACAGCTCAATAGCCCAAAAGACAGAAAGCATAACCAACTGATAATGTGTTTGTGGAGGATCCCAACGTGTGTGTACAATTCCTTGAAAGGCTACTTCTCTCCATGAAGCTATCTGACAGTTTCTATTAGTCAGTGTTCTGTTGCTGAGAAGATATAAGATAACCATGACAATTGGAGTTCTCTTACACTTTTATAAATACAGTAAATTATCCTCATAGCAGGGAGCAGGGTGGCCAGCAGGTAGACATGGTAGCTGAGAGTTCTACATATAAATCTGAAGGCATCAGACATAGAGTCAAGGACCTAGCTTCAGCTTCTACAACCCCAAGGTATAGAAAGCTGCCAAGTGCTGCACCTTAAAGATGGTGCTGGCTTCCACCTTCCACCTCCCTGAGGGTGAGCTCTCTCTGGTATATACAAGCCCTTATTAGGTTAAGTCTGTTCAACCTGTCTGCTTCCGCGTTAGAGTAGCCTATCTGCAGGGTCCACATAGCTCACTGGGGTTGGTTAGCACAGGGGATTTAAGCCTGTGAAGGGGTCCCCCAGGGTCTCGTGGGTCAGAAGAAGCATGTTCAAGGATCCTGATTAAAACTGCATGAAGAAGATCTTCCCAGAGTCGTGTCTTCCTTGCTGGCAGGGGTAGGCACATACACCAAGGCCCAATCCCAGTGACATGATTCCTCCAATAAAGCCATACCTATCCCAACAAGGCCATATCTACATCAAAATATGCCATTACCTAGGCATTCTGATGTAAAAGCCTATGAAATCCATACTTATACAAACCACCACATAAATTATCTATTTTAGTATTGTGGAATGAATGGGTTAAAAATATACCACATATATACAATTATCTAACATTCCACCTTTAGAAACAAAATCTCAGCCTTTTTTCCTGGGGTGGCAAGAGTCAGTTCTCATGAGGCGTTGATTCTCATATAGGTATACACTTGATGTTCTGCTTATTGGAAAGATGTGTAAATGTTCTTTCAACATCTGATCTTTCTGTTTTGAAAGATATTTTCAAAATGGACAAAAAAAATCACCAATATTGCCCATATGTGTTCTGTGTATAGAAAACTGACTTTAAATACAAGCTGTATGTATGCTAAAAAGAAAACAATGAGGAATAGTGAGAACAAGAAGAAGGCGGTGGGGAAATGGGGAAATAAAAATAAAACTTGGAGGAGGGGATGATTAGGAATACAATATAATGACATATCTATAAAAATGCCATAATGAAACCAATTATTTTATGTGTGAACTTAAAAATTAATATAAAAATGCTAAATAAGATAACACAATAAAGCTGTTAGTGCTGTATGATATATTTTAAGTAAAAATTCTAGAGATAAAGAGAATGATTCTAAAATTTTATAAAGACTACTTCCCCAGGAATATAAAACAGTTATTAACATGTGCTCAATATGTGTTCAATAACAACAGAGAATGAAAATACATTATATAAAATACTCAAGGTTAATAGAAAACTGAAATTGAATATTCTACAGTTATGGATGGGAAACTTAACAAATCTCTTCCAATATGTGATACAACAGGTATTTGGAAATTATGTTGAAGAATTCAAAATTATATCACCACTATGCAAACAAATCATGTGTAATATGAACAGCAGTTTAATTAATAAGTAATTTGAAAATGTAATTTAAAATTTTGAGACATAAAAGACCATAGCACTGAATATTTCACTATTCATGTATGTGAAATACTTGAAGAAATCATGCCTGTTTTAAACAGTGTTTTCCAGAAAGAAGAGTAATATATTTCTTTGATTGCATCTATATGAGGGGAAAACTATAGAATAATCTATATCATGAAAATAGGCACAAAGAGTCAACTAATGAACTAGCAAAAGTGAAAACGTGCTTAGATCTAAAATAGGCTTGTCATTTAACTGACATACTGTGTTCATGTCCATAATCAAGATTTGATAAACTTGGGGCTACATAAACATGGTTTAAAGAATTAAAGATGTCACTTGCTTACATTTTTAATTTACTTAAAGTCTAATGGGATTGTATGCTTTTGGATCATGAGTTATATTTGTACGCCAACAATTGTTGACCCACACAATATTTTCAATACACTTTTTGACCATACCTATAGGATGAGAAAAATTAAAATATATGTGGTGTACTTGGATTTTAGACACTATAGATTGGAACTGAAGATATATCATCTTAAAAATGTTATTAAACATGGAAAAAGCCATTGAGAAAGAAAGAAAAAAGGAATGAAGGATGAATATAGGAAAAATAAGTGATATATTTAAACAAAAGTGCATTATGAATCCTGTTGCTTTGTTTTTTAAGTATACACTGATAAAAAAAATTTAAGAAGTTATAACACAGCTTTAACAGATTCACAT
Organism: Cricetiscus sungorus; assembly: GCA_030556225.1. Lineage (NCBI taxonomy): Eukaryota > Metazoa > Chordata > Mammalia > Rodentia > Cricetidae > Cricetiscus > Cricetiscus sungorus. The sequence goes on along the minus strand of JANBXA010000609.1, from coordinate 5,717,328 downwards.
GGTAAATGAAATTCTCAAGCCTTGCCAAGCACTGACAGGATTTGAAGTGATAGCCAAAGCTATTTTTATTTTTATGTTTTAAAGTTCTGGCCCCTTATGAAACAAGCATGTCTAAGGTCAATCAGTATTTTACAAGTCAATCAGTAGGTTGACTATTCAAAATTAGGTCTCTTAGGAGATAGAAATATACATTCCATTTATCTCTTTTACTTTTCATGGTAACAGGCACAACAAAGCAAGAACTAAGAGGTTCTCTGAATGATGTCTGCTGACAGAATACCTAGATATGACCAGAAAGACCTGTTGGGCCATTTAAAACCCAGGGGTCCTGATATTCTAACCCCGATAGATTTAGTTTGCTAGTTTCCCTGCCTGTCTTGTTCACCTCCTCCTCTTCAAATCTGGTGTCCACATTTTAACTCATGCCCGTCCTTAAATAACAAGTGATTTCTCCCTTTAAATGGTCAAGTTACTGGCAATTGTCTTCCTTCTGTTCATCACCAGTACTAATGTTAAGGTTTAATTACTCATCGAAACTATCCATTTCCTGCCTTCACACAAGTACTTCATTAAAACATAAGTTACACAGGAAATTGCATTCTTTTCATAGTAAATAATTCCAGTATGAAATTCACATTCCATTAGTAGCGTGGCACTTGAGTTCTTTTCTAGTTTTGTTTTTAACCATCATCAGTACACACAATTGACGATAGACATACTCAAATAAAGAATCATTTATATGGACAGAAAGAAATATTGATCTCTGTGTGTGTTATTACTCAAATAAAAATCAGAAATTAAGATCCATGTGGTGATTTCTTTAAGGGTATTTTTACAAACACATGCATTGTAAAATATGATTTGCTTTTTAATCACTCATCTAAATGTTGCTGCTTTTATGAGAAGCCCTGTGCCTTTGGTGAGAGCTCCTCAGAAAGTGAAAAAGATGATGACAATTGTGATGTACTCTGTGCTTGGGGTCATCACAATGTAGGATGCTGTATTCTTTCAAGTACTGTTGCTAGTACTTCACTTTCAAAGAATCAAGACAGATCTGAATGTCTTCGTTCCCCCATTAATGACTAAGTCTCATTTTGCTTCTCCTCTCCCGGAATCAAACTGAAACACAGTATGTCCATGTAACCACTCAGGAATTAAATGGTTGGTTGATTCTTTTGTGTTTGTTAGTGTGGTAGGTTTAATCTTTGCTGAATTAAAAAAAAATAAAAAGGTAACCATGAAAGAAGGCAGATGGTGAAATATGGATCATATAGAGTATTTGTAAGCCCTGCCTGGTATCGCATAGTTTCTTGTTATCCACACAGGAATCTAGGTTCTCCAAGACACATCTGTTTACTCTTTTTTTCTAAGATACTGGGACTGTCAGTACCTATCTCCTCCTGGTTATCCCATGGTCATCACATCAAACTCCCCAATTTCTTCATACCACCACCTTGTCCACACAACATTAGTTACATTTATCCTAGCTGTAACAAATAACTGACAAAAAAGCAATGTAAGGAGGTTATTTTCACTGATAGTTCTAGGGAATACATTCCATCACAGCAGGAAAGACATGGCAAGAGAAATGGAAGAAACATCTGGGCAGTGGTGGCACACATGTATAATCCCCGCACCCAAGAGGCAGAGGCAGGACAACCTCTGAATTTGTGGCTTGCCTGATTTACAAAGTGAGTCCCAGGACAGCCAGCGCTACAGAGAGAAACCCTGTATCAAAAAAAAAAGAAAAGAAAGAAACAACAACAAAAGAAGAAATGAAAAAGCAGGCAGCTAGCTGGTAACATTACATCTGGATTTAAGCAAGCAGGAGGAGATGAACCTCCGTAGATCATGTTCTGTTTTTCATTCAGTCAGGCAGTTATTATGGTCTCTCAACTCCATTATCCAAATCAATTAAATTCCTACAGACATGCCCAGAGAGTTGTCCTCTCATTGTTTCTAGATCCTGTGAAATTAGACATCAATATAGTTTATTACAAGATCATGCCTTATCGACTTAACATACAAACCTATTGCTTAGAAATATTAGGTGTTGGTTGGGTGTTGGTGGCACACACCTCTAATCCCAGCACTCAGGAGGCAGAGGCAGGTGTATCTCTGTGATTCGAATCCAGCATGGTCTACAACAGATAGTTCCAGGACAGCCTCCATAGCAATACAGAGAAACACTGTCTCAAAAAACAAAAACAGAAACAAAACCAAAAAAAAAGTAATGTGTGGAGTGTTTTTCCTTCATGTGTGCCTGTGCACCATGCACATGCAGTGTCTTTGTAGTCCAGAAAATGACACCTGATTTCCTAGAAGTGTAGTTACAAATGGTTGTGAACTGCAATTTGGATGCTAGAAATTGAACGCAGGTCCTCTAGAAGAGAAGTTCTTGCTTTTAACCAGTGAGCCATCTTTCAAACACTCTAAGCATTTCTTTTAATGAATATCCCTTTCTGCTTTGTTCCCACAATTTCATAGTTGTCTATAATACCATATGCATTCATTCAGTCCCACTTCAAAAGTTCTCATATTCTTCAGCAGTTCCAAAATTATTTTAAAATTTAAAGTCCATGTCTTACTGAAATTCAAAGTAATTTCTTAACTATAACATTCTATTAAAAACGGAGGGGTCAACAAGATGGCTCAGTGAGTAAAAACAATTGCTGCCATACCGGACAACCTGGGTGACCCTGGGAATCACATGGTGAAAGGAGAGAACAGACTCTTGATTTCTGCAAGTTCTCCTCTAACCTCCACAAACAGATACCACAGTTTGTGTGGTGGGAAGGAGGTGTACATGCACCTACACACAAACAAAATATATAAAGGACAATAAAAATTAGATTACTTCAAAAATACAAAGCCATAGAAAAATGTTCCTATTTCAAAGGGAAGAAAAGGAATATAGAAAGGCATGATCACACCAAACAAAGATAGAAACTCAGTAAGGCCTACACCATATCCTGCAGCTCCATGTTTGTTAACTGGGGCTCATGGTGAAATCATGTGCATAAGAAAGTGCTTATTTAGGTATTCCCACTGCTCTACCTCTGCTTCTAAATTACACACAGCTTCTCTATTCAGCTAGCTTCATTCTATGTCCACAGCTTTCCTTGTGCTGACATCTACAACATTCTTGGCTCTCCACTGATAAAGATGTTTAACCCTCGCCGCTTCATACAATGAACTCACAGCACATTCCAGAACTCCAAACCTTTCACACATTTGCCTCAGAAGCTCTCTGGATTCATGGTGCAAGATTCCATGACCCCTTCAGTGTTTCTATCTATCATGCACAAAAAAGCAGAAACACATGGCTAACACTGCCATGTTTTGTTGCAATCTCTAGATGGAGCCTGAACCCTGTGAACTACAGTTGCATCAACGTCTGTGTACTGATCTTAGGGAAACACTTTCTGAAAAAGTAATTGTCTAAACTATGGAATACTTTTAGTAACAGTCTTAGTTTAAGTCCTGTCCTTACAAAAGAATTTCCATTTTTGTAAATTGAAGCCTTTGATTGATGATAGGGCATCTTATTGTACCAATGCAGAGTAAAAAGTTTCTCTTCAACATAAAGCCTCTTTTTGAACATCTGTGACTTTACACATGTAAAATCAAAGACTTTATCTTGATAATGCACATTCCTTATATTTCTGTGACCCACTTGTGGGTTTTTGGGGGGGGTGTGCGCAGACACTTAATAAGAGTAGACCAATAGCTATGCAATGCTGTTCCGTCTTGGTACATTACCTCTGTCAAACAAATTAGTTCACTATTCCTGTATTCAGATTCATTAAAATTCTCAGCACATGAACACAATATAGAAAGAGTAATGGCATAAACATCACACAAATGGCTTCTAGGCTGGTGCTCAATACAGTCTTTGATTCCTTCTGAAGTCCCATGAGCTATTCCTATGCTGTCAGTATTTCTGTTGGACTTTTGGTCTTGGAACCTGCTACCAGAACAGACCATTAAGGACTGCTTAAACCAATTGAGGGATTATCTATTCTACAATTACAAACTCTCCCATTTCTTATACATTAAGGCTCATCACAGACACAAAATTATTTCTGCATATCAGTTTTCTGCATTAGTTATTGTACTTATTGTTGTGACACAATCCCTAACACGAAGCAATTTAAGGGAGGAAGGATTTATCACAGCTTACAGTTTGAGAGGATTCATTCCTTTCTGACAGAGAAGAGATAGCAGTATGCAGGGAAGGAACAAGAAGTCAAGAACAAGAAGTCAACTGGTCATAGGGCAATGAGAAATGAATAATAATACTCACTTTAGTTTCTCTTTTTATTCACTTGCAGTTAGAAGGGATCGCAACTCCATTAATCTCATGTGAAAAATCCTTCACAGATATGCCCAGACATTTGCCTTCAATGTAGTTCTAGATCCAGTCACTCTGACAATCAATCATCATACTTACTGTAAATGAATGTCAGTTTATTATGTTATATCAATTGGGACCTTTGTAGTTTTACTTAATTTATCTATTCCACTTTATTCTTCCTTTGCTCCAGAGTAATATGAATATCCTCATATATGGATATTTGTAAAAAAAAATACAATATCTATGTCAATTCTCATTCTGCAGCACACAATCATAGTAAGAACTTACAAAGGTTAGTACTGCTCTACCTTTTAAGATTTGAAAGGATATTATATTTTCAAATGTCTAACATTTCACTTGTCTCATCACCCAAAAAGATTTATTACCTTAAACAGACATACAATTTCAGAAATCTATACTGATCCCTCATCTATCAGCTTCCTATATTTACCTGGATTTCCACACAAATCTGTCCTTTCAACAACTCTTTTTAGGTCCTCTCACTTCCTGTTTTTATTCACATTATATTGCCAATTTCTTGGCATTCTATGCCACTTAAAGACTCAGTTGAAATGTTTGTAAATTTTAGGGAAGAACTGTCAAAGAAAATACAACAGTATCTTGAATTTAGCACTAAACCCTGGGATTTGTTCATGAAAACCTATGAATCATTAAACGGCCAAATTCTTATTATTTAAATATTTTCTGTGTCATTCTATTTGCCCTATAATCTGAGATTCCAATTCATACTAATGTTATGCTTACTTCTGTTTTGATATATTTACATTTATCTTCTATTCCTCTTAAATTTTCCTGTTCAATTATTTTCAAACATACTTAATGAACTATTAAATTTATCCATTTAACTTTCATATACTTTTCTGACATATTGATTTGTTATTTCCCCAATTGGTATATCCATTATTATGTTTTAAATTCTTTGCTCATTTTCTGGCCATGAATTTATTTCATTGAACATACTAAGTACTGTTATTTTATAAATAAATCTAACAATATCTTGTGGTTTTTGTGTTTTTATTTTTTTCTAATATTTTATTTATTCTCTGGAAACTTTATTTGGTTTGTTCAAGATAGTGTTTCTCTGTATTGCTTTGCAACCTGTCCTGGATCTAGCCCTATAGACCTGGCTGGACTCGAACTCACAGAGATTTTCCTGTCTCTGTCTCCTGAGTGCTGGGATTATAGCTGTGCCACCAACGCCCAGCTCTCTGAAAAAATTCATGCATGTATCTTGCTTATATCCATCTCCCTACTGTCCCCATGTAACTCTCCCTACTGCAGCCTTGTAACTCTCCCCGAACATACCTCCTTTCCAACTTCATGCCCTATATTTTATGTCTATAACCCATTAAGGCCAATAGGTGCTGCCCATATTTTGGTAGTTAAAATTATCCTTGGAGCATGGCAACATTCCCCAAAGACCAAAATAAAAGTGACCTTTTCTATTGTGGAATATTAAAGATGTGTTACATTTGTTTATGTTGTGAAACATTTGTTTAATGATTCAAAGATGCATATCATTCTTTCATGCTGCATTTAACTCTGTGAAGCTGTGTTGTTTTGCCTATCTAAAACACCTGATTGGTCTAATAAAGAGTTGAATGGCCAATAGCAAGGCAGGAGGAAGGACAGAAGGGGCTGGAATTCACAGAGAATAAATAAAAGCTGAGGAGAGGCAAAAGGAGCCTGTCTGATAGTAGGATTGCGCTGTGCTTCAGATCCTAATTCCAAAGTCTAAGAAGAGGTTCAAGAGTTCCTAGGTGCCTCTGAATACCAGTTCATGGAAACAGCACAAAGAGGGACACTGGGTCTCTAATCTGGAGTGAAACTAAACAAAAGACATTTGAGACTTGAAAAACAGCTCTGCCTTTGGCTCCAGTCCAATCACTTCCAGATGTCCCGAAACTTTTCTCATCTGTTTGTACACAAAATAAAGGACATTAAACAGGGGCTTTAACCCAAACGTTGGATCCATGGAAATACCCTGTGATATACTTGTCCAAATGTTTGAACCCTGTAGCCATGGGTCACATCTAAGAGAAGTGACAGCAACTGCTGGTCAAATGAAAAAGGAAACAATCAGGCAAAAGAAAGAAAGAAAGAAGAAAGAAAGGAAGAAAGGGAGAAAGAAAGAGAGAGAGAGAGAGAGAGAGAGAGAGAGAGAGAGAGAGAGAGAGAAAACAAGTTAACTCTGGCTCAAGATTGTATACTTATAGCACCCGTCACATGGTTCAGGCCATCATTCTAGGAGCTCCAGAAAATTGGCTATCTAATGACTGAGTGGCTTGGCTCTACTCCTGGCCCACCGTCAAATCTGATTTGAGAAACTCACTGCCTCCACTGTTAATTTGGCTACCCTGTGTCCTGATGATTCAGGTGATCATCCATGATTGTCAAGAGATGAAAGATGAAACCAGGTATGCTGGAGATGCAGCAGTTACTTTAACTAAAATGATTTGGGCCCAAGCCAGGTATCTAAGTGCAAAGAGTAGAAGTGATTGATCTGACCCAGGCTCTCTGATAGGGAAAAGAAACTCTACCTTTATATACACATAATTTTGTATGTTTTTACTTTTAGGAATGTTCATGGTATGATCTATGGAGAAAAAGGGTTTCTCATTGCTGGGGAAAAAATTATTAAAAAACCTTGGTTCTTGCAGAGGCTATTTGGTTTCCCCTACAAATTGCTGTCATCTGCAGCTAGGCTTCTGACCTGGCTGCCAGACAAACAGTACTAAATACCAGTGGGTCCTATTGATGTTCTGATGAGATACCATGACCCGTTGCTGAATGAGATTCCATGGTAAGAAGAAATGGACAGTTCAAACCCACAGGATGAAGGAGGACACCAGAAGGAAAGGTCATTCTCCAGAAACAGCTGTCAGAACTCTGGTAACTGACCTTCACCAGGCTACTCATTGAAGGTCAATAAAACTTTCGGAGATGCTCAGACCAAGGTGTGTTAATGTTAGTACTGACAGCCTAGTGTGGAACAGCTCGCCAAGATGCCACTTTGTGCTCAAGTGATTCCAAAGCAGAGAGTTCTGACCAATGGAAGAGTCAGAATGAGAAACCAACACCCTAGTGATATCTGGGAAACTAACTTCACTGAGATCTGGTCTTCTAGGGTAAGAAGATAAAAATACTTGCTAGTTTTTATATATAGCTTTTCCAGGTGGTTAAAGTGGCTCATTAGGACTACAAATAGTAGTTACAAAGCTCATCCGTGGTCCCCTGGATTGGTGTCTCCCTATAATTTGTTGCAAGAGTGACCTAATGTTCATAGCCAAAACCCCTCAATTATTAGCTAAAGCTTAAGACACAGATTGAAAACTTAAATTGTGCACACAGACTTCAGAGTTCTGGACAAGTAAAATAAATAAACAAGACATTAAATGAAAGTTAAACTCTCATTAGAGTCCAGCAAAGGATGGATAGGCTTCCTTCCTTTGCTTTCCTTCGGCGTGCTGCATCCAATTTAGGGAGGGAATTACCTGCTATGGGATTATGTTTAGAAGACCTCCCCAGCTGCATCCTGGGTTCAGAGAGCAGCAGTTGGCAGAATTCTCTAATCATTTCCTTCTCAAGTCACTAGAGATACTCCAATCCTCCAAACAGGCTATTCATTGAAATATCTCAGAAGCCCAGTTGACCTTAGAGTTCACCACAAGCTTCCCCTTTCTCAAGTACAGTGATACTATCTGGGTCAAACAAGTAACCAAGGGGTGACAAACTAACCTGGAATGGGACTTACAAGGTGTTTATCTCTTCCTATGATGATGAAGATATCTGGTATTACACCATGGATCTACCACACCCAGTTCCAGAAAGGAAAGCCATAGATGCTGCCACCAGATGGACTGTCTCTGGACTATTTCCCATTGAAAAGGTTTCTTTGGTCCCAGGATCCTTTCACTCCCTGCCCCTCTACTTCCCCATAAGACTTGTGTTTCGCATTATGGATAGGAATACAGGGACATGATCTAACCCCTCCCCCCCCCCGTCCTCAGTCCTGGACTGGAAACTGAGGAAGACAGATACAGGGAAAGTATTAGCTAGTGTGACTACAGACCAATAACCCATATTCCATCCTGACCTTTGCTCACCGATGCCCACTTTAAATATCTGGTTGTATGGAGATAAGGAAAGATGGGATTTTGTCTTCAGAAATAGAAGTACAGATTTTACAACTCTATGCATATCCTATAGCAGGGTCCCCAAGTTTCCAGAAACAAGGCAGTTTTCACTGTTAAAACTGGGGTTTTAAAACTGAGGCTTCTTGAAATATTCCTAAAAGGATTCTGGCCTTGGAGAAACAGGAAAAACCTGGGGACTCAGACTCCATGCCACAGGAGGGGACCTTGGGGATAAAGTTAATCACTATCAGTGAGAAATCAGTTAGGATTGTTGGTTATGTTTAGACTGTACTACCTAGGCATAGAAACTAACCAGACTGACAATTCACTGTGATGGGGACAGCCAGGATTAAAGTTTGAGGACTTATGAGGTACTGAAACTTGTCTAATAACCCAGACCTTTAACCTAGGCACTTGCCCTTATTCTAATGCCTGTTATTCTATTCATCTGGATAACAGAAATATTACAGAACTCCTGAGACTACTTGTTGGGCATGTAACAATGGTTTTTCCAAATGCACCTCTTCTGATACTTTCCAGACTAAGTAGACAGGTGGATCAGGACCTGGAGGTATTAAAACAACAGTTATATGCCCTTGCAGAAACGGTCCTACAAAATAGGAGGAGAGACTTAGACTTTCTTCTCATAGATAAAGGAAACTATGTCAGGCTTTGGGATGAGCCTATTGTTTCTTTGCTAATTTTTCAGGAGTAATTAAAAAAATCTTGCCAAGATTTGGGGAAAAACTTAAAAAACTGAGAGATAAATACATGAATCAGACAATTGATACCAATCTCTGTTCTTTTCTTCCTGGATGCCCGACTGGTTCTTTAATTCTCATTGATTAGCAGCTAGTCCCTGCATCTTACACTATTTGATAATTATATATCAGTTCAGTAAAAATTAATGTTCCTTTGGACCAACTACATCTAATTAGAGCAGAATGGCACCATTATTTGACTCATTCCCTAAGACCAGTAGAGAAGGTAACAGGGCCTCAAACTTAGAAGGCCCTGAGACCTTACCAGAACTGACTCCATGATGGAAGTGCCATTCAGGCCATAAAACTCAGCTTGTAGATAGCACCACATGCCAAAATGAAAATAAAGACCAACTTTATTTGGGAAGTCTCTGAAAGTACTAACCTTAATTTTTGGCTTCTATACTTACTATTCTGGCTAACTGTTCTTGTAAATTGAAGTATGTCAACTCAGGACATGGTTTTCCTGCTTAAAAGCGCCCCCTGAAAATGGCTCAAGCTACAATGCCATCCTAAACACACAGTGTAGTCAGTCACCAGCCGCCAAGTAAGAACTTTCTATTGTCTTAAACCCATGGCTCAGCAGTCTTCTCTGGTGGAAACCTCACAACAGACTAAGACCTCCACCATCATAGACTGAACAATTACGAGATTTTTTTGGCCTTTCTACAGAGACACAGCATTGTTAGTTTAGCCTCAACTACAGTCTGTAAGCAATCTCATAAATTCATATTTAATATACATATATATGATAAAATATGTCCATTCTAATAGTTCTGTTCCCTGACTGTAAGACACACATACATAAAAAAGTACTTTGATAATATTATTTCCTATATCAGACCCATTATAAGCTTTACATTAATCAAGAATTTGTGTCTTCTTTCTTTCATGTCTGCTTTTGGTTGTTTCCTTTTATTCTCTTATCCCTATTTTTTCTTATTATAAAATGGTGACTCCATTCAGGGATGCATGTAGGATAACTGCAGATCTGAAACTCTCCCACTGCTCTTCCAATTCCAATCCCTCAGTCCCTAGCTCTGCAGCAGGCCACCTACTTTAGTCCTTCTACCACCATCAGCCTCAATTTCCCATCTTCTCCTAACCTGCCTCCCCAGTTCATAAATTTTTCCCAGTCCTTAGCTGTGGTAGACACTCACTGGGAATTGTTCATCTCAAAGAGTTGAGAAGACCACTCTCTCAATTCATCATGGCCACATTGATTACAGGAAGCTTTTTTTATTCATGTACACAGGGTGCCTCCCCTTAAGAGGGGCTTCAACAGGACCAGTCTTGGAAAATAGAAGTTAAGGGCTTTCATAGCTCAGGGGTAGAGAGTTTCCAAATGGGGCATTTGATGGGTAAATAGGTGGGGTTATGAAAGCAGAATGTAAGTATAAGCATAACAAGTTAGTCATAACATCATCCTGATACAAAGATATGTTTGCAAGGTTATAGTTGCAAGGCTATAGGTTGCCATGTCATAGGTAGTCATAATAAACTTTGAAATTAAGATGTGTTTGTCATTTCCTGGAACAGGTAGTACAGACACATTTGTAGTTAAGGTTATAGATTCCGCATAGCCCAATCCTTGAGAAACAGATTTAATTATAAACAGGAATGGACCTACTTTGTCTCTACTGCAAGATGGATTTCAAGCCCAAGATGGAGGCAGGATAGTTCATCAACCCACAGGTCAATCTGACCATGGAAGCAGTTAGGCTAACTGTAGATTTTCTCCTTTCCCATTTCTCCTTCAAAACCAATCTCTCAGTCTCATCCCAATATCTGCATCAAACACTTGCTGCAGCCTTGCTTCCCCCTCTACCCCCACTCCAGGTTATCCCACACCTCAGCTCTCTCCCTCATAGCCTCCCCTCCCCCAATCATTGTTTCATCCCAGCCTCCAAAACTTGCAGCTATTCCCTGGGAGCCTATAGACCATTCTGAGCAAGGAAATAGGTGGGCTAACTGAAATCTTCACCTCTCCCTTCATTCCTCTAAGGCCAATCTCCAGTTCCAATCATCCTCAGATCTCTAGCAAAGCACCTTCTGCTGTAGCCTCCACCTTGTCTGCAAAAATTCCCACAAGAATAAGCAGATCTTGGGCCAACAGCCTGCTTTCCTTCTTCTTCTGAACCTTCAGCCCCAACTTCCTAGCCCATCCCTATTCCTAAGTCTTATGTACAAATACCAGGAATCACATTTTACATGGAAGCCCCTATGGCCACTTTAAGGATTCAGGCATGATGCTATCACCAGACAGAATACACAGAATATACTCAGGCAGTACTCTAGTCAGCCCAGGGTTCCATGAGTACCAGTCTGCACACAGGTATAAAGGATCCCTTTAAAAGAGAGACCCTGCTCACTTGGGCTCTCTTTCCAGTTCTCTTCCTGGCTCTTCTTCCTCTCTGCTCTCCTTTCTTTTGCTGGCTCTCTTCCTGCTCTCTCTTCCCACTGTTCCCTTGGGGCAGACAGAACTTTTCCTCTCTCCCTTTTCTCTTCTGTTTTCACTGTCTTCTCTGTATCTCTGTCTCTTTAACTCTCTTCTCTTTCCTTCCCCCACTCCCCGTTCTAATAAAATTCTCACTTAAGCGCTGTCTCCTGCCTGTACTGTTTGTCCCTCTGCATTGGTCACACCCTCCTGCCATGGAATCTGCCATGATCCCCCATTCAAGGTCCCCGAAGGTTCCCTTGAAGCTATATACTAACATTGATGCATGTGACTCGGCAGGTTTGCCTGGCATTGGCTCCTGTCCGTGGCAGTCTGAGATATGGCAGGACGCTGTAACCTTCAACTTGGTCACTTTTCCAACTAAGGATCTCTGGATTCTTCCATCCAGCTCTGCCATGTTTGTAAGCCTGTCCGTCATTCTGTACCTCTGCCCATAGTTCCATGAATCAGGACTCCCATTGAGACTGGTTTCTGGTCTTTTTGGCCCAGTCAAAATCCCAGTACTAGGTGACCATGTATTTCTCTGGCTCTGGGAGCCATGGCTCCTGATTTGTGCTTCAGGGACCACAAAATCAGCCTGTGCCTATCCAATCCTCGATCCTCTCTTATTCTCTAAAATGGTGGAGATTATAGGCTTTGGATCTTCTCTGCCAATCTCATGGAAGCTGAGTCCCCCCCCCATATCAAACTATGTGCAGCTCCATCCACGATAGAATGCTGACAGATGCAGTTTTTTGGAGGACATGGCCAAGTGATCACCACTTTGAGTTCACAGATGCAAAATCCAGGCCATGATTGGAGATGTCATTCTGTAAATATGTTTCTCTTATGGGTTAATGAATAAAGCACTGTTGGCCTATACGGAAGTAAGATAGGTGGGACTAGGAGACAAGGAGGATTCTGGGAGATGTAGTAGAGAGGAGTCTCAATATGATCTCAGGAGGAGAGAATGAGAGTCTGGAATAGAAATACATATACTGGTAATTATGAGTTAGTATTTAAGACAGAGCTAGAAAATAAAAAGCACTAGTAACAGGCCAACAGTTTTATATAAAATATAGCATCTCTGTGTGCTATTTGGGGCTGATGCAGCTATGGGACCAGGCTGGCTGGAAAGTGTTAGTAACAATGCCATGTGATGGGAGATGTGATTCTGCATATATGTTTCTCATACTGTTAATAAAGCCCTGTGGCCAATAGAAAACTAGATAGGTGGGGCTAGGACTAGGAGGAGGAAGAGGAAGTAGTAGGTGGAGTCGAGATGTAGCCCGGGAAGAAGCAGGAAGCCTGCCGCGCGGCTCCCCATAAGACGACCACGTGGAAATACTTAGATAAGTAGAAATGGGTTAATAATTAAGACAGAGCTAGCCCATAAACAATAATGGTAACTGGCCGACAGGATTGTATCAAATACAGAGTCTCTGAGTGTTATTTGGCTCTGGCGCAGCTATGGGCCCTGGCTGGCGGGCTGGCGGGCTGCCGGAAAACAACATGCTACAAATGGCGCCCAACGTGGCTATAAGAACTTTCACTTAAAACTAATAAGAGCTTAAGAAATGTTTTAGAAACAAGGGAACAGAGACTAGCAAGACTTATTGGTAGCAACATTTTCTCCGTTGGATTTGTTTTGTTGTAGACAGAGATTTGTGTGGCTCCTTTAAGGGAGGTTTCCAAAATTAGCATAAGCGGCAAGAAAACCGCCTTGCTTTTAAAGAGCTCTGCTAACAATTCATTGGTGTGTACGAGAGCTGCAATGAAGGTTTACACTGTGTTTTAAAAAATACGCTGGCTTGGGAGAGAAAAAAGAAACGGGATACAATGGTTTAAAAAGAAAAAAGGAATTAAATGGATGGATGTAATGGCACACACCATTAATCCCAGCACTCGGCAGACAGAGGCAAGCAGATCTCTGTGATTTCAAAGTAAACCTGGTATGCACTGAATTCCAGGACAGATAAAAGTTACACAGAGAAACCCTGTCTCAAAATATGCAAAAATAGAAGTAGAAGAAATAGAGTAATACAAAAGCCACGTAAAGATGGAAAACACAGAGAAATTTTGGATACTATATGCGCTTCTGTTGTCTTTAAATTATTTGATTGCTGAGAAAACAACTACTAATAAAAGAAATGCTGCTAGATTAATTCAATTTATATATTTTAAAAATGCTTTGACTCAAAAATTCAAGCCTAAGGACAAGTTACTGGGGAAAAGGATTTCTATTTTTATTTCCACAGAAAATGAAAAGCTATGGATTCTTTCCAGACTTATGTGGTTTGATCAAGCCAGACCCCCTGAAACAACTCCCCAGGTGATCCAACATTCAAAGCAGTTGAGACAAAGCCTTGCAGACTACAGCCAAGATTTCTGTGTCTTCTTTGAACCTCCATGACAGCGCCCTCTACCAGCAGGAAGTAGTTTGGAAAGAACGACGCCCAAATTCCCAAATATTGTTTATAAATGTTTGTTTCCATTTAAATGGACTTGGTTACAAATGGCTATAGCCACAAGCAATCTTTTTAAAGGTAAAAAGGGAATTATGGTATGGAAATGAATACTTTGCTTTGAAATGGATTTTCTTTTATTGATACAATTTAAGGTCAATTTTGTGATATGTATATTTCTCCTCTTGTTTAGGTATTGTGTTTTTATGGCTCATTGGAAAATGTAATGTATAATTTAGTACAGATTATAGAGAGTTACTTATGTTAGTCAAAACTTGGAGTTAAGTTAATTAGGATTTCTAGATATATAGAGATGTATTTGAGATGGATAGGCATTCTTCAAACCTTTCAAAGACCTACAGAATATGGCATTTAAAATGGTTTAGGGTTTTTCTTGACAGTGAGGCACAACTGCTCCTGGTAACACCACCTACAGAAGAAAGGAAGATGGACATCGAAGAAGAAGAAAGGAAGATGGACATTGAAGAAACTCGTTACGAAGTTTGCTTCTAATATGGCAAGATTGGCCATTTGGACAAGGTACTGCTCTTCTAGACTGTTTGACTTTATGTTGTAGAAACTGGACATGCAGGACCCACAAAGAGGTGACTGCTGATGCAAGATGAACATTGCTACAGGATTCCTGCTTCATGGAAGAGGCTGCCAGACAGCCAGACAGTCTACAGGACACAGAGAAAAGTTTTCTACTTTGTTGAGGAGTCTGGACACACACTATGGCCTATGGGCTGAAGATGGAACATTACAGAAGAACTTCGGGTGACTGACCAGGCAATGAGTTGTCTCTGTCATTTCTAGAGTTTATATATTATCCTTCTGTGGTCTTTGAAGGAGTTGAAGACAGATAGTTATGATTATAGTTTTTCTTAGTTAGGATTAAAAATAAGTTACATATAGGTCTTTAGACTGACAAAGATAGGATAGATGATATTTTCTTTAAGTCTTACAAAATGTTAATGGACTAAATATTGTTAACTGTGATTCTTATTTGATAACTGTTGAATGGTATATTTTGCTATGTTAAGGTTAAACCCCTTCTTTTACTTTAGACAGAAAAGAGGAGATGATGGGAGATGTGATTCTGTATATATGTTTCTCATACTGTTAATAAAGCCCTGTGGCAAATAGAAAACTAGATAGGTGGGGCTAGGAGACTAGGAGGAGGAAGAGGAAGTAGTAGGTGGAGTCGAGATGTAGCCCGGGAAGAAGCAGGAAGCCTGCCGCGCGGCTCCCGGATAAGACGACCACGTGGAAATACTTAGATAAGTAGAAATGGGTTAATGATTAAGGCAGAGCTAGCCCATTAACAATAATGGTAATTGGCCAACAGGATTGTATCAAATACAGAGTCTCTGAGTGTTATTTGGGGCACACGTGGTTGCAGGACCATGGCAGCAGAATCAGCGGCAGCCGGTGGGGAAACCTGCCGTAACAGCCATGTTCAGCAGATGGATTTTCACATCATTATTCCAACTTCTTCCTACTAAATTCTTTCTAATCCCTCTTTCCATATGTTCCCTGAGCTTTGGAGAGGCTGACATGCATGATGTCTTATTTAGAGATGAGCACTCAAAAGGAACTTACCTTCAGTACTTTGACAACTAGTGATATAGATGCCTTATTTAGGGCTGAGAACTTAGCAGCAACTTAGCTTCAGTCCTTTGAGAGTTACAAATCTCTGCCATTAGCTGTCACCATTGCAAGCAGAAGCTTCTCTAACCAAAGCAAAGAAAAGCACTGATCTATGTGTTCAGCCAAAAATATATAGAAGGCAGTGAGGCAAAATGCCCATAGAGCAAAGCAATAGTAATAATTTACCCACTATTACCTATGACTTTCCCAGCCATGGGGTTTTAACCAGTTTTAAATTACCTGGCATGAATTCTTTAGGGAGGTGTTTCTCAGGTTCCTAATGCTGAAACCCTTGTGTTGTGGTGACCAACAACCATAAAATTATTTTTGTTGGTAGTCCATAACTGTAATTTTGCTAGTTATAAATCATAATGTAAATATCTGTGTTTTCTGTTGGCCTTAAGTGACATCTGTGAAAGAGCTGTTTGACAGCCCCTCCCCAAGAACAACTGAATGCCTCAAATCGCAAAAGATAGCAGATGTTTACCTCTATAACAGGCATGCCACTATTGTACCAGTAGGCACATCTTGCCTGGCTCTGTTCACAGTTAAGTAAAACCACAATAATTTTTCTCCCTCAGTATGTTGTACCTTTCCAGCACTAAGAAATCTATCCAAGAGCAAGGAAGCTTCAAGCTCAGTTCTAGTCTGATTTAATTATGTCTTGCAAATAGGATGTGTTTATTTACCTTTTTCTGAGATAGGATTTCTCACAATCTTGAACTGGCCTAATATCCTAGACTATGCTGACAAAAAAGCTCCACCGTTCTGATTATTTCTGTATCCTTGGTGTTGAAATTATAAATATGCTCCTGAACTAAAAAACAAAGCAAAAAATGGGTTTATTGGTCAAATACAAGTTCTTGTACTTGCAAAGTGAAAGATTTACCAATGGAGTTATCCCTTTCCTTAATTTGTATACAAAATTTAATGCATGCTCTTACAATTAATTCATTGACTGACTTTCTCACTATTTCTGATTGATAATATGGTGGAATCATTCCTTATATAAACATCACTTTTATTGCTTATATATATCATATATTTGTTTCACGAAATCTTTATATTTTGCCAATCTGTTCATCATTTACTTCATGTTATTTAGAATAGAGTAAGTACATCATTTCTTGGATATACCATAGTCCTATGTTGCCCTTAGAGACTCTCAGGCTGAGGACCTACATCATAGGCTATAGTTTTTTACTCTGAGTATTAACATGGTCTACAGAATTCTGTCTCAAATCACAGCCTCATTACTCCCCTATAATACCTCTTACAAGTAAAAGTCCCTAGGCCTAGCAGTAAAATATTGTTCTGAAAAGAGAAAGAATAAAGATGGTTTGCCTGAGGAAGCAGGATCTTAAGGAATGTTATGATAGTAAGCACCATTTTTCTCTTTAGTGTTTCCTAATTATGCCAGATGGTAACAGACAGAAAATCAGACGAAAGAGATAAAAGGAAAGATGAGGAAGGAGAGAGAGGGAGGGAGGGAAAGAGAGAGAGAGAGAGACGGGGACAAAAAAGAGAGACTAGAACATACCTGTCAGATGAACTGGTCCCAAGAACTTGAGGATACAAGATCTGACCCCGCCCCTCATCTGCCATATGATGGCATGAATGGGGATAGATGTACCCTCATCCCCCCAAAGGGAAATCTGGTCCTGAGGTCATGAGAATGGAAGAAAAGACCTTGTACCTCATGACAGGGCAGCATGACAGAGCTGACCCTGTTGCCTGGGGTGTGGTCAGCCTGCCCTGCAGTTCTGAGAGTGGGAGAGCAAGCCTCGAATCCCTGACTCCCATGTGCTGGCAAGGAAGAAGGAAAGATGTGGTCTCCCAGAGTCCCCTCACCACCTCCTTCGGTGGGCAGCAAATGATGCCCTCTACCAGCCTCAGTTCTTAGGAGAGTAGGCTTTGCTACTGGCCTGGACATCACCATAGAGCTGATCCTGTTGGTGGGGTATTAGAAAGCTAACCCTGAAGGTGTGAGAGGAGAGCTGCCCCCATCTTTGTCTGGGCAGCAGTGCTAAGGATGTGAGAAAGATGCACTCACCTTCCCCACCCCCCTTACCACCTGCTGCAGGCAGAAGTGCTGACCCTGCCCCCACCAGCTGCAGCACTCAGTAGAGGAGTCCATCCACCATGCCTGGGAAGTTCAGTAGAGCAGACCCCATTGATGGGGTGGGTGTATGAGTTGATCCTGAGAACATGAGCATGAGAGATCATGTCTCACTCCCCATCTGTCATACTGTGGTGTGGTCAAGGGAGAGAAGCCCCTCATCTCTCCCTTGTGTCTATGGCAGGTGGGAGAGCTGGCCCTGAGTTCACCAGAACAACAGAACTGGCCCTGCCTCTCACCAGGTGCAGCACTGGGCTGAATGGTCTCTGTACTTTACCTGAAACAGCTCACTCTGGTACTGTAATTGTGGGTGGCTCAGCCATGAGGGTGTGAGAGCAGGAGAAATGACACTCCCCTGTATACTGAATAGGGTGAGCTAACCAGGGTGGTGCTGGAGAGCTTACCCTGGTGGTATGGATGAAACAGAGCTGGCATGTTGGCCAACGCAGCAATCACCCATGCCTACAAACAGGGCTATGAGTTGGCCCAAATCAACATCCACCTCATCAGTGATCTGCTGGAGCATGTGAAGAGACCAGTCCTGCAGATCCACAATTGAAGGATCGCCATGTCAGGGGGCAACAGCAGAATATCCAAGAGAAGCCCCAGTGAGGGCCCGGTATCCATAATGTTCCATAAACCGGACACCTAAAATCAGACCAATGAATTATTGCAATGAACACTTGCAAGTAAAAATATATGGACTAAAGGGTATACTATGGGACGCACTGTGTCACCCTACAGCTTCGGCAATGATTATTTTCCTCATCTTTTTATTTATTTTTTTTTTATCTTGGTGGAGGGGTAGGTTGTAAGGGCAGATGGGAAGGCATGGGGTGAAGAGTGGTATGAAGATGAAATCCACAAAGAATCAATTAAAAGTTAAATTTTCAAAATCATAAACTTCCAGGAAAAGCCTGTTTCCCTTAGCCAAAATACTGATATAGGTGAAAACTAATGATATTTTTAAAAATGTACAGTTGAACAAATTACTGTCAGAAAGTAATCATCAAATGAGTTTTAGTGTAATTAAACAAGGAAACGGTCTGTCTTCCCAGGCCCTATTTGTGTTTCCTCAGGAGGACTGTCTCATGAGTACAAGGAAGAAATTTATTCCCCTTTCAAAATGCAGAAAACATAATTTACCTTTGTGGAGTGAGGTTGGAAGGGTTTAGCAGGTATCTTAGTTTCCTTCCTGAGAAAGAATATTCTGGCAAAAGAAACTTAAGGTTTGGAAAATGTGTATTTTAGTCACAGTTCAAGGAAATATCAAGGCAACAAGAGCTTTAAACATCTGGACACACTGTATCCACAATCAGAAAATGGAGAAGGATAAAGACATGCTTCTGCTTACCTGCCTTTATCCATTTATATAGCCCAGAATTGTCTGTTTAGAGAATGATAACACACAGAGTGAGCTTTCTACCTGAACACAATCAAACATCCCCACAGCTAAGCCTAGAAACCTATCTGCCAAGTGTTTCTGGAATTGACATTCAAGTTGACAATTGACATTAATCATCACAGCAAGCAGAGTATTTGCCATCCTTTTCAGAGGATAAGCAAATAGGGCTCCAATTCCTCTCCTGGGATATCATTAATGCTGATAGGGTAGAATTTTCCTGTCTTATGACTGAAAGAAGCAGGGAAGTATCATGATTCCCTGCTAGATTGGTGCAGAAGGCTGATGGTGAAAGCAGATCTTTCACCTTCCAAGCCACCAATATGGAATCAAGAAGAGGTCAACTTAATCAGCTTTCCTTTCCTCCCTCAAAACAATGTCAGAAGGGTCCAACTGAGGACTAGTTTCTCTCTATTCTAGTGATTTGACATGATTCAATTTTCTGCCTCACAACTCTATGACACATAAAAAATAGAGCAGTTGAATGTTTTTCAACACCTAAACAGAATTATTATCTATATAAAATGAGAAGATTAAATACAATTCAAATTATGTATATATATACATATATATATACATAACACACAAAATGCTCAAGATACAAATGAAAGTTAATCACAACTTGAACTAAAAAATACATATATTGAAAAGATTACACATGTTAGCATTAATTGATATTGTGTACAATAATCATAAAAATGATTCAATAAATAATTGTAATAATTATAGTCTTTAGAAAGACTATAAAATTTAAAACAATATGTAAAATAAGGAAAAAGACTAAAGAGAACTTTATAATGGAAGAATATAGCAAAACATGACCAGATAGACAAAATAATGGATATAAGTGAAAAATACATATCAACATAAATTACTCAATATACAAAAATAGAGGGAATACACACTTAAAGCAAAAATGAACAAAGAAAAGACCCTTGGGGATTATCAGAATAATAACAAAAAAGATCTGCCTTTTTAAACTCAAATCTCCAAAGTACAGACATGTGCATGTCAAAGAAAATTAAAAAAAAAATCTAAAAATAGAATCAATATGTGGTGGACATATTTATAAATTAAAAGTGATAGTACTGCATAAACTATAAAAATCAAATGAGTTTTATGCTGGAATACATTACAGTCAATCTTCTACAGTCTTCGGCAAATGAAAAATCACCGAGATGAGTGAAATATATCTCATATTGACCAAAGAAAGAAGGAAAATTTAAACAATTTCATATTTTTCATCTGAAACCATGAAGCTCAGTGGGAACATACATATTTTTGCATGTACAAAAAGTAATTCTTAATCATGAAATTTATATCTGATGAAAGTACATGTTGGAAGTGAAAAAGACACATGAAATTCCTCAAAGGAAAAAATACACACAATGGAGAGAATTTACTACTAAACTACCTACCTTAAACCTAGCAAAAGAAACATATCCCTGACTGGAGAAAAAGGTCAGAGGTTTAGAGCACTGGCTGCTCTTCCAGAGGACCCAGATTCAATTCCCAACGCCCACATGGCAGCTCACAGGGGACCTGACACTTTTACACCAATGCACATAAGATAAAGTTAAATAAATTATGAAAATGTTACATAGTGATATAATGAATAACAAAGTAAATAAATTTAAAGATAATTTTAATTATTTAAGCAATATACACTGCAAAAAGAGAGAAAAATAAGATATGTGGGGTAAACATATAAAGTTTAAAATGTCTATGTAATTTTGAGTATAAAATTTAAAACTTTTGCCAGGCGATGGTGGTGCATGCCTCTAATCCCAACACTCAGGAGGAAGAGTCAAGCAGATCTCTGTGAGTTTGAGGCCAGCCTGGTCTACAGAGGGAGTTCTAGGACTGACTCCAAAACTACATAGAGAACCCCTGTTTTGAACTCTCAGTGTAATTGCAAAACCAGAAGGTCATCCATGGAGAGAATGTTCTACTCTGCCTATAACTATCGATTGATAACACAAATATGACTGTTTCTTCAGGGCTTCCCCATGCATTTCTATAGGATGGTTGTAAGTTATCTGATTTGCTGATGTTATCTTTCTGCTGCTCTGTTATTTCACTGGGAAGCCTCACCTAAGAGAGAAGGGACTGTGCTTAACTCAAGACATTTTATCAGAAATTGTACTACGATGCTTCACCAGAGATTCCCCAGTTGGATTATGTTGGATATTTCTAAGCCCTGATTTGATAATATCACCTATTATTTGCTCTGCTGATAGGGATACTCCAGTTGTATCTATTGTCCTACTTTGCCTTCTGATGTTGGGATAAACATAGTGACTAAAAACAACTTAGGGGGTGTGATAGTTTGAATACAATTGCCCCCATAATCTCATATAGAGTGGCAATAATAAGAAATGTGGCTTTGTAAGAGTTTGTGTGGCCTTATTAGAGGAATTGTGTCACTGGGGTTTGGCTTTGAGGTCTCACATGCTCAGGATACAGCCAAGTGTCTCAGGTGACTACCTGTTTCCTACAAGATATAGGACTCTCAGCTGCTAGTCCAGCATCATGTCTGCCTGCCTGCAAACAGGCTCCCTTTCATGATAATGGACTGAACCTCTGAAATTGTAAGTGATACACCCTAATTAAATGTTTCCATCATAACAGTTATGGTGGTCATGGTGCCTTTTCACAGCAATAGAAACTAACTGAAATAGGGAGGAAAGTGTTTATTCAACTTACATGTCTCAGGACAAAATCCATCACTGAGGGAAGTCAAGGTAGGAACTCAAGCGGGAAAAGACTCTGAATGTAGGAACTGAAACAGAGACCATAGAGAAACCCTGCTTAATGTCCTGCTCTTCATGGCTCACTCAACATACTTTTTATACAGCTCAAGAACACCTCCACAGGGATGGCACTACACATAGAAGGCTGGGCTCTCCCACATTAAGTTAAAAAAATCCCACACAGACTTTCACACAGGCAATGTGATAATTGTGTTTACCTCTTCCAAGATGACTAGTTTGTGTCAAGTTGACCATAACTGAAAAAGCACACTATTTGATGGTTTAAGTGTCTTTTGCTATCTGTTTTGTCTATTAACTACTTGTTACTTGTTCTTTTGTTGTTGTTGTTGTTCAAACTGCCCCCCACAGTGGGATATTGAATGAGAAATGTCCCTCACTTAGTACCCACTTGGTCATATTGTTTGGAAAGGTTATGCAAGTTTCTGGAAGTGCAGCTTTACTCTAGGAATTACAACACTGGGAGATGGCTTTGATATAGCTCATAGCCTTACCTCGCTTCCAGTTTGCTTAATCTGCTTTATGTTTGTTGTAGAAGATGTGATCTCTCAGCTTGCTGCTATTTCTGGATGCTTGCTGCCATGTTTTCCTTGAATTCCTTCCTTCCATAAGTAGTTTTTGTCATGGTATTTAATCACAGCAACAAAAATCACAGTAACTGATACTTTAACTTACCCCCAACTTAAAGGATAGCTATAACAAATAAAGCTTTGAAGATTACAGAACAACAGATCATAGTTCAAATGGTTTTAAACATATGTTTATAGAGTCCATCTAACATATATAGAATATACATTCTTTTCAGAATTCTGATACTCTTTTCAAAGAATATACCACTATTTATGATATGAAAGCTATGGAAATTATGGTAATGTAGATATTGAATAATAAATTCCTGATTAGTGAGACATTGAAGAAGTAAGAAAAACTCAAATCATGTGGAAATTAAAATAATAGGACTTTCTCAGGACAGCAAAACAAGTTTTATTGTGTAAGTACTGAGTTATAAGTAATAATATGAAATCATTTCACTTAAATAAATAATCAAATGTTGTATCCCAAACCAACCAAATCAAGCACCATAGTACACAAAAAGATATAATATAGTACAAATTAATGAAAAACCTAAACGTATAACACTAGGAAATAATGTAACCAAAAGGGTTTATTAACAATACAAAAATATTGATCTGAGCACAATGATCAGCCTATCCAAGTGGGACCACCCGTAATATCCACCTGCCTAGTCTCTGACCCCCACCACCAGTCTTGTCCTGGAGTTCTAGGCACCTCCCAGAGATCCGCCTATCTCTGCGAGTCCACACTGAGTTCCTGCGGGGGGGCTGGATCCTTGACCCCCATCTCAGGCCCTACTCAGCTGGTGAGCGCCAGCTAGACCATCCTTTCCTGAGAATCAACCCAGCCTTTGTCCCACAACACCAGACCTTGCCTAGAGGCCTTGGCTAGAGCTAGACCTGACTATCCCTGAGGAAACATCCTGCGGGCTAGCCTCTGCCAAAGAGGCCTCAGCTGGAGCTTGAACTTGGACCCTCAACTGTTACAGCATGTTGTTCCTGCCGGCCTCCTGGTCCTGCTGCCATTGTCCTGCAACCACATGTGCCCCAAATAACACTCAGAGACTCTGGATTTGATACAATCCTGTTGGCCAGTTACCATTATTGTTAATGGGCTAGCTCTGCCTTAATCATTAACCCATTTCTACTTATCTAAGTATTTCCACGTGGTCGTCTTATCGGGGAGCCGCGCAGCAGGCTTCCTGCTTCTTCCCGGGCTCCATCTCGACTCCAACTTCTACTTCCTCTTTCCTCCTCCCAGTCTCCTAGCCCCGCCTATCTAGTTTTCTATTGGCCACAGTGCTTTATTAACCAGTATGAGAAACATATACAGAATAACATCTCCCATCATCTCCTCTTTTCTGTCTAAAGTAAAAGAAGGGGTTTAACACCTTAACATAGCAAAATGTACCATACAACAGTTATCAAATAAGAATCACAGAAAACAATATTTAGTCCATTAACATTTTGTAAGACTTTAAGAAAATATCATCTCTCCTATTTTTGTGAGTCTAAAGTCCTATATGTAACTTATCTTTAATCCTAACTAAGGGAAACTATAATCATAACTATCTGTCTTCAACTCCTTCAAAGACCACAGAAGGATAATATATAAACTCTAGAAATGACAGAGACAACTTATTGCCTGGTCAGTCACCCGAAGTTCTTCTGTAATGTTCCATCTTCAGCCCATAGGCCATAGTGTGTGTCCAGACTCCTCAACAAGGCAGGAAACTTTAAACTGTCCACCTGTAATGGCAGTTTGTCAGTCACTTTTCTCTGTGTCCTGTGGACTGTCTGGCTGTCTGGCAGCCTCTTCCATGAAGCAGGAATCCTGTAGCAATGTCCATCTTGCATCAGCAGTCACCTCTTTGTGGGTCCTGCATGTCCAGTTTCTACAACATAAAGTCAAACAGAGACAAGAGCAATACCTTGTCCAAATGGCCAGTCTGGCCATATTAGAAGCAAACTTCATAACGAGTTTCTTCAATGTCCATCTTCCTTTTTGATGCAGGTGGTGTTACCAGAAGCAGTTGTGCCTCATTGTCAAGAAAATCCCTAAACCATTTTAAATGCCATATTCTGTAGGTCTTTGAAAGGTTTGAAGAATGCCTATTCATCTCAAATACATCTCTGCATATCTAGAAATCCTAACTAACTTAACTCCAAGTTTTAACTATCATGGGTAACTCTCTATAATCTGTATTAATTATACATTACATTTTTAAATGAGCTATATAAACACAATACCTAAACAAGAGGAGAAATATACATATCATAAAATTGACCTTAAATTGTATCAATAAAAGAAAATCCATTCCAAAGCAAAGTATTCATATCTATACCATAATTCCCTTTTTACCTTTAAAAAGATTGTTTGTGGTCATTAATCATTTATAACCAAGCCAATTTAAACGAAAACAAACATTTATAAACAATATTTGGGAATTTGTGCGTTGTTCTTTCCAAACTACTTCCTGCTGGTAGAGGGCGCTGTCATGGGGTTCCAAAGAAGATATAGAAATCTTGGCTGTAGTCTGCAAGGCTTTGTATCAACTGCTTTGAATGTTGGATCATCTGGGGCACTGTTTCAGGGGGTCTGGCTTGATCAAACCATATAAGTCTGGAAAGAATCCATAGCTTTTCATTTCCTGTGGAAACAAAAATAGAAATCCTTTTCCCCAGTACTTTGTCCTTAGGCTTAAATTTTGGAGTCAAAGCATTTTTAAAATATATAAATTGAATTAATCCAGCAGCATTTCTTTTATCAGTAGTTATTTTCTCAGCAATCAAATAATTTAAAGACAACAGGATCGCGTATAGTATCCAAAATTTCTCTGTGTTTTCCATCTTTACGTGGCTTTTTTATTACTCTATTTATTCTACTTCTATTTTTACATATTTTGAGACAGGGTTTCTCTGTGTAACTTTTATCTGTCCTGGAATTCAGTGCATACCAGGTTTACTTTGAAATCACAGAGATCTACTTGCCTCTGTCTGCCGAGTGCTGGGATTAATGGCATGCCCCATTATACCCATTCATTCTACTTTCTTTTTTCTTTTTTAAACCATTGTATCCCCTTTCTTTTTCTCTCCCAAGCCAGCGTATTTTTTAAAACACAGTGTAAACCTTCATTGCAGCTCTTGTACACACCAATGAATTGTTAGCAGAGCTCTTTAAAAGCAAGGCGGCTTTTTTGCCGCTTATGCTAATTGGAAACCTCCCTTAAAGGAGCCGCGCAACTCTCTGTCTACAACAAAACAAATCCAACCAAGAAAATGCTGCTACTAAGAAGTCTTGCTAGTCTCTGTTCCTTTGTTTCTAAAACATTTCTAAAGCTCTTATTAATTTTAAGTGAAAGTTCTCATAGCCACGTAGGGCGCCATCTGTAGCGTGTATGTTTCTGCCAGCCCGCCAGCCCGCCAGTCTGGGCCCTCAGCCGCGCCAGCCCCAAATAACACTCAGAGACTCTGTATTTGATACAATCCTGTTGGTCAATTACCATTATTGTTTATGGGCTGGCTCTGCCTTAGTTATTAACCCATTTCTACTTATCTAAGTATTTTCACGTGGTCGTCTTATCAGGGAGCCCCGCGGCGAGCGACTTCCTTCCTCCCTGGGCTACATGTCGACTCCGCCTTCTACCTCTTTCCCCCTCCTAGTCTCCTAGCCCTGCCTATCTAGTTTTCTATTGGCCACAGTGCTTTATTAACCAGTATGAGAAACATATACAGAATAACATCTCCCATCACTCAACATCTGGCCCCTGCCTATGGAGAGACCTCCTAGAGAGCTTTGACCACCCAGAGCTACAGATGTCAAAACACTGACCCACCTAAATCCATAGAGAGAGAGAGAAACCACACCAACACCTACTGGAAGAAGCTATGGGAAGATGGCAATACAAGAAAACACCTAATATCAGAAAGACAAGCATAACACCACCAGAATCTAGGGAAGCTACACCAACTAGACCAGAACACAACAAAGCAAAAGAATCAGAAGAAAATGACCTAAAAATCATTGTCATAAAAATGATAGAGAACCTGAAAGAAGATCTGAGAAAATCCCTTCAAGAAATGGATGATTAAACAAACAAAATATTGGAAGAAATGAATAAAATTCTTAAAGTATAGAAAGCCAACAAAAAACAATTAAACAGGTTCAAGCCTCGAAAACGGAAATGGAGACAATAAAAAAAAAACAAAAACTGAAATAATGTTGGAAATAGAAAAACTGGGCAAACAATCGTGAACTGCAGATGCAAGTATAACAAACAGAATTCAACAGATGGAAGAGAAAATCTCAGGCGCTGAAGGTAAACTAGAGGAAATAGATTCATCGACCAAAGAAAATCATAAATCCAACAAATCCTTAACACAAAACATTCAGGAAATGTGGGACACTATGAAAAAGCCAAGCCTCAGAATAATAGGCATAGAGGAAAGTGAGAAAGCCCAGCTCAAAGGGGCCAAAAATATATTCAACAAAATCATCGAGGAAAACTTACCCAATCTGAAGAAGGACATGCCCATGAAAGTACAAGAAGCATACCAAATGCCAAATAGACTGGACCAAAGATAAAAGACCCCTCGAGATATAATAATCAAAACACCTAACATAGAGAATAATGAAAGAATATTAAGAGCAGCAAAGGGAAAAGGACAGGTAACATATAAAGGCACACCTATCAAAATTACGCCTGACTTCTCCATGGGAAACGTCAAAGCAAGAAAGTCCTGGATAGATGTTTTACAAGTACTAAGAGTCCACGGATGCCAGCCCAGGCTACTAAAACCAGCAAAATTCTCAATCATTATAGATGCAGAAAACAAGATATTTAATGACAAAGCCAGATTTTCACAATTCGTATCTACAAATCCAGCATTACAGAAAGATTTGGAAGGAAAATTGCAACCCAAGGAAGTTTACTACCCTCACAAAGACTTAGGCAACAGATAATCCCACTTCATCAGAAACCAAGGGTAAAGAAGAACAAATAAATTCACAATACCACTGCCAAAAGCAAATCTTAAAGAAACAAACATTAACAATCAATGGTCCTTACTCTCCCTCAACATTAATGGTCTACTCTCGCCTATAAAAATACACAGGCTAACAGAATGGATACGTAGACAGAATTCATCCTTCTGCTGCATACAAGAAACACACCTAAGCAAGCTTCAAAGATAAAAATTACCTCAGGGTAAAGGGCTGGGAAAAGATCTTGCAAACAAATGGACCCAAGAAGCAAGCAGGTGTGGCTATCCTAATATCTAACAAGTTAGACTTCAAACCAAAATTAGTCAAAATAGATGAAGATAGTCATTTCACATTCATCGCAGGAGAAATCCACCAACACAATCTCTCAATTCTGAACATCTATGCCCCAAATACAAAGGCACCCACATTTTTAAAAGAAACGCTACTAAAACTCAAAGCTCACATAAAACCTCACACACTTATAGTGGGAGACTTCAACACACCTCTCTCAACACTAGACAGGACCACCAATCAGAAACTCAACAAAGAAACAAAAGAACTAGCAGAATTATGTCTCAACAGGGTTTAACAGACATCTATAGAATATTCTATCCAAACACAAAAACATATACCTTCTTCTTTGCTCCACATGGAACCTTCTCTAAAATCAACCACATACTAGGTGGCATAACAA
Organism: Cricetiscus sungorus; assembly: GCA_030556225.1. NCBI lineage: Eukaryota > Metazoa > Chordata > Mammalia > Rodentia > Cricetidae > Cricetiscus > Cricetiscus sungorus. The sequence goes on along the minus strand of JANBXA010000609.1, from coordinate 5,688,956 downwards.
ACCTCAACAGATACAGAAAATTTGGAATAGTCCCCTGTATCTTATCAGACCACCATACTTTAAAATTGGAATTCAACAACAAATAGCAGAAACCCTACAAACTCATGGAAACTGAACAATTGTACCACACTTGGGTCAAAGAAGACATAAAGAAATTAAGGACTTCCTAAAATTTAATGACAATGAGGACACAAATGATTCTGGCACAAATGGCTAATGGTGTGTAGAAAACTGCAGATAGACCCATGCACAAAACTCAAGTCCAAATGGATCAAAGACCTCAACATAAATCCAGCCACACTGAATATCTTAGAAAAGAAAGTAGAAGGTACCCTTGAACAAATTGGTATAGGAGACTGCTTCCTGAACATAACTCCAGTAGCACAGACATTGAGATCAACAATTAATACTTAGAGACTTCTGTAAGGCAAAAGGCACAGTTGACAAGAACAAATAGCAGCCCAGAGACTGGGCTGATCTCCAAAATATAAAAAGAACTCAAGAAACTAGTCATCAAAACACCAAATAAACCTTTTAAAAAATGGGGTACAGAATTGAAGAAAGAATTCTCAATAGAGGAAATCAAAGAGGCTGAAAGACACTTAAGAAAATGTTCAACATCCTTAGTTATCAGGGAAGTGCAAATGAAAACAACTTTGAGATGGTGGAGAGGATGTGGGGAAAGGGGAACACTCCTTCACTGCTGGTGGGAGTGCAAACTCGTACAGCTATTTTGGAGATCACTATGGTGGTTCCTCAGGAAAATGGGAATTAGATTACCACAGGACCCAGCAGTTCCACTCTTAGGTATATACCCAAATGACTCACATCCATGCAACAAAGACATGTGCTCCACTATGTTCATAGCAGCATTATTTGTCATAGCAAGAACCTGGAAGCAACCTAGATGTCCCTCAACTGAAGAATTGATAAAGATGTGGCATATCTAAACAATGGAATACTCCTCTGAAGAAAAAAATAACAGAATCTTGAAATTCGCAGACAACTGGATGGAACTTGAAGAAACCATCCTGAATGAGGTTACCCAGTCACAAAAAGAGGAACAGGGTACGTACTCGCTCATATATGAATTTTAAATGTAGAACAAAGAATCACCAGCCTTTTCATACACAGCACCAGACGAACTGAGATTCAAGGTGTATTCTAAGAGATTCATATATGGTCCCTCACAAAAGTAAGAAGGGACAAGACCCCAGAGCACCTGGGAAATGGGGGGGGCAGTGAATGGAGAGAGAACTAGGAGAAAGAGAAGGGGAGGAGAGGAAAACATGTATGACTAGATAGATAGAGTCAGGGTGAGGGGGGCATAAAAGAGGAAGCCATTATTGGTTTGAAGAGAAAACTGGACCTAAAGAAAGGTCTAGAGAACTACAAGACCGACTCCTACTAATAATTCGAGCAACCATGGAAAGGCTACCATAAATGTGCTTCCTTGATAGCGAGATCATCAACTAAATTATCCACCATCATGGAATCCTCATCTAGTACCTGTTAGAAACAGAAGCAAACACCCATAACCAAACACTGAGTCGAATAGAATCCCGATGCAGAGAGAGGGGACAAGACCAGGTTGCAGAAACTCACAAAGACAGCTGACCTGAACAAGCAGGAGCTTGGGACCCCCAGACTGATGGCTAGGAACCCAGCAAGGGACTGACTCAGACCTCCTGATTATGAGTCTCAGCTAGAAGGACTGAGCAGTCTGGGGGACCTCAGACAGTAGAAACAGGATCTATTTCTGGTGCACAAAAGGACCTTGGGGACACATCCCCCATGGAGGGATACCCCCTTAGCCTAGAGACAGGAGAGTAGTCCTAGTCCCTACTTCAAATGACTTGACAGATTTACATGACCCAACCTGGATTGCATAGCCCTACAAGTGGAATGGGGGTGGGGGGATGGGAGGGGAGGTGGCCAGGGTGCATGTCACAGGGGAAAGAGGGTAAGAGGGAGGGAATGAGGGAGGGAGGGAGGGAGGGAGGAGGGAGGGAGGGAGGGAAGGAGGGAAGGAGAGAGGGAGGGCGGAAGTGTTGGAGAGAGGAAGGGAGAGGAAACTGGGATTCACATGTAAAATTTTTAAATTATATTATTAATAAAAAATAAGAAGGAAAAATGCATTTATATATATATATATAAAATGCTTTGACTTCAAAATTTAAACCTAAGGACAAGTTACTGGGGAATAGGATTTCTAATTTTGTTTCCACAGAAAATGAAAAGCTGTGGATTCCTTCCAGGCTAATGTGGTTTGATCGAGCAAGACCCCCTGAAGCAACGTCAGTGGGCAATGAAGCCTTGCCGACCATTGTAGCCAGGATTTCAGCATCTTCTTAGGATTCCCCCATGACAGCGACCCCTACTGCTCCAGAGAATTTATATTGAGCTGGCTCAGCTTTTCATTTCTCCATGAGTATATTGCCAGCATGGAATGTTCCGCTTAAGCATCTAAATACTGATAAATGACTCATCTCCAGTGTACACAGGATTGTATTTGACACAAAGCCTCAGTGAGCTTTGTGTCAACAAACACACAATGAGAAAGAAACACCTTTCAGTAATTGTGATCTCCAAAAATACCCAAGGTCTACTATGGCACAGGATTCTTGTGTGTAGCATGCATTCTCATCTACTCACAACTTAGAACTGGTAAGTTTATGTTTGTTCTCCTGTTTTCAAGAGTATAGAGAAGATTATCTGGAGGTTCCACGGTGTGCCTGCTATAATATAACATGAACTATGTTGTACTTCTGCTTTACATATACAGCTATCTCCCCTTCATAATCAAGGGAAAAATCAAAATTCCATTGTAGAGGTTGTAACCTGTAGGACTTTATAGGTTCTCTGATGTACCTGTGAGTTTTTTTTTTATCATTTATTTATTTATCATGCATGGCAGAAGAGGGCACCAGACTGTATTACAGTTGGCTGTAAGCCACCATGTGGGTGTTAGGAATTGAAGTTTTGGAAGAACCAGCCAGTGTTCTTAACCTCTCAGCCATCATTCTAGCCTCACCACCCCATGCCCACCCCAATCCCCACCCCTGTGACTACCCATAGTTCTCTGCCTCTCTCCATCAGCTTCAACCATGCTGCTCTCCTGGCTGCTTCTCTTCACACATGACAGATCTTCTCTGGTCACTGAGGTTCAGCAACTGTCATCCCTCTACCTGGAATGCACATTCTCCTTGACTGCAGCTAAAGGGCCAGTCTTGCTACCTTTACCTTTTCATTACCAACCTGAAGGCTCCACAAGTCTCTTCCTGGGCACGGTGTTTCTCTGAAAGGAACATTCTCCCTGCAATTTCATTTCCTCAAAACTGGCCTTAGCAAGCCTTCTCTCATCACTTATCATTATGAAAATGCTTCATATTGACTTATAAACTACCTGGCCACTGCACATCCCTGCACTACAAAGAAAGCTCTATGAAGATAAGATCTGTTCATCTGCTGGACCTGCTCACTGCTGTGTCCGTAACAGTGATGGGCAGAGCCCACCATAAGTGATTCTGGGACTTGGATAAAACAAATGAACAGAGAATCGGTGGGATCAAGCATGTGAAATCAGACCAGCATCTCTGGGTCTAGTCATAAAGCTACAAATAGAGATCCCACCAGGGCAGGGAGTTTCTTTTTTCTTTTTCTTTTCTTTCTTTTTTTCTTTGTTTTTTTTTTTAATGCTGAAGTCATCCTTTAGCAATTCCTCCCTCAGAGGAGAGGACCCAGGAAATGTGACCTTGAGCATGCTGCCTGCCCATTCCTCAACACTTGCCCACCACAAGGACAATCAGATGCTACAGGGAGCCTGGTCAGGAGAAGGAACTCAGTTTATTGCATCAAGCAGGGACTTATATGGGGTTGAGGTAAGGGGTAGGACTATTAGGATGGGGCAAAGTGACATGAAGAGAAAGGGCCAATAATATTCCACAAAAACAGGCAGCCTGCAGTCTTACATCAGGCGTTGTAGACTCACTCCTACATGGAGGTTACAGGCCAAAGACAGGCTGCCAAATTTTAGCGGGGCTCAGGAAGTTGCACTAGGCCTCGTGCCCAGGCCTCTTTAGGCCCAACAAGGCAGGGCAACTGGAGGCATGGCCTAGTGAAACCTTTCCAAAGATAAAATTATAGGAACCCTTGCTCACACCACAATCCTGGTATCCTTGTTGGGACATGAGTCATATCCCAAGGTATTCATGTAATAGAAAGTTACCAAAAATCTAACTGGATAAGAATACAACAGAACGAGAAACATCAAAGAAAGCATGGGAGTTAGCAGAAATGGTCCCTGGAGGACCTGCTGGTTTTGGCTGAGCAAAATCATACGATGTAGGAAGGAAAGTAAAGCTGCTGGTGAGGTGTACTTGTCTCATACCATTCTTGAGGCCCTCAGCCTAGAGTCACTGCTTGGTAGGTGGGGTGGATCAATGAGATTTGACACATTCTTTCAATGTCTAGGAGATCCTCAATTCCTCCATATGTGGCCTTAGGAAGACCTCAGCAGCAGGAACCAAAAACACTCTTTTCTTCTGAGGCAACAGCTGAAGGAGGCCAAACAAACACAGTGTTGCTCTCAGAGGGACTTCAGGATGGGGAATGAAGAGAGAGCAGAAGAGAAGGACACAGGACTCCACAGTTGTGAGGCACTTTACTGCCATTGCTAGTTCCTCTTTCCACAAATGACAGCCTTTCCACGTGGCAGTGTACAGCCTAAGGAAATACTTAGGCAAAGCCACAATTCCCAGCCCTACTCAATCCTTTGGTGCTTGTACCATCCTGCCCCATAAAAAGAGGTGTACACAACACATGTCCATCAGGGTTGGCTCTTAGTTTAAGAAGGAAGGGGAGCTAGTTTGGTTAGGAGGAACCCAGAAGGTGTCAGTTGCTACAGGGTTTGCAGGGAATCTAACTGGAATGGGATGCCTAAAGAAGGGCAGTTTCCCTTTGCCTGGACACTGAATGAAGCCACCTGTGACTTCAGGCAGCTGTGACAGAGCATGAACTGCCAAGTTCTCTCTATAGCATGGAGACATGAGGCATAATCATCAGATACCCCTTCTCCCAGGAACGTAAGGACTTCCAGCAAGAGCAAGGAGGGTGATATGACTGCTATTCCTGCATTAACCAAGGATCTATTTTCCCAAAGAAAGTGTTTGCCCTGTGCCCAGAGCTAACCTGGAACTCTTAATAGTGTGCTTGGGGTTCAGATTATGTCAGAATCTTTGAAACCAGGCCATTCTGGTAGGCAATTTGGTTCCACTGTCCCAGTATTCCCATGGAAAGGCCCTTCAGTGACCCTCCAACAACGGTTGTCCTTTCTTTGCCAGGTAACCATTGCCACCATAGACAGCCAGCCAGAAGAATGTGGATGCCCCAGAAGGCCATTCTTCCTGGAATTGCTCCTCCTACATCTGCCTCCTCCAAGTGTCTCTATCTCCTATACATGAGTCCTCCTTGGCCTTCCAAGTCCCAGATCCTCTCTCATCAGGGACCTCCCTGTGGAGCAGACCTTGAGTTATGTCTTTTACGCGGCTCTGTGTATTCTACTGAGTCCTACTGTTTTTCCTGAGGTCCAGAGGGTGCCAGAAGGCTTCATTCTGTTTTCTCTCCCTCCCTCCCCAATCCATGTTTCTTCCTTCACTGGGTCCTCTGTCTCATTCTGGCTACTCTCCACCTGTCCCTAGGCAGTCACCTCCTCCTGACCCCTCCTCCACAGCTAAGTCCCATTCCATTTTTAGATGACTGACTTTGATACGAGCTCACTTCTCTCACAGGCTGAATTGACAGCTGTTCATCCTTCCCTGCTCCACCCACCAAAACACACCCAGCCTTTTCCACAAGGCAAAGTGCTCAGACAGCATGCCTTACCACAGAAATGTGTATTTGTCAACACAAACAACCGTTAGGCTCATTGTGAGCTGACAACACATTCACATGCCTCTGCATATCTAGAAATTATAACTTTATTTCAACAGTCGTGGCATGATTTTACCAATCAATCAGATCTTTTTCACCAGGTCATACACATAGATATGGAAATCATCCTCAAATTTGATAAAATATACAGAGGGCTTGGCTTCAACTTGGTGAATCACCATGCCAACTCTTTTGGAGCCATCATCTTTGGCGTATTCCACATGTTTGCCTATGAGACCATCCATAAGTTCCAGATCCAAGTCTGGTGGAGGAGCCTCATCCAAGTGTGGAATGATACGGAGATCGCCCTCTTTAAAATCATCCAAAAGCTGGTACATATATAGGATTGGATCTTTTTCATAGGTAATATAGAACCAGGCCTTTAAGACTGGTGCTTGGGCCAGGACCATCCCCCTCCATTCATCCTTACAGCCATGTTCTCCCTCAAAAAGGTGTTCTACTGCTTTGCCAATGATGGTATCTGCAAGGATTGGATCAGGGCCTTGGGATATGTCTACCTTGTCAGAGAGAACTTTAAGGGACAATATCCTCTCATCTCTATGAAGTTCCAATCCATACACACAGTCGATACCATCGTATTTCACCAGATAGAGAGAGGGTTGTATAGCAATCTGATCCAGAACAATTCCCTTCCAATGGGTGATGCGCCCATTGTCTTCCTTCCAGTGGTGAGAAATTCTGCAGCCCACGATGTTATTTTGGGCGAGGGATGAACATCTGCTGTTTGGCATCTGTGCAGCGTTTTTCTCGATCGGAACAGCAGCTTTGGAGGTGTCATGGCCATTGTCTCCTTTAGCGAGCCTGTTGGGCTGCCCTTTGGCCTCCTGGGTCCTGGGATCCTGGGTGCTGGTGCTGGGTCCTGGGTCCATGGCTGAGGAGGGGGTTAAATGAAGAGACTGTTAGCTAAGGTGCCAAATGCCCAACTTCTGGTTGGAAGCCTCAGCACCAAGGTCTAGTCCCTAATCGCCCCCAGGAAGCCTGAGGACAAACCTGGCTGGGCACCTGCTGCTGTGCTGTGCTCTTCTAGCTTCCCTGAGCCCCTTCAGGATGGCGGATAATGAGCATGTTTAAGAACTCCCAGTCACCAGAAGCTTTAGGCTCAGCAGCCTGAGCCCTGGTCCCTACCTGCACCATGCTCCCCACCCACCCACCCACCTACCTACCTACCTACCCACCCCACTACCCACCCCCACCCCCACCCCCCATCCCCCACCCCCACGCCCCACCCCCTTACCCCCCCACGCCCCACCCCCTTACCCCCCCACTCCCCACCCCCGCACCCCCCCACCCCCGCACCCCCGCGCCACGGGCGTTGTTAACCTGTTTGGAGGCAAAGAGAAGTGCTGCAAAGTGCCTCTCTTCCTCCACCTTGTCTTTAACCTCAGTTCCCTGAGCGTCCCGCCTGGGGCTCAAGGTCGGGCTGCAGACCCAGGCCGCTTCCCGGTACTCACCCCCTGGCTCCTCCGAGCTCTTTTCGGAATCTGTGCCTGGCTCCTAATGCTGCCCAGGTCTTCCTCCCCGTGCGCGCCACGTGCCCACTGCTACTGTTTCTCCCGCTGGCCCATCCCCTCCCACACCGCTCCTGCCTGGCGCCCACCTAGGAACTAGTTTCGCCGGGCGTCCTGTCGCGCGGGTCCGGGGCTCTGCACTCGGGGTCCGACACTTTGCTGCTGCCTCCGTTAAAAGTGAGCGGCGAAGCCCGCCTGAGTGCTAGTCTGCCGCCAGGGATGTCTGGAAGTGTGGCGGGGCAGGAGACGGGAGCTGAGTGCTGCTGGTGTCCTGCCGCTGGTGGGCTAGTGGGTTCGTCTGCTTTCCTCTCCCGGAGGCAGCTGCACTGCCACCACGGATTCTATCAGCTGGTGCTGCAGTCGTAGTCCCCTCCCCTTTCCCGGAGATAAGCTTCCTGCCAGGAGAGAAGAGTTCCCTTCTTGTATATCTCAATCCACTCCTTTAAACTTCTGTTTTAAGAGATTGTTTGAATGATCAATTAGTTCTGTCTCCACGCTTTTGCAAAACCGTTGTCAAACTGGCCCAGAACCGTGCACTCTTCTTGGTTCCTTCTTCAAATTTAAAGCTTTTCACTGACTCTTTCCATCTGCCCTTCATCTTTCAGGTATTTGCTTTCTCTCTCCACTAATGCCCTCATGAAATTACTCTGTATACGAATATGCCTTCCTTTTCATTGAAGAAATTTGAACGGAGATGTGTGCTAGCAAATGGGCTGACATTTTCACTTAATCTCTACCTAATTTTTACTCACTTATCTTACCCCATCTTTCATTTGGGTGGGTTTTTATCTTTCTGTTTTCTCCCTTTCTTGCTTTACTCTATGGAAAAAATAATCATAGTTACTGCTGGAGCATTATGTCAATTTCTTGAAACTGACATAAAGAACATAATTTCAATCCCATATTTTATTTCCTAGGCCTCCACAGCAAAATATTAAAATTATTTCATTTTACTTTTTCTTATTAGTGCTTTCTAAGGACACTGCATATTTTAAAGTTAATTTTTATTTAATGTATGATTATTGCTTATTCAATTGTATCATTGTCTTCCATGTGTCAATTTTGATTTTGCAGTGATCTGTTGCTCTTTTTCAACATCTGAGTTTCGGAATAATATAGTTCCACAATAACTGGTAATAAAATTTATTCATCAGAATATTTGTGGGATATCTTAAGTTCTGAGGGAAAAAATAGCCAATTTATAATTTGTAAATTATGACTAGGTGCCCCGACCCGCGGGGCCTAGTTATTCGTGGGTCGAGGTGGGCTAGAACCTGAAAATAATGGGAGAGAAAGAAGGAAGGAGACCAAGCAGTGCATTTGTCAAGGTCTAACTTTATTGATGTAAAATGGGTTTTTAAGGCAAAGCTGGGAGGAAATGGGGAAGGGTATCAAGCAGGGAGGAAATGGGGAGGGGTAGCAGGTGGGGAGGAAATGGGGAGGGGTAGCAGGTAGGGAGGAAATGGGGAGGGGTAGCTTCTGCTAACTCCGGGGTCCTGGTAATTATCCCAGACAGTAAACACCAGACAGTAAACGGCTGCTTATCTTAGTTCCTGGGCCAGGTCCATCTCAGTTCCGGGCACTCAGTACCTGGAATGAGTGGAAGAGGCTACCTGTTAAGCAGGTTCCTGTACACCAGGATAAGGCTCAATTAAGAGGTCTAAGGTGTAAGCAATTCTGCAAGAGAATGTCACTCAAGGTCGGCTCCCAACAACTAGGTCTCTTTAACAAATACAGAAGTAATAATTAAATAGCTTTATAAAATTGTGTATCATCAAATCTGTTTTTGAGTTGATAGTTGATTCATTAAAACTATAAAGTATTGCAAAATCAAAAACAGTCAATAAACAAACAGATCCAGTGCCCTATCAATAATATGAATATTTAATACGTATGTATAGTGTCTGAAGCACACAGTATTTACTTAACAGCAAGACTGGGTTTAAGGCAATCAAATAACTACCAAATGGTAAAAGAAGAACAATTTTGATTCATCATTTAAGATATAAGAGAACATTAACCTACTATTAATGTTTTATAGATGTTTATGGCCAATGGCACCATAAGAGAATGTTTGTTTTGTCTTTATAGACAGCAATCAGCAGATATTCCTCATTTTCTCTAGGGTTACAGCTAAAGCTCACACCTCAGATTACCCTTGGAATCCTAACTGTGTTGGTTTGGATGAAAATCACCCCTATAGGCCCATAGAGAGTAGCACTATTACAAGGCGTGGCCCTGTTAGGTAGGTGGCTTTGTTGGAGGAAGTGAGTCACTGGGAGCAGGCTTTGAGGTTGCAAATGCTCAAGCCAGTCCTAATGTTTTTGTCTCTTCATGCTGTCTGCAAACCCAGGCATAGAATTCTCTGATATCTTGCCAGCAACATGTCTGTCTGTATGCCACCATGCTTCCAGTCATGATGATAGGACAGACCATGTTTTTGTTTGGAGAAATATGGACTTTGGGACTATGGATTAGAAAAGCAGTTGAACACTTTAAGATGGTGAAGATGTACTTGAACAAGGGACCATGCTCCAACCTCAGCAAGCAGAAGAACTTGGCAGCTTCGGTCATGTGGTTCTGGCTTTACAGTCAAGGATACAAGAAATACATTATAGAATCTTCCTTTCGTGACTAAGGAAAGCCACTGAGGCCAGGCACGTGTTAGGGGTGTCCCTGAATGGAGCCCAGGAGAGGCCATTGTTTGAAGCTGTGAAGTTGAAACCTGGATTGCCTTGGAGACCCCAAAGTGTTGAAGACGAGAGTCTTGGGATACATGCTGAAGAGAACTACTAGCAGGGAGTGGAACCAGCCCAAGAGAAGGAAGTGTATTGCGATCAACAAAGCTGAAAGGAGTTGGAGATCTGAAGGGTGTTTTGACATTAGACATAGAGATACAGAGTTTGTGAGTTTTTAGTCTTGCTTTGGTTTGTATTTGTTCGCTATGTTAGCTTCCCTAATTTTTGGAACAGTCATGTATATTCTGTGCCATTGTATGCTGGAATATGTGATTTGCTTTTTTATTTTGATTTTATAGGTCATTACAATTAAGATATTGCATCAATCTCAGAAGAGACTTTTAACAAGAGGCTTTTAAACAAGTTTGAGACTTTTATAGGCTATGGGAACTTTTAAAGCAGTATGATATGACTATAAGCCTGTGGGGGCCAGGGAAAACAATGTAGTGGTTTGAAAGAATATGACCCCAAAATGCTAATAGGGAGTAATATTATTAAGAGGTATGGCCTTGTCGGAGTGGGTTTTGCATTGTTGGACAAAGTGTATCAGTGGGGTCAGGCTTTTAGGTCTTAAATGATCAAGTCAGGCCTAGTGTCTGGTGCCTGCTGATCCAAATGTAGAATTCTCAGCTCCTTTTCCAGCACCATGTCTACTTGCAGGCCCTCTGAACTCTGTAAGTTGCCATCTCAATTAAATGTTTTCCTTTATAAGAATTGATGTGGTCTTGGTGTCTCTTTACATCAATGGAAACCCTAAGAAAGACAGAAGTTGGTACCAGGGACTCAGGTATCGCTGTGACAGGATAGACTATGCCCTGGTCATGTTGCCTCTTCAAAGCAGTAGAAACCCTAACTAACACAGGGGTTCTCATCCAGTGTCCTTCTCAGCAGTTGGACCCTATCTTTTGGTCTATTTTGTCTTTCTGTATCTGGCTTATGTCCCTTAGCATAATATCCATAATCTATCTATCTGAAATGTGTCCTTAAGAGCTGAGACCAAGTAAGAGATTGTGTCGTTGGGTATACACACTCAAAAAAGATAATATGAATTCAGTACCTTTTCTTCATTTCATGCTTAGCTATGGGACAAATTGACTTCCACCACTATAAACACACACAATGATGCATTGGGCAATCAGGAGCACAAAGTAGTGGAGTCAATTTATCATGTGTTGAGTCCTCCAAAACTATATATTCTTCTTAATTTGATTTGTGTTATAGCAATGAAAATATGACGAATATAATGGACAAACCACAGTTTTATTTATTCAGGTTTTGATAGATATTTGTGCTGTTCTATACTGAGCTATTATGAATAATGATGCTGAATATATTTGTGGTTTTTTTTCATGTTTTATTTAGATGCTTTTATTTCTCTTAGATTTACAGTAAGGGAAGGATTGTTTGGTCATACAGTAGTTCTATGCTTAATTATTTGAGAAATCACTAGTGATTTCCAAAATGGTTGTGATATTTAATATTCAAAAATAGTTTCATTTTTTTCCAAGTCCTCAGCAATTGTTGTATGATTTTTCATCATTGCTAATCTAGTCTGTGTGATATATTATCTCATTGTGTTTTGACTTGCATTTCCTTGTGATGTCAAATAATTTTTCAGGCACTTTATTGGTTATTTTTTAGATAAATATATATTCAGATAATTTTCTTATTTTTATTGGGTTGCCTTTTATTGTTAAGTTGTAAAATTTCTAAATATAAGTCTTTAATCAGATACATGACAAAGAAAGATTTTATCTTATTGTGTGCTTTGTTCTTTCAGTTTATGGTATATTTTTAAATATAAAGGCATCATTCTGACAAAATACAATAAATATAGCATCTCATTTGTTATTTATTTTATTGCTGTCATATCTGAATATTCAATGCCAATCCAGGAAGATGGAGTACCACACCAAAAGAACCAGCTTCTGGATTGCAAGCAGTGTTCAGGAAAAAATCTGCACAGCATTGAGAACTTAAGACTTTATCTGAGAGATTTCAAGGAAAAAAAGAAAATGAGCATATCCTTTTCTTGAATAGTAACACTCTTTATTCTCCTACATTGAATTCTGCCAGTTTCTTCCAGCTCTCTTTGTTTTTCACAGCTTATAAAGACCCACAAAATCTTTTAGGCATTACATCTGAAGGTCACATACCGTTTCTTAAGTAAATGATAAGAAACAGCTCTAGGCAGTTCTTAAGCAATAAATCCGGATTAATTGTCACAATAGCAAGACAGAAGCATTTTCTTCCAGTCAGCTCCCTAATTAGTGGGCTGCTACCTGCAACTGCAAAAGGAGAAGTCTTTTTTTTAATCTATCTATAGAGGTGGCCTTATAAAACTAAACTACTAAGGAGACTAAAGAAATAAGGAAATTGTGTGCTGTATCCTATACTATTAAGTGTATAAACATCTTAAATATTTTATAGTTAGTGGTCATAAAGGCTAGACTTTCTCAGACTGGAGAATGTTTACAAAGAGAAATGTACCCTTAGAGAGAGTGCAGCTGAGCTGAGTGGCCCTTCACAGTTGGAGCTGCAGGGCAAGTGGAATAGAGGCCTGGCAGAAGAGCTTATTTAGCATTCTCCAAGACACAATAACATTAAAAGCATTTTAAATCTTAAGGTATATTTTTCTGTCCTGCATGTAACCCTTGATTGTAAGAAGGGAGACTTATAACACTTTTACACAGCTATGAAGTTAGTTTATATTTTGTAGTTAGCCATGGCCAGTTAGGGAATCTTTTCCAGAGTCGAACAAAGGCCATAAAACTGAGGTTAGAATTTGTATAGAGAGTTAATCACTGTTCTCTGGCATAGCAATTAAATTGCTTTGCACTATTTACCTTGGCTCAACAAATCAGACTGCTGGTTACATGTCCTTGTAAGTAAGATTGTATTTTTCTGTGAAAAGTTTATCCTCAGACCCAATTAGCTAAGAACCTGGTCTGCTAAGAGTATTGCAAAGTTTTATATCAGTTGATAGTATATCATTATCTTGGCAGCTGGGAAAATACAGGTATTTTCTTAAGCTGTGCTACAAGACAATTTTTAATAGGAATTCATAAGTCCTGATTTGGGTGACATTTATTATTATTTATTCATCAAAACTCTGTATAGGCTAACTATTAATATCAATTAGACAATAAATCTAAGGAGAAGCCACTTAACAATCCATAGAATAAAATGCCCAGCAGATAAGGAATGTATTCATGAAATACAGACACATTGAATACAGGTTGTCAGGAATTCCCCATAGCTGCTAGGGAAATAATGCAATTTAGCACATGTGTAAATTTACAGACAGAAACAACAGATATTCTGGAGCTTGTATGTTTTGCAGGCTTTGCAAACAGAGGTTCTCTCCATCAGAAATTATTTGCTGGTGGGGTGACTCCTTGAATATCAATTGTTACATCCTGTTTTATGGCTCACAGCAATGGATATTTACATTTACTTGTTTATAAAAGAGTTTTATTGTCTCAAACCCTTGCATTTAACTCTTTAATACATTTTGAGTTTATTGTCACATGCTTGGGAGGTAAAATCCAAACTCTATTATTTTTGCATTGGATTACCCATTTATCACATTATTTGTTCTACTAGTACAATATTGAAATAGCAAAAACAGACATCTTTATTTTCTTTTTTACCTGAAGGGGGAAGTAGCCAGTCTTTTGTCATTAATTATGATATTAGCAGTACTTCATCAGTAATATCCTTTATGAAATCTAAGGACTTCTTTCACCTTCAAGTGGTCCACCTGTCTATGGATGGCAAACGATAGCTTGCGTTGTTGGGGGTTTCCATGGGGTCCCTTTGTCCAGTAATTCAATTAGCTATAACCCATTTCTGGCACTATAGGTTTCACTTGGTGGCTAGAGATGTATTGTTGGGGAATTTTCTCCTGTTATTTGGTGATTCCATTTAGATTTTTTCATATGTGTAAATATTTTAGAAAGCTTCTATTGTAGTAAAACCCCCAAAATGGCCTGTTATCTGCCACTCCCTATATTCCCTCCTTACCCACCTCTGCCCTCCCCCCTCTCCATTTAATCCTCCCATGGCTCTGTTGCTGAAGACTACATCTACATATCTCCTTGAACATGAGCAAATCATGTTGGTGCCAATCTAGAATCTTCTTGCTTACTGACTAGTGTGCATTGTACTAAAAGGTACTCTGCTACCAGATGAGAAAGGTAAATACTAATCTGTCAAGCAACCTTGTGATCTACAATGGTGACATACCTGCACAATATGCAGTTCATATAATGTAATAATGGTAATAATGTAATAATGGTACTAATGTAGTAGAAGTAACCAACCACTCTCTAATTGGATTTAAATCTTACTCCATGAGATGGAATGCATGCCCACCATTGCTTAGATGGCCAAGAACATGAAATAGACCATGCACTCAGGAGAAAAGAACATAGCAATAAAATGAGCCCTAATGATAATCTGCTATACCCATAGATGAGTATCTCACTCAGCCATCAGCAGAGAAGTTTCCTCCTACAGGAGATGAGAACTAATACAGAGATTTACAACTGAATTTTAAGAATGAGAGACCTTGGAACACTCAGTCCTAAATAAAATGTCTGCACTAAATCCCTCCCAATGGTGGTCAGGGAATTCTGTGGAAGTGGAGACAGAAAGATTATAAGAGTCTATGGGGATAGAAGACACCAAGGAAACAATGCCTTCCCAACACAGCAGGAATGATGCTTACATTTGAACTTACAGAGATTGCGGCAGCATGTACAGGGAGTGCACATGTTTAAGACAGATGAGCCCAGAGCTGAGAAGGGAAGTAGACACAAACCCCATCCTTAACCCAGAAGCTATATCCAAGTGTCAGCCATTCTCAAAGGAAAATAATTTCCAGTGGTACACAAATCACACTTAAGGGCAGGTCTTACGACTAGAAAATTGACAGCTAACCAAAACAAATTTAATGGTATTTTTGGAAATTTTTTTTGTTTTGTTTTATAGTTCTTTGGGTGTTTTGTTTGTTTATTTGTTTGTTTTTTGTTTTTTTTTTACTATATTGGTCTTTTATTTATGTACATGGTTTCTGACTGTTTTCTAAAATATATGAAATTACACTTCCTTATATATTTGCATTTCTCTATTGTTTAATGATAGTGGGAATCTTTTCCAAATATTTATTGGTCATTTCTGTGTCTTCTTGGGAGAAATGTCTATTCCTATCCTTTGCCCACTTTTTAATGTTGAGTTCTTGATATATTTTGAATATTCATCCATTATCAGATGATGTATGACTTACAATTTTTTCTTAGTTTATAGGTTGTCCCTTAACTCTCTTGAGTATTTGTTTATTTTGCTGTACAGAAGCAGCTTTAGTTAATGTGATTATATTTGCATATTTTTAATTATTGAAAGTAGAATCTGAGAAAATTATTGCTCAGACAAATATGTAATTTTTCAAATACTTTCTTCTAGTGGTTTTACAATTTCAGGTTTAAAGTTTATCTTTAATACATGTGAAAATTATTTTAGTATATGGTATCAGAAAATGGCACAATTTTATTATGCATATGAACAAGCAGTCTCCTCATTTTGCATTTTTGGCACCTTTGCTAAAATCACTTAGTTACATATGCTCTTCTTTCTGATCCATTTGTTGTAAGTCATTTTGCATGTCACTGTCACACTGTTTAATTACTAATGCTTTGTGTCACAGCTTGAAATATGGTAGTGGGATTGATGCTTTCAGGTTTGTTGTTTTACTCATGACTTTATTTTGATATTCAGCATGTTCAGCATGTTTGTGGGTTTTTTTGGAACTTCAGAATACTTTTTCTTGTCTATAAAAAATAACATTGATATGTCAATAGTGACTTGATTGACTTACATTGGAAAATATGTGTATTTTAACAGTACCTTTGTTTCCTTCAACTTTATAAACATTTTATAGAGTTTTCAATGTATAAGTATTTTATCTCTGTGGTTATATATATATTTTTTAAATACTTGTGAAAAATCTTACAAATGATATTGTCTTGATAATTTTTCAGACATTTTGTTATTATATAGTATAGAAATAGTACTCAGTTTTGAGTGTTGTTTGTATTCTGCTACTTTGCTACAATTATTAGTTGTAGCAGTTTTGATAAAATCCTTAAGGTTTTCTATATAAGATCATGTGGTCAACAAAGAGTTGTATTTTACTTCATCATTTCTCATTAGGATGCTTTTTATATTATTCTTCTGCCTACTTGTTTCAGTCAGGACCTTAAATACTGTATTGAAAAGATGTGTAGAATGTGGGTAGCATTGCATTTTTCTGGATCTTAGAGGAAATACTTTCAACTTCTGCCTGTTGGGTATGATTTTAGCTATAGTTTTCTCATATGTGGCTTTCAATGTGTTAATGATATCTCCATTTGTCATAGTGTCTTTATTATATTGTACAAATTTTTTTGGAAGTTTTGATCATGGAAGACTGTTAAATTTTATCATAATTTTAATGTTATGGTATCATATTATTTTATATTTTATTATTTTACACTTAAACAATTATGCATACAGAACCCTGTTTGCAACTCTCATATAAATCTCTCTTGATCACTGTGTATCATTTTTTAAAATTATTGCTGAATTCAGTTTTCTAATACATGGTAGTATTTCCAGCCATAAAATTAAATATATAGGCTTATTGTTTACTTTTCTTTTTATAACTTGTCAATGTATAGTCATGGTAATGATTAAATCATAAAAATAGGGCAATATGGTGTATGTAACATGAATAATATAGACCCAGATATTGGGGTTTAAGCTCATGGTCAGGTAAGCAAAGCAGTAAGTCACTAGAGCTTACGTCTTCCTCAGACTAAAAGGGTGATCCTGGCTCCAGGAATCCTCAGAGTTAATGCTTTTCCTACAAATCCTCAGAGACAATAACCTTTTCTGTCCGGAAACTAAACGTTCACATGAGATCCTTTGCTTCTTCCTTTTGCACCTCCTTAAAGGTATGTGATCCCAAGTGCTGAGATCAAAGGCATGAGCTCTGTTACTCTTCACTCTTGTGTAGGCCAGAGTGGCCTTGAACTCAGAGAGATCTGCCTGCCAGTCTCCTGAGTCTTGGGAATAAAGGTGTGTGCCACCACTCCCTGGCTTGATAGCTTGCTAGTATGACTGATGGGATTAAAGTTATGTATCACCACTGATGGCTCTATGGCATGCTCCTTACTTTGCATTCACAAACCTCAGGCAAGCTTTAATAAAGCATAAGACATGTATCACCACATTGTATCTTAGCATTGATAAATGTTTTGGTACTAGGATTTACAGTAACAAGCTATGATACATACTAAAAATATGAAGCTTTGGAATTTGATAAATGTCTAAAGGATTTTTCATATTCTTGGTAGAACAAGTTTCTAGGTCTTTGTAAAGACAACTATTTTTAAAAGCAGGTTAAGCCAGGCAGTGATGGCAAATGCCTTTGATCCCAGCACTTCGAGAGGCAGAGGCAGGCAGATCTCTGTGAGTTCAAGGACAACCTGGTCTAACAAGCAAGTTCCAGGACAGGTTGCAAAGCTACACGGAGAAGCCCTGTCTCAAAAAACAAAAATCAAAACAAAACAAAAAAATAATAATGCAGGTTAAAGGTAATTTCCATGCAATCTCACACAAAAGTGAGGAACGTGATATTGGAACTGTAGAAAATGGCCCTTGTTACAAAATGATAGACATGTTAACTGAACTCTGTTATGTTGAATATAAAACAAAACTTGTAAGGGATAAATTTTGGTATTTATTTGAGAAAATTCCTCTTTTAACATTACTATTACTCTTTATTAATTAGTCATTATAATGGGCTTCATTGTTACTTTTTTTTACATGATTGTAATATATTTTGATGATAATCGCTTCCCCTTCATTATCTGAGGGAATTTCTAAGCAAAATGCTGAACATATAAACTTTTCTTACTGAATATAGCAAAATAGGAAAGGGATAAATTGAAAAATGTTGATATATTATATTAAAAATATATTCTAGAAAAACTAGGATACAAGGAGGAAACTAAGAGCTTCATACAAGGTCCCTCACAGAAGAGGAATGAAACAAGATCTCCTGAGAGCATATTGGGAGCAGGGGGGGGCAGGGAGTGGGGGTGACAGTGAGTGGAGAGGAAGTTAGGAGAAAGAGAAGGGGAAGAGATAAGAACATGTGGGACCAGGAAGATTGAGTTGGGGGATGAATATATGAGAGCAGAGAGAGAGAGAGAGAGAGAGAGAGAGAGAGAGAGAGAGAGAGAGAGAGAGAGAGAGAGATACCTACTATAATAGAGGGAGCCATTATAGGTTAGAAGAGAAAACCAAATCTAGAGAAATGTCCAGAGACCTACAAGACTGACCCCAAGTAACAATCTGAGCAACAGTGGAAAGGCTACCTTAAATGCCCTTCCCTGATAATGAGATTGACAACTAACTTATATGCCATCCTAGAGCCTTCATCAGGTAGCTAATGGAAACAGAAGCAGACACCCATAGCTAAACACTGAGCCGAACTCC
Source organism: Cricetiscus sungorus (assembly GCA_030556225.1). NCBI lineage: Eukaryota > Metazoa > Chordata > Mammalia > Rodentia > Cricetidae > Cricetiscus > Cricetiscus sungorus. The sequence continues at coordinate 5,670,214 of JANBXA010000609.1, read as the reverse complement.
TAGAATCCAGTTGCAGAGAGGGAAGAATTGTTAAGAAAAGGGTCCAAGGCCAGGCTACAGAAACCCACAGAGACAGCTGACCTGAACAAGAGGGAGCTCATGGACCCCAGAATGATAGCTGGGAAACCAGCGTTGTACTGACTCAGACCCCCTGAACATGGGATCTCAGTTAGAAGGCCTGGGCAGTCTAAGTAACCTCTGACAGTGGAACCAGGATGTATCCCTGGTGCATGAAAAACTTTGTGCACCATGGAGGGATACTTCCTTAGCCAAGAGGCAGGAGAGAGGGCCTAATCCCTACTACAAATGACTTGACAGATTTTGATAATCCCTCCTGGAAGACATCACCCTCCCTGTGGAGTGGGGAGTAGGAGGGTGGGATGAGGAAGTTGAGGGACATGGGAGGGAAGGAGCGGGAACTTGAATTTATATGTAAAATAAGAAAATATTATAATATAAATATATATATACAGTCTATCAAGTATACCAAAAATGCAAAAATGTGGCTGGACAACTTTCTAAAGACACAGTTATTAAAACAGTGAGAAATATTCTGTACTTTGGAACTTAGCTATTGTTTAAAGGCCTGTATTATAAAGGCTCAGTTCCCAGTATGACAGCATGAAAAGCATTAAGATTTTTAGCATAATGGAAGGTTATCAGGTTATGTGGTATGATATTACCCATAGCTTGCTCAGCCTATGTCTTAGTTAGGGTTTCTATGGCTGTGAAGAGACAACATGATCACAGCCTACCTCCACAGTGACACACTTCCTCCAACAAGGCCCCACTTATTCCAACAAAGCCACACCTCCTAATAGTGTTATTCTCTTTGGGAGTCATTTTCTTTCAAACTGCCACAGCATGTTTTCTTACACGACTTAGGACCACGTGCCCAGGGTTGGTAACACATGTACTGGCTTTTTTATATACAATATAGATATTCTACCTTCTATTTTTGGAGGCTATAACTTGTTGTTTGTAATTCCATAAAGGAACTCGCAGCTGAGTTTGACTGAATTCTTGGAAGAGACTTGAGCCTTCAGAGAAACTTAAGGACTAAATTAATGCTTTTGGTATAATGACATGGACTCCATGGGAGTCTAACAGAAGGTTATAGTTTGGATCTGGAATATCCTCAAAGTCTCCAAACTATTAAAAACAACAACAACAACAAAATTGGCCTAAGATTGGTGCTATTGGAAAACAGTGGAAACCTTAAGGATGAGACATAATGGGGGCGGGGAGCATCTTAACTCTCTAGAGTTAGGCAGTCAAGGGGAACTGTGAGATGCTAGTTTCTTCCTTTTCTTGTCTTCCAGCCATCAGATGAGTGGCTTACTCCACTAGATGCTCCCATCACAATGTGCTGCTTTGCTGAAGAACCAAAGCAATTGGTGAAGTATCTTCTAATCCCTGAGTCATAATAGGCATGTTCACTTCATAATTTGCTGCTGATAGAGGCAGATTAACATAGAATGTGGCTAGTATATCCATCAAATGGCTAGTGATGGCACATGCCTTTAATCGCAGAACACTGGAAGCAGAAACAGGATGATGGATCTCTGTGAGTTCTAGGCCAGCCTGGTCTAATACATGAGTTTCAGGACAGCAGGACTGTCACACAGAGAAATCCCATTTCAAACAAACAAATAAGCAAGCATAGAAAGAAGTGGTCAAAGAAAAGATCCAATGAAGGAAGGCTGTCAGATTTCCAGGTTCCTGTGTTGATGGCCATGTGAGAGGAGCTTCAGTCACCAGTGGAGTTTATGAAGTTCAGTTCACCAAATAGCAAAGCTAGACCCTGGAGAGGCAAAGCCCCTGTGGGGGGTGTATTGTTTCCAGAATGCCCCTTGCTTCTGTTGTGCTTCCTTCTATCTTGTTCCTGCTGTATTTGGCATGGTGTGATTATTATGTGGAAGGATCCCAATGAATCTAGTAGTGTGAATGTTTCCTGGGAAAATCCCACTCCTCCTGGGCAATTTACTTGTACATTCGAGTGAACATGATTTTTATAGCAGCAATGACACTTAGTTGAATCGGTTATTTAAATGAACTTTTTGAGTCAGCTGAAAAAAATGCAAGTAACTAAGTTAGTAAAAATGTTTAGGGAAATGGCTTCGGTTATTCTACCAATTGCTCTAAGAGATCAATGCCCCAGTCCCCCCACACACACACCAAAAAGACAGAAATAGGCTAGAGGCTACCTTCCCCTTTGTTAGATATGAGATTTGTCCAGGATAAAAATTAAGAGTAATGAAGTTTCATGCATTACAGACCCATAAATTCTACCTGTGGAAAAACAGGCTGATGATCAAAGAAAACAATTGTGTTCCTATACTCAAGGTTAGGCCTGGATGCCTTCATCATATAGCTTATAGAATTAATTACAGGTTTAGGTATTTACCTTGAAAAATTTTTAAAGGAAATTAAATGACTCTATTGTTGGTTAAAAAAATAGATGGTTAGCTAGAGCATTTGTTTAAAGTTTTATAATAATCTGCTACACTGAAACTACAAACAGCTGCCTGCCAGTACTAGAGGAACTGGCGGAAATATACTTGGATTGCTTAAAACTTTGTTAATCAATTATAAGTGAATCATTACTTTAGGATAAAAATGTTATGGTGGGAAAATTGCTACAAAGGAGAATGTTTAACTACTTGTGGGCTTCTAAGAAAAACATGTAACTTGTGGTTATAATGTGATTTCTTCCTGTGTAAAGATTTTCATTTGATTTAGTACAAAATTTAACTTGTGGCTGTGAGACACTCTTTTCTTGCATAGAAATTTTGGCTTAAGAGGCATAAAAGGGATAAGAGAAAAATAAGACAAGAAGTAAGAGAACAACAGGAAAGAAGAAAAATACGGAAAACAACATGGTAGAAGAACAGAACAGGGAAAGAACACAGAACAAGCAGCAGAAAGAGAAAAATAAAATGAAGAATTAAGCTTTGCCTCTCAGATAAAGTCTCCGTGTGTGTGTGTGTGTGTGTGTGTGTGTGTGTGTGTGTGTGTGTGTGTGTGTGTGTGTGTGTGTTTGTATATATGTGTAGTGGTAGTAGTAGTAGTAGTAGTAGTTCCCTGGACATCATGCCTCCTCTCCAGTTTCTCTAACCTACAGGGAGCTGGTTCTCTTGGCAGTCCTGAAAGCAGGAACTAGGCAATAGCCCTCTATTCAGCATGGTTATTCTGAAAAGACAAAATTGACACTGAGAAAAACTGGTAAGATGATGATTCTAATGGCACCACCAGATCTCCATAGGCACCTGTGCATAAGACTAAGTGCCAAAGAACCATTGCCTCTTTGGTTCTGGATAGTAAGGTCTCCTCTTTTGTTTCAGAAGACAGTACAGTTTCTCCATGACACAGATAGCACAACTGACACCCAGGAAGTGGGCTGACACCTAATGATTTTGAAAGACTGAAAGAGCACTGAGTCAATGAAGACTATTCTGAAATTCAGATCAATGGAACTGAGACAGTATAATAGAACATGCCTTTCTGGCTGAGGCAGGGGTTCACAGAGTGTTCAAGGCTTACATGAACCTCATAGTGAATTCCAAGGCACCCCAGGCTACAAAGAGAGAACTTGTATCAAAATAAATAAACAAAAAAACCTAAATTTATCCTTTTAATTTTAATATTTTTTTTGTTATACATGACCTCCCCTCCTTTCCTTTAAAATCCTCTTATCAAAATAAAATGTTAGAGAAAAGAGAAATTAGAGTTCTTTGAACAGCAGAAGTGGTTCCAATCCACAAGGAGTCAGCAGGGATTAATATGATAGCTCAACACTGTAAGACCTAAGCAGAAATTGAAGAAGCCAGAACAAAGGTGTTGGGAGCCGGCCTTGAATCACATCCTCTTGTAGAGTTGCTTACACCTTAAAATTCTAATTGAGCCTTATCTTGGTAAAACAGAAAACTGCTTAATAAGCAGTTTGTTCCACTCACCCCAGGAACTGAGATAAACCAGATGCCTAGAATTGAGATGAACCAGACACCAGGAACCAAGATAAGCAGATGTTTATATTCTGATGTTTATGGTCCAGGATGATTACCAGAGCCCCAGAGTCGGCATAGCTACCCCTCCCCATTTCCTCCCCGCTTTGCTTTAAAAACTCCTTGTTGTGCGTAATAAAGTTAGACCTTGACAAACCATTGTTTGGTCTCATTCATTCTTTCTCTCTTATGGCAGGTTTCCCCGCCGGCTGCTGCTGGTTCTGCCACTATTGTCCCGCTGCCACATGAGCCCCAAATAACGTGAGCCCCAAATAACACTCAGAGACTCTGTATTTGATACAATCCTGTTGGCCAGTTACCATTATTGATTATGGGCTAGCTCTGTCTTAATTACTAACCCATTTCTACTTATCTAAGTATTTCCACGTGGTCGTCTTATCGGGGAGCCGCGGCAGGCGTCCTGCTTCTTCCCGGGCTACATCTTGACTCCTCCCTCCTACTTCCTCTTTCCTCCTTGTCTCCTAGCCCCGCCTATCTTGCTATCTCATTGGCCCAACGGTGCTTTATTAACAAGTATGAGAAACATATATACAGAATAACATCTCCCATCATTTCTCTCCTATTATTTTCAGGTTCTATCCCACCTCCACCCATGAATAACTGGGTCCCGCTGGTTGGGGCAAGTGGTGCTCAACGTGGCCCTTGAGGGAGGGCTTTTACTGAACGGAGTCCCACAACCTGAAGAGAAACCTCGGTAGCTCACATGGAGAAGGATGCCAGCCCTGCGAGCTGCAGCATGGCGAGTTGGAATCCCTCCTCACCGCTCATGAGCACTCCGATTCCTGGTGAGTCCCCCGTGTTCTGTTCAATAATAATGGGTCAATCCTTATCTAAGGAGGTTAAGTTCATTAGGGATTTCAAGTCCTCCTTTCGAGAAAGAGGAATTAGACTTTCATGTAAAGAGTTTAGATAGCAGCAGCATTACAAGAGATTTCAGTTAAGGATGTTTTATTTTAACAAATTAATCTTGGCCTAGAAAAGGGAGGGCTAAAAGATATATGTATGTATGTATGTATGTATGTTCTGTATGTATGATGTGGCCACACAAATGCATGTATGGAGTGTAATTATGAATGTGTAAATCCTAACAAAAAATACTACTTGAATTGCTTGAGATAAAGTAGAAAGAGACATTAAATTCACAGAAGTCCTCAGGAAATGGCCAAAGCCAAAATGGACTGAGAGCCAGAGAAATCTGTATGGATGGTTCAAAAGAGTTTAAGAGAGGAGAGAATGCAGAAATCTTCCTAAATTTTGATGGTTAAAAAACAAATTGAAAGAATGATTGTCCATATAGGTTTTGAGAAAAGCTATTGAGAAAAAGCCTCAGGAAACTGCAGCCCTGTTAGCTCCCCTCCCCCACTAGTAAGGTGTCAGTGAAATTGCAAATGAGACCTTGTCAGCTAATGAAAGCTTTACAGGTCAGAGTAGAAAAAGTTTTCAAAAATATTTGGGACTTATGTTACATCCTAAGGAAGTTAGGCCTCAAATATTAAAAATTAAAGATAGCTTGTGAACATTAAATGATTTTCAAAAATTATAGGGAAATATTCAATGGTTACATCCTTCTTAAAAGCATCTACTGGCAATTTAAATACTTTAAGCAATATCCTTAAAGTAGATAGTGATCCCAGTCACCCAGACAGCTAACTGAAGAGAGTAGACAAGTTCTTCTACAATTGCAGAATGCAATCCAACATCAAAAGATATGCTATATTGAGTATGCAAAACCATGGGAGGCTTATGCGCTTTCCACACAACATAGTCTAACTTCTTTCTTATGGCAAGGGGACTATTTTTATGGTTACATTTACATTACTTTGGTTTCCTCAAACAAAGTGTTAAATCGTTATTTTAAAACAGTAGCTTGTATGATACAAAATGCTGTATGGAGTCTAAGAGATATTTTGCCAGAGAACCAAGTGTAATACGTGTTTCCTATACCAAAGAGCAAGTTAATGGTTATTTCAAAGCCTTTACAACCAGCAATTAACAGGGAAAGGAATGTTTACTTAGATGGTGAAGGAATTTCCTCCCCTTATCTGAGAGTGGGCTCAGGCGCCAGCCATGGCAGTCCTGACTTAAGGAGTTAACTTTCTTTTATCATTACAAGTTCCCTTTCTCTGTATAGATTTAGTGCCTAAGTGTTCAAGCTTTTATTAATTATAATTTTTGGTCCATCAGATTTTGCTAAGTTTTTGGAAAAAATTGGTAATAAGTTTCCAGTTCATAGACTGTTACAACTTGTGCTAATACATCCTTTTGTATTCCCTAAAATTGTAAGGGGTAATCCTGTAAAAAATGCTATTAATTTCTCCTGATGGTTTCTCTAAAGGAAAAGCAGCTTATGTTATTGATGGAAAAGAATATGTAGTACAGACAGATTCACCTTCAGCCCAAGATAGTTGAGTTACAAGATGTTGCAATAGTTTTTCAGCTTCTAATAAATGATTCATTTAACTTATATACTGATAGTCATTATGTTTTCAGAACTCTTCAAGTTTTAGAGATAGTTCCACACACTGAAACTAGTAACAATCAGGTTAAAATGCTGTTTGAGCAAATTCAAAGTGCCATTCGTTATAAAGAGAGCCACTGTGCTTTGTAGGTCATATAAGCGCTCATTCAAATTTTCCCAAAACACTGGATAAAGGTAATGAGTCAGCTGATAGGAAAATTAGCTCAGCAGTCACACAGCTTTTATCATCAAAATAGTAATAGTCTAAGAAAGCAGTTTAGTTTAACTACAGAGACTGCTCAATAAATTGTCTAACAATGTGATGCGTGCTCACAATATTACAGGTAACTCAGGCCTGCTTCTTAATCATATATGGCAAATGGATTTTACTCATATTACAAAATTTGGCAGATTAAAGTATGTGCATGTGACAGTCGATACATACTCAGGCTTCTTAATGGCCAATGCACAAACTGGAGAAGCCATTAAGCATGTGATAAGTCACTGTTTAAAATGTTTTGATTACATGGCAGTTCCAAAAAATTATAAAGACAGACAATGGATCTGGATATACTAGTAAAGCGTTTCAACATTTTGTGCACAATAAAAAATTAAACACATAACATGCATTCCTTATAATTCTCAAGGGCAAGGAATTGTGGAGCATGCTCGTAGCTCCTTAAAAATACATCTTATAAGGAGAAGGGCGTTGTTGTGTCCCCAGTCTCCATTAAATCATGCACTCTTCATTTTAAAATTTTTGAATGTGGATGCCCATGAGCAATCTGTGGTGGACAAATTCTGATATGATGGAACTCAAGAGACTTTTACTCAAGTCAAATGGAATGATCCACGCACTAGACTATAAAAAAGACCCAACGCTGACCTAATAGGGGATTGAGGGGGGATGAGGCATGTTTGTGTTTTCTTGCAGGAAGAATGAGGCCTGGTGGCTGCCAGACCATTTGGTGAGATGCGTGGAATAGAGGAAGACCGGACCTGAAACCTCAGGAGCATAATTACCTTCTCTCTCTCTCTCTCTCTCTCTCTCTCTCTCTCTCTCTCTCTCTCTCTCTCTCTCTCTCTGTCTCTCTCTCTCTCTCTCTGTCTCTCTCTCTCTCTCTCTCTCCCACTCTCTCCTCCTCCTCTCTCTCTCAGGGGTTATTCTCGAGAACAGGCAAGGCTTAAACCTATTGTTTTTACAACAAGGACGAATTTGTGCAACACCCAAGAAGGAATCTTGCTTCCATACAGATCACAAAGGAGTGACAAGAGACAGTAAGGTCAGAGAAGGACTAAAAAAGAAAGAGAAGGAACCAGAAAAAATAGAACCAGGCTGGTTACCACCCTACTCCCTTATCCCTTGCTGGCTTCTTAAAGTCTGCTTGCCTTTGGCCATTATGCCATTAAGGGGTTAACTTGCTTTATCTGCCAACAGATTGACACCCTGATGACAAAACCTATCCAAGTACACTTCACAGGCTTGACCTCAAGGTATGTGGTCCTAGTGAGCCTTTAGAAGCTGACAACCCACCACCAAGGGGGCCACTTCCAAGGGAAACCTCCTTCTGCTATTGACAAACTAAAACGTCTCCCACTGATGTGCACCTATGAGTGCAATAAAGAGGCCACCAAAGGCAGCTACCCTGCCTGGGCTTCATGGGAGCATAACTGATTGTATGAAGGTTGATGTGCATCACAGCAGGCCTGAGGAATCTTGCCTTCTTGCCTGTGAAGGCTGGGTTAGCCTGCTTATTTCAGGATACATGTCACGTAAGTATCTAGGGGGACCAGGATCCCTGCTCCCACTCGTGGTAGTGTCAATATCCCACCTTCTTACAAAAAAAAAAATTGGAGTAATTGCCAGAAGTGATTGTGGCATAAGCCTTAGAGATTGCCAGCTTTTTCTTGGAATAGCCCATAGAGTTAAAAGATAGCTACTTTCAGTCCTGAGCTACCTTCTTCCCTCCCCAACTTCCTGAGAAGTAGAATTTAGGGCTTACAAGATTGCAGTCAGGTTACTTAGTAACATTCCTTATACAGTTATTTAGCAACTCCTGAGACCTCTTCCCCTGCTAACAACCTGCTTATCTCTACCTGCATTTCCCCTTAACAGATATCCTGCTCACCTTTAGTGACCTATAATGAAGAACACCAGGAAGTCCAGATACCAGACAAGGACCTCCCCAGAGCTCATGGAGGATTTTTGGCTATGCTATTATTCTTGGCCTCCCTTATATGAAGGGATAGATATTTTGGGAGACTCGACTTATTCCAACAACTCCCGTCATTGCAAAGGGCATACAGATTCCACTCATGGAATCTCTGTTACTCAGGTGTCGGGCCTTGGGCTATGCATTTCTACTTCTGAAGCCCCTCCTCAATACAGCCATCTTCATAACACAACCATTTCTCCCAACTTACCTCACACTTACATTGTCCCTCCCAACAATGCTTAGTGGGCATGTACTCATGGCCTCACCTCCTGCCTGGCCACAGCTGCCTTTGATAGCAATGGTAAAAGCAATAATGAATTTTGTATTTTAATGAAGCTTTTGCCTCACCTGCTTTACTATCACCCTAATGACTTCCTTCCCTTATGGGAGGAAAGGGACAACTCTTCCTCCCTAGGCAGCTCAAAGAGCCTATTTCCACCCTCACCATCTCTCTCCTCCTCTGTCTTGGTGCAGATGGAGTGAGAACAGGCATTTCCTCCCTTGTTCTATCCAGCAACAGGTATTCTGAACTATGCTCAACTATCAACGAGGATGTCCAGAGACTTCAGAAGGGAATAGACGACCTCACAGACTCCCTTGATTCCCTGGCAGAAGCTGTCCCCCAGAATAGGAGGGGACTTGATCTCCTGTTCTTGCAGTAGGAACTTCTCTGTGCTGCCCTTAAGGAGGAATGTTGCTTTTATACTAACAAGACAGAAGTAGTAAAGGACTAATGGACAGTATGAAGAAAATTAGAAAAGGATTACTAAAAAAAGGAAAAAGAACATAAAAAAGAAAAAGAAAGGGAACAACAAGAAAGATGGTACAAAAATTGGTTTTCTACCTCCCCTTGGATTTCTACCCTCCTTCCTTCCCTCCTGGGACCATTTGTGGGATTATTGCTGCTCTTGACTTTTGGGCCATGGACATTCCAGAAATTAACTTGATTGATCAAAACTCAAATTGATTCCATGCTTGAAAAACTTATTGCTATACACTACCACCAGCTTTTGGAAAAGGAACAGGGGTCCTCTGAGGAACCTGTTGAGGATGGTGAAAATGCCAATTCTGATCCCCCTAGGGCAAGGACTTGATTTTACAGGACTCAAACAACAGAGGACCTGGTTCTCTCAAATATGGAGACATCAATGCCGGGAATATAGAGGTGCCACAAATCGGATGCAGGCCCTCCTATTTGGCTGTAGGTTCCTCAAGGACAGGAGTAGCATAGGACCGTCTCTCAGGATCCCACTCTTCTTGCCCGAGTTTCTTGCCCGATTTTTGACCGTATCCTTGACCATCACCCTAAGACAGAGGTCCTACCCATTCGTCACATAGTGACAAGCCCATCCCAAGGGTCCCGATTGTAGGAGCCCACCGCATAGCCTAAGGCAGGCCCTCCATAAACATAATAAAATAGGGGGAGATGTTGGGAGCCAGCCTTGAGTCACGTCTTTTTGTAGAGTTGCTTACACCTTAAAACTCTAATTGAGCCTTATCTTGGTAAAACAGAAAACTGCTTAATAAGCAGTCTGTTACATTCATCCCAGGAACTGAGATAAACTGGATGCCTGGAACTGAGATGAACCAGATGCCATGAACCAAGATAAGCAGATGTTTATGTTCTGATGTTTATAGTCCGGGACGATTATCAGAGACCCAGAGTCGGCATAGCTACCCCTCCCCATTTCCTCCCCACTTTGTTTTAAAAACTCCTTTTTGTGCCTAATAAAGTTAGACCTTGACAAAGCATTGCTTGGTCTCGTTCCTTCTTTCTGTCCCATTTTTTTCAGGTTCTAGCCTACCTCGACCCACGAATAACTAGGTTCTGCTGGTTGGGGTACAAAGGACATTTTAAAATGCCCAAACTGAAGTCCATCAGAATCTTTCTTTTCTTATTCTTTTTAAATTTTATCTTTGAGATTAATATAATTACAACATTTCTCCATTCTCTTTCACCCCTCCAAACCCTCCCTCCCATACAATCCTCTCAGCTTTCCTTGAAATGCATGGCCTGTATTCACTAATTGTTATTGCATGCATATTTTACTAAATATAATCTGTTCAGTCTATAGAATGTTACTTGTATGTGTGTTTTCATTCATGGGCTTTTTCTTGTTGTTCTGTGAAGATAAGTTGAGGATTCTGTTCTCAGGGATTACTTGGACTTGGGAAGAGTTGAGTGGTGCAGAATTAATTCAACACTTTACTTGACTTGTGGCTTCATTTGAAAGCATTAAAGCCAGTTTGTTCTGTGTAGACTCTCTTTGAAAGTGTACACTGGTTAGAGCTCACCTCACTTATGAGTTCCACTCATAAGTGGAACTGCTTTTTAACATCCCCGAGGTAGTCTCAATAGAGAGTTAGCATAACTGCCACACCTGACAATTCCACACAGTTTGAAGAAGCCAGATAGATCAATGCACCAGTTCCCAAAACAGCAGTTAGAGTTAACTATTCTGAGCGGAGGAGGTGAATAAATAAATGGTAGAAACTGGGAAGGTAGTCTGTGGCAGTTCGCACATGCTTGGAATGTGCTCTTCCCATTGAGCTATATATTCAGACCATATTTCTAAGAGTTTAATCCATAATGTTTGTGATATATTTTACACTGACCCTCAGTGTATTATGCATATTATTCACTTTCTTTGATGATATAATCAAAACTCATAAAAGATTTTATTAATTTGTCTACTGTTCCATTTATTTCCATGGACTGAACCCAGTATGAAATGCATGTGATTAGTATAAATGAGAAATCATCCCTGAACAAAATGATTCCTGAACTTACATTTTCTTTGGGACTCATGAAGTTGCAAGAAAGTTGAAAGGGAAAGACTTGCAGTAGACAAGTATTGATCCAAAGGGTGTTTGTGTTTTACCCAAGCTTTAGCTAAACATTACACAAAAGTTAAAGTTGCACCTGATAAGGCAATCAAAAGCACAGGCGTTTAATAAAGCTTTGGCTTTATCATTAAGGAGGCCTTATTATGTTCCCTTCCCAGTGTTTGGAATGGTAATATATATCCTCTCCCATTATATGTTGAAAGTATGTGATCTACTTTTTGATTTTGATTTTTACAGAGGGATTACAGTTAAGAGATTTCCATGTACTTCTGATAAAACGAGACTTTGAACTTCTAAAAACTGTTGAGACTGTGATAGACTATAGAGACGTTTGAAGTTGGGCTGAATGCAATTTTTTTTGCATTATGATATGGCATAAACCTTTGGGGTCCAGGGAGTAGAATGTGGTGGCTTGAAAGAAAATGGGCCCTGAAGAGAGTAGTACATTAGAAGATCGGCTTTGTTGGAGGAAGTATGTCATTGTGGGGGCAGGCTTTGAGGTCTCTTTCTCAAGCTTCCCTTAGTGTGACAGTCAGTGAACTTCCTATTGCCTCTGAGTCAAGATGTAGGACTTTCAGCTCCAGGACTACATCTGCCTGTATGCTGCCATGTCCCCTTCATGGTGATAAGGGACTAAACCTCTGAAGCTGTAAGTGAGCCCTCCAATTAAGTGTTTTTATTTATAAGTGTTGCCGTAGTCATGGTGTCTTTTCACAGCAATAGTAAACCCTAACTAATATGGTTGTTCAGCCTGCTTTCTTATACAACTCAGGACCACCTGCCCAGGGATAGCACCTCCTGTAGTGGGTTACCCCTTCCACCTCAATCGTAAAGCAAGAAAATGCCCCACAGGCTTGCCTACAAACCACTCTTAAGGAGACATTCTCTCAATTGAGCTTTCCTCTTCTCAGATGACCCTAACTTGTGTCAAGTTGACATAAAAACTAGGCAGCACAGTGAAGGCATTGATGCTTACCTGTTGGGCTTCTGAAGTTGAAGTAGCATCATTAGTGATTTCAGCAAAGGTCAGGTAATTGTCACCCACAAAAAGTTCTGTTGCAGGCTGGAGAAATAGCTCAGAGGTTAAGAGAACTGGCTGTTCTTCCAGAGATCCTGAGTTCCAACAACCACATGGTGGCTCACAACCATCTGTAATTAGATCTGGTGCCCTCTTCTGAACACTGTATGCTTGATAAATAAAACCTTTAAAAAATTTCTATTGCAAGAGAAGTCTCCTTCACACTATGCATGTTCAGAAAGCTGCTGGTAGTGTTTCAAAATTATGCTAAGTAATCAGAAACCACCTTGTTGTGTAGTCCCCAACTTAGCACAGTGCAGCATGCTCAACAAGGGCTGATTTGAATATTCAGAGAGATCTTATATTGTTCCATTTGTGCATGCTACACTGGAAGAAGGCAAAAGAAATAGTACATAGAGTGTATCCACACAGTACTTAGAGGCATTGCCTGAAATTGGTACTAACTAAATAGAAGCCCTTTTCTAAGAGCAGAAGCCTCAGGTGAAATTAAAAACTGTGTATAGCAGGGCAAATATAAGATAAGATAATTCCTCAAATATCCCAAAGTCAAGCCCCACACCACTTTTCTTAAATGTTTCAATTGCTCTCTGCCATGGTTAATTTTACTTGGATCTAGGATCAACTGAGAGACACATTTCATGATATTTTCTAAAGAGGAAATATCCTCCCAGGAAGTGGGTAATACCTTCTCAGTGCAGCCCAGGTGTAAAAAGACCTTAGGAAAAACTGGTGTTGCTTGTCTGCCTACTTTCACTTCCTACTCGGGAGTGTACCTACTTTGTTGCTCCTACTGCCTCTAATGCTACCATTCTTTGCTGTCATTAGAACCCAGTTTCTTCAGACTTTTATCATGGACTAAAGATCAGAAACTCTTCAGAAATCCTCTAGGTCTTCAGCATCTCATTGAGAATACTGAGGCATCTATCTCTGTGGCACAAACAGCTACCAAGCTCATAGACTGTCTGGTATGCAGACAACCATTATTGAACTAACCATCCTCTATTGTGTAAGCCAAACTAATATAGTCCCTTTATGATATTATATATTATCAATTCTGTTCTCATCCTGTGGGGCACAACCCCTCTTCAAATGTCTATCTCCAAAGATAATTAGATTATGATTTGTAACACTAGTAAAATTATAGTTATAAAGTATCAATGAAAACATATTTATGGTTTAGGGTCACCACAACATGAGGAACTATATTATACGGTCTCAGCATTAAAGAGGTTGAGAACTACTGTTTTAGGGAACTCTGATACACCCTTCTTAGTTGGCAGTGGTGAGCAGACAGTCACATAGACATTTTTCTCCTACTATATTAAAATTCTATTGCAGTGATGCATAGAATTTAGATTGTTAAAGCTAGTGCAACTAGGTCACCAAAAAAGTTCATGTTCAGAGAAATTGTCACTTATGGTATTCATTGGTTAGTAATTAGATGTTGTATGTGGAGTCAGGTGATATGTCCATAGTTAGCTATTTGTCAAATTTAGGGCAGTGAAAACTACCCAAGAAAGCATACAAATGAATTAAACAACATGGAAGTTAAGTATGTTACTCAGTGGAAAACCAGAAAGATTGATCTTACATTTCTTTTTCCATTTCATTGTGATTGACTGGCAATGTTCATGTCTTGACATTTGAAGTATACCTCTTCATCAGCTATGGTGTTGACAGTATGCTATTAGTCTAAATGGCAACGAAATAAAATAATTTGTATGTTCTTGTGAATCAATAAAAATGTGTCCTACATATACATACTTATCCTATGGGTAAATCAATAAGGCCCCCTTATGGAAAACATACTAGAAACTTCAAATTGATTAACATCAGGCCTGTCAGGGGAACTGTCTGTAGGTAGTAAACTCTTGTCAGGGTAATGGAAGTAGTTTTCTTCAGGGGTGCAACCACTGATAAGTTGCCTTTGTTCCAATAAATAATATCTTACCAATGTTTAGGCAAGAAATTAATTAAACTTGGTGTATCACACATAAAAAGAAGATGGGACAGTAGGGGAAGGACTTGTTGGAATGAAAGAGTCCAACAAGAGGCAAAGGAAGATGAGAGAGGGAAAAGGACTAAACTTAATTATCTAAGTATATGAAATTGTCAACAGCAACAAAAACTATTAGGAAAATTGCCAAATTGAGACCACAGATGGCTCATTTGGGCTGTGTTTTCCAGGCTGGAGTTAACTTATATCTGCCAAATAGCAGCATATTCATATGCCCCATCTTTAATTGTTTACAAAAATGATTAACCAAATCTGCTACTTGAAGGTGCTATGGACTTCCAAGAGTCTATATAATATGCCTGAAAATTGGGCCCATTGGTATATGGCTTCAAATCAGAGATTGTTATAAAATGTGGTATACTCAAGAAACCTGCCTAGGAAGCAAAGACATGTTTGCAGTCTGGATCATGTAACCTACATCTGTAGGACATATGAAGATTGCTGGGCCAAATACAGTGTACATTATAAAAATCTAATAGGTTAAAAAATAAGCTTATTAGAGGCATACTTGTTTTCTTCAAATAGTCCACCTCTGCAAGGGTCTCTTTGTATTATTCCCAGGTTTTCCTGTAGCGCAACTGTATAACCAAGTCACCTTCCATACCATATGAATCAATGAAAATAAAACTGTACTCCTTGTCTGGGGTGGCTTTGATAAGAAACCATACTGCAGAAAACCTTCCTCATTATTTTGAGCACCCTTTCAGAGTGTAGTGAGAGACAGGTAATTCTCAACTGCAATGGAAACTTCATTCCATCCCAGCCTAATAGACTGGGAAATAGTTATTAGTGAATCTGTTACATTCACGGCCCAGCAATGTCTTATCTAGGCCCCTGTCTAGTAACTAGAGTTAACAACCTACTGGGTAATGTGACAAGAAAGCAGAAGGGGATTCTTGAGACTTTTTCATGGAATTAAAATACCCCTGTCCACCTAAATGGTACTCACTCTTGTGCCTCGCCTGCACTGTAGGGGTTGCCGAGAAACTGTGGAGGGTGCTGAGGTTGATAACACTGGACTCTTGCTTGATATTAAGAAGGCTCTTTATTAATCCTCTTTTACTCTGGGGGCTGGCTTATATACCCCGGCACCAGATGGAGGAGGGAGAAGTAAAGGGGGCAGTTAGTCATCGCAGGTTCGAAGGACCAGTTAGGGTGCTTTCAGGGCTGAGGAAGCCAAAAGAGCATTAGCATGCTGCATTAGAAAACATGTCTTTTGTTTTCCTGTGGTTATAGCTGCCTGCCCAGAGGGCAGCAGGGGGAAGTGAATTCTTAGCCAAGGTATTGATTCCTACAATTCCCCATTTTTTATTTTCTATGAGAGACCCCTGGTTTAGGTCATGCAGGGTGTACCACCCCTTACCCGTCCTCAGGAAACCTGGTGACCCCATGTCTTAGGCGGGGAGGACTTTACTGCAAGGTGCCCATCATGGGGGACTCCCATTTTTGTAGCATCTGTAACCAGACCTCATGACTGTCGGAGAGCCATGGGCCAGACTGAGTTTCTTTTGTGAAAATAACTGTCCCTGACCCGGCTGCTACCAGCCCCAAGTCCCTGAGAGAAAATGCACCACCCCAAAGCTGTAACCAACCTCTAATCTGGGCCATGGCGTTCCACCAGCCCTCTGCTGAAATAGAATTAATTATGGTTTTATAGACCTCTACTATCTGGAGAGCCAAAACATTGGTAAAGTTTACAAAAGACAAGGCCAAGTATTCATTGAGGCGGTTGACCCCTACAGAGACATTTGCATTCCAATCAAGGTGACACAAGAGAAATGACAAAGTGTGAGCAAGGAGGTCTGCTACACCAACACAAAACCACAACTCTTTCCTGAGTTGCTCATTTAAGTTAAGGAGTCCAAATTGAATATGAGTATTCAGGAAGGGCATTTTGCATAGCTAGAGCTTCACTGTTTCTGTCCACCAGCTGATTGACAGTCTCTGCTTGGCTGTGGTCTGAGCAACAGCAATCCCTGCAAAGGCAGCAGCAGTCATCGACACAGCAATGTCAGGAATGATGGCGGCAGTAATATCAAAGTCCCATCTTAGTGGTAGAGGATAATTTCTTCTCCCCCTTGTCGGTCTTTCATTACCATGGGGGCGAGGACAGGAACTCGAACTACCAGGGCGCCATTGTCCATAGGGGGCCAGCAGATGCTCAGGAAGCAGGTTCTGGAAGAACAATTGAGAGCTTTTCCCTCTCCCCCCCCCCCAAGGACCCATTAGAGGTGGAGCACAGTGTCCCCAAGGCAAGGGCCTATGCAAGTCATAATTTTCTGGGGAGTTTTCAGCATAGGAGCCCAGATCTAGGGGCCACATAGCAGCATTTTCCTGTTCCAGATGGAAGTTTATGGTATAGGGCCTCTCTAAGTCTCAAGCAATTGCTCATACTGGCATTGGAGTGAAAATAAGTAATGGAAGCATTACTCAAAACTAGGCATGACATGGAGAGTGACCCATTGGGCAATTGAGAAACATTAAGCACTCTCTGGAAGCAAAGGCTTCCCTGTGTCAGGAAGGTCAAATTACTCAGTAATGAAGTTTCTAGCAGGCACATTGGCAGCCAGTAGTCCCAGGGAATGTTCTCTCCTGACTAACTGGCATCAGGATGTGGGGGTTCCTCACCAAGGCCCAAACCATTTGTTCCTCCGTGGGCCAGGGATTTCAGTAAAGCAAGATTAGATTCCTGATCAGGATTCACAGGGTGAACATGTCGTTCTGATATCCAAATAGGTTTCTCTATTTCTAGGGGAAAAACACAAACAGCCCCTCAGACCCTAGCTAATAGCCAAGGTCTTGATTCCTACATTCTCATATGTGCCATTTTAACCTTACTGCAGAATATTGGTGAGTGGCCCCAATTCATGTGGGTCCGTTTCTTATCCCTACAACACTATTTGAAACTTTGGCCATAAAATTTCCCTCACAAGGATGATTTCTTGTCAGTAAAGGCACAATAACTGGCCAAGAGATTTCTCAAATGGTAATTCACCTGACTTTGGGAGTATGCGAATCCAAGAGCCCACTGAGTGTCCCTGACTTGTGAAATTCAATGTTTCACATCGACTCCAATAAGTGAATTTATCTCCTACCAAATTATTGACACTTATAACTCAAATGCAGAATTTTTTATGGCCTTCCTGGGAATTGGTCAAGAACTCCTCCAGGGCATCTCTCACATACAAGAGCCTTTCCCCTAACCTGGTAAATTTGTGGCATCAAAATTTCAATATGAGATCTCCCCTGGTCAAATAATACCACAAGACTCTGGGATGGTTATTTTTTGCAGGGAGAAACACAGAAACTTTGGCAATCTTTTCTGAAATGAGACACTATGGTTCTTCTGGGTTTGTGCTCAGGAATTTCACCTCAGTTGTAGGCCTATAGTCCACCTTAAATTCTAAACAATATCATTGTTGTGTTCAGCATTATCAACTGACTGTTTTTTCCCTTTTAGTTATTATGAAAATCACATCCTACTGTAATCTGATCTGTCAGGCGAGTAAGGACACCACTATGTATCCATTACCTGTTTGTTTTGGCTCCTTTGAGAATATCCTACTGTACTTTGAGAACCTTTGAGAACGTGATTATAGTACTTTGCAATAGGTTTGAGTGAATCATATTTAACAGGTTAAATTTGACCTTCCTGTATTTGAATGTTTGAATCATTCTCTAGGTTTGGAAATTTTTCTATTACTTCTCTAAATAAGCTTTTTACTTCCTTTGGCATTCTCAGGTCCTTCTTGAACCCTTGAAACCCAAATACTGCCTTTTTAAAATACTTTTTTTTAAATATGGCTCCAAATTTCTTATAAGCTTTCCTCATATTTATTCTTTGTATGTGCTTATCCTCTATTTATACATGATCCATTTTTAAGGAATACTTCCTATTTTATTGATAAAATGCAGCTTTACTTTTCTTGTCTTTTTATTAAAATGAAATAGTACCTTTGAAAACAGAAGTATATGCGTAGAATAATGTGACCAGTTGTTATTTTACATTTAGAACAGATACAATTTGAAGAAATTTAAAATGAAGATCAAATTTCAGCTTTCTTCTTTTGGGCTTCTCTTTTATTTTTCATTGTTTTACTTTAACAATTTATACTGACGAATGGGATTTTGCGTGTTATTTCCATACATTCGTACAACATGCATTGACTCTTTTCAGTCAATCTTCTTTCATGCTCATCCTCTATGACCTTCACTGGCCACAACCTTCCCGTCTATAGTAATCACTTGTCTTCAGTTCTCATATAGGAGAAAATGCATGACACATTCATTTTTCTGTCTGCCTTACTTCTTTTACAGTTATGTCTTCTGGTTGAATTGGGTTTATTGCAAATGAAAGGATGTCACACTTCTTGAAGGTGAAATACTCCCGTGGGTATGCAGATAATTGTTCCCTTTTCTTTTTCTTCTTCTTTTAAACAAGAAATGTACTTAAATAAGATACTTAACTCTAAGGGAAAACTAGCTAGGATTTGTTGTTTAGAGCAACTTACTTCTACTTAAAGACAGATTATCCTGCATGTAACAGGAAAGCACAAAAAGTTAGAAAACTATCTTTGATTTTATCATGAAACATAGTAAAAGTCTCTGATTTAATAAAGTATGAAATAGTGTTATATATTTTAAATTTTTTGTTATATTAACTATGTGTCAAGATAGCAATTAGTGGAGTTGGAAAGACAGCTCAGCTGTTAAGAACATTTGTTCCTCTAGCAGAAGACCTAGGTTTGATTCCCAGAACCCACAGAGTAGCTCACAGCTGTCCATACTCCAGTTCCAGGGGATCCAACACCCTAATTTGACCACCACAGATACCAGGCCTACACATGGTACACAAGTATACATAAAAGAAAATCAGTCATATACATAAAGTAAAATAAAATAAAAACCCTAAAAATCTTTAAAAATAGAACAGCAATTATGTCTATGCAATGTACCTAATACATATTATATTATTTAATGCAAAGGATAGTGGGTTGAATGATAGTTATTTAAGTGTTCCTGCTACAGTGACTGAAATTTCTACTTTTTTCCATAATAGAAAAGGTTTTGGTAGATAATAAAGTATAGAAATAGAAAAAATAACTGTGTGCAAACAAATTAATTGTCCAATTAAGCAACAACAGAAACCAACTGATGTCTCAAGTGAAACTTGGTGAAATAAAACAGTGATATCTCTTAAGAGAATTATTCAGATGCCTAGAATAGCCAGGCTATGTTTTTCAACACTGCTTCTGCTGTTGCAACCTGAATAGTAACAAATCTATGTAGCAGTCCATAGAAATATTATTGCTGTGTTATATGATAATATACTATTTATGGCAGAGCAAAATGACAGTGTAATGACAAGTAAGGACTCATATTTTTCAGTTGTGTCTACTATAAATAATATTGGGAAAGAATTTCTGTGAACTACCCCTACTGGGTCATCAGACCTTATGGCACACAACTTTTGGCAGACCCATTATTATACAAATGCAAATTTTGATGATCTTTATTATAATGATGAAGCATTATGGTAACAGGACCGACATACACACAGTGTGTTGTATACAAATGAACTCTTTTCTTCCCTTTGTGTTCAAAAAGCTATAAAAAACAAAATAAACTTAGCAGGTTCCTGATTAGATGAAAGAAGTAGGTATCAAATGGTGGGCTCAAACTGACCAGTGAACATAAGGCAGATCTTAAGGGCATATAACTAAATTACATTACTTACTGTGAGCACTACTCATCTATCAGAATCCAGCCTTCTTCTTGTTAAAAAGAAAAAAAAAAGAGAGAGAGAAAAGGAATAAGTTACATGTAGTCAAGAAACTAAACTAAAATATTTTGCTCTATTATAGCTAGTGACAGGAAGGTGAAAGCAAGAGGACATTCAAGATGGCTATCTGAAAATGCCCAGCACAAACATTCTCCTTCAAACAGAAAGGAAGTAGTAAAAAGTGTATTGTTACATTTTAAGGTAAATTACCATAGAACTCACCAGCAGAGAGAATGGATCCACATATGATTTAAAGCCCTGACAACAGCACAGGAAAAGAAGCAAAATCCCAAAGGCAGGTTTATAGGTGTAGACACTGGCAACTCTACACTGGCAAATGGAAAGTTTCCAATTCTTCACAAAACTGAACCCCACTTAAAGAAATAATCTGAATTCTTCATACCTTCAGAAAAAATTTTCAGGATATTACCACCAGAAGTCATCCAAAGTGAGCTATTGCCTGATCTGGAAATGTTCTAGGAGTCAAAGATTCCTGCATATGTTTATTCCTCTTTGGAACCCTAGAAAAATGACTGTTTTTAAGAAAAAAAACTCAGAATTAGAAAGACAATGTAGGCCACAGGTGATGGTTCACACTTTCAATCCCAGCAGAGATAGGCATATTTCTGTGACTTTGAGACCAGCCTGGTCTACAGAGTGATTTCCAGGAGAGTTGGCTACATACAGAAACCCCCCCATCTCAAAACCAACCAAACAACAACAGAAGAGAACAAAAGAAAGAAAGAAAGAAAGAAAGAAAGAAAGAAAGAAAGAAAGAAAGAAAGAAAGGAAGGAAGGAAGAAAAAAATGTAAGGTGTGAATGAAAAAGTATGCTAAAATGAGATTTTCTAAAAGAGTTTAGCAAGTCAAATGAAAAACAGTTGGAAGCTGAAACAGGATTAAAGGAGCAAATGAAAGAATAGTGGAAAGTAAAGACATTTTGAAATATCAAAGCACATTAAAAACTTTAAAGAATGAAGAAAGTATTCAAAATTATGTACAAAATCATTCAGTGAACAAATACCACCATTGTGTGGACAGTGGGGGAGGGAAAAGAAAGCTTGTACATAGAAGTCTATTCAGCTGAAAATATCTGTAATCGTGGCAAAGATTTTGATCTCTGTATACAAGAAACTATTAGGACCAGATATAGACATAAACAGAACCTGACTGCATGTTATGGTCAAACCATCAAGATAAAAGACAAAGTAGAGCAGGGAATGGTGTTATATACCTTTAATTCCAGCACTCAGGAGGCAGAGGCAGGTGGACCTATCTCTGTGAGCTTCAGGAAAGCCAGGGGTACACAGTGAGACCTTTTCTCAAAAAAAAAAAAAAAAAAAAAAAAAAAAAAAGGAAAGAAGTAGGTTGTTCACCATTACAAGTTAATAAGACTATTTCTGAAGACATAACTCATTTTCAGTGCAAGACACAGAAAAATCAATCTCAAATAGCCAAGAAATATTCTTCCTGCAAACTAACATTCATTGCACTGGTATGTGCTATGCAGACTGCTGGGGAGAAAAAAACTTATCCAGCACTAGACACTGTATACTGCAATAATGACCTGTGTGCCCAGTGTGCCTGGTGTTGCAATAAGGAAGGTCTAGACAATTTACAGGGGTAGCTAATTGATCATTTATTAAACTTGAGGCCTATTCCACAGTAGAAAATTCATGCATGCCTGCTACTTTAAAAGTGGTCAAAACCCATCAGCCCTAGGGAAGAATCTGTAGATGTTTTTTCTAAATGTATTGTTTATATCAATAGGAATGTATATGTTTATATCAATAGGCTACCACTGCTCCAAACCTTGGTCACAGTGTTAATTCCACCTGTGAAGAATAAAACCACTACCACTGTTTAAAGCCAAATTTGAAGCAAGCTTTAATTACATACTGGATAGGTCCATCTCTGGGTTCCCAGAAAATGGCCACCAGTCATGCCTTGCAGAGGTTTAAATAAACAATCTCAGAAGGCCATCACGTTTCTCATCAGATCCAAACAGCAGCAAGCATATATTCTGTCTTATTTCCTGCCTATATACCCTGTACCATGATTTCTAATAGGTCTTGATAATAAAAACACTGGAGTCAGATATAGGGGTAAATGCTGAAAGATCAGAGAAGCAGAGCAGCCAAATATAAGAGAGCCCTCTTACCTCTACTGAATCCTCAGACCAAAGGGCCAAGCCTGTCCCTACGAATCCTCAGATTGAATGTTGTCTCTATGAAACCTCATATTGAATGCAATGAGCTCCTGTCTCCTAATGCCTCACATTTCTCTCTCTGCCCAGCCATATCACTCCCGTCTCCAACCCCCTCCTGCTGGGATTAAAGGTGAGAGCCACCACTGCCCCGACCTGTGGGTCGAGGTGGGCTAGAACCTGAAAATAATGAAAGAGAAAGAAGAAAGGAGACCAAGCAGTGGATTTGTCAAGGTCAACTTTATTAGGTAAAAAGAGAAGTTTTTAAAGCAAAGCAGGGAGGAAATAGGGAGGGGTAGCAAGCAGGGAGGAAATGGGGAGGGTAGCTTCTGCTAACTCCTGGGTCTTGGTAATTATCCCAGACAATAAACATCAGACCAATACACATCTGTTTATCTTAGTTCCTGGCGCTAGGCCCATCTCAGTTCCGGGCACTCGGTTTATCTCAGTACCTGGGGTGAGTGGAAGAGACTACTTATCCAGCAGATTCCTGTATACCAAGATAAGGCTCAGTTAGAGTTCTAAGGTGTAAGCAACTCTGCAAGAGGATGTAACTCAAGGCTGGCTCCCAACATCTCCCCCTATTTTATTACATTTTATGGTGGGTCTGTCTTAGACTATGCCGTGGGCTCCCACAGTCGGGCCCCTGGGGATGGGCTTGTCACTATGTGATGAATGGGTAGGACCTGTGTCTTAGGCTACATAGGGTGCAACCGCCCTCAGCACTCAAGGACATGGTCAAAAATTGGGCAAGAAACTCAGGCAAGAAGAGTGGGCTCCTGAGAGACAGAGCTATGCTACTCCTGTCATTGAGGAACCTACAGCCAAATAGGAGGACCTGCATCTGATCTGTGGCACCGAGATATTCCCACCATTGATGTCTCCATATTTGAGAGAACCAGGTCCTCTGTTGTTGAGTCCTGTGAAACCAAGTCTTTGCCTGGGGGGATTAGAATTGGCATTGTCACCATCCTCAACAGATTTTTCAGAGGAGTCCTGTTTCTTTTCTAATAGCTGATGGTAGTGTACAGAAACAGGTTTTTTGAGCATAGAATTAATCGAGGTAATTTCTGGAATGCCCAAGGCCCAAAAGTCAGCAGCAGCAATAATCCCACCAATGGTCCCTGGAGGGAAGGAAGGAGGATAGAAAGCCAAGGGGAGGTGGAAAACCAATTTTTATACCAGGACACAGCCTGTTCCCATTGTTGCTTACATTCCTCAAGACTTTTTTGCACTCTGTCTAAGATGTCTTCCACTAAGCCAGTCTTATCAGCATAAAAGCAACATTCCTCTTTTAAGGCCGCACAAAGGCCACCTTGTTGTAAAAATAGTAAATCAAGCCCTCTTCTATTCTGTAACACAACTTCTGTTAATGAAGTATGTGAATCTTTCAGATTTTTTTTAATCCGTATTGTAATTCCTTAATATCTTTGTCTACTATGGCCATGAGTTGATTAAAATGGGAGTTAGTCTGTACCAGAGAGGCTATTCCTGTCCCTGCCCCAGCAGCTCCAAGACCTAGAATAACAGCCAAGGTGGCAGTTACTGGTTCTCTTTTTACATGGCTGAAAGTATCTCAACCCCAAAAGTTAAGGAAGGTTTCTATATCATGTATAATAAGTCGAGGTACCAACTGGACTAAGGTACAATAGTCTCATTTCTTTAGAAAAACTGAGATTACCACATAAGTAGTCAACCAGGAGCAGACAAGATAGGTTCCCTCTGGTTCTGTAACATAAATGTATTGTGAGGAAACCTGTTTCTGGATAGAACAATGGAGGAAATGCCTGTCCCCATTCCAGTGGCACCAAGAGGAGAGAGATGGTGAGGGCAGAAATAGGCTCTTTGTACTGCCTAGGTAGGGGAGAGATGTCCCTTTCCTCTCATAAGGGAAGGAACTCATTAGGGCAATAGTAAAGCAGGTGAGGCAAAAGCTTCATTAAAATACAAAAGGCAGCTGTGGTCAGACAGGGGGTAAGGCCATGAGTACATGCCCACCAAGCATCATTGGGAGGGATAATGTAAGTATGAGGGAAGTCAGGAGAAACGTTGTGTTACAAAGATGGATATATTGAGGAGCTTCAGAAATAGAAATTCATAGCCCTAGGCCAGACACCTGAGTAACAGAGATTCCATGAGTGGAATCTGTATGCCCTCTGCAATGTCAGGAATTGTTGGAATGAGTTAAGTCTCCCAAAATGTCTATCCCTTCATATAAGGGAGGCCAAGAATAATGGCATAGCCAAAAATCCTCCATGAGTTCTGGGGAGGTCATTGTCTGGTATCTGGACCTCCAGGTTTCTATATTATAGGTCACTGAAGGTGAGCAGGATATCTACTGAGGGGAAATGCAGGTAGAGATAAGCAGGTAGTTAGCAGGGGAAGAGGTCTCAGGAGTTTCTAAATAACTGTATAAGGAGTGGTTACTAAGTAGCCTGACTAGAATCTTGTAAGCCCTAAATTTTACTTCTCAGGAACTTGGGAGAAGGTAGATCAGGACTGAAAGTAGCTGTCTTTTAACTCTATGGCATATTCTAAGAAAAAGCTGGCAATCTCTAAGGCTTATGCCACAATCACTTTTGGCAATTCCTCCAATTTTTTTTTCAAGTAAGAAGGTGGGCTATTGACACTATGTCACCACGAGTGGGAGCAGGGATTCTGTTCCCCCTAGATAGTTATGTGACATGTATCCTGAAGCAAGCAGGCTAACCCAGCCTTCACAGGTGAGATGGCTCAGGCCCTCCATGATGTCTTTTTGAGGAGGGAAGTTTTTTTTTGACATCGACCTTCATGCAACCAGTTATACTCCCATGAAGCCCAGGCAGGATAGGTGACTTTGGTGGCTTCTTTATTGCACTCATAGGTGCACATCAGTGGGAGATGTTTTATTTTGTCAATAGCAGAAGGAGGCTTCTCTCGGAAGTGGCCCCCATCAAGCCTGTGACTTGTACTTGGATAGGCTTTGTCATCAGGGAGTCGATCTGTTGGCAGATAAAGCCAGTTAATCTCTTAATGGCCTAAGGGCCTAAGGCAAGTAGAAATTAAGAAGCCAGCAAGAGATAAGTTAGTAGGGTGGTAACCAGCCTGGTTTCAATTTTCATTGCTTCCTTCTTTTTTTTCTAGCCCTTCTCTGACCTAGGCCATACTGTCTCTTGTCACTCCTTTGTGATCTGTATAGAAGCAACATTCCTTCTTGAGTGTTGCACAAATCTCTCCTTGATGTAAAAACAATAGGTATAAGCCTTGCCTGTTCTAAAGAATAACCCCTGAGAGGGAGAGGGAGAGGGAGAGGGAGAGGGAGAGAGAGAGAGAGAGAGAGAGAGAGAGAGAGAGAGAGAGAGAGAGAGAGAGAGAGAGAGAGAGAAGGTAATTATGCTCCTGAGGTCTCAGGTCCAGTTTTCCTCTGTTCCACGCATCTCACCAAATGGTCTGGCAGCCACCAGGCCTCATTTTCTTCCTGCAAGAAAACACAAACATGCCTCATCCCCCTCAATCCCCTATCAGGACAGCATTGGGTCTTTTTTATAGTCTAGTGCATGGATCATTCCATTTGACTTGAATAAAAGTCTCTTGAGTTCCATCATATCAGAATTTGTCCAACGCAGATTGTTCATGAGCATCCACATTTTAAAAAATTTAAAATAAAGAGTGCTTGATTTAATGCATCATGTGGAGACTGGGGATACAACTCCCTTCTTATAAGTTGAATTTTTAAGGAGCTATGAGCATGTTCCACAAAACCTTGCCCTTGAGGATTATAAGGAATGCCTGTTATGTGTTTAATTTTTTATTGTGCACAAAATGTTGAAATGCTTTACTAGTATATCCAGATCCATTGTCTGTCTTTATAATTTTTTGGAACTCCCATGTAAGCAAAGCATTTTAAACAGTGACTTATCACATGCTTAGTGGCTTCTCCAGTTTGTGCAGTGACCATTAAGAAGCCTGAATATGTATCGACTGTCACATGCACATAGTTTAAGCTGCCAAATTTTGTAATATGAGTAATATCCATTCGCCATAAATGAATAGGAAGCAGGCCTGAGTTACCTGTAACTCCTATATTAGTTACAGGTAAATATTGTAGGCACACATTACATTGTCTGACAATTGTTGAGCAGTCTCCGTAATTAAACTAAACTGCTTTCTTACACTATTACTATTTTGATGATGAAAGCTAATTTTTCTATCAGCTGACTCATTTTCTTTATCCAGTGTTTTGGGAAAATTTGAATGAGCTCTTATATGTCCTACAAAGCACAGTGGCTCTCTTTATAATGAATGGCACTTTGAATTTGCTCAAACAGCATTTTAACCTGATTGTTACTAGTTTCAGTGTATGGAACTATATCTAAAACTTGAAGAGCTCTGAAAACATAATGACTATCTGTATATAAGTTAAATGAATCATTTATTAGAAGCTGAAAAACTATTGCAACATCTTGTAATTCAACTATCTTGGGCTGAAGGTGAATCTGTCTGTACTACATATTCTTTTCCATCAATAACATAAGCTGCTTTTCCTTTAGAGAAACCATCAGGAGAAATTAATAGCATTTTTTACAGGATTACCCCTTACAATTTTAGGGAATACAAAAGGATGTATTAGCACAAGTTGTAACAGTCTATGAACTGGAAACTGTTTGTTAAAATAAAACATCCTTAACTGAAATCTCTTGTAATGTGGCTACTATCTAAACTCTTTACATGAAACTCAATTTCCTCTTTCTCAAAAGGAGTACCTTAAGTCCCTAATGAACTTTACCTCCTTGACAAGGATTGACCCATTATTATTGAACAGAAAGTGGCGGCGGCGGGGGGGGGGGGGGAGGACTCCCCAGGAATCGGCGTGCTCATGAGCAGTAAGGACTGATTCCCACTCGCCTTGCAGAATCTCCCATGTCTGCAGGTCCTGCACTCTTCTCGGTGCGCGCTCCCAAAGTTTTTCTTCAGGTATGGAGACTCCAAAGCCCTCCGAGGGTGACCACGCTGGGTGCCACTTGCCCTGACCCACAGGGTCTAATTATTCGTGGGTCAAGGTAAGCTAGAACCTGAAAATAATGGGAGAGAAAGAAGAAAGGGGACCAAGCAGTGGATTTGTCAAGGTCTAACTTTATTAGGTAAAAAGAGGAGTTTTTAAAGCAAAGCAGGAAGGAAATGGGGAGGGGTAGCTTCTGCTAACTCCTGGGTCTTGGTAATCATCCCAGACAATAAACAGCAGACCAATACACATCTCCTTATCTTAGTTCCTGGCGCCAAGGCCATCTCAGTTCTGGGCACTCCATTTATCTCAGTACCTAAGGGTGAGTGGAAGAGACCACCTATCGAGCAGGTTCTTCTATACCAAGATAAGCCTCAATTAGAGTTCTAAGGTGTAAGCAACTCTGCAAGAGGACGCAACTCAATGCTGGCTCCCAACACACCACCACCTAGCTCTTTTTTCTTTTAGACTGGATCAATTTTGTATAGCCCAGGGTGGCCTAGAACTCAAAGATATTCTGCCTCTATTTCCTGAGTGCTAGGATTACAGGTGTGTGCCACCACTGCCTGGCCTACTAGTGGCTTATCTCCACACTCTGATCTTAAGGCAGGCTTTATTTGTTAAATCATGAACAAAATATCACCACAGTACCCACCCCACATACCTACCTCCAGTAGGAGTGAACATACATCCTGATATACTTCCTGCCCATGTATCTTCTGTCTACATGTGATCAAGTACATTCAGTACAGGTGCAGCTGGGTCAAACAAACTTGTTTAGGGGAGTGAAAACATAAAGAGCCTCCATCATTTAACTTTGCTTCTCACAAGAGAAACAAGAGACACTTTTTATGTTGGGTGTGTGGTGATTAATGTTGAGATGAATTACTGTTCAAAGTGCTGAGAACAAATAACTGTGAGGGCTCAACAATAGAGGAGAGAACTGTGTCAAAACCCCACACACACACACACACACATAGAAAACCTCAGGGTTCATCAAGAAAGATAGAGTGGAATAAATGCAAGAGAGAGAGGACTGGGAAGAATGCTGTTCTCTGGGCATGACATAGCTGTTGGACAAGACCTTCTCAGGATAAAGGCAGTTAAACATTCCAGCATATATGCACATATGGAGATATCACACAGTACTTCATTAATATGTGCATTTAATAAATGTTAAAATACAATAAAAGAACGAGAAGATGAGCCAGCAAGAGCAGGAAGGGCCCAGATCCATTGGGGAGGTTGAGCATGAATGTGGGATAAAACAGGACATTAAAAAAGAGATGGGTCACCTCGAAATTAGAAAACATAAGTTTTCTTTAGCGGGAGAAAGAAAAATAAAGACGGCATAGACTCAGACAGATTAACACTAGAGAAACACAGAACAGGAATAGAAATCAATAAATCAAACTTTTAGCTAGGCTGGGCAGTGGTGGCACATGCCTTTGATCCCAGCACTCAGGAGGCATGTGGATCTCTGTGAGTTCACAGTCTCAGAGATTTCTGTGAGCTTAGTCTACAAGGCAAGTTGTAGGACAACCAGAGCTGTTACACAGAGAAACTCTGTCTGGAACAAACAAACAACAAAACAAAACAAAACAAAACAAAACAAAACAAAACAAAAAAACCCCAAACCAAGCCAAACCAAAACTGATATCAGGGTTCAAGTTTCAAGCTGATGATCAGAAAAGCAAAGCAGCCAGCCACTAGCTCTTGCCTCTACCTCAGGTCAGACCCAAAGGGGCAACCCTCAGACTGTTCCCGACTTCACTGCTCAGATTCACTCAGACTGCTATGCTCTCTTCAATGGCTAGAGACTCAATCTCTACATGAGACCCTTTGATTTTTGTATCTCCCTAGTGCTAGGATTAAAGATATGTGATCCCAGGTGCTGAGATCATCTTTGTGTGAGCTGTTTCTCTTTAGGACTGGATAGACTTCATGTAGTCTGTGTGGCCTTGAACTAACAGATTTGTCTACCTCTTAATCATGAGGTCTGGGATTAATGGTGTATACCACCACCGCCTAGCCTCTGTAGCTAACTGATGTGGTTGCTTTGCAATTTTGATCTCCAGGGGCTTTGATAAATCATAAACAACATGTCACCAGAGATGGGAAGGTAGCCAAGGGAACTTAGTGATCCTGCCAGCCCTGGCTCCAACAGTCTTTATCCCAGCCCTTATATGAATCCACACACAGCTGGCTACATTCCTCAGAGTCAGATTACTGCTTTCACATGGGAATGCCTCCTGATTCCCTTTCTTCTGTAGGCACTGGTTCTCACCATGTGGACTTGTGTGTATGAGCCTGTGTCCAAGTCACAATCATTTTTCTAAGGCCACAGATGGTTTTAAAGGAGGATATCCCTTGAACTGAGTAAAAACAGAAGGCCACTAAGATTTGAAGAGATAAAAATTCAGATACTTCTGACCTCCCTCCTGGCAAATGGTAGGAGGCTGCTCTTCTGGTTTGTGATAAATCTCCATCACAATGCATAGGAAAAAGCTAGGAAGTTCAGGAGATTGTTTTGCTTGTGGAAATTCCTTACAATATGACTTGTTCAGAGACCATGATTTGGAGAAAGGAGAGGTTGTCGTCACTTAGCAGAGGAAGGCAAGGTAATTTTCTGAGAAGAGCAAGTTAAGGAGCATGGCCATGAAAGTGATGGCAGCCCAGTGTGAAGTCTGTGGGCTTGAGAGTTCCAAAGAGCATCAACAACACAGCCTTTGGAGAGTTCCAAGGCTTATCTAGAGCTAGCAGATTCTTGGTGTTGTTTTATGGAGTTGCAAAGCATGCAGACTCTAAATGAACAAAACTTTGCTTATTTCAAGGTATATTTAAAACAATGGTACATGTAAACATTTGGCTGTGTTGTTGATAAAATTGAGCTAATGAGCTTCTGTCTGCTATGAAGAAATTAGCAACCTGGAATCCAATATAATAACTTCTAAAAGTACACAGTGAAAGAAGAATGTTGCATATAAACAAAATGGTAGAATAATTTCATTTGATTTATTCCATTAAGTTTTCCTTCAAAATCATGCTGGATAAAAATACTTCTCAGGTACTTTTGTGCCGCAGACTGCTCAGTGGGCAATGGTTCTGCGTGGAGAACAAAACTCTGATGACCAGGTCAGGAGTGGCTTCAGCGTGACAGACAGACACAAACACACTTGAGGAGGTTTGCAACTGCTGTGATTTTTACTTCAGAGCATCGGGGTTTTGTGCAGAAAATTC
The DNA here is from genome assembly GCA_030556225.1 of Cricetiscus sungorus. Lineage (NCBI taxonomy): Eukaryota > Metazoa > Chordata > Mammalia > Rodentia > Cricetidae > Cricetiscus > Cricetiscus sungorus. The sequence goes on along the minus strand of JANBXA010000609.1, from coordinate 5,639,403 downwards.
AAGGAACAGATCTTTTGTAAGAGCCTCAGAATGAGGAGTCTCCCCATTTCAGTCGGTACCCCCAAGAACTCAATGTCCAGTCCAGTTGATGCAACACGCAAGAGGTTTTAATGAACAGGATATGTTCTTGCAAGCGGGCTTCCTCAGCACGAAGGCTAGAGAAGAAACATTTTCTGGGTGCACGTACTTTTAAAGGAAAAAAACACAAGCTTAGGGCAAGGCTGTGACTCCCTGTCCACTGAGTATGTGACCAGTCATGGTTCTCCTTGAGGCCAGATGGTCTCACTGTTTCGATCGGACCTTAGGGCCTAGGGTTGTGCTAATTAATCTTGTCTTGGCAAACAGGAGTTGCAGCTATCACTGACAGGAGGGGCAGTGTGAATTCTTGGTATCCTGCTATCCTAGGACCTTGTGAGGGAAGTTGCAGGTAGTTAGCTAATTCGGGTAACTGATAGTGGTCTGGGTTAGCTTTTCAGGTTGGACTGTCCTTTATTTTAAGTGGGGAGTTTCCTTAACTTTAATTTTGGTCTTTCACTTTGGCCACAGTTTAAAAATTTACAGACGTTCTATAGAGATGTCAGCAATTCCCTTGAAACATGAGATCATTTTTATGATCTAAACAAGTGCATAGCCCGGAACCTCTATTTATTTTGGCTTGCCTGTGGTCAGTGTACCAGAGATTTGGTTTACTGAGGTTAGAGAATAGTTATTGTCTCTGATCAGTAAACTTTTAACAGCATTGATAAGAACTCTTATACTGCTTTATTGAATTTAGAGAATAGTCACTGTTTTAGGGGCCCTAAGATCCCCAAAAGACAAGATAGAGTTTTGTAGTAAATCCCACAGCAGCTTTGCTGCAGGTGGTCTATTTTCAGGCAGGGTCACCTTGTGGGCAAGTTCTTACAGCTTCAACTCTAATTATTTATCAGGCCTTGGGCTGACACCTGGAGTCACAACTGGTGCCAAGGGTTTTGTAATTGAGGGCACAGAGGACAGCATCCATCTACTGATTGCTGGTCTGCATCTCTTTCAGTTCCTGAAACTATATCTAAGTGTTCTCTAGGCTTCTCTGAACTAACAGTGGAGTTACAGGCCAAAACACATATGATCAAAAGCATTATTGTTATCATAGCACAAAATACACCTAGCACCCGTTCTGAAAGATCAAAAGTAAAGTTAAGGAACCCCCCACACACACACTTAAAATAAAGGACAGTCTGACCTAGAAAGTTCCCTCACAGATAGCAGGATACCAAGAATTCACACTGCCCCTCCTACCAGTGATAGCTGCAACTCCTGTTTGCCCAGACAAGATTAATTAGCACAACCCTAGGCCCTAAGGTCCTGCTGATGGAAACAGTGAGACCATCCGGCCTCAAGGAGACATACTCAGCAGACAAGGAGTCACAGCCCCACCCTAAGCTTGTGGTTTTTTTCCTTTAAAAGTACCTGCACCCAGAAAATATGGCTTCTCTAGCCTGTGTGCTGAGGAAGCCCACTTGCGCAAATGTATCCCGTTCATTAAAACCTCTTGCGTGTTGCATCAACTGGACTGGACATTGAGTTCTTGGGGGTACCGACCGAAACGGGGAGACTCCTCATTCTGAGGGTGTTACAGTTCCAATCAGCCAGACAAGCAAGCACCTGCAGGGACCTGGCCACTTCTCCCCAGGAGGCATAACCCATGTGGTGCGAACCTCTGGACAGGTAGCCATTCGAGATTACTCTCAGTCATTACTACACTGTCCCCACTGGGGCTGGTGTGGCACTTTTGCTTGTTATTGTGACATTTACACTAAAGCCATGTAAAAATCCATAGCCTGTGTTACTGCCACATTACACGCTAATCATGTATGCAAATCATCACAGCTGCCCAACATGATATTTATGTGATTGTTCTATTTTGCATTTAAAGAGACAATAAAATAATACACAAGGAACATTTTATATTTTGAAGAACTTGTCTGTATTTGGAGTTTATTTTCAAAATTAAAAGCTTTGCCTTTTGCTAATAAAAGTTTTCTGTGCTCTTAAGCCATAGTGACTGAGTCCTAAAAGGCTTTCAACTCATACCACAAGTTGTCCAAGAAGCAACCCTTAGACTTCAGTCTTACTGTTTCTATCTCAGTCCCTGACTTCATGGACACTTCTCTCTTGGGAAAGATCTACTGGAGCCTTTGGATTGTTTCCAGTGACTAGAAATCATTCAAGATTATCCTGAACTGTAGCCCCTTTCTATAATTTTAATGATTGGTAAGAAGCTAGCTGGCGTTCTGTTCCCTTCTCTGTAAGGAGACTTCACAATCCTAATCCAAATGTATCTACTACCCTTCATTCCCCAAAGCTACATAGAGAACAAGAATTTCATTTCAGCCCAGGAAGGAGACCTAGTCATACTCTACCTGCACAAAGAAACAGGCTGCTCACACGCTTATTAGAAAAATGTCATTCTCTATCTGGGTGCTGGTGGCACAGGTCTTTAATCCCAGCACTCGAGAGGCTGAGGCAGAGGCAGAGGCAGAGGCAGAGACAGGTGGATCTCTTTGAGTTAGAGGCCAGACTGGTCTACAAAGCTACACCCAGAAACTCTGTCTCAAAAAAACCTAAAAAAAAAAAAGTTCATTCTCAGGGTGATTTTTTTTTTTGTATGCATGCAACTGAAATGAATTTGTAGAATTAGGAATCATCTTTCGTTACCCAGTGTATAGATAAAGTCATTGTGTTAACTTGTTAAACTGATTTTTATCATAGTTGCAAAAATAGGGAAGGAATGAAAATTGGCTGCAATGCAACATCTAAATGAACAAAAGATAGCATATGTATATTGGCCCTAGGTTGCTAATTTCTCCATAGCAGAGGAAGCTCATTAGCTCAGTTTTATCAACAATACAACCAAATGTTTACATGTACCATTGTTTTAAATATACTCTGAAATAAGCAAATTCATTTAGAGTCTGCATGCTTTGCAACTCCATAAAACAACACCAAGAATCTGCTAGCTCTAGATAACTCTCCAAAGGCTGTGTTGTTGATGCTCTTTGGAACTCTCAAGCCCACAGACTTCACACTGGGCTGCCATCACTCCCACGGCCATGATCTTCAACTCTCTCTTTTCAGGAAGTTACCTTGCCTTCCTCTGCTAAATGATGACAACCTCTCCTTTCTTCAAACCATGGCCTCTGAACAAGTCATACTGTAAGGGATTTCTTCATGCAAACCTATTAGCTACATAGTGAGTTCCAGGCAAACCTGGGTTACAAGAAAATCTGTCAAAAATAACTTCTCCAAAAAAGAAGAAAGGAAGAAAAATGGGAAAAAAGAAATGAAGGGAGAAAAAGAAAGAAATAAAAGACAAAAGCAAGCAAGCCCAAATAAAGCTTTTTGCATGCTATTGACACCTTGTGGTAATATTTTTCCTTGACAACCACTAAAATTCCTTTACAAGCTAATCACTACCATGAAGAATTGCTTTGAACAACTTTTTAGCATTTTTCTCTTTACAACACTTATTTACAAAGTACTGAAAAGTATGTTACAGAGGAATTTAATCACTAGAACATAAAGCAAATATTTGGATCTGGCACTAATTGTACAAAAGAATAGAGCTACTCCCCCCAACTTAATATTTACAATTATATTTGATACAATTAATCCTACTGATAGTATGCATGACTGAAGATTATCCCCACCACATTTTTAAATCTAAAGATGGAAAATGGAGATATGCTCAAAATGACCACATTAGGAAGAGGGACAAAGTGATGTCCCCCAAGTCTGCTTTCAAGGTCCTGAAGTAAATGAAAGTTTAAACAGAAGACTAGGGTTATGCAGTTCTAGGTAAAGTATGGTTCTGTACATCATTGACCTGTCCTTGACTGAGCCTCAGGCTCATCCTGTAAAGGGGTGTTCGGAGTTTGAATGAGAATACCCCACATAGCTCATATATTTGAATACTTAGTCATAAGGGATTGGAACTGCTTAAGAAGGATTAGGACATGTGGCCCTTTTAGAGTAGATGTGGCTTTGTTGGAAGAAATAAGTCACTGGGGGTAGGTTTTGGCTTTGAGGTTTCAAAATCCCAAGACAATCTCAGTTATCTCTCTTTTCCAGCTGCCTGTAGATTCAGATGTAGAGCTCTCAGTTACTTCTCCAGCACCACATCTGCCTGCAGGCTGCCATGCTCCCTGCCATGATAACAATGGACTAAACCTCTGAAACTATAAGCAAGACCCAATTAAATACTTTCTTTTATAACAGTTGCTGTGGTTGTGGTGCCTCTCCATAGCAATAGAATACTAAGACAGGGCCCAACAAATTGTTAGAGCTATATAAAATCTCTTTCAAGGAGACAAGTTCTTCCTCCAGAAGGGTCCTCTTCCATCTTCCAGAATGAGATTTCTGGGGAAATTCCCTTTTCTTTGTGGTCAATTGTTTCTATAAGGTTATACTCGGATTGACAGGTATAAATGTCTCTTTAGAATTATAACAGTGTCCCAGAATCAGTAGGCCACATCATCTTAACACAACTGACTCCATGATGGAAGTACCATTCAGTCCATAAAACTCAGCATGTAGACAGTGTTGTTCTTTTGCAGCTGCTATTGCCTAAGAAATACAAACACAAGACTCAGCGCCCAACGTGGAATTTATTGAGAGGAGAGAGAGAGAGAGAGAGAGAGAGAGAGAGAGAGGGCCCCAGAGAAAGAGAGTGCAAGAGAGAGGTGCACTTGGCATGCTTGCTTTAAAAGGGGGCTTGAGCATGTATAACTGGGTCCCCTGCGTAGCCAGGTAAAGCCTGACGTAGTGATGACATTGCCATGGGCGTCCCACCCATCATCAGAGGCAGAGTCAGGAGACTGCAGGCTCCCAACATTCCCACCTCTTATTGTTATTAAAAAGGTGGGGGGGTTGGGCGTGGCCCAACAGGGTCTGGAGAAAGCAGGTTCCCAACATTCCCACCTCTTGTTGCTATTAAAAAGGTGGGGGTTGGGCATGGCAGGTTAGGGAATAAGGACGTTGTATTCTCAAAAGACTGCTTCCTGCTGACTTGGGGCATTGATCGTCTTTTGGGAGATCTGAGAAAGCCGGGGTGCTGCCACGTCCTGGTAGCTGGTTGTTTCATCGCAGTCCTGACTGTATGGAACTCTGGCGTTTCTCTGAGACCTGGTGAGATGTTAGCAGAGCAGAGGACAAGGTTAGGTTTTTCTTTTTAGGTCTTAGTACTTAATAAGAGAAATGTAAGGTAGGGGAGGAGTTCCCAAGGGGGTCCCAGGACAAAGGAAGGAAGTCCCGAGGCCAGGAAGAAGTTGAGTAATATTTATTTGGAGTGAATCTGACCTGTGTGGATGGGTCCAATTCGGCTCCCTGGAACTTACAAGAATCCTTTGAGTTTGTGAAAACAAATATTAAGACATTAGCAGCATACTCATGTTAGAAATGGTTTGGCTGAAAGAATTAACAAATACAACTGACAGATTTTTAGCACAATGAAAAGCACCTTAATTTTGAGCTAATAGTTACAGTTATGATCATATAGTGGCATAGTATGGTGTTTAGTACTCTGTCAGAATTGGATTAGTAACTCATTAAAACTTTATTGATTAATTTTAAGACTATATACAGTAGCAACCTTAAAATATCCATTTCTGAAATATGTTTTGTAACAATTGGAACCTTGGCTGCTGCTTTAAGCTGACAAAACTACCAATCGTCAAAAGCATCAGAGTTCTTGAGAAGGATAAAATTCTACCTGAATGATTAGAGAGTAACAAAGACTCACTAGCTGGCAGCATGGACAGCCACTCCCAGGTCCTCCACAGTTGTTGAGGTTAGAGGCTTTAAGGACATCTGCCTTCTGCTGATGGCACACGACCTGTGGATTAGGAGCTTTTGGAAGACTTACCTACCATTGGCCCAAGCAACGTGGAGAAAGTCGATTCCACTGCCCTTTTGTCCTCGGTCCTTAGAGCCCTTTGCAGCAGTTGAGATGAAAGGCAGGATTGTTCAATGGCTAGCATTGCCACTTTTGTGGGTGGAACTTCTTCGGTGTCCATCAATCTTCTTGGAGGAAATGGGTGGTGCCAGCAGCTGGCCTGTCTCTGTTATAAAAGCTTTTTAATGAAACATTTTAAATGCCATATTCTCTAGATCTCTGAGCATTTGAGGGCTGTCTGTTTAGTTTACATTAGTATACAAAATTTGTCTTTAGTTACTTGCCTTAAGCATATAGTGGCTAGGTAAGGCTTTATCCCTGTAATTAATCTGTCTGGAAAACTGGATGCAAGCTGAGAGGCTGTGGAGAGATGTTATACTCAGAGCCCATCAGTCTGACTCTAACTGATTTTAACTTAGTAGGTTAGACATACACTTGTAAAGGACAAAGAGGTAGAGAAAATCTCTCTTTGCTAATGGAGGCTTAACCTTTATAAACAGCTTAGAGGAAGGACTAGGTGGCATAAATATTTTTAGTTTGAAATAGACATTTATAACCTTAAATGTTTACCACCATTTAAAGACACATAATAATTTAGAAATATTTGACTTAGTACAGTTAAATTTAAGTTGTATAGTTAGCTTACATTTTTATATAAAGTTAAATTTAAATCACATGTATAGATATAACATAGTCAGTGAAAAAAGAAATTAGAGACAAAGAATAAAAGGCAAAAGGTAAATGAATTACAGGTTTTGTTGGTGGCAGAAGCTGGCTAGACTGTCCCTCTGCCTAGGTGTCTGGTATAGCAGATTAGAGAACCATGGAAGGGGGAGGCTTAGCAGGTCACATGGTCAAGATGGCAGCTTCCATAAATACATTCCCAACAGCTGGCAGAAATTACAAAGTTTTGAGTTATAATTTTGTTGGCTTTTTCTCTCCACGAGTGAGGCAGACGGCTTTGTGAAACTAACAGGACACCGGAGTCCAAGGGGTACAACTTCCAAAAAGACCACCGTAGGTCTGAGAAATATATGTACCAGTCTAAGGGCAGTGCTAGGGTATAAAACCTGAGAGACCCCTTGTGGGTCTGAGAAATGAATGCACTAGTCAGCATGAGTGGTGCTATGCCCATCACAAAATCCAAAAGCCTCATTCATGGGGAAAAAAGAAAAACTCTCAGAGTATCTTGAGCAGATGCTGCCTCAGCCCAGCCCACTGCCCTGAGATAGGCTGCAGCTGTGGCAGGCAGGAGAGTTTTAGAGTGGCGGGAAGAGAACAGAAACAAGTTTAGGGAAAGATATTGTTTAGCAGAGAGGTAGAAAAACTCCTTCCATTTACCTGTTCGCTTGCAGTAATTTTGGCCAATTTGACTTATTTTGTAGGGTAGGCTGGTTTATTTCCCATGGGTGAAGTAAAAACTGGCCAATCATTTTTGGAACTCATCAGCCCAAGTATGTGGCCAAAGTGCCCGATTAGGACTCAGAAGTCCTAAGGCAGGAAGGCTTGAAGCCAGAATCTTAACTCACCAGTGGGAAATGTCCCAGACCCTAAGGAAACGAGTTACAATGAAAGAGTACTTTACCAAATTGTAGCCGGTGGTGTGGGATGGTATTTTCAGCAAATGGGTGGATGGAAGTGGACGTCTGGTTCAGAATCAGGGTCCCCAAGTGTCTCTGGCTAGCCGCCCACCAGCAGACAGCAGACGGCCACTGAGTCCTTGAGGAGAGCCTGACCTGTTGTTCTTTTGCAGCTGCTATTGCCTAAGAAACACAAACACAAGACTCAGTGCCCACGAGTAGTTTATTGAGAGAGGGGAGAGAAAGGGGGTAGCTGGTGGCCAACTAAAAGCAGGGGGGTGGGAGGAGGAGGAGGAGGAGGAGGAGGAGAGAGAGAGAGAGAGAGAGAGAGAGAGAGAGAGAGAGAGAGAGAGGGAGAGGGAGAGGGAGAGGGAGAGGGAGAGGGAGAGGGAGAGGGAGAGAGAGAGAGAGAGAGAGAGAGAGAGAGAGAGAGAGAGAGAGAGAGAGAGAGAGAGAGAGAGAGAGAGAGAGAACAAGAGCAAGAGAGAGGTGCGCTTGGCATGCTTGCTTTAAAAGGGTAGCTTGTGCATTTGTAACTGGGTCCCCTGTGCAGCCAGGTAAAGCCTGACATAGTGATGACATTGCCATGGGCATCCCACCCATTGTCATAGGCGGAGTCAGGAGACTGCAGGCTCCCAACAGACAGCATCACCGCCAAATCTAAACCAAAAGCCTAATTCATTAAAGTGTATAGTTCTAGTAAAGTCTCTAAATGTACTAATCTTACTTTTTGGCTTCTGTAATTGTGTTTCTTTCTAACCATTCCTTTTCCCCATCACAGGCCCTCCAGTTCTCCATACAAGGTATTCATTCAACTATCTAAGAGATCCAGCTGACCTTTGAATCTACCACCAGTTTCCCCTTGTTTGAGTACAGGGATACCACCCAGGTTAAGTGAATAGCTAAAAGGTGTTGGAACTAACCTGTAAAGGGCCCTACAAGGTGATTCTCTCCACTGCTATGAAATGAACTGTCTTCGGACTGTGAAATCTATTGAAATTAACATTTCATTAGGACCAGGGCCTTTCTACTCCCTGCCCCCATACCTCCTCCTGAATCTTGTGTTTTGTGGCATGGGTATGAATGCAGGGTCAGAATCTAACTCTCACTGTCCTGAGGCCTAGATTGGAAACTGAGGAAGACAGATAGAGGGAAGGGATTCGCTAGTGGGACTACAGGCCAACAACCCACATTCCATCTTGACCTTTGGTCACTGATGCCCACTTTAAATGTCTGGTTGTGTTAGATAAAGGGAAATATGGGAATTTGTCCTCAGAGATAGGAATACAGAGTTTACAATTCTTTGCATGCCCTACAGCTGGGCCGCCTAGTTTCCAGAAACAAGGAAGTTTCCATTGTAAAAACTAGGGTTGTAAAACTGGGGCTTCCTGAAAATTTTCTTTAAAAATATTCTGGCCTTGGGAAACAGGAAAAATCTGGGGAATCAGACTCCATGCCACAGGAAGGGACCCTGGGAATAGACTTCATTACTCTTGGTCTGAAATCAGCCAGGATTATTGGTTAGGCTTAGATACCCGACCCCTGAACTCCATAGAGATGGGAACTAACTAGACTGAAAACTGGCTATGATGGGGACAGCCCAAGTTAATGTTTGAGGAGTTATAAAGGGCTGAAACTTGTCTAATATCCTGTCACAGCCCATAAAGATGGCTCAGCTTCATCTTGCATCAAGGTCTGAGGGTTCAAAAGTGTCCTTAGTAAGACCTAAAGGGCTTAGGCTGCAGGATGTGTTGGCCTTGGTAGCAGATGTCTTATCTAAATAAAAATAGACTTGGGCTCAGGTGTGTTTACTCTTGACCCTCAAGACTGGATAACAGGTGTGGTTACCAAATGCTTGGAGGATTAAGGGAAGAAAGTCTGTTTGCTCCTTATACATGATAATAGAAGTCATCTACCATGTCTTCCCTTTTGGTTGGGGTACTTAAGAATGTTGAAGAATAAACTTGGGGCATTCAGTATTCACTGGAATGCCCTCCTGACTCTATCCTGTGTCTCTGTCTTTTCCTTAAGCATCTTTACCTGCTCTTTTTCAGTCCACACTCCCCCTCTCAGGTATGAACCAAGGGAGTCAGCTGCATCCGACTGAAGCCTCACAACAACAGGTTTCCACAATATCCCAAATATTTAGCCTAGGTACTTCCCCTTATTCTGATGCCTGATATTCTATTCTGACTTATAGTTTAATTCATCTGTATAACCACAATATTACCGAGCCCTAGAGACTACTTGGTGGGCATTTACCAATGGTTTCACTAAATGTACCTCTTCTGATGCTTTCCAAACTAAGTAGACAGGTTGATGGGGACTTAGTGATATTAAAATAATAGTTAGATTCCTTTGCTGATATAATCATATAGCCTTAGACTTACTTATAATGAGATAAAGAAAACTGTCTGGCTTTGGGGAAAATCTGTTTTTCCTATGATAATTGACCAGGAATAGTTAAAAAAAAAAGTACCAAGGCTGTAAAAAAAAAAAGCCTCAAAAAGAGGAAGAGGTAAAGAAATAAATCAGATGATACCAGTCTCTATTCTGTTAGTCCCACTGGCTCACTACTATCAACCCTGACTGGGCCTTTAATTCTTATTCTGGTTAGCAACTAGCCCTTGCATCTTAAACTATATGGTCAATTATATATCAGTTCAGTGAAATTAATGTTTCTTAGGACCAATACACCTCTTTAGAGCAGAATCAGTCTAGTTTGACTCATGCACTAAGAACACCAAAGTCCATAGTTCTGGGACAGTCTCTAAATTGATTAAGCTTGCTTTTTGAATTCTGTAATCCTGCTTCTAGCTACTGTTCTTGTTAACTAAAGTATATCAAGCTAGGATGTAGTTTTGTGCTGAGAAAGGTTTGAGGCTACACTGGAATCCCAAACACTCAGTGTAGTCGAAGACCAGTCATCATACTTTCTATTGGCTTAAGCCCATATCTGAGCAGTATTCTCTGGTGAGAACCCCACCACATTTCATCTTCCTTTCTGCCAGGCTTGATACTATTCCCCACTTTCTGTCTTAACACCTCAGTCTCATGTATCTATGTATCTATGTCTCATATGCAATCAACCTCTAATGCAAGAACACATTAATTCAGGACTAGACAGCTGTGTATATTGTATGTTTACCAAATGTTTAGTAGAGAACAGAAGAAGGTGTTAGATCTCATGGACTAGAGCTGTTTGTTGATGGTTATAAACTATCATGTGGGTACTGGGAATCAAACCAGGGTCCTCTGAAAGAGTAGCCAACGATTTTAACTACTGGTACTTCTCTTTAGTCCTAAAATCATTTTTCATAGCCTCTTTATCTTTAGTTACCTTTGGAAGGGCTGGCTCCACAACTTCACCTCATTGGTTTGAGATAGTTTTTCAGCTTCCCAGACACATGGTAAAAGGGCCAGCCGAAGCCACACACACTGGGCCTGAAACCAGAGCCAGTGAAAGATACACACTTTGGCCCTGAAATCAGGGCCAAAGAAATACATTTTGACCCTGACCAACTCAGTACTAAAACAAAACAACCCCTGATCAGGAAAACTAACCAATCCCTGAGCATGAAACCAATCAATCCCTGAGCATGAAATTTAGCCAATCCGAGGTTGTCTAAACTCAGGGATTGAAATCTGACCAATTCCCACCCTGAAAATCTCCACTCTGGAAAACTCCACCCCTAAGAAAGCTTGTATAAGCCAGTGTCTGTTCAGGTGGCAGTTGCCTTTTTCCACCCTGGCAGAGGCAGCTGCCCTCCTGGATTCTTCCCTCCCAATAAATCTCTTTAATGAGATTTGGGTGAGACCTTTTGTGGAGTGGGGTGGAACAGAGAAGTAACAAATTTCACTTTAACTAGGGACGAGCAAAGCAGAGCATAACTAGATGGAACCCTTTCACTGGGGAAACCTTCATCTAACTCCCCTAGAGGAATAGAGTTGTTATACTTCAGGTGCTGGGATCACAGGCAAGCACAGCCATGTCCAGCATGACTTTATTTCAGTTTTGACCGTATTGCCCCTGTCTCTAAACAATATTCTCTAAAGACATTGACAATTAACCATATCATGGCTTGTTATCCATTGTCACACAATGGCAGGGAAAGATTCACCATGCTTAATCTCAAATTGGGGAGGGGTTGTTAAATGACAAATGTCAATGAGTTAGTTCCAGTAACCTCTTTAGTTCCAGTTTTAAGCATCTAATGTGTAGAAGTGTCTTTCAAATAACATAAAATATCTTGGGCTAACTCTAACCAAACATGTGAAAGACCTGTATGACAACAACTTTAAGTCTTTGAAAAAGATATCAGAAAATGGAAAGATCTCCCATGCCCCTGGATAGGTAGGATTAATGACACTCTTACCAAAAGATTCAATACAATCTCTATCAACATCCCAACACAATTCTTCACAGACCTTGAAAGAACCAGACTCAACTTTATATGGAAAAACAGAAAACCCAGGATAGCCAAAACAACCCTGTACAATAAAGGGATTTCTGGAGGCTTAAAACTCTACTTTAGAGGTACAGTAAGGAAAACAGCTTGGTATTGCATAAAAACACTCAGGTGAGCCAATGGAATCAAATCAAAGACCTAGCTATCATTCCACATACCTATGAACACCTGATTTTGACAAAGAAGCTAAAATTATACAATGGGAAAAAGAAAGTATCTTCTGTAGTGTCCACGCTATGATCTGTTCCACGAATCGGGCAAAGGCCTAGAGATTGAAATAAAGACAAGACAGCGGGTCATTCATTCCATGGCAATGTCAGAACGCCAAATGCCAAATGTCGTTAATAGAGGGGATGGAATAGGCTTAAATACTGACTTATAGCACAGTGGAAAAATTACAGGGATTTTAGGCTTAGCTCCTCCCTATGAGGTGTGTATTGTCACGAGGTGTATTGTCACAAGGTGTGTTGTCAAAATGGGAAGAGTACCAACAACAGCCTTGGGGCAAGAAGTTCCAGCCAACAGCTTCAGGCATGCTCAAGGTGCCTCAGGGATTCATGCATGGACCTACAATCTTCAACAAATAGTGTTGGTATAACTGGCTGTCAACATGTAGAAAAACGCAAATAGATCCATATCTATTGCCATGCACAAAACTAAAGTTTAAATGAACCAAAGACCTCAATATAAAAAAACCACACTGATCCTCATAGAAAAGAAACTGGGAAGCAGCCTTGAATGCATTAGCTGCTAAATATAACATCAGTAGCACAGACACTGAGAGCAACAGTTAATAAATGGGACCTTCTGAAACTGAGAAGCTTCTGTAAGGCAAAGTACACAGTCAACAAGACAAAATGGCAGCCTATAAAATGAGAAAAGATCTTCACCAACCCCACATCTGACAGACAGTTGATCTTAAAATATATGAAGAACTCAATAAACTCGATATCAAAGGACCAAATAATCCAATAAAAAATGGAGTGCAGATCTAAACAGAGAACTCTCAACAGAGGAATTTCAAATGGTCAAAAGACACTTAAGAAAATGTTAGACATCCTTAGTCATTAGAGAAATGCAAATCAAAACAACTTTTAGATCAAAAACTCTGATGACAGTTTATGCTGGAGAGAATGTGGGAAAAGGGGAACACTCCTCCATTGCTGGTGGGAATACAAACTTACACAGCCACTTTGGAAATCAGTATTTCTGTTTCTTAGAAAATTGGGAATCAATCTACCTCAAAACCCAGCAATACCACTCTATGACATATATCCAAAGGATGCATACACACACACCCCACAAGGACATTTTCTCAACTATGTTCATAGCATCATTAATCATAATAGCCAGAAACTGGAAACAACCTAGATGCCCCTCAACTGAAGAATGAATAAGGAAAATTTGGTACATTTATACAGTGGAGTATTACTCAGAGGTAAAAAAAAAAAACAAGGACATCTTGAAATTTGCAGACAAATGGATGGATCTAGAAAAAGCCAACAACAACAACAAAAAAGACAAATGTAGTATGTTCTCACTCATAAGTGGCTATTTTCCATAAAGCAAAAAATAACCAGTCTACAATCCATAACCAGGCACGTTCATGGCATAATACATACTTGCATATAAGACATTCATACATGTACGCGCCCACCCCTGCCAGCAAGGAAGACGCACCTCCGGGAAGATCTTCTTCATGCAGTTTTAATCAGGATCCTTGAACATGCTTCTTCTGACCTGTGGAACCCCTGCACAGGCTTAAATCTCCTTGTGCTAACCAACCCCAGTGAGCTACGTGGACCCTGCAGATAGGCTACTCTAACACAGAAGCAGACAGGCTGAACAGACTTAACCAAATAAGGTCTTGTTTACGCCAGAGAGTGCTCACCCTCAGGGAGGTGGAAGGTGGAAGCCAGCGCCATCTTTAAGATGAGGCACTTCGCAGCACTCTACACATACACATAACTAACAACATAACATAACAACATAACATAAACAAATAACTCTAAAAAATTTCTTCTAACTTTTCTCTTTAAAAAAACAAATCATAAATTATGAAATCTTTTCATGCTATATTGGGTCTCTTTAGTATTCTGTTTGTTTAGTACAGCAGTTCTCAACTATCTTAATGCTGCAACTCTTTATTACAATTCCTCATGTTGTGGTGACCCAACCCTATAATTATTTTCATTGCTACTTAATAACTATAGTCATGTTATTATTATGAATCATAATGTAAATATCTGTGGTTTATTAAACTTTCTTTTATTTATTCTTCATTTATTTATTGTTTTATTTATTCTTTATTTATTTCTTCCACGTCATGCATCTCCATTCCATTCATTCTTCATCTCTTCTTATCTGCCCTCTGCACTTGCAACCTCCTCTCCAAAATAAAATAAAATAAAATTTAAGAGAAAAAAAAAGGAATAAAGGGAAATTGTGTGACACAGTGAATCACACAGTAAACACTTTTGTCTATATATCTTGCAGGTGTTCATTACAAAGAGCCATTGGTCTGGTTTGAGGCCTCAGGTTTCTGCTACATTATCAATGCTGGGCCCTCACTTGGACTTCTCTTGGGTATTCTGCTGTTGCCCTGTGTCGTGGAGATCCTGTAGCTTTGAATCTGCAGGACTGGTCCCTTCACATGCCCCAGCAGATCACAGATGGGGTGGATGTTGGGGTGGGCCAACTCATTATCCTGGCTTTGCATCTGGGTAGTTGCAGGGTTGGTCAACCCACTGGCTCTCCCTTGTCCTCACCACAAGGATGAGCTCTCCTCTATTGACCTGGCTAGTTCACACCTTGCAGTAAAGAGAAGAGGTGGGCCAGTTCTCTTGCTTTCACATCCTCAGGATCAGATTTCCATACCTGAACCATTGGGGCCATCTGTACTGTCTTGCCCTGTTGCGATGCAGGGGCTAACTCTCCTCAGTGCTGCAGCTAGTGAGAGGCAGGAACAGCTCTCCTGCCCTTATGATCTCAGGGTCAGCTCTCCCACCCACCAAGGTGGCAAGGTGTAGAGACTGGAGGGTGTAGGGCATCTCTCCCCTGCCCACACCACCATATGGCAGATGGGGGATGGGACCAGATCTAAACTTAAGTTCTTGGAGTTGGTTCGTTGGTACCCCTGTCAATAGGGTCAGACCTGCTGGATTGCCCAGGCGAGGTGCAGAGTCCAGTTTCCCAAGTGCTACAGCTGGTAAGGGGGAGGGTCAGCTCCCTCACTCACCATAGGTGGCAGGGGAAAGGGGGGAGAGGGCACTGTTCCCTCACCCTCATCACCACATGTGAGACAAGGGGGAGTGGCTAGCTATCCCACTTTCACATCCTCAGAGCCACCTCATTCACACCTCCACAGACAGATTGCAGGGTCATGCAATCTCTGTGAAAGGGTCATTCAATCCCCAAAGAAGTCAAGACCCACAGATTGAGAACTTCTGATTTAATACAAAACTAACTACTGATTTCTGAAACCAATTGACACCTGCTTAGAATGAATAATAATGGTCTTTTAGAGTGCCTTTCAGCTTCTAGACAAAGGTTTCACTGACTTTGGGCATCAAAAATTGTCATTCTAGAAATCTTGATAATTAAAACCTGTGTGTGTGTGTGTGTGTGTGTGTGTGTGTGTGTGTGTGTGTGTGTGTGTGTGTGTGATACATTCTGATAGTAAACATTTTGCTCTTACATATATAAGATATATTTATTCATACTCTATCATAACTAGCACTGTACTCAAAATTTTTAAGAGATTTAAACTTTTTGTTGTCAGGGCTATAAACATATTCTGCTTTTTTATAGTTCTGTCATGCTAATTGTTGCTAGCTCTATTTAGAAGAGACCACTTAAACTATCTAAACATTCTAAAGACTCATAGGTACTAGATAGCTATAATCTGCGTACAATTACTTAATTTTCAAAACAGTTCTACTCCTGTTGGTTGTGTGTTCATAAAACTTTGTATGAACTGTTGTCTATGACTCGAAGTTTTGTTTTTGTAAAGCCTTAAAAACTGAAACTCTTCTAACAAAGTGTGGCAGCCCATGAAGTCCAGCTCCCCAGGCTGCCTCCAGGGTAGCAATAAAGAACTCCTTCTAAGCAGTGAGGACTTCGGGATAATTTCCTATCTATCTAAAAGAAAAACATATACACGATCTGAGGGTCATGCTCTTTTTATTTCTAGCTCTAGTAGTTCTAAATCTTTCAGTTTGATTCTCTGTCTAGATTCCTTGTTCACAAAGCTTGTACATACATTCCATGGCAAACTTTTTGCAATAAAAAAGGTTACAAAAATTTCTCAGGATGACAGTGAGAAAAAACTATAAGGGACACCTGAGATATAAACGTGTCAGCTTCTGATTAGTAGGCAGCTGTAAAAGGGAGTATTGGCTGTAGCGTTATCTCTTAAGAAGGTTGCTTACAAGGGGTTATAGAAGAGAAAAGGCTAAACTGTTGAGAGGTCTAAGAAAGAAATAAAGAAGTCCTGCTGGGGCCCATTTGTGAGCTGTCTGTGAGTAACCATGGCAACCGACAGAGGGCAGGTCACTGGTCTTTGTTATCAGCCAGACCAGGCTAAAGAAGCTGGCATAGCAGTTCTAGGCTTCTTTGTGCGATTAACCTTTGTTAAACACCTGCAATTCTGTCCTCCCGCATATCTGCAAGGTTTTTAACTTACAATCTGTTCACAGAGACATTCAATCTAAGTTGAATTTGCTCTTAAGATTATGAATCACTTAATTGTATCTGGCTTGTCTTAGAACTGAGAAATTGCTTTCTTTATGACAGCCCGAGCTACTGATTAAAATCAAAGCCTAAGTGTCTTATACTCCTTGTGGAATAATAGATCTGGTTACAAAGCATATCCTAGTATATTTTGTACATAACAAAATTATACATTTAATGAGAAATCATCCTCCTGACTATCCAGAGATGTATGTATGTAGAATGAGATGTAATCAAGAGATTACATATATACATCACATGAGATTACACATTACAGTGCAGGTATTGGGAAAATACCCATAGCTGTCTTTTTTTTTTTTCAAGACAGGGTTTCTCTGTGTAGCTTTGGAGCCTGTCCTGGAACTCACTCTGTAGTCCAGGCTTGCCTCAAACTCACAGAGATCCACCTGCCTCTGCCTCCTGGGTGCTGGGATTAAAGCTATGTGCCGCCACTGCCCAGCACCATAGCTGTCTTTAACATGTGAATTTACAATCGGAAGCAGTCAGTATTTAGAGACAATATTTTCATAAGCTCTGCCTATGAATTTCCTCCATCAGATTAGTTGGCTACCTGCTGGGTCCACCTTATAAATAGCTGTCATCAGTTGTAATTGCATCATGGCTCACAAGAGTTCACGACAACAAAGGAAACTGAACAACATTTTTGAGATGCTAGGACATTCCTCACAGGATAAACAGAAAGGAATTCAGGCATGCCTGACCTAAAAGCCACTTCATCTTTTTTTATTTTTATGAATTTTATTTTTTTTAGCTGTACATTTTCCCCTTGCTGCCTCCCTCCTCCCCTTCCACCCTATCACCTACTTCTCACACTCCAAATTTAGGAAGTCTTGCCTATTGCCCCTTCCTAAGTGGATCCATGTGTGTCTCTCTTAGGTTCCTCTATGTTACATAACTTCTCTGGGGATGTGGCTTGTAGGCTGGTTTTCCTTTGCTTTATCTATAATATCTACTTATGAGTGAGTACATACCATGTGTTTCTTTTTGTGTCTGGATTACCTCACTCAGGATGGTCTTCTACATTTTATCTGGTCACTTACCTAAACTATCATATCATCCGCAAATAAAGACAGTTTGACTTCTTCCTTTCCAATTTGTATCCCCTTGATCTCCTCTTGGATTCGATTTGCCAATATTTTATTGAGCATTTTTGCATCAATATTCATGCGAGAGAATGGTCTGTTGTTCTCTTTCTTAGTTGTGTCTCTGTGTGGCTTGGGTACTAAGGTAATTTTAGCTTCATAAAAAGAGTTTGGCAATGAACCTTCTGCTTCTATTGTGTGGAACACATTGAGGAGTATTGATGTTAGCTGTTCTTTGAAATTTTGATAGAATTCTGCACTGAAACCATCTGGTCCTGGGCTTCTTTTGGTTGGGAGGCTATTAATGACTGCTTCTATTTCATTAAGGGTTATAGGTCTATTTAAATTGGTTATCTGTTCTTGATTTAATTTTGGTAAGTGATATCTACCGAGAAAATTGTCCATTTTTGTTAATTTTTCAAATTTTGTGGAGTACAAGTTTTCAAAGTATGACCTAAAGAGTCTCTGGATTCCCTCAGTGTCCATTGTTATGGCCTCCTTTTCATTTCTGTTTTTATTCTCTTTCTGTGGTTTGGTTAGTTTGGATAAAGGTTTGTTTATCTTGTTGATTTTCTTGAAGAACCAACTATTGGTTATATTGATTCTTTGTACTGTTTTCTTTGTTTCTCCTTTTATTTGTTTCAGCCCTCAATTTGATTATTTCCTGGCGTCTACTCTTCCGGGGTGAGTTTGCTTCTTTTTGTTCTAGGGCTTTCAGTTTCTCCAGTTTCTTTATGTGGGCACTTAGTGCTATGAACTTTCTTCTTAACACTGCTTTCAAAGTGTCCCATAAGTTTGAGTATGTTGTGTCTTCATTCTTATTGAATTCTAGGAAGTCTTTAATTTCTTCTTTCTTCCTTGACCCAGGAATGTTGCAATTGCTCATTTTTCAATTTTCATGAGTTTGTAGGGTTTCTGCAATTCCTGTTGCTGTTGAATTCTAACTTTAAACCATGGTGATCAGGTAAAATACAGGGAATTATTCCATTTTTTTTTTTTTGTATCAGTTGAGGTTTGCTTTGTTGTCAAGTATGTGGTCAATTTTAGAGAGGGTTCCATGTGGCACTGAGAAGAAGGTATATTCTTTTGTGTTTGAATGAAATGTTATATAGATGTCTGTTAAACCCAATTAGGCCATAACTTCTGTTAGTTCCTTTGTTTCTTTTTTAAGTTTCTGCCTGGTGGTCCTGTTCAGTGGTCAAAGTGGCAAAGTTGGGTGTTGAAGTCTCCCACCACAAGTGTGTGGGGTTTATGTTTGGTTTGAGTTTTAGTTTTTTTTTGTTTTTTTTTTTTTTTTACAAATGTGGGTGCCTTTGTGTTTGGGGCATAGATGTTCAGAATTGAGACTTCATCTTGATTGATTTTTCCTGTGACAAATATAAAAAGACCTTCTTCATCTCTTTTGATCAATTTGAGTTTGAAGTCTAATTTGTTAGATATTAGGATAGTTACACCAGCTTGTTTCTTATAGCTGTTTGATTGGAAAATTTTTTCCCAACCTTTTACTCTAAGGTAAAGTCTGTCTTTGAAGTTAAGATGTTTCTTGTATGCAGCAGAAGGATGAGTTCTGTCTTTGTATCTATTCTGTTAGCCTGTGTCTTTTTATTGTTGATTTAAGACCACTGATATTAAGGGAAATTAATGGCCATTGATTGTTAATTCTTGTTTGTTTGGATTTGGTGGTGTGTATGGATTTCCTCCTTTTTTCTTTTGACTTTTGGTAAAGTGGAATTATCTATTACCTATGTTTTTGTATGTGTAGTTAACTTCCTTGGGTTGGAGTTTTCTTCCAGTACTTTCTGTAGGGACTGGATTTGTGCTTATGTATTGTTTAAATCTGTTTTTGTCATAGAATATATTGTTTTGTTTCATCTATAGTGATTGAAAACTTGGTTGGGTATAGTAGTCTGAGCTGGCATCCATGTTCTCTTAGTGTCTGCAGATATCTATCCAGGACGTTCTGGCTTTCACTGTTTCCAATGAGAAGTCAGGTGTAATTCTGATAGGTCTGCCTTTATATGTTACTTTGCCTTTTTCCTTTGCTGCTCTTAATATTCTTTCTTTAGTCTGTATGTTTGTATTTTGATTATTATGTGGCAAGGGAACTTTTTTGTGGTCCAGTGTACTTGGTGTTTTTTAAGCTTCTTGTATTTTCATACGCATCTCTTTCTTTAGGTTGGGAAATTTTTCTTCTGCGATTTTGTTGAATATGTTTTCTGCACCATTGAGCTGGGTTTCTTCACCTTCTTCTATACCTATTATTCTTAGTTTTGGTCTTTTCACTGTGCCCCATATTTCCTGGATGTTTTGTGTTAGGGTCCTTCTTCCAGTGAGTGCAGATGGGGGTCTCTCCCTCTCCTGGTATGTTCAAGGCTCTCTCCTGGTGGGTGCCGACAGGTCCAAGACTAAGATGGCTGCAGTCTTTGGATGGTTTGGTCTGCATGCAGGTCTCTCTCCCTGTGGGTGCAAGTGGTTCTAAGACTTTCTCAGTGGGTGCAGGCGGGTCTAAGACCAGAGTGGTGTCAGACTCTAGATAGTTTGGCCTGTTGGCACAGCACTGCTATGCACGTGCAGTCCCCAGGTTAGGGGCAATTTATGATCTCTTAATTCAAGGCCCAGTCCCACATATTCTTGAAGATGTGCCTGTTACTTAATTGGTCTACAATGCAATTATCCTTTTCCAGAATCTTCCCCATGGCTTACTATCTACCAAAGATTTCCTTGGCTCAAATTAGTAGCTTGATGAACAACTGACCAGATTTTGACAAAGTTCAATGTGTGTGAATGTGAATACTTACACACATACACACACACACACACACACACACACACACACACACACACAGAGAGAGAGAGAGAGAGAGAGAGAGAGAGAGAGAGAGAAGAGAGAGAGAGAGAGAGAGACCACAGAATGGTAACGAAAGTGTTAAAGAGGTCACAGACTCCAAAGAGAAGCCTTATTTAAGGCAAGGAGTTGCTGGTGCCTTGGCATCCAGTTGGAAAGCTGCTGGAGGCTTATAGACCCCTTTCCCAGACCAATCTACAAAGGCCTTGGAGCTCCCAAGAAGGCACAGGACAAGGTCAAGATGGGCAGATAGACATTTTCAAGCATTAGGGACTATGCTCACCTGAAGCCCTGAGGACTTCTACCTATAGTTAAGAGTCCTCTACCTATAGGTCCCTTGATTCACACTGCTCACACACTGGGTGGTTAGACAGAGAGGTCAATGGGGGCTTGTGTCATCTCATAGTGTTAGGTGTTCTTCCTTGCATAGGGTTCAAATGGGAATGTAGCACCATATTTGATCTAATATGTTCAGTAAGTTCTCGGGCCTGTTTTGCTATGTTTTGTTCATATACCCATGTGCCCATTTGTTTCCAATTCACTCGAGTAAGTTTACAGATGTATTGCTTGCATGGATTCATCATTGGTCTGTATCTCATGCTTGACACAGGACAGATGATGGTATCTATGTGCTCAGAGGGAGATGCAGAGCCATCTGACTTCTGCTTTAGCACTCAAATTGGTGTCAACTGCTGTTTGTAAGGTAGAATCTCCAAGGGCAAGGCACAGTGAGAGAACCAATATTTCAGATATCTTAATGTGGGGGCAATAATAACACAGGACAAAGGCAACAGCCAGATTTCACACTGAGTTTTCTGGAAAAGGGACCAAACACAATGCTCACAGATACCTGGCAATTGTGGATCCTCATCAGATAGCCTTGGGCAGATTATGCCTCCTCAGACTGGCTGTAAGAGAAGACCTGTTTAAGGGCTGCCTGCACTAATACACGCAGTTTTTTTTGTTTGTTTGTTTGGTTTTTTTTTGCCTATTGACTAAGAAATGGGGTTTCAGTGTCATGTGGCTAGATTCAGACAAAAAGCAAAATGCAATCCCTATATTCCCTGCCTCCAGCTATTTCTGCCTATCATAAGAATGACCACATCATGCCATGACTGGGGAATAGGCTAGGGTTCTGATGCAAGCAAGGTCAAAACACAATAAATGAAATTGTGGTTCAAAAGAAGCCATTTTTTCTTTATAAAGTTAGTCTACTTTGTGTATTTTCTTCTACTAACAGAAGACCACTAGCAGAGTGGTAAAATAGAATTGGGGTCAATGGCTAATGGAATCAGGGATCAAATATCTGGGCTAAGTGAATAACTATGGCCTGAGTCCAGGGGTAGCTATAGATAGAGTGTGGTTCAGGGCTTGAAACTGAATTTATTTCAAAGATCTTATGACTAGGGTGAAATGGCTGTGACCAAGTGTTGACTTAGTGTGTAACCAGATTCAAGGATCTATGGTGCTAACAGATTCAGTTCAAATCTTACATCAGGCAAATATGTATCACCAGGGGCCTAGGAGAAAGTCAACCATCAAATTAGATGAGATAGGGTGCATCTCTGGGTGACATGACTATGAATTATGACAAGTATTCAATTGACAACCAAGTTTTAGTATGCACATGTATTTGGATTTTAGCTATCACTGAGAAGAGATTGTCAAGCTGACCTACAGTAACCTTAAGCCTGTAGTCATGGTAGTGGAACAAGCAGAACAATAGTGAGAGTTATGTTTACAGTAATAGTGACAAGGATGTTAACATACCCTCATAGGTCAGTGTGAGGCAGAATCATAGGACCATCACAAGAGGTTCCAGTAATTACCCCCTCCTGGTTCACAGCTGCAGGTGACCTGGCCTGAGTGGTGCTAAAGTATGTTGGAAGCGGGTAGAATGTTAACTAAATGCAACACATCACTAATTCAGCATTCCTAAGGCTGTCACTCATGCAGGGATGGTACATTTTGGTGATACAGCTGCTTTGAGGCACTCATGCTCCTAGAAGCAATCCTTACTCATGGCCCCATAAGTAAGTTCAGTGAACACATTAAATTGACAAGCTTGGCTGGAATGGAATTCTTTCTGTGGTCCTTCAGTGTCTTCTCCATCTGAAGGGAAGGGGGACATATATTCACATGCCTCAACACAAAAAATTCGATAGCATGTCATGGGGAAGGGGCCTATTTATTCACCCATGCCCCACAGATGCAAGGGGGCACAGGGTGGAAGATGACAGTATGTTTGTCAGAAAAAGTGACAGATGCTGTTTCATGGACTGGGAGGCATTTGCCCTCAAGGCAAGGACTTTGGCTTCCTTTTCTCCTAGGAAGGCAATGGCTCAACAAGTATAGTTTGGGCTGGCACAGGGAGCCAGAATCATGAACAGTGACTTTGTTTGCTGTCCCCACACCACTCTGCTGCTGGAGATGACAAGCAGTTTGCAAAACTCAAGGGGCTGGGATTGAGAATTAATTCCTTATGGGAAGTCCTTCCAGATCATGTTCCCATTGCTAGCCTTCTGGCCCTGGGTCTCAATTATAGCCTGCTTCCAAATGGATTGTTCTATTTGATTTCATTTTCATTGGGGAATATGTTTTAATCAAGATATTTTGGAGCAACATCCTTAAAGTAATGTAAAGAAAAGAGACAAGGCTTAGGTATTTCACATAATGTTATGCAGATAATACCTTGCCTTGCTTTGATTTTTAATTGATGAGCTAAAATACCCTGACAAAAGCAACCTAAGGAGGGAAGATTTATTTGGCTCACAGTTCCAGGTTACAGCCTATTATTTAGGGGATATTGAAGGTGCCAGGGACTCAAAGTAACTGGTGATATGACATCCACTATCATGAACAGAGAATCACAGCATGCATGCCATTGCTTATCTTGTTCATGTCTCTCCTGCTCATTTAGTCCAGCCCGTGCAAAGATGCTATTACATTTAGGGAGGGTTTTCCCATCTCACTTAAGAGAAATGAGAAAATCCCTCACAGGCATGTCCACAAGCTAACCTAATCTAGACAATTCGTCACTAAGCTCCATTCCAGGTGATTTGTGTACATGACAAGTTGACAGTCACAACTATGACCCCAGTTCCAATTAAGTCTGGTCCCTGCTGCTGTTATTTTCAAAGTTGTGACAGTAAAACAAAGGAAGAAAGTAATAGGAACAATGCCAAAAGAGGGGAAGAAACAGGTATGTTAGCTTTTAAAAGACAATGTAATGTTATATGTTGATAAGTGCCTCCAATCATATTTAAGCCACTGAAAGAAATAGGTCAAGGACTCACTATCTGATTTGGGTGAAAGAATGATGAAGGTCAGTAAAGAATCTAAAGACATTGCCACATTGCCTCCCCTCACACAGCTGTGACACAGGGAGGTGAGAGCATTGCCCAGGAGCAAGAAGGAACATTTCAACAGTAAAGCAATGGACCAGAAATGAGCAGCCTCAGGAGGGTGTGGGACTGGGCAAACTACAAGGAACATAAGGAGGTTCTTTGCAGCATTGATGCTACTACACCTGTTCTCCTGACACAGAAAGAGTGGATAGGCTATTGTGAATGTTAAAAGTCTCACTAATAAAGTGGGTGGTCTTAAGGATTCCAGTTGGAATGTTTAGAGGGATGTTAGTTCACTTGCTTTATTTCTGATAGTTTGTTGTTTTCAGACAGGATCTCACTATGTAGCTCTACCTATCTGGTAACTCACTGTGTAGATCAGGGTGGCCTCAAACCCACAGAGATCGACCTGCCTCTGAGTCCTGGGTGCTAGGATTAAATGTATATGCCACCAACACCATCAGGCTTCAGTGTGGACTTCATATGTGCACTAAGCCATTGTTGCCATCCTACCTCCTGGTATTTCTTGCGTGTGGTCTAAAGCCTTGCTCACAGACATAGAACAAAAACATCCCCACCTGATTTCTCCAGTACCTCTTTTCTTGCATTAGCCTGTGATCTACCTGGGCAAAGCAAAGCAGTAAGGAGACACAGTGGTTTCTGTATTTCCCACTGCGTTCAGATGTCCTTTTACAACTCAGGTCACTTTTAGACCTACTGTACCCACTTATTGTCTTCTGTTAAAATGTCTGTTCTTTACTGCTACCATCCCACAGCAATTACTTTTAGCAAATTGTTTTTAAAATGCCAAGTAAAGCTTGTCCTTCTGTGACAGATCAGATGGACCCGCCTCTCACTCCAGACCTGGGATGTTAAGCCCCACTTATCGTTGTTAAATAATTTTAAATGCTATTAAATGTTGGAACACTTAATGCTATCTGAAGCTTTCCTTGACTCTCCTGTAAATCTCCTTTGATTATTGTCTGTGTGATACTCAGACTCTGAAGACCAGACTTTGTCACACACTGCCTGTCTGCTTGCCTGACTCCCTTAAATAGTTCCAGTTTGGAAACTTACAGAAATGCCCTGGCTGTGGCCTGATGGCTTGGACCAGATGCCTTGAGCAGACTGCAGTGCAAAGACACGTGCATGCCAGCTCCAGCTCCAGAAGAGCTCTACCTGCCAGGGAGATTTCAAATAGTTTTGAGAGGTTTTTGTTTAGATTTGCATTTTGGCATCACAGCCCTGGGTATACACATCAGAAGGCTCTGCAGCCATTTCACCCAGGCCAGAGGGCAACACTTGCCCTGGTGGCCCAAGAGGGTGGCTCCCATTGGTGCAGTTCACAACACTCCATTAGCATGAAGGGCTGTGAAGTTACTGATGCAAAGGCATTTGCCACACCCCCATTCTTGCTGTATGAGCTGGCGGCTTGATTCACTTTCTGGGTCAGCTTGCCCTCCGCTGTTGTAATCTTAGGTCCATTAGAAGAACGTCCCTTGTGGTCTTTGCTTGGCAATTTGGGGCCTGGTCTTTTGTTTTTCATGACACACTGGGCTAAGCTGGTAGCCTGCAGAGGAGATGAGAGCTGAGGCAGCAGACTCATACAAGCAGCAGCCCTTGTGGTAGCACCACTGGCAGCAAGGGGGCGGTAGAAGACCTCTTGGGACAGACAGGATGGGAGCAGAAATGATGGAGAGAAGGAGAGGATGCATCAAGGGACAGCAAAAAGCAGAGGAGGCAGAGCACTAATGCTGAAGAAAGACAGAAGGCTGTGAGGAACCAGGAACGAGAAAAGGTGGAAACTGTCTCCCTGAAAGTGTTTGAGGAGTCTGGACAGGCCAAAGGTCTTGAAATTCTAGGTCTTGAACCTGGGACAGGAACAATAGCCCCAATCAGGGCCCAAGGGTCCCAACACTGTAGGCCCTAGAGGTGGGATGTTAGCCTCAAGGAAATGAGCTTCCTAAGGAAGAAGTGTAGAACTTGGGAGTACTTCCTAGTTCTGGTCCTCTCTGCGGCTGGGAATCAGGGATTGCATCGGCTCCATTGGCTCACAGACACTGGGGTTAAATCCCTGAGGAACAAGCCTCCAAGCAAAGAACAAGCAGCCAAAGTCTCTAGATTATTAAGCCTTAAGAGAATTTAATGGAAATAATATTAAAATTCTCTCTAACTTGTATTTATTCCACACGTTAGTTCACCACACAATAGCCTAAGAATGTTGTTGCCTTTTGCAGTAGATGACAATTAACACCAAGATATCTAATGTCAACATGAAGAGAGTAAGGGGTTCAGGATGCCCCCCCCCCGAATGAATCTGTTCCTTCCAAGTCTCTGGGGTCATGAAGGAAAAAAGGGAAAGACTGTTAAAGTCAGAGGTAGCTGATGTTCGTAGGGAAATTCCATTTGTTGGACATACATGACAGAACTATTGCCCACATAAATTCAAAGACAGCTGTGATCACATGCACAACACCTACACAAGATCAACCCAGAAAAAAATCTCAGCACTGATTAGGGAGTAATTCGTGAATTTACACCCTTAGCTGAGGAGCTCTTAGCAATGGATGGTTATGGTGGAAGAATCCAGTTTCATTTGTGAGAGCGACCCATGCTCCAGTACATGTTCTTAAACTCATGCACATACAGGGACCATTACATGGTCTCAAGAGGATGTGAGAAGTTACATAAAGCTGGGAGGAAAGGTGGCAGGAGGGCCATAACAGAAATTTTATGGTAGGTGTGCTGAGAGCTAATTATATGCATGTATGAAACAATAGAATGATAAAAATGGCTAAAGGATCTGACACCGAGTCTGATGATCTGTTTTCAATCACATTCCATGTGAAATTAGGAAAGAACCAGTACAACAAGTTGTCAGTTAACCACTACACATGGGCCATAACATGTATCTGCATAGTCACACACAGAGAAATAGATGTATAAATGCAGTTATAATTTTTTTAAAACATATTGAACAACACATTAATTTATAGACTTGTTCTTGTAATTGTGGATATGGTCACTTCACAGGAAAGTTTGAGCTTGAACAATTTCATTTCCCACAAGCAGCTAAAACTAAATAAAATAGGTTTGCTTTGCACAAATACCCAAGGAAAGAAACACACATGCTAAATTTGTTTTTAATGAAATAACAAATCTCCTGAATAATGTAATGCATATAGGATCTGTACATGATGCTTTTTTTATTCAGACCAGCAATATTTTTTTCACCATATAAAATGTTTTTTCGTTAAAGAAATCTTTACATTAAAGAACAACAGTAACAATCATAGGTATTGTTACAGACTCAGTTAATTTTCTACTTTAATTTAGATAAATACGTAAGTCAGGAAAACTCCTGAGAGCACATTTTCTAATTAATGTTCACTTACTGTCCAGACATTTGGTGGGGGAGAGTTAATGCCAGTGCCAGCTATAGTGGGAACTCCAGGCTTCTTTTTTGAATGATAACACCTGAGGCCTGGTCCTGGTCAATGTCAGCCAGAGTTAAACATGTGGGTTGTTAGTCTATGGTGTCTGCCACATGACCAAACACAATCCAGAATCTCATCTCCTGGATGTGGGGGTGGGAATTGAACCAGGGTCGTGTTAGACTGAACTACCTCTCCAACCCCCAGGGTCAACTTTTAGTCCTGATGTTTAAGTAATTTTTAATCCTATTGTTCAGTTGGCAATTTTGGTTTTGCACATTAAGACTCGTTAGCTTGGCAAAAAATAATAATAAGTCAGGAAAAATTTCCAACTGTAACCAATAATACATCCAGCCAATAATGTGTAAACACTTGTTTGTCTAGGCATAAATTTTGCATTTTATATTCAGCTTACTTTTTAAAGATGGTTTAATTGAAAAGTCTTTAAATGAGATATTTGACCATGAAACTTTTTTTTTCTAACACTACAGCAAGGTTAAAGAATACTGAAGAATAAGTGAATTCAGACAAATACATGACAACAAAAACAGCTAGCATTGTCTTTAGTTAAATAGCTGATACAAAAATATCCCTATAATAACATATGAAGACTAGTCAAGAATACTACAATCAAGTATCCCAAACTAATTATTTGTGGAAAGAGGGCATAGGGGAAGATATAAGGGAATGAAACATTAAAGTACATTGTAGAAACAGTGTCAGGGAAGCAATCAGCCAGAGTGTCATGGTGGCAGTCAAGTAAACTAGCTACAGTGACATAATAATTGTCATTATAGCAACAAGAATGATGTAACAGTACAGGTGTGGTGTCTGTTCTTACCACTGAGTATAATGACACAAGAGCAGACAGAGTAGACAAGCCCTAAGTACCCTGAGAGGTGCCCTGTGACAGGGCCTAAAAGCCAATAATCTGGAGCGCTTTTATCACTGGGTGAAGAAAATGGGCCTGATCAGGTAGAGTTTTAACGTCTGACCATAAATGTCTTCATGTTTTTTGTCCCAAATAGTGGTTCAAATGAGGATTCTGGCTTGGGGAAGGTGAACTTGGGCTTGAGTGTTTCCTCCACTGTCTAGTGCCATCTGCCTGCAGAGTATTTGAATCCAGCAGGGTAGCTCTGCCTGGTACATTCCTAGACAAGACTATATAGATTTGGGTATTGGCACAGAGCTGAAAGTTAGGCACCAAAATGTTAATTGCTGAATGATGACAGATTTTCCTCTCCCTTTGAAAATTATTTTCAGAAAGAGGCCACGAGATGACAACGAGGAAGACAAACAGCAGGCCCCTCGTTCGAAGAGGAATAAGAAAGACCATGGCTTCCAGGACCCTTGCGCTATACAGGTAGGAACCAGGCCAAACAACTTCTCCATTTGACTTATTGGCACTCTGTGGCGTTCATTTCCATCTCCAAGATGGGAAGAGATGCCCTTGTCCTTCCCAGATGCCCTCATGGAAGTCGCCTCCTTGGCTGCAAAGGTTTTTTGACAGAGCAGGATATTAAGTGTTGTCATAAACATGGTTTTACCGTGCAACAGAACAGGGCCAACAGAAAGGCTTTCCTGAGCAGTCAGGAGGAATTGGCTTTCAAGCATTCACCAACCTTGCAAAGGGGAAGAATGAAACCCTGCCTTCTATGGTTAGGACAGAAATAAACTTGAAGAACAGAGACACATGCTACTAGGTGCAATACTCTTCTTGCTTTCTCCTAGAAGAACCTGAAAGCAAAGTGAGGGTTGTGGGAAGGGGTTTGGGAAAGCTTTAGCGATCTTGGGCTGAGGAGCTAGTTTTCTACCTCAGCTGTCTTAAGTTATCAACCAGTGAGGCTGTCTTAAGTTATCAACCAGTGAGTGGGTAAGGCAGCATGGTTTGAAAAGAAGCATAACTCAGCGAGGAGGGAGCATTGTAAAGGTTTGCTGGACAAGTCTCACCAGGTAATGAGTAAGTATGGCTCACTTTGACTTTCCTCGAGCAAGGCATAAAGGCTTATCAACATATGCCACTCTTCTAGGACACAAACACAGGTAGGTTTGGGATAAAATGTACCTAGATCTCCCCGAGTCAAGCAAGGAGTATTCTTCACCCTGATGACTGAGTAAAGCAAGAAATGGAGAGTGCAAGGAGAGCATGTGGATCACTAGTGCTACTCTGCTATTGATCACATGGGAACTAATGCTCAGGCTCCAAGGAAAGCAGCAGGAAGACAAATGAGAAAAATACATAGAGGGCCTCACACCTGTTTAGGTTAGATAACCTTGCATCCTTGATTTCCCCACCTGTCAGGACTATAGCTCTTTGTGACACCACTGTTTTAAGCAGGGTAAGGTAAGCTGTCTGCTGGAATGTTTGGTAACCTGTTATATTTCTTTCTGGTGCTAGCAGTGTGTGGTCTGTGCTGGTTAGTTTGGCAGTCAGCCTGATAGTACATGGAACCACCTGAAATGAGAATCTCTTTTTAATACTCTTTTGTACTCTTTGAAATGTCATGCATGGATATGTTATATTATTTCTTGATCATCCTCACCTGCGATCTCTCCCTGCAACCCTACCCTGGACTGTGCCAATAAATGTCTGTCTAGATTTCCTGTCCTCCCTTTGATTGCATCAGTATGCACCTGTTTAACCGCTGTGTCCAGAAGTTCTTCTGCAGTGCACAGAGCCTTGGGGTGATCCACTGATGAGCAGGGTCAGTCTTCCCAGAGAGAAGTGACTCTTCCTTCTCCAGCAGATTAACCTGGCTTTAGTATGTTCATGTCATGTGCAGGTAACAACAACCGCCATGGGTCTACATGTGCAACAGCCATACCATAACCAGGGGATATATTTCACAGTGCTCCTCCCTGTAATCTGACTCTTGTGTTCTTTCTGTCTCCTCATTTAAAATACTGCCTGAGCCTAATGTCAGGGACAGGTGGGTGTAGATGTCCCATCTGTGGTTGAGCACTCACAGTTGCTTAGTGTCAGCACTTAGAATAGTCATGCGTTTCTACACTGACTACTACACATTGCAAATCCAAGTTCCTCAAGCCACTGTTGAAAGCAGTGCAGACCTATGCATTTACATATAAGCATATAGAAGGCAGTTTAACAACATGATCATTTACAGAACTACAGTAAGTCCTCCCCCAGCACTTCCAAAAACTGTGAGCTCACTAATAATAGGCTTTGACTATGTTTGCAGTGCCAGGCGTACACTCACTCATGTGCAGCAGGCCTCAGATCCAGTGAGGAGAATAATCTGTTAGCCCTGGAAGAGAATTGCAATGACTAGAGAAGTGGGCTCATCATGGCTGGCAGGCCAGTATTATACCCTGCAGGGTCCAGCCATTGGTAAGATCATTGATGACGTTTTTCTCATGACAGCCAGCATCACACCTTCTGGGTACTATGAAAATTAGCCAGCTTGGAGTGTTTCCTGGTGAATTCAAGACTGATTTCCCTATGACCTGTAACAACAGTGTATAGTGTCTAAGCTACAGGGTCCTACCAACTTGTTCTCTTGGTTAACTAAGAGCAATGACAAATCAACTTTATTATTTGGTCACATATGAGGATGTTGGGTCAATATGGAAGCAATCTATGTGCAATGTTGAGATTTTTATTTAATGACCAGGGCTTTTGGAAATAACATTTAGCACTATCTTTGTTTAAAATAGCATCTATTGGGCCTGGAGACATGGCTCAGTCATTAAGAATGCTGACTGCTCTTCTAGGAGACCTGGGTTCAAGTCCCTGCACCACATCTCCTGTCTGTAATTCAAGTTCCAGGGCATCTGACACAGACATACATGCAGGCAAAATGCCAGTGTACACAGGACAAATTATTCATTAAAAAATAGCACATATGACCTTGTTTTCCATCTGGTGCATTTTCATAAAGCGTCTTCACACATCTTTAGTTTTCCTTTGCATGTCCATATCCTCCCTTCTTGTCTCCACTCACTTTCCCCTATCATAACTTAAATTTTTCTCCCTAGTATACCCCTCACACTCTTTTCTGTAACATGTCTTCCTCTACCTCCTCTTACAGTAAAATTTGCTTGGGGTCTAAGGTCATGGGTTCTCATGTAGCTTCTTTCTGCACACTTCACTTTGGTTGACTCTTACCACAACCCTGCCTTTCCCCATTCCCATCACTCCACAAACTGCTTGACCCTTTCTGGCACCAGGTTTCTGCTCTCTACTTTCATTTACTAGTATTCTGCTATATCCCATTTTTTTTCATGCAAACTTTCCCCAACCCAATGGCCTGTGTCTAGTTTCTTGATTTCCAGATGGACTCCAGTATGAGCACATAATACAAAACGTTCTAAGCTAGGACCCACGGGGGTGGTGTGGGATTTGTCCTTTTGGGGATGAGGTGATCTTACTCTGTATAATTTTTTTCCAGTTCAATTCATTGGTTTCAAATAGTCTTCCTGAGGAATTATTGAAATCATGATGGGGTACATCTGTGGGTGTCATCTTGATTATCAGTGAAGGTGGAAAGACCCAGCTCATTGCAGGTGGTGCCACTCCCTGGGCAAGGCATCCAGAATGTATAAGAGAAAATGAAAGCCAGCTGTAAGCAAATAATCAAGCCAGCAAGGATCCCCAAGCTTATTCTCTCTCTGCTCCTGACTGTGGGTGAGATGCTGCTCTTAAATTCCTTGTCTGACTCCTGTCAATAAAGATAAAAACCTGTGTCTGTAAGCCAAAGAAACCCTGTCAACTCTGAGTTGATTTGTTCAAGGTGTTTCTCACAGCAACAGAAATGAAATGAGTAATGGTACTTTACAGCTCTTGGGATTTCTTTGTATGATCTGGAAGACAGAACTTGTTGAGGGAGACATTAGAGGGCTCTGAGTCTCTTATTGAGCTAAAGAGGTGTCATTAGTTGTGTTGTCAAAGCCTAAGCCAAGGGGGTGCCTTCTGAAGTGACCTTATTCAGTCATTGAATGTGTGTATGGGGCAGGGGAGCTTTACCAAAGTTGGCCCAATAGTTGTAGACATTTTGAGATCCCTTTTCCACGGAGCATGCCAAAGTATGGCAAGCACCCTTATATACAAGTTCAACATAGAATCTGAGTTGACAACTGAAGTGAACAAGTCCACATGTGTCCTACATGTGAGGCTTTCCTAGTCATTTTTGTTTGATTTGTTTGTTCACATTGCATTCACTTCTTTCACACAGATGTGGTGATTTGCTTTGTAGCACTCTTTCAATTTTGCAGTTGCAAAACCACTGTAATATCAAGGTCTGTTCCACTTTTACCTCCTGGTCTTCTGGAAGACTGAATTGGGCCCCCTCTGCACACAGAATTTCACACATGACTGTCATTCATTCCCTTGCTCATTTGCAAAGTGGCAGTAATTCAACAGCCTGCTCCTCGGGTCCCTTCTGACTCAAGAGACTGTGCACTTGTTTGGTGGGTTCAGCGAAGGTGGAACTGCCAGTGTAAATGTGAGGCGCCTTTAGCAGTTCATAATCTGAAGACTTCACTGGGTTTGGTTGGGCTGGTCGGTGTCAGTTACTAAACAACATGTAATTCTGATTGTGTGGCGGATATTAAGCGTGAATTTCGTTGCCCTGTTGGGGTTGAAGAAACAAGTGTATCTGAGGAGTGGAATGGGACAGAAAGCCAGAGTTGAAGGTAGAGAAATCTTGAATTCACTTGTTCTCACTATAGGAAGCATTCATTATTCACTTGTTCTCACCGTAGGAAACATTCATTATCCAGTTTTATATCTTGAATAAATGTGAGTTTCCATTCAGTTTCAGAGATGATATTCCATGCTAACACTCCTCCTTAATGCTTCTGTGTCCATTTCCCCAGCATTTGTGTATTATCCATTTGAGGCTGTTTCCAGCTACTGGGAAGCCTGGAGACCAACCATATTTCCAGGTGCCATCTTCCTTCTCACCTCTGATTCTAAGCTGCTGCCTGCGTCCCCATGACCCTCTGTTTGTGAAAGCTCTCTCCTACAGCTGCTCACTGCACCTTACTTTCTCCAGCTGCCCCTTCCTTTGACATAGCACACACTGGAGAAATCAACCTGGGGAGCCTGCTAAACTCAAACAAGGGAATGTTGAAATTGTCAGGTGTTGTCTGCAGTGGATGGGTGTTCTTGTGTGTGTGTGTGTGTGTGTGTGTGTGTGTGTGTGTGCAGTGTTCTTGTGACTCTTTCCTCCTACACTTTCTGGGTATCACTGGATGTTCCTTTGTGTTTCTTCCAACATCATCAAGACCTGAGCACCTGTTTCTGGATACTTTGTAAAACTGTGTAGGTGACCTCTGTGCTAATTTTCCTCCTTTCCCTTCCATTCATTAGAGTATCTGTCTGGTTGTCTCAGGAGAATTCTCAGCATGACACCCAAGGCCTCCAAGTGTCTTGCCAGGTCTGCTCTTGCATGTTCCATGACTGGAGAACTTCCCTAGGGCCAACCTCTGCCCCTCCAAATCTTCCTCACTCTTCTTGAGCTCCTGTTCTCCCCAAAAGTCACACTCTGCCTGTTAGTATTCATTCCATCCTAGACACCCTGGAACTCAATCTGCACACCAGAGACCTGACTCCCTCTGGCTCCCATGTGCTGGGATTAAAGGTATGTACCAGCACCAACATGGCCAATAAATATCCCTTTTTTTCTAATGGTTTGGGCT
Organism: Cricetiscus sungorus; assembly: GCA_030556225.1. Lineage (NCBI taxonomy): Eukaryota > Metazoa > Chordata > Mammalia > Rodentia > Cricetidae > Cricetiscus > Cricetiscus sungorus. The sequence goes on along the minus strand of JANBXA010000609.1, from coordinate 5,605,302 downwards.
TCATATTTGAGTGGGCATGGTGAACAGAGTTTTGGGAGGCAGTCAAACATGCTAAGAAGCATTCATGTGTCAAGGAAATTTTGGACTGTTTTGGAAATTCTCAGGTCTTTTATGTTCTGGAAAAAAAATACTCCTTGTCTATGAATTGTCTATGAAGCTCAGTGTGGGAAGGTGGAACTATTTCTGTTATGAAGAGAGTTTTGCCTGCCAAAGGGGCAGTCTGAACAAGCAGTAAACAAATTCCCAGTTGGTCCTGCATTATAAATATCTCTAATTCAAGGATTCCTCCTGAAGGTCATTCTCACAGCAAGATTGTTACAAAGTCCAGGCTTTGTAACTGGGAGGACTGTTGATAGGGTAAATAGCCTTGTAGATGGAGAAACATGGCTGTGGATTGGGGGAGGTAAACTGTCCCTGCCACTTTGTAGGGCAGTGAGCCCTCTTCCAACAGTCTCTTTTCCAGCACTACAGGTCATTAACCTCGTTTTGATGTCAGAAGGAATAGAGTATCATAATCTATTTGCATTGTGCTAGCATCAGTTACTTAAAATGGGAATCTTGGTTTTGTTTATACATCACTTGTAAATGAGATAGAAAGTGAAGATATCCAGTCTGAAGCTGTACAAGTATGTGGTGGTTTGCGTAAGAATGGCCCCAATAGGCTTATATAATAAAATACTTGCTCCTCAGTAGCTAAACCTGTTTTGGAAGGATTATGAGGTGTGGCCTTGTTGGAGGAGGTATGGGCTTCAAACTTTCAAGTACCCATGCCATACCATTCCCAGTTAGTACTGTCTCTCTCTTCCCACCCCCTCCCTCTGGCTCTTATTTCTGTGTCAATTTATAAGCTGTCAGCACCTGTTGCAGCATCATGCCTGCATTCTTGTTTCCATGCACCCACAATGATGGTCATAGGTTCTAACTACCCTCTAAAACTTATGTCTCTAGTGGGTCTTCTATAAGCTGCCTAGGTCATGATATCTTCACAACAGTAAAAGGTAACTATAACTAATACAATAGAAGTGTTTCCCAACCAACTAATTATTAGTGTTGACATTTATTAACTACACCTCAAAGTTTTTAAAAGCCTTGAGAAATACAGACATCCCATAAGAAATCAGGGACATCGTGTATATCAGCAAAACATGAGTATGTCATCCTTGTTATCAGAAATGGGCCTAAAACTCTAAATAATGGGTATAGTATTGTTTAGATTGGTTGGATTTACTTAAGCCTTTCTCTCTTTCTTTCTTTCCTCTTTTCTAAGTACCTGGTTGGCTGCCTGTCACACTGTCTCTCTGATAGGTTCTCAACACACAGCAGGGCTGGCCTTGAACTCAGTATGTAATCCAGCAGGGCCTACAGATCCTCCTAACTTAGCCTCCCAAGTGCTGGTATTACAGGTTTGTGCTAATATGCCCTGCCAGTCACTTCCCTTCTAAAGATTGGTTAGTGATTTCTGGTTGTTACTATTTAAGATACTGAAAGTGTAAAACTTGTCAATGAACATTATAGTAATGATGCCACTACACAACTGAGGTAAAATTTTTATAACTCAACTAGAAATTAGAGTCTGATCATCTACTGTTTTCTTCACAATGACTGAAGAATTCCCTTGTGGTCTGTGAGGATTCTTTTAAGGGTTCATGGGCATGGGCATCTCAGGAGACTCAAGGAAGCCTCAACCTGGCTATGTTGCCAAAGATTATTGTAACCTTGACATTGTGATCCTCCAGCCTCCACCTGGCTCCTTGGGACCTGATGTCTGAACTGGGTTTCAGACCAGGACTTCCTGTGTGCTAGGGAGCTCTCTACCCATGTCACTATATCCTCTGCCCTTAATTACTATATACCATACCCTCTTCATGTGATACTAACATCTTCATGACACAAGAGTGTAAACCAAATATTCCTCCATTTGGGATTGTTCCCATACTTGTTATTTTGTTCAGAATATAGTCCATCAAAAAAAGAAAAACCCACACCAAATGACCAAGAAAGGAAATCTACCTAGGGAACCAGTGTGTGTACTGAGTGTTTTTATCCAATGTGATAGGTTACCTGGCTTGAGTGTTCCTAAGCAAACCATATAGTAAAAGTGCTACATGGAGATGTTTATGCTGAAGGTCATAGAAGGGGTATAGTTTGTCTGGTTTCCTCTGAGACCACTTTCAAAAATCCTTACATTCAGTGATAGCTGTTAGACAGTTACTCACACAGATTCACTTAGTTTCCGTGTCTCTGAAAGACAGTCTATGAATGGATGAGACTTGGTGCATAAATGGTGTCATTTGATATCTCTGGTGATCTGAGGAGTTCCACATCTCCTGAGAATGATGATACCTCTTGGTTTCTGTCACTATTGCAGATCCTACCTGAAAAAAAAATGGCCTTATAAGATATATAGCATCCTTACTGTTCAACATTTTTATTCACATAAGGGTCATTGTGATCACCTCCTTCTCTTTTGATAGTCTTAAGATTATAGGCAAACAGTTCTTGAGTGTGTGCACAAGTGTGTGTCCTATACCCAAGGAGCTTGATCCCAAAGTGTGAGAAACGCACTCTGCCACTGAATTTCATCACTAGTCTACAGAATCCCAGAACATGGCTCTTTAGGGGTATAATAATACATCAACACGTAACATCACTAATATGACAGAGTAAAGTTATTTCCAGGAAAGATGATATTAAGAGCAAACTCACCATAGGCAAACTATACTAAACCCACAATTAGGAAACCAGGGGTGTTAGTCATCAGAAATGCTGAGTGTTGACATAGAGCTGTCATTAAAACATGTCAAAGGCATTTAGAGATAATGCATGGAGCCTTGAATTATTATAGTACTAGCACATATGTCCACTATAGGGGATAGGTATGGAAAGACTCTGTAATTTGTATGTATGCACATGTGCATATATGTAGAAATGTAGCATTCTCCACCATGTCTTTGCCACATTGGGGCATGAACCTGCATTGCATCTTACTTATTTTGGTCCTATTCCTAATCACATTCTGCAGCACTGATTTCTGCTTTCTCTTGGATTTTTGGAGCTTACTTCCCTGTTGCCGGTAATTGGAAAGCATGGTGCCAGCGGGGCCAGAGGATATGTGGAGGGATTTGAAGTGAAAAAACCTGTGTTTGATCCCTCTCACTGACAAGCCAAGAGACTGGCCTTTGAGCCCATTTCACATCTCTTTCCTGGTCTGCCAAATGGGTGTTATTAATCCAGGTTAAGCAATAGCGCTGTTCCAAGTAGGAAATGAGCTACCCAAGTGATTATACTTTATAGACGGTGAAACCTTTTATAGAGTGTGATGCCAGTATTCTTCAAGCTGGACAGGAAATGATGACAGTATCATAATAGCCATGCTCATTCTGTCTTTCTCCTTCCAGTTGTCAACCGATGGTAATGCAAGCAGCCATAGTGGCGTTAACACCACCAGTCGAGAACGTATGCCAGGGAATGGCTTAAACCAGAACATGCCTGGAAATAATTCCAACATCCCCGAGGTCTCCCAGGAGGACTATGCAGTGAGCCAAGAACAAGGTCTATACTCTCATATTAATGAGATCTTGAAGGAGGCTCATTTCTACAGCCTACAGCAGAGAGGACAATGTCTGATATGAGGGCCTATGTGTTCCTCATCCCTTGTTTATAAAATGCAATGGCATTCACACAAAGCAGTCTTGGATTTTGTCTGTAGTTTCATTAAGATGACAGTTGGCATTTGTACTCTTTGGCTGTTTTGCTCCACCACTTCAAAATCCAAGGGTCTTTCATAACACTTTTCTGTCAATTCTGGCATCCAAATCATGTTAAGTGGCAACAAGAGGACTTCTGATACTGAATGGCTTATATGTCCAATTTGGGGTGGGTTCCAAGTCACTCTTTGAGGATCTGCATGTTAAATGTGGTTTTAAAATGTGACTCCTTTTTCTGAAAGCCTAAGTGGTGTGGGAAAGTGTGTGGTTTTCATCAAAATATGAAAGAACAAACAACATCAACAAACAAGCCAACATCAAACCTGTCATGAGCAATGGGAGGAGGGAGAATGTGACTTGTTCTCATTCTGAAATGAATGGCATGGATGCTGCTCACAAGGGAGATGCTGCCTATAATGGGGACAATGTCAGCCTGTGCAGTTGTTAAAATTAAGGCTGCATGTAGTAACTGCACTCTTTGCATTCCAAGGGAGAAGCCCTTTTCCTTTAATGTCCCTGTGTGTGTCCTTCAGACCTGTGGAATGCACTGGTAATTCTGTCAGAGAAGTGCATAGCAATGCTGTGGCTTATGTGCAAATTCTAGATATGAACAGATTATATGTTGTTTCTTACAGTTCCTTTTGTTGTGTTTAATGTTGATAAACCTAGTGAACCTCATATCTCACTTGAGAGGTACTGTATAAATCTGGGTGGGATGACTCTTCATTGTATAACAAGCCTTTCATGGGAAAGAGGACATCTCACATCATCAAATAATACATTTGTTTGGTGTGGTGTGGGCCAGTGAAACAGAGTCTGCCAAGTCTGTGTCACACCCCAGTCTGGTACTGATGGTAAACCTATCAGTACAATTAATGTGGCTTGCGTTGAGTGAAGTGAGGCCCCTTTAGAAGCAACAGGCATTGCCATTTAGTGATGGATCTGTTCCTGTGGATAGTCATATGGAACAGTCAACCTAATCTCACTTTAATTATGCTCATATTTTCTCAGTTATCAGGGTGGTGACCAAGGATCCAGAATGTAGCATACCATCTGCCATGGAGCTGTGAGGGCTACAACTTGTTTTAACCTTTAAGAGGAAGAGCCTTGACATGTTTGCTAACAAACTCTCTCTATAAAGGCACTTCATGCTATTCTAAGGACATTTTCTTTTGTTTTTATTTTTTTATTTTAAGTTAAAAACAATCTTATTTTACATACCAATCCCAGTTCCCTCTCCCTCCTATCCTTTCATGTCCCCCACCAATCCTTTATCCTATCCCCTCAGTGAGAGTGAGGCCTTCCATGGGGATCATCAAAGTCTGTCACATCATTTGGGCCAGGACATAGGCCCTCCCCCATGTATCTAGGCTGAGAGAGTATCCCTCCATAGGGAACAGTCTCCTAAAATCTGTGCACTAGGGGTAAATACTGATTCTACTGCTGGTGGCCCCATAGACTGCCCAGGCCTCTTAACTGACACCCATGTTCAGGGGGCCTGATTGGGTCCTATGCTGGTTCCCCAGCTGTCTATGAGATTCGACTTGCTCAGTAAGCTGTTTCTGTGGGTGTTCACAGCATGGTCTTGCTCCCTTTGCTTGTCTCTCCTCCCTCTCTACAACTGGATTCCATGAGTTCAACTCAGAAGCACACATTATTTTTTTTTAAAAAAAAAACCTCCTAGATCTCGTTACTATACAATTAAGAGGGAAACAGGACCATCTCAGTGTAGATTGACTGTAAATTAGGGAAGACCAAATCAAGACAACACTTGACTATTCAAGGTCCAAAGATTAATATCATTTTTAGGAGTATTATAATGGAAATAATCAACCCAAAACGTAGAGCACCCAAACACTTCTGGCATTTTCTTGTAGTGATAAAAAGGAAAGAGGAGCCCACACACTGCTTCTAAGTCCACTAACTGTTGCTGCCATCTTTATTGCCTGACATTGCTGTACCATATGTCTGGGGTATTTTTTGGGGGGCTGCAGTTGGAGCCAGCTGGGCAGTCCATGGTTTGTACCTGAGAGGGGAGTGTGAACTAAAGAAAGGATAGCTAAGGAAATTAATGGAAATGAGTGACACAGAATAGATTCCGAAGAGAAGATTCAGTTAATACTGAATGCTAAATGTTCTGAGTTTCTTTTTCATCATTCTCAAACACCTTAACCAAAAAGGGGAATGTGGTATCATGTATACAAAACAAACAGACTTTTCTTCCTCGTTTCTCCAAGGATTCAGTAACCACACCTTAGATTCAACTTGTCATTTACTGGTCTTGAGGGTCAGGAGTAACCACGCCTCAGACCAGGTTGTTGTTATTTAGATAAGACACCCAAGGCCAAGATTGAACATCCTACTATACCCACACCTTTGACCTTTATCGTATGCCTTACTGAGGACAGTTTTGAACTCTCTGCCCTTGAGCCAAGATGGAGTGGAGCCATCTTTATGAGCACTGACAATTAACAAGACACCTGATGAATGTCAGTTAAAGCACAGACTCTCCACCCAAGATAAAGGACACAGGATAGGGGAGTTAAAATTGTTTCTAGGATTATTTTGTTCCAACACCCTAACAAACACACTAACAAATGCATGGGATACAACAGAAGGGAGAGAACACAACACCAGTGTTCCAAACAGACACACCAGTCAGTACTGATGACATGAAAACCATCAAGTTAACCAAAAGATGTTTACAAGTCCCAATACACCAAGAAAATACAACTATCTATTTGAAAGAAAATATGTTTAGTAAGGGTAAAGAAGGAAGTTCTGAAGATACAAACAGGAGATATCACCTGGTCAGGCAGTTTAGAGACAGGAGCCTCAATTTTTGTCTTTGCCTGGCAGTCTAAAGTGTTCCTGCTTTTGTCCTGGCTGAGTTCAGAATTGCCAGTGGTACTGCAATCTAAGCATCTATCAGTGTCTGCTCGATAACCCTTCAAGCCTCAAACTGAGCAAGAGTAGAGATCCTAAGTCTTTCTATGCACCAATCTTAGTGCAGTTCCTAAATGACTTTAGGAACTGCTTGATGAAGTAGTGTTGCAGAATTAGCAGCTTTGGATATTATCTAGAATGGACCATTACCTCAAAGTCAGCTATGAATCCCACTGCCAGTTTCCTAGTGACACTAAGAAAGGAAACATCACAACTGCCCCTCCTTGATATTTAAAATTCCATTATTAAGGAAGGGAGATACCATAGCTTTGTTGAGCCCATTAAAGGAAAACTACTTTGTCCTTAGCAATGAATGAAATCTGAGATCTAGCTCTGGCCCTGAGTGAAGGCATGGCCTTCAGATCTGTTCCAAAGACAAGAATATTACATCCTAATGGCCCTTCTGTTAAGATTTAATCCATGAAGCAAAAGAGAGTTTTCAGTGGTTAAGAGTGCCTTCTGCTCTTCCAGAGGGCCTGAGTTTGTTCCCCACCATTTAAACAGAGAGACTAACAACTGCCTGGAACTCCACTTCCAGAGATCTGAAAACCTTTTGTGGCCTTTGCAGGTACCTGCATTCACATGTCAACTGCCACATTCTGGCCTCTCAGGCACCTGCATTCACATACCCAATACCAATCTGGGCCCTGCAGGCATTTGCACTACCATGATAAAAGCCCAGCTGGCCTCTACATGCAGGGGCACTTACATGCCCACAACCTAAATAGCCTCTACTCACATGCCTACCACCCACCTCTGGCCTCTGCAGGCACCTGTACTTGCATGCCAGCTGGCTACAGGAGCCTTACATTCCCCACCTGCTGGCACCTGCATTCATAGCCACCCCTCCACCTCTGTTTTGACCTATGTAGACACCAGCACTCACTCTCTACCTCTCTCTTTCCTCCAGAAAAACCTGCCTTAACATTTCAAATTCACTCCTCTACCCTCTTCACACACCTGCACTCACATGCCCACTGCCTTGCATTTACCTCTGTAGGCAGATGTGCTCACATGCCCGCTGACTCCTTCACATGCTCACTGACTCAGTTCCCTGCAGCCAAGTATACTCACAAGCCTACCACCAACTTGGTCTCTGCAGGAACCTGCATACACATGAAATCTGTCACCTTCTTGCCTATGTGTGCACCTGCCCAATGAACCCCGGAACTCTGCAGAAAATACCATTGTCCCTCAGCCTGTGCATTCTTTTTTTTTTAATTTGAAAAAATTACATATGTCTCTATGTAGACCTGGATATTCTGGAGCATGCACTGTTAGAAAATGTTGGCCTTGAACTCAGAGACCCACTTGCCTTTGCCCTCCAAACAGTGGTACTAAAGGCATGCACTACCATTACCTGCCTCCCTGTTCTTTGCAAGCAAGTACACACATGTGACAACTTCCCCTTTTGCCTCTTCAGGCACCTGCACTTGCATGCCTACTGCCCCATTGGGCTCCTACAGGCACCTATACTCATGTGTTCACCAACCCCTTCAGGCACTTGCCTACTGTCCCACTCTGAGCTCAATATGCAAATGTATTCATAAGTCCTCTGTCACCCCTGGCCTCTGCTGTCATCTATATTCTTCTGCACATTGCCCAACATGACATCAGCGGGTAATTGCAAACACATGTCCATTGTGTCTCTCTGACCTGTGTGGGCACCTGCACTCACATGCCCACTGCCAACTTGACCCTGCAGGCTCCTGCACTCATATGCACATTGCCTCCATATGGCCTCAGCAGATACCTGCAAACACATGTCTACTGCACCTCTCTGCCCTTTGTAGGCACCTACACTCACACAGGAACTGTCACCCTCTGGCTTCTTCAAGAACCTGTAATCACATGATCAGAACCAACTTTTGCCCACTGCGGACACCAGAACTTGCATGCTAGATGCCCAACTGTCCTCCACAGCACCTGCACTCAGTGGTCGTTGTCCCTACTTGCCTCTGTAGGTCCCTCACTCACATGCCCACTTCCCTATAGGACTTCTGCAGGCAACTACACTCACATGCCCACCAACCCTTTCTGGTCTCTGCAGGTACCTGTACTAACATTCCCTGTGTTCCACTCTGGCCTTAATATGCACCTGAACTCACATGCCCACTGATGGGAGCTGTCTTTTTGTATATATGTTTCTTTGATTGGTTAATGAATAAAACACTGTTGGCTAATAGGGCAGCAAGATAGGCAGGTCTAGGAGATGAGGAGGATTCTGGGAAATGTAGGCAGAAGTCAGTTGCCATGTAGTGGAGGAAGGAGTTAGAGGTCCGGACCCTTCTCTAGTAAAATAAGACTACGTGGAAATGCGTAGATTAATAGAAATGGATTAGTAGTTAAGACAGAGCTAGCCAATAAGAAGCCCAAGCCATTGGTCTACAGTTCCATAATTAATATAGCATCCCTATGTTCATTTGGGGCTGATATAGCTGTGGGTTCAAGCTGGCGGGAAGAACCATCCCTAACAGCCCACTGTCACCCCTTGCCTCTGCTGGCACCCACACTCATATGTACATTATGACAACATAGCCTCAGCAGTTACCCTCAAACACATGCACACTGTGCCTCTCTGAACTGTTGGAGCCCCTGTACAGGACACCTGTCCTCTGGCCTCCACAGGCACCTGCACTCACATGTCCTGTTCCTCATTGTGCTTTTGCAGGTATCTGCTTCACATGCACACTGCTGCCCTTTGCCCTCTATAGGCATCTGCACTCACAAATCTATGGACCCATTTTGTCCTCTGCAAGTACCGGAATCATATACATTTCTGACCTGTGCAGGCACCTGTACTCACAAAACCACTGACGCCCTCTGTCCTCTGCAGGACCCTGCACTCATATGCACTGGCCCAGTCAGGCCTCTTAGGCGTTTGTACTCACTTGCCCACTACCCTGATCTGTCTTCTGCAGGAACCTGCAACCACATGCCCACTGCTTTCCAGGCCTCTGCAGACAAAAGCTCTCACTTACACTTTACCTAGCTTTTTCCTCCAGAGGAACCTGCCGTAACATTACAAATTCACTCCTCTCCCTATTCACACACCTGCACTCATATGCTCACTGCCTTGCTCTTGCCTCTGCAGGCAAATGCGCTCCCATGTCCACTGAGGCCCTGTACTCTGCAGGCGAGTATACCCACATGTCCACTGTGCAGACATTCATATACCCATTGCAGCCCTCTGCAGGCACAGGCATAAACAAGTCCACTGCCCCCTCCTGCCTCCCCAAGCACCTGCACTCTCATGTCAGTCTCCCAACCCTGGCCTCTGTAGGTAGCTGCATTCAAACGCCCACTGCCCAAATCAGGTGTTGCAGGCACCACTCATATGCCCACCTCCCGACCTTGACTCTAAAAGAACCTGCTTTCACATGCCCACACTCTGGCCTATGTGCACACCTGAACTCTCATGCACACAGCCCCACTGGACTCTGCATTCATTTGCACTCAGATGCCAACTGCACCCTGGCCTCAGCAGGCACCAACAATTGCTTCCCCACTACCAACTTGGTCTCTATAGGAAGCTTCATGCACAAGCAAATTGTCACCTTCTCAACTTTGTGTGCACCTGTACTCACATCTCACATGTCCTCTGCCTTTCTGGGATCTGCAGGAACTGCACCTACATTTATTTATTTATTTATTTATTTATTTATTTATTTATTTTTTTTTTTTTTTGCCACGCCAGCCTTTTCAATCTATTTTTTTTTTTTCTTTTTGAGACAAGGTTTCACTCTTTCTTGCCTCTGTCCCCATGACCTCTGAAGCAATTGCACTCACATAGCTGCCATCTCTTTCTGTCCTATAGGCACCTACACTCTCATGCCAAATGCATTCTTTGCCTCTGCAGGCACCTGTACTCACATGCACCTTGCCCCATTGTCCTCAGAAGAAACTGTAACTCGCATCTGTAACATCACCACTGGCTTTTGCAAGCACCTGCAGACAAATGCCTACAGCCACCTGGTCTCTGAAGGTTCCTGTACTCCTGTGCCCACTGCAGCTCCCTGGCCTTTGCAGTCACCTACATTCACATGCACAGTGCTTCCCTGTCCTCAGAGGGCACGTTTGCTCATAAGCTGGCCTTTAGCTGCACCTGCAGTCAAATGCCCACTCCCCACCTGGCCTCTGAAGGCACCTGCGCTCATATGACCACTCTCTGCTGGCTTCCGCATGTACTGTACTCACATACGTACTGCCGAACTTTGCCTCTGCAGGTACATGCACTCATGCCCACTGAAAGCATGTGAGTTATCCTCTTCTATTCTTTGCAGTCACCAGCACTCACAAGCCACTGCCTCCCTTTTCTCTGCAGGCTCATGCTTTCCCATGCCCATTTTTTACCTGGTCTCTGCAGAAACCTACACTCATATGCCGAGTTCCCCCCTCTGGCCTCTAAAGGTGTCTGCACTCATATATCTACTGCCCATCTGGCCTCTGATTGCACCTGCACTCACATGGCCAAGGCCCTCATTGGTCTCAGCACACACCTAAACTCTGGTACCCACTGCCCCAAGCTGCCCTATGCAGGTACCTACACTCATATGACACTGCCTCCTCTGGCTTCTGCACATACCTGCAATCACATGCCCTCTGACACCATCTGGCTTCTGCAGGCACCAGCACTCACAGGCCCCTCTCTGGTCTGTGCCGGTACCTCCACTCACATGCCCTTTGCCCTCTTCTGTCCTCTTCGGGAACATGCACTAAAATATCCACTGTCTCTTCCAGCCTCTGCAGGCATGAGCACTCATATGCCCACTATTCTGCCCAGCCTTTGAAGGCACCCGCACTCACGTGCCAATATCCTGCCTGGCCTCTGCAGGAACTTGTACTCGCATGCCCATTGTGCCCTGGCCTCCACAGGAATTTCACTCTCATGCACACCACCTCCTTCTGGCCTCTCCAGTCATCTGCACTCACATGCTCACTGCCCCCATCTTTCTTTTGCAGGCATATGCATCCACATGCTCATTGTCGAATTCTGATCTTCAAGCACCTGCACTAACATGCCAAATGCCCCCTTGCCTTGGGCAAATCATGCGTTCATATGTCCACTGCCTCCTCTGGCTTCTGCAAGAAGGAGTGTGGCACGAATTCTAAATATTAGGGGTGGGCTTGAAAGATCAGAGAAACAAAGTACTAGCTCTTACCTCCACCTCAGACTGAAGGACTGATCCTGTTCTCTGACTTCACTGCTCCTCAGACTCTTCAGATTGACTGCCTCAGACAAACTGCTGCTCAGACTGCCCAGAGCTCCTGTCTCCTCCCACTTTAGACCCCTCTCTCTGTCCAGCTGATATAGCTGTCTCCATCTCCTTAGGGCTGGGATTAAACTTGTCGCTCCAAGTTCTGGGATCACCTTTGTGTGAGCTCAGTCTCTCTTTTAGACTGGATCAATTTCGTGTAGCCTAGAGTGTCCTTGAACTAGCAGAGATTCCTCTGCCTCTGTCTCCTGAGTCCTGGAATTAAAGGTGTGTGCCATCACTGCTTGGCCTCTAGTGGCTGGCTCTGCACTCTGATCTTCAGGCAAGCTTTATTTTTTTTAAAACTAAATAAAATATCACTACACAGAAGCACTCAGATGCCTACTTCCCCCCATTGTTCTCTACAGGCACCTTCACTCACATGCCCACTGCCTGCCTGGCCTCTTAGGAACCTACACTCACATACCCAGTGCTCTACTATGCACTATACACTCATTTTACACTGATATGCCCACCACCCCAACCTCTTGGTTTCTTCAGGTAACTGGACTCATATGTCCTCTGCCGCCACCTGACTTCAGCATGCACCTAAACTCGCATGCCCTATGACTGCCTGTCCTCTGCAGGAACCTGAACTCACAGGCCCACTGCCCTCCTCTGTATTCTTCAGGCACATGCACTCGCATGCCCACTGCCCTCCATATGTCTTCTGCAGGCACCTCAACTCATTTGCCCTATGCCCCCTCTGGTCTGTGTAGTACCCACACTCACAAGCCCATTGCCCTCTTCTATCCTCTCCAGGAACTTGTAGGCACATACCTCCTGTCCCCTTGCCTCTGTGGGCACTTGCACCCCCTTGGTCACTACCTCATGACCTCTGTAGCAACTGTACTCACATAGAACCTGCCTCATTCTGTCCCTCGAGAGGCACCTGCGCTCACATGCCAAATGCATCCTGGTCTTTGCAGGCATCTATACTCACATACCCTCTGCCCCCTATGCCTATGCATGCACATGTAATCATATGCCAGCTGCCTCCTCTGGCCGCTGCAGGCCAGAGTACTCACACGCCCACTGTTCCTCTTGAACACTAGAAGGCACCTGTGCTCGCACGGCCACTGTCCCATTCTGGCCTCAGCAGTCACATTCGTTCACATGGTCACTGCCTGCCTGGCCTCTGTACAAACAGACATTAACATGGCTCCTTCCCTCCTCTGGCCTCTTGGGTGTCTATATCCACATGCTTTCTGTTCTCATCCCCCTCCGTGTGTGCAGTAACCCACAGGCTGACTGCCTGCACCTGTACTCACATACTGACTGCCACGCTCTGCCATAAGAAGAGCTTGCTCTCACATGAACACTGCCTCCTTCTAGCATTTTCAGGCACCTGATTCATTTGACCCTTCCTGGCCTCTTTGCCCACTGCCTGCCAGGCTCCTGCAGCAACATGAAGTCACATGAGCCAACTGCTCCCCCTCTATCCCCTGTAGGCTCCCCTGTTCATATATCCATTCTCTACTTTTGGCTTCTGCAGCTACCTGAACTTATATGTGCACTGCAGCTCTCTGGCCTCTTCAGAAATCCACACTAACATTGCCATAGCCCCCCCCCCCCACCCCATGGTCTTGGTGCCCACCTGTACTCCCATGCCCAGTGACCCCTGACCTCTGAAACAATTGTACTCACACGCCTTCCAACATCTTCTTGCCTTCCAAGGCACCTACATTCACATGCCCACTTTCCCTTCTGGCCTCTTCAAGCATGTGTACTCACATGCCTTCTGTCCCCTTTGTCTCTGCAAGCACATGCAATCATATGCCCACCACCTCCACTGGCCCTGAAGGAACCAGTACTTGCCTGTCCACAGCCTCCCTCTAGCCTAGGTGCCCCCCTACACTCACATGACAACTGCTACCTGGCCTCTTCATTAATTGCACTCTCATGTCCACCTTCTTCTAGGCTCTCCAGGCACCTACTCACTTGCCCACTGCCTTCCTGGTGACTTCAGGAACCTATACTCATGTGCCCACTCCTGTTGGGGACCATCACCATCCTCACTACTTTGGGTCTCTGAAATAGAAAATTACTGCCTCTTAAGAAGTAAGCAGAATGTTCAGCAGAGCATTCCTAGATACAGGCTTGTGGTTTTACAACCAGTTAAAGAATAGCTCAGGATATTCCTCCTGCTACAGTTTTACAGCCAGTTAAAGATTAGTTCAGGGCATTCTTTCTCCTGACCCTTTCACCCTGCCCACTTGCAACATCCCCCCACCCCACCCCCACCCTACCCCCACCCCACCCCCGCTCACATCCTGCCCATATAAGCCTCCCCTGAGAAAATAAAATTTGAAGCTTGATCAGAATATTGTCTTGCTGTCATCCGTTTTGTATCCCTTGTCCTTCGATTCCCCTAGGTGTTTCCGGGTTCGTCGTTGACTGCCCCGCGGGATGGGGCACACTCCCTTACCCATGGCCTCTTCAGTTGTCTGCATTCACATGCACAATGGCTCCCGGGAACCTGAAGGTCCCTGCACTCACATACCCACTGTCACCACCTGGTTTCCACGTGTACCTGCAGTCAAATGCCCATTGTTCTTTTTATTCTGGCATCTGATTTCACCTACCCCCACACACTCTCTGCCCCAACTCTGCCCTAAGCAAGTAGCTACCGGCATATGACACTGACATCCCCCCTCCCCCTCCCAGCCGCCGCAGCCCTGGCTTCTGCAGGTTTCTGTACTTACATTCCCTCTGGCTCCACCTGGCTTCCGAATGTACCAGCACTCATGTGCTTACTGCCCCCCTCTGGCCCCTCCATGTAACTACACTTTCATGCCTAATTTCCCCTTCTGGTCTTTTAGGGCATGACTACTTTTATGCCCACTTCCCCTAGGCCTCTGATGGCCTGTGCAATCACAGGGCCAGTATCTGTACTGGCGTTTGCATGCACCTACACTCACACACCCAGTGCTCTACTATGCACGATACATCATTTACACTGATATGCCCACCACCTGGGGTGACTGTACTCATAAGCCCTCTGTCACCACCTGGCTTCTGCATGTACCTAAACTGACGTGCTCTATGCCTGTTTGTCCTCTGCAGGAACCTGAACTCACATGCCCAATGCCCCATATGCCTTCTGCAGGCACCTCAACTCACTTGTCCTCTGCCCTCTTATATCTTCTCCAGCAACCTTCAGGCACATGCTCCCTGTCTGCCTTGTCTCTGAGGCTCCTGCACCCGCATGCCTGCTCTCCATGGGTACCTACAGTACAATGGCCATTGTCATTTTTTTTTTTATCCCTAGGCACCTGCACTCACATGCTCACTACACATCTAGCCTCTGATTGCACCTGCACTCATATGACCTCTGTATGCATCTACATTCAAGGACCCACTGCCCCATGCTGTCCTATGCAGGTACCTATACTCACATGACACTGTCTTCTCTGGCATCTTCAGGTATCTGCAACCACATGCCCTCTGACACCATCTGGACTCTGTATGCATTAGCACTCACATGACTGCTGCCCCCCTCTGGCCTCTGCAGGCACCTGCATTTACATGCCCACTGTTCTTACATTATCTCCAGGTACCTGCACTCTCATGCCTACTGCCCCAAGCTCTCTTCTTCAGGCACCTGAACGCTCAGGCTGACCTCCCTCATCTGTATGTTGCAGACACCCATACTAGCATGGCCACTATCTTTCCTGGCCTCTGCAGGTACCCACTAACCCCCTATACTCTCTCCAGGGACTCACACTGACATGCCTACTGCCCTCTATACCTATACATGCACATGGAATCATATGCCAGCTGTCTCTTCTGGCCTCTGCAGGTCACTTGGACACTAGAAGGCACCTGCACTCGCATGCTCACTACCCCATTCTGGCCTCCGCAGTAACCTAGATTCACCTGGCCACTGCCTGCCTGGCTTTTGCAGGTACCTGCACTCAGATGGCCACTACCACTTTTTGTCCTCTGAAAGTAACTGCACTCACATGCCCACTGCCCCAATTTCTTTTCTTCAGGCACCTCAACTCCCATGCTACCCCTCCTCCTCTATACTCTGCAGGCTCCTGCATTATCATGGCTGCTGCTTCCTGGTCTCTGCAGTAATAGCACTCACATGCCCACAATCTCCCCCCTGGCCTCTCCAGGCACCAGCTTTCACTTGCCCACTGCCTGCTTGGCCTCTACAGGAACCTGCACTCACATGCCCACTCTGCCCTCTGGCCTCTGAAGGTGTCTGTACTCACAGGGATTCAGCCTTCAGGGACCTCTGCGTGCATGTGCACTTACACTTATGTACCCACTGCCCCATGCTACTTGTGCATGTACCTATTCATATGCCTCTGCCCCCATCTGGCTTCTGTAGGTACCTGAAATCACAAGAGCTCTGCCACCATCTGGCTTCTGAAGGCATCTGCATTCACATGCCCACTGCCTCCCTCTTAACTCTGCAAGAATGTGCTGTCACATACCCATTGTTCCACTTACCCTCTTCTGGTACCTGAACTAATTCTCATTGTCCCCCTGTGGTCTCTGCAGCACCTGTGCTCATATTTTCAATGCCTCTGGCCTCTGTAGGAACCTGCTCTTACATACCCACTGTCCCCATCCAGCTTCTACAGGCATCTGAAATCACATGGTGTCTTAGTTAGGGTTTCTGTTGTTGTGACGAGACACCCTGACCACGGAAACTCTTATAAAGGAAAACATTTCATTGTGGTGGCTCACTTACAGTTCAGAGGTTCAGTCCAGTATCATCATGGTGGAACATGCCAGCATGCAGGCAGACATGGTGCTGGAGAAAGAGCTGAGAGAGAGAGTCTGTATCTTGATCCACAGGCAGCAGAAGGAAAGACTGACATTCTAGGTGTGCTTTTTGCATATATGAGACCTCAAAGCCCATCTTCACAGTGACACACTTTCTCTAACAAGGCCACACCTCCTAATAGTATCACTCCCTATGGGCCAAGCACTCAAACACACGAGTCTGTGGAGGCCATTCCTATTCAATCCATCACACATGCCCACTGCCAGCCTGGTGTCTGTAGGAGCCTCACTCATCTGCCTACCACTCTCCTCTGTCATCTACAGGCATCCGTACTCACATGCCCAGTACTTGTCCTTTCAAGCTCTGGCACTCACATGCCCACTGCCCTCCTCTGGTCTATGTGCACACCTGCACTCACATGCCTACTGCCCTCCTCTGGTCTATGTGCACACCTGCACTCACATGCCCACTGACCCTCTAGCATCTGCAGTCACATGCCTACTCCCCCACTGGCCTGAGCAGGTGCCTGAACTCAAATACTCAATGTGCAACCCTCCCCACCTCTGCAAGCAACTGCAGTCACCCACTCCACCTTCTTGCTTCTACAGGTGCCTGCACTTACCTTCTCACAGACCTCGTCTGGCCTTTGCATGCCCTTGCATTCACACACTCACCCCTCATATATACACACTTACAAATAAAATAAAATCTTGTTTTGAAATGCATATGTGTATATGCATATATATATACATATAATATATATACATATATAGTGAGTGTATTGTTTGCACGCGAGCATGCATGTCTGTGTGTTTGTGTGCACCACATGTGTGAGGGTGTCCTCAGAAACCAGAAGAGTATGTCTGGTATTCCAGAGCTGGAATACAAGTAACATGAGCTGTCCAACTTGGATTTTTGTAAACTGAACTTGTGTCCTCTGGGAAGAGCAGGAAGTGCTCCTAAGTACTGACTCGTCTCTGTAGCCCCATCTATAATACAGAATTCATTAATAGAAGAAACAATACAGAATTAATACATTTACTCTGGTCAACACCTGTCCAGGCAGAAAGCTGATATCCTTGAAGATATAATAAAGAGCTAAGAGAGGTAATACTCTAATACCTCAGGGAGACAATGTACTTTACATTTCCAGAAGCCCCTTCACCGGTATACTGCCTTACAGAGCTTCCACCATGCAACACTAAACAAGCTTGATTTTCTGAGATCTAACTCAAAAAGTGCCTCTTTTCCTTTGCCTTTTATCTCTTTTTAGGATACATGCCAAACACCTAACACTGCTTGGCCTGACATGCTAGGTTTTCTCACTCATTCTCAGGTGCAAGTCCCACCTGCTACCCTTCCCAAGATGTAGTGACTTGCTGACTTCCGTTGCTGAATATGAAGTCCCAAGACCGCAGCTACCACGGGAACCTGTTTTCTCAGGTTTGCTTCTGCTATACAGAAGCTTTGCTCTTTATTTATCTTAAGCCTTCACATAAAATCCTGTAATAAAATTCATTTCTAATGAATTATGTATTATGTATGAATTGAAATTCTTTAAGGAGACACTGGCCTGAGGATGCTTTTGTGACTGTTTTTACTTATGCTCATCTGAGGTGAGAAAGAAACCCTCTATCCGTGCTTTCTCAGCAACACTAGAAGAATAGGATCTTTTTATGAAAAGGAAGAATGAAAGGAAGGAAAGGAATAAAAGAAGGAGAAAAGAAGAGGAGAAGGGAGAAAGAGAAGGAGAAAGTGTCGGGGAAGGGGCAAAGTCCAGAATGGATTTTTGATGCAGAAATTCCATTATAATGTCACAGAGATTAGCAACTTTGGGAAGAATTGAGGATGGATCCTGAGGGGCTCTCCAGCAGGCCTGAGCATGGCAAATCTAGCATTAGTAGGTCTTGCGCTTCTCCACACTTCCCTCTCTCTTGCTAAACCATTTCTAAAGCTAGCCACCAAGTCTATTCCCTTTGACAACTTCCTTATGCCTCACTCATTCCTGAAACTAAACACCAAAGGTCCAGCTATTGAAACACCAAGGCCCAGACTTCAAAATTCATAATTTGGCAACCCTAATTAAAATACCCAATCAGAATTCACCAACCCACCCTAGCCCAGAGACAAACACGTTTCTCCTTAAGATCCAGAGGCAACCCTGCCCCCTTGTCCTTCTGAGGTAAATACATCTCCTTTGTACTGTGAATTTGGTGTCTGCACCTTGAGACCCCCACCTCCAGTTTCTTTCATAACACTAGAAAGTTAAATTTAGCCTTGCCATTCCTTTATCTTACTTTAAAAATGATGGGGGTATTTGGTCTTTTGTTGTCCAGGACAAAGCTGCTTCCTCTGGGTCAAAATAAGAAAACCCAAGTTCAAGGGCTAGCCTTGGGTGGAGAACTGGCATTAAAAACTCCTGGCAAACATTGCATACTATTCTCTCCTCCTTTTAAGAGTCAAAGGAGCAGACCCAGCATTGGCCACCATTCCTGTTGTGCCCCTTCACCCTCTAGTAGAGAGGAGAGGAGAGGAGAGGAGAGAGAGAGAGAGAGAGAGAGAGAGAGAGAGAGAGAGAGAGAGAGAGAGAGAGAGAGAGAGAGAGAGAGAGAGAGAGAGAGCGCACACCTGTACCCACTGGAAGAAGAGAGGGGAAGACGGCAGTATAAGAACACATCCAACAACAGAAAGACTTACATGATAACACCAGTCTAGGGATTTTAGGCCAGCAAGACTTGAACATCCCAACACAGATGAAGCAGAAGAGAACAACTTCAGGAAAATCATAGAGGTCTTCAAAGAGTATATGAGAAAAATCCCTTAAAGAAATGGAAGAAAAAAACAAACCAAAAAAATTGCAAGAAATCAACAAATCACTTAAAGAAAGCAAGGAAAGCCAAGAAAAACAACTAAACAGACGAAGGAAACAATTCAAAGAGTTCAAGACCTGAAAACTGAAATAGAGGCAATAAAGAGTTAAAGGGAGATCTCGTCCCTTTCCCCTTCTCCAGGGGACCATGTATGTCTCTCTTGGGGTCCTCCTTGTTTCCTAGGTTTTCTGGTGGTGTGGATTGTAGGCTGGTGATAATTTGCTCTATGTCTAAAAGCCATATATGAGGAGTATATACCATGTTTGTCTTTTTGTGACTGGGTTACCTCACTCAAGATGGTTCTATTTGCCTGGAAATTTCAAGATTCCATTGCTTTTTCCCCTGCTGAGTAGTACTCCATTGTGTAAATGTACCACAGTTTCTCTATATTGTGGGGAATAGGGTGGAGAGGGAGTCAGGCGGAAGAGCAGGGCAGATGTGGGCATGAGGGAGCAGGAAGATTGAGTCAGGGAAAGAACAGAGGAGAGCAAGAAAAGAGATACCATACTAGAGGGAGCCATTATAGGTTTTAAGAAAAATATGGCACTAGGGAAATGTCCAGAGACCTACAAGGATGACCCCAACTAACAATCTGAGCAACAGTGGAAAGGCTATCCTAAATGCCTTTCCCCAATAATGAGATTGATGACTACCTTATATGGCATCCTAGAACCTTCATCTAGTACCTGATGGAAGCAGAATCAGACACCCACAGCTAAACACTGAGCCAAACTCCTGGAATCCAGTTGCAGAGAGGTTGGAGTGATGAGCAAAGAGGTCAAGACCAGGCTGGAGAAACCCATATTAACAGCTGACTCAAACAAGGGGGAGCTCATGGACTCCAGTCTGACAGTAGGGAAACCAGCATAGGACTGACACAGATTCCCTGAATGTGGGTGTCAGTTATGAGGACTGGGTAGTCTATGGGGCCTCTGGTAGTAGATCAGTATTTATCCCTAGTATACAAATGGACTTTGGGAGCCCATTCCACATAGAGGACAGCCTAGACACATTGGGGAGGGCCTAGGCCCTGTTCCAAATGATGTGACAGACTTTAAAGATCCCCCCATGGAAGGCCTCACCCTCCCTTGGGAATAGAAAGGGGATGGAATGGGAGTTAGTGGGGGGAGCAGGGGAGGATGGGAGGGTGTGGGAACTGGGATTGATACATAAAACAAGCTTGTGTCTAATTTAAATGAAAAATTATATTAATAAATAAAAGAGAGACTTAAAAGAGCTGGGCCTGTTAGTCACCTACCCAGGAAATCTGTGTTATCTGAAGATGATAAAGAGACAGGAGAGCTAATTAGTTCTTTAATGAGGTAATGCATTTCTCTTTCCTAGAAGCCTCTCCAATACTGCTGTGGATTACAGGGCTTCCAGTGAGCAACTGAAAAACCTGCCCGATTATTTTAGTTTCTTAGACCAGCATAGTGTTTACCCTTACTTCTAACCTTTTCTTTTGAATACAGATCAAAGCTGGGAATGTTTTACTTATGCTCTGGGTTTTTTGTTGTTTCTCTGCCTCTCTCCCCCTCCTCCCCGCCCCTGCCCTGCTAAGCTTTATGGCTGCTTACTATATCCATTGCAAAAGGAATGGCTTCTTACTTCCTTGTCTCCATCTCTCTCCTCCAGGCACTTGCCAAGATCCACACCTTGCCTGTCCTGTTGTTTTTTTCTCAGACACAAAATTATTCTCAATCTTGTTTTAATGCATTTTAGAATTATTTAATTAATGAGAGTAAGAATTCCCAAAGGAAATTTGTTTTCCATGGTGGCAATATGCTGCAGGTAATATTACACAAACACACACACACACACACACACACACACACACACACACACACACACACAATTGTACTATGTTAATTAAAAATAGATCTGAAAGCTAATTTCTAATATTATTTTCATCATGCTGCTCCATCATACTCTTCCAGAGTCGCATAGTATCACATTAAATAATCACAGTATCATGTACATAAATTACATAAAGAGAACATTTTCTGTTATGAACATAAATAATCAGTTTAATGGTCCAATGAAAAAAGACTCAAAATCTAATATTGCCTTTTAATGAATAATACTGGTGTTATCTTTATAATCCTGGAATGTACACACATGCCAAATTAAACATTAAAAATATCCAATATAGTGACACTACTTAAAGCAAAAGATATATGTGTATTTATATATTACAAATATCTCACTTCAAAAAGTATGAGTTTATTCTGGAGCCCAATATAAATCCAAGTTTCAACATGGTAACAGATTAACGAAGTTTTTATAGCAACAGAACAAAGAAGAACATAAGTCAAAACACTTTTTAAATATATTGCTTGGTTTCAGGCATGGTGGTGTACACTTTTAATCCCAGTATTCAGAAGACAGTCAGGGTGATCTCTGTGAGTTTGAGGTCAGCCTGTTTATGTAGTGAATTGCAGGAAAACCATGGCTACAGAATAACACCTTGTCTCAATAAAGAAATTAATTGATTAACTACATTGGTGGAAACCACAGGTAGGCAAAGCAGGGAAACCTCTGCTATCAGTCTCAGATGCTATCTGATGACATTCTTAGCTTTGGAGCTGGTGGAAGCTAGTGTTTCCTACAGTTAATACATCCCCAAAGTTTCAAGTCATAGCGTCTCTGAGGAAAGTGAAGACTAGACAGTTATAGTTTTTCTTGTTTATCAGATGCAGAAAGGAAACTCACGAAAGAAGTGTAAAGTGTAAAAGGTTGAGAGACATTAAAAGATAATTTGAAATGCACATTAGAATAAATAGAAAGTGAATTAGGTACAACCTTTTGTACTCACCAAGATAGGATAGATAATGGAGTATTTTCTCTGAATTTGTCAAATGCAAATGGACTAGACATTGTTGATGAATTTATTGCCTGTATATATTATATATAGTTATTGTACTTATTGTATATACTTGTATATTGAATATAGTTTTCTTATATTAGTTACAACCTTTTTTATTTTAGGCAAAAAGGTATTTGAAGTGTGGTGATATTTTGTTTATGATCTAATAAAACTTCACTTATTATGTCATATACAAAGGTAGGTGACAAAGGCCATTTGGGGGTCTAGAGATAATTTGTAATTAGACTCTGGACCTGCAACATTGAAATCTCTCCATAATCACTGAAATTTTAATCAGTCAATTAGCCTTTAGGAGTGTTCAGTATAAGGTGTGACTTTTTTTCCTAGAAATTTAGTTTGAAATGTATTAGCGATTAGTCCAGCAGCAAAATTAGCTCACACGCTCACACACACACACACACACACACACACACACACACACACACACACACACCATATGGATCAAAGCTCAGAAATCAGGCAATAGTATCTCTGCATTCAGGCCAATCCTATATTTTATATTCTTTATTTAAGTTTGATGTTTGCCTCGCAAAGAGCAGTTTAGAAATTCTTTGGGTATTTGGTGAAAGCATATTTTAACAGTCAGTTACCCTTGATCTTTCTTATAAATTCTGGAACAGGATTTTTTCCTTAGCATCAATTTCAAAAATTAATGTTTCAAATCATTCCATCAGGAATGCTCTTAAGTAATGTGTCTATTTGTTAACATTTTTGGGTGGGTGTGCCGAAACTAAAGTTCTGTATAAGAAGTTTTTTTGCCTCAAATTCTTACAATTTTTGCTTTCTTTTTAAAGCTAACAAGGAAAATCCCCATAGCAGAAGCAAGAGCCTCCACATATTAAGTGCAGTTCAAAGACATTCATTTACATACATACATTTTATTTTAATTGTGTATGACAATTTAATTTCAAAATAGCATATAAAGTATTAGGTAGTATAATTGCCTTTTCAAACAGAACAAGTTATAGTTGATTGTGCTCTCTCTACATCTCCTATACCCCTGCCCCCTTTACATTCTTTTTCTGTATGCCTTTTGTCCCCATGTCATATGTGTCCATTTGTAGTTTACCCCATCCTCAAAACATCTCTTGATCCTCTCTTCATCTTTCTAGTGTTTTAGGCATTCTTTATTCATATTTACACCTGTTTATAAATATACAAGAACACAATGTGGTAGGATGGTAGACTCCTACACAGTTGGAGTCTTTCTGAATTTGGGTCATCTCACTTAATATAATACTTTCCAGTTCCATCAATTTTCCTGCAAATTTCACTTTTCTTTGCAGTTGAGTAAAATTCCATTTTATGTACAGATATAATGTTGTTAGTATCCATCCATCTATTGATGGACATCTAAGCTGATTTCATTTCCTTGCTATTATTAACAAAGCAGAAATATATGTATAAATAGGCATGTTCTCGGTAGTATGATAAAGAGTCTTTTGAATATATGCCCTGGAGTGTATTAGATGTGTTCATTTTTGAGGGACCATCATACCCCCTTCCAAAATGGCTATACTTGCTTGCACTCCCACCAGCATTGAATAAGGGTTCCTCTTTTCTGGCATGCTTACTAGCATTTCTTATTAAATTTCTTGATGATAGCCATTCTGACTTGGTTGAAATATCTTATCTCAAAGTAGATTTAATTTGCATTTCTCTCATAGCTAGAGATATTGAACACTTAAAACCTCTGTTATTTGTGGGTTTTTTTTTCTTATTAGATTTGTTCATTTCATTTGTTGTCTGACAGACAGTTTTAACTTTTGGTCTTTTTGTAGGTTTTTATAAATCCTGGATAATTCATAGTCTGCCATGTGAAGTGTAACTGGAGAGATTTTCTCCCAATCTGTTGGCTGTCTGCTAAATCTGCTGATATTTTCTTTTGGAGGCTTCCTTCACAAAATGGAAGAAGAATCTAGAGTCTATCCTAGTGAGATCAGATGACTTATGTGTTTAGGTGGGCTTAATGCTATTTACATTTTTGTAATATTTTTATTTATTATTTAAAATTTTCATACATTTATGCTATGCATTTGATCATATGACCCACCACTACCTGTTTCCAACTCCCCGAATGTTCCCCCACCCTGTCTCAGTGTCAACTTCATGTCCACTTTTATAATTATCACTAATAACATTCAGAATGCAGTGAGTCCTGACCATATGCACTTGGGTATGTAGCTATCCACATGGACAATCTACCTGCACCATTGTCCCCAAAGGAGTGACTGTCCATCCCTCAGCAGCCAACAAATGCTAAAAGCTCTCCTGTTAGGGGTGAGTCCTCAGAGACCCCTCACCCATTAATGCTGGAATTTGTTTTGTTTGGCCTGGTGCAGCCTGTGTGCAGGTGAACACAGCAGCTTTGAATTGATGTGTGCAACAGCCACTTCATATCTGGAAATCAGCATTCCACAGCCCTCCTCACCACCTACATGTTCTAACATTCTTTTTGCCTTCCTCTTCTGTGATGTTCCCTGAGCCTTGGGTTGGGGAAGTTTGACAGAGATAAATCATCCATATCTGAGCCTACTTATGAACAAACACCCAGAAATGGGACTAAGACCTGTGAAAGGCTGCCTGTTGATGGGACTAGCATCTAACAAAGGTTGCCAAAGGCAGGTGTAGCAGACATCTGAGAAGGATCCCAGGAAGGAACACAAGGAGTTGAGGATATAACTAATAATTATCACCTCAAACAGCTTCCCCTCTTATTTATTCCTTCTTTAATAACCATGCCATTTTAGCAAACCAGCTGTCCTCTTGGTCCCTGTCTCTCTTTCCTTGCCTGCCTTCCTTCCCTTTTTCCTTCCTTCGTTCCTTCCTTCTGTCCTTCCTTTTTAGTGTTGTATAGTGGACTATTGCTTGGTCTAGTGGAGGTTTTGTACAGGTGTCCGCAGCTCAAGGGAGTTTAGGATTTTAGCAGATACAGTATTCCAGAGGACAGCATTTCACATTGCTACTCTGGCTCCTACACTCTTTCCATGTCTTCTTCTGCAACGCCCTTCGAATCTTATGGAATTGATAGAGATGTCTTATTTAGGAATAGTCATTCAACAGTCACTCATTCTCAGGACTTTGACAACTTAGGAATCTCCATATTAAGTTTTGTCCATTGTAGAAGAAGGTTCTCTGTCCAAGACTGAGAGTAGCACCAATATATGAGACAATTGCTAGCAAGCTGTGCTGCATTGAAAGATGGAGTCCTCAAATGGTTCTGGCTTTAGCAGGCTCCTCCTGGTCCTGTGTTTGGGAGGGGCAGGTTGAAGCAACTTATCTCAGCAATCTCTTTGTTTTTGTGTTTCTGGTATGTTGGGGTTGGGGGTGAAAGGACTTTGGAACATTGATCAAGAGAAGCCACCAGGTGTTTGAGCCTTGGTGAGCTGTTGTGTGGGTCCTTGGAAGGAAAGGATGTTGAGAAAAATGCAGATGACAGAGGCCTAGCTTGTGAACTTCCAGGGGGAAGGGTGAGAGTTTCTTAAAAACAATTGGGGCCATTGCACATTTGTCATTTTGGATTAAGATCCTGTGATTCTGCTGAACTGGGTTGAAGAGTCAACTGTGATTAACAAGAGACCAATGCCATTGAAGTGAAACATTTGTTCTACTGGGACAATTGAGGCTGGTCAGTTGGAGTTGAGAAATACTGGTAGTTAAGAAGAGATCATCATGAGGTAAGATCTTCTGCTCCACACCACCTTCTGTCCCCACCACCCCAATCCACTCTTCCTCCATTTTTGTTCAGGGTGGGTCTCTCTTGGGTATCAACAACACAGGGCATATCAAGTTGCAGTAAGACTAAGCATCACCCCATGTATTAAGGCTGGGTAAGGCAATCCAGTATGAGGAGTAGTGTCCCAAAAGCTTGTAAAAAAGTTGGAGACAGCCCCTGTTCCCACTGTTAGGAATCCCACAAGAGGACCAAGCTGCACAACTGTAACATACCTGCAGAGTGACTAGTGTCAGTCTCATTCAGGCACCCTTGGTGTTGGTTCAGTCTCTGTGAGTTCCTATGAGATCTGGTTAGTTGTTTCTGTTGTTGTGGTTTTTTTTCTTTGTGATGCTCTTGAACCCTCTGGCTTCCACAATTCTTCCTCCCTCTCTTCTCCAGCTCAGCCTAATGTTTGACTGTGGGTCTCTCCATCTGTTTCCATCAGTTACTTGATGAAGCCTCTCTGATAACAATTGAGCTAGGTACCAATATGAGTATAGGCATCATTAGATTGATAGTTTTTTTTTCCCCTCCGGTCATATTTGGTTCTATCCTAGGTCTCTGGATCATCCAGCCTGTTGGAGACTGATTTTTTTTTAAATTTCTTTGAGACTGGATATTGTTGTTGTTGTTAGAAGGACACATTTTTAATTTAAATTTGAAACAAGCTTGTTTTATATGTCAATCCAAATTCCTGCACACCCCACCCCCATCGTCCACCCCTATTCCCCCACCAGCCCCCATTCCATCCCCTTTCTGCTCCCAAAAGAAGGCAAGGCCTTCCATGGGGAGTCTTCAAAGTCTATCATATCATTTGGACCAGGGCCCAGGCCCTCCACCATGTGTCTAGAATAAGAGAGTATCCCTCTATGTGGAATGGGTTCCCAAAGTCTATTCATATACTAGGAATAAATATTGATTCATTACCAACTGACAACCACATTCAGGGAGTTTGGGTCGGTCCTGTGCTGGTTTCTCAGCCGTCAGACTGGGAGTACATGAGCTCCCCCTTGTTCGAGTCAGCTGTTTTTTGTGGGTTACTCCAGCGTGGTCTTGACCCCTTTGCTCATCACTCCTCCCTCTCTGCAACTGGATTCTA
Source organism: Cricetiscus sungorus (assembly GCA_030556225.1). Classification (NCBI taxonomy): domain Eukaryota; kingdom Metazoa; phylum Chordata; class Mammalia; order Rodentia; family Cricetidae; genus Cricetiscus; species Cricetiscus sungorus. Next base: position 5,578,079 of record JANBXA010000609.1, on the reverse strand, counting down.
GGAGTTTGGCTCAGTGTTTAGCTGTGGGTGTCTGCTTCTGCTTCCATCAGCTACTAGATTAAGGCTTTAGGATGGTGTTTAAGGTAGTTATCAATCTCATTATCGGGAAGGGCATTTAAGATAGCCTCTCCCATTCTGTAGGTTGATGCGTTGTCTGAATGACAATATCTTTCACCATGTACAAACTTCTCAGTTTCATGCAGTTCTGATTAATAATTGTTGACCCTATTGCCTGCAATAACAAGGTTCTGTTCAGAAAGTCTTTTTCTGTGCTAATGAGTTCAAGGCTATTCCCCACTTTCTCTTCTGTCAAATTCAGTGTATGTGGTTTATAGTGAGGTCCTTGATCCATTTGGAGTAGAGGTTTATGCAGTGTGAAAGATATCATATCATCTACAAATAGCAACACTTACACTTCTTCTTTTCCAATTTTTTTCTGCTTGATCTCATTCAGTTGTGTTTTGGCTCTAGCTAGTTGTTTTTGGTGGTGATGGTGTTGGTGGTGGTGGTAGTGTGTGTGTGTGTGTGTGTGTGTGTGTGTGTGTGTGTGTTTGTGCTTCCCTCTTTTGATTTTTGCTGGACTGGGATTATTTGTTTCCTGTGTTTTCTTAATTGTAGTTAACTTCTTCATGTTAGAGTTTTCCTTCTAGTACCTTCAATAGGGCTAGATTTTTAGACAAATATTGCTTAAGTTTAACTTTATCATGGAATATCTCATTTTTTTCCTCTATGGTTATTGTAAGTTTTACTGGGTGTAGTATTCTGAGCTGGCATCTGTGATCTCTTAGAGTCTGAAGCACATCTATCCAGGACCTTGTGGCTTTTAATTTCCATTAAGAACTCAGGTATAATTCTAATAGATCTTCCTTTACATCTTACTTGGTATTTTACACCTGCAGCTTTTAATGGTCTTTGTTTTGTTTGATTAATGTTTTGATTATTATGTGCTAAGAGAATTTCTTTTCTGTTCCAGTCTATTTGCTGTTCTATATGCTTCTTGTACCATGGTAGGCATCTTCTTCTTGGATTAGGAATTTTTCTTCTATGATTTTGTTGAAAGCATTTTCTGTGTCTTTGACTTGGGTTTCTCTTATTCTTCCTGTTTTCCTATTATTCTCAGGTTTGTTCTCATATTGTCCCACATTTCCTCAATATTTTGTGTCAGATTGTTTTTAGATTTAACATTTTCTTTGACTGATGTATCTATTTCCTCAATGTCTGAGATTTTTCTCTTCCATCGCTTATACCCTGTTGGTGAAGCTTGCCTCTCTAGTTCCTGTTTGATTTCCTAATTTTTTGTTTCCAGATTTCCTTCATTTTGGGTTTTCTTTATTTATTCTATTTCCACTTTCAGGTCTTGAAGAATTTTATTAATTTCTTTTCCCCCATCTTCTTTTGTTTTCATAGATTTCTTTAAGGAATTTATTCATTTCCTTTTTAAAGACCTCTACCATACTCATAAAGGCTGTTTTAAGGTCTTTTTCTTATGCTTCAGCTATGTTGAAATATTCAGTGCCTGCTATAGTAGGGTTGCTGGGCTCTGGTGGAGACTTATTATCCTGGCTGTTAATGACTGTGTTTTTTACTCTAGAGTCTAGGAGTCTGAGATTGGGATGATATCTAGGTGCTGATTTCTGGTTCTGTCTTCGTAGAGTGGTGTTTTGTTTTTCTTTCCTCTCTGAATTTTAGGAGAATGTTGTGACTGGGTGTTGCCTGGTAGGATATTTTTTTGTATATTTGATAGGTGTTGCCACTGGGAGTTCTATGTAATATGTATTTCTAGAATAGGGACAGGCTGGGGCCACTAAGGAGGTTCATAAAAGGAAGAAAAGCAGAATGTTCCACTAGGATCCACTTAGTCACCCTGGGAATGGAGAGGCACAGAATAAGGAGAAGCCACTGCAGTCCTATTAAAGAGATAAGGATGAGACTGGGAGATTAGATTTAGAGGAATGGAGCTGGAGGTGATGATCTGCAGAGAAGGTGTAAAGCCTGCAAGTCTGCCTGTTTCCCTGGCTGAGTGGCCTGAGGGTTCATAGGGAGTGCCTGCTGGATCTGGGGCCTGGAACAGAGCAATGGTTGGGGGATGTTAGAGGAGAAAGATCTGTGGAATCCATTGGAAGTGGGGGCAGGGGTGAGGGATGCTGCAGAGCTCTGCTATAGAGCTGGGGCTTAGATTAGGGATTAGATCTGGAGGAGCAGAGAGGGAGGTGGAAGTTTGTGGTCCGCCTTCCTGCTTCACTCACAGGAGTCTCCTTACACATTTTTAATATCATTCATTCCCTTGTTACATACTTTTGGCATCTTGACAGTAATAACATGGAAAGCTTTTTTCCTTTTTATGACTATTTGAGTTTCTAAATGCCTTTTGTGTTCAGATTTCCATCTCTGTTTTTTTTTATCCAATTTTCTGCTATAATTCATTGGATACATTGTCTGTGTTCTTCATTGTTCTCATCGTCCTTTGATTTACCATTCACTGTTATTTTCTCTCCATTTCTCTTGTTGTCCTTTGATTTACCATTCACTTTTATCTATTTCTCTCACGCTTATTGCTAGTCACATTCTGCTTGTATTCTTTCCACTGTCATGATTAGTAAATAATATCTAAATATGTACCATGCTTCTTTGTAGTGACAAATCCTATTGCTGGTACTTCACAGACTCTGAGCAAATCAGAGTGGTACTGAGGTAATAGAAAGTGATACTACATCAGAAGTGATATTATTTGTACCATATTGCTTTTAGATTAATATCAAAATTCTATTTTAAAGTGGATCCCCCTTCACCAGGTTTATTTTCCATTTTGTCTCTTTTGGTGATGTTATCCTCCTGTGGTGCTCACTCCAATTCATCAGTTGGTAAGACTTCCATTATGTACTCTATATTTGCTCTTTACAGCTTGATAGAAACATAGCTACCAGATCACATTTCTGGTTCTAACTAGAGTTGTCACTTATCTTTGTGGTGATCTGGTTTCTCAATTTCTACCCTGAATCAATCTAAAAATAAAAGTGACCTGTAATCTTCCACTGTTTTCTGACCTAGTCACTGTCCAAGAAAAGTAGAAACAAGATCAGAGGCAGACATGTATGTCATATTGCACATTCAATAGATTTGTATATCATACTTCACGCAGGGTCTTTCTAGGAGAGAAGAAACGCTGTAAAACAAAGCATTAAGCATGCTGGAGACCCAGGATAAGAATAGTGGGCAAAGAGATTTTTATAGATAAAACAGTATTTTTGTTGTTATTTTATTGTACAGTTCTCAAAAGTGAACAGTGCAAAAGACAACCATTATTTTCACAATGTCAAAAAGTTGGACATGCCTTCAAGATTTCTTAACTTCCTATGTTCCTATGATTTAACATTTTGCTTTATCAGCTAAAATTCTATCATGTGCATCTCAGAAACTGCCTGGCAATCTCAGATAAATTCCTTTGAAGGTAATACTTTAGAACTCACCCAAAGCATGTATATGACAATTGCAAAGACAACAAAGTGTGAAATTTGCCTTGAGAAGCCCACACCTGTACTTGGATATGCATGTCTTGTTCTTCACCTGCATGAGTTTCTCTTTCTAATAAAGCCACCCCCCATGGTCAAGTTTGTGTCTAAAACCCCTTTAAGGAAACTCCAACTCTGCTCATACTAAAATTCCCTTTTGCAATCAATGAAATGATCTGTCCTCACTTAAGCAGAAATGTTGGAAAGTAAATCCTCGGGCTACTGTAGCCAGAAGCACAGAGCTGTGTCTGCAGCCCAGTATGAGCAGCTCCAGACAATAAACATAGTAGATCCTATTTGCCCTGGGAACCAGAGCTATGATATAGGAGAAAAATAAACTTCTGGGTATCATTTAGACTAATAAGATATGTCCTTTTAATGTGCCTTCTACAAGCTATGCCAAAGCCAGCTGATTTCCTCAAGTTACTCTGCCCTTCCCCCACTTCCCTCAGGAGCTCCGTGGATCTTATCTTTAGACAGTCTCTTCCCTCTGACAGGATGAGCCTTTGGGTTTTGAGGGTGATAAAATTTTCTGGTGATAAGAAGCCAGATGCTGTGTGCCTGTGAAAGAGCACTTGTCATTGGACAGGACCCAAGCTATCAGTGGATTTTATTTTATTTTAGAGACAGAATCACACTGTGTACCCAGGCTCCCTAACAAGTGTTGGCATTAAATGTGTATACCACTATATCCAGCCATAAGGATATTTTAAAGGCACTCTTTTAAATAAAAGCGCTAGCTAACAAATCAACCTCGGTTATGGTCTCTAAGAATTTCCATTTTTTTTCCAACTTGGAGTCATAAAAACCTTCCAGCCATTAGCACAGTCTCTAGAACTGTCTTTTCACCTCTGTACTTTCCAGAGGCAACTGGAAGCTCATCGTATGGAAATGAATGACATTCAACCACAGCAGGGATGATGTGTTGTATGTTAAATTCTCCAGAAAATGATAAAGGAGGTCCCAAGACTCTCAGAGGAACACACAGTAATTTTCTGGGCCACAGATTGTGCCAATGGACTTATTGTCTTCTCTTAAGTAGGATGTATGTGGAGGCTTGATGATTTGTGAATGCAGATGGTGGTCAGAAGAAGCAGCAGTCAAAGCGTTTAATTATAGAGGTTAGGAGGTAATGTTGGGGTTGTAATCTAAATGTTTCAGACCAATTAGTTGTTACTAGGCAACCATTGAAACTTATATAATAAAAATTGTAAGCATACATCTCTCAAATGTGATTCAAGAATGTGATGTTAATTTTGGAGATAAAAATATCTCAGTGGACAGTGAATATAACTTGAGAATCAATGTTGATCAGATTTTGATTAAGTACTTGTAATATAGCACTTTTCAGATAAGAGACTCAGTGGAAAGCAGAGAATCAAATAAGTATGGGTAATACTTATCTGCACAGCCCTTGTTAAACTGTAAAGGAGAATTCTGTGATCTCTCAGATTTACTTCTTTTTATGTTGGAGCACATGGTTAATATTTGAAAAATAGTGCAAATGGATAACCTAAAATGCCATTTTTTACATTGGAACAAAACATTTCAGAAAGCCAAACATATTAAAAGAACAGGAATCACAACTGTTCATCCCAGTGTGAAACAGATCACTGATTTTATAAACTTATATTTCCATGTCCTCTCTCCCAAACTGTTTCAAAAATTATCCAGCTTCCCTGGAAATAAAGAACCATGAAGTCACACCAGAAATAATGTCCTTGTTTTGAAATGGTGAATAAACCTGAGGAATCAATGCATTAAATGTGAATGACGTATTCCCAGGTGGTATTCAAAAATGCAAATACATGGACCCTACCCTCTAGGCACATCAGCCTTTCATGAGGAACTTTTATTCAAGGTCTAGCACTGTAGATACCTTTTTATCCTTACAACAACTGTGTCTGACTGAGGTTTTAGGTGATTGCTGAAGGGATCTGTACACCTTTCACATGGCTGAAAACATAGTCCTGCAAGAGTTTCAAATGCTTAAGATATTCTAGCTCATCAAAAGATATGCATGTAAGAAAAAAAATGAAAACATTTATTCCATTCCAATACTGGGAAGTGAAAAAAACAGAATAAGTTAGGAAAATAGAACAATTGTTAGTTGCTATAATGAGCAAAAGATATGTTAGGCTTAAAATAGGGAAAAAAACGTATCATGGAAGAAATTAGCACAATATTGCTAAAAACATTTTACCAGTGAACCTCTTGCTATGAAGTTCAAGGAAGGCTTTGGTGTCTCTGATACAGGAAGCAGTTTCTCATATCATTTTGAGATTGCCACTCCATACTCATAAGAAGAAAAACTCCTACTTTAAAACATTCACTCCATGAACTGAACAACAAAAATACCTAAAACTCAAGCCATCAATAATACACGAGAGAATCACACACCATCTCAATAGAGATTACAACAATTCATTCAAATATGGTGAAACTGGGACCACATCAAAGAAGGCTTTTGAGTTCTGATGTTTATCTCCTACAATCTCAAACTGAGTCTATGAATCAAAGGGCCTACAGTTTCTCCCTGAAAGATAAGAACTAAAGATTTGAATTAATAGTTCACCCAATGAACATTCTGATGGAAGTATGCAGATATACTGCTACATGTGTTACTTGTTTTAGTGTCCATAATAATCTAATTTTGGACGCTGTCCAAATTTATCAGTAATAATTTGCTAAATATCAGTGTTGTACCCATACACTGAAATACTACATAAAGAGAAAACACTATTAAAAAGTACAAATGTCAAAATTGCTTTGAAGAAAGCAAGATACGTAAGAGGATGTATACTGTTATTTGATTTTTGTAAATTTCTGTACATAAACAGATATTCATGAATATGGTTTATAGATATACATATATAATATGATAGAGATATATGTAGTTTTTCCTTTGTTTTTCTACACACACACACACACACACACACACACACGCACACACTGAGACTAGACCTAAAGAGTTTATGATCATTTGATGCCTGAGAATTTTATTGGAGTTGTTATTGCCTAATCTTGATCAGAATATTGATAGACTTCATCCTACTAATAGTGTAGGAAGCATATTGACTCTGGTGTGATTAGCTTGTTCAAATCATAAAGCTCCAGCAAATGAAGACAGCATATATCTCACAGGACATATGCCAGGTTTAATGTCTGAATCTGAAGTAAGGACATAGGAAGCAAGCCTTACACTGAATATGAATGAGGCTGAAAAAATCCTTCCAGTTTATGTTGGTGAAAAACATTATGGACAGCTGTAGCAACACTGTGACTGCATCAAGTGGTTGGAAAGCAAGCTGCCAAAATCCAAGTAAGTGGAAGCAGAAAGAGAGAAAGACAATCCTGGTAAGAGACCACAGGATTGGTTAGTTGTCATTGTATTCAGGATAGCAGATTCCTTTTTGCCTTTGAGCTTTCTCCAAAACCTCAGGACTATTTCAACAACAAGCTTACCTTGTATCCACTTCTTGGATGAGATAGATAGAAGGGCACAGTGTCAGCTTTACAGCAATCACCTATGGGAGCAGTTCTTCCTAGAGGAGATGGTTTTATATGAATCAGCCCCATCAGAAATGGGAGCATAGTAAAAGTTAACAGCAGAGAAAGCCTACTCAATAGTGCAGGTGAGTCTAATAAAATCAAAGATAACTAACAGAAATCTCTATAAGAAGCCAAAACCATTTTAGTTGCCAGTATCTGCCATAGTAAGCTTATGTAACAGCTTAGTAAGATATTACACAATTGTATATGGAGTATTTCAATAAATTTGTCTTCTGGCCGAACTACTCTAGCTGTGCTCTGTCCTTCCTAATTCAGCACCTTTGGAAAGACACATTTGTCTCTATCTCCATTCTGCTTGAAATCATCAATTTTCATCATTTCTTCACACTAGAGTATGAAATCTCTTAAGTAGTCACTGAAAAGCTGGTGTGAATCCTGATTCTGTCTACCCTCACCATCTTCAGTCTTTGGTTACGTGCTGTTTTTTTTGTTTTGTTTTGTTTTGCTTTGTCTTTTGTCAAAAGATCTAAGCCTGCTTTCATCATTGATTTTTTTTCTTTGTCAAGACCTATCAATCTAGCACTTAGAAATGTCTTCTATAGTATAGCAAATCAATCACTTAAGATTCCTCAGCCCTGTAATGGAGAGGCTACCTTAAAAACCCTTCCCCTTCTCTGGGTAGTTTGAGGACTACCTTAAATGTCATCCTAGAGCCTTCATCCAGTAGCTGATGGAAGCAGAAGCAGAGATTCTCAGCTAAACACTAAGCCGAACTCCTGTAGTCCAGTTGTAGAGAGGGAGGAGTTATGATTAAAAGGGTCAAGACCATGAAGGGGAAACCCACAGAAACAGCTGACCTGAGCAAGTGGGAATTCACAGCCCCCAGCCTGACAGCTGGAAACCAGCATAGGACCCAACCAGGCCCCCTGAACATGAGTGTCAGTTGGGAGGCCTGGGCAGTCTATGGGGCCTCTGGCAGTGGAACCAGTATTTATCCCTAGTGCACAAATGGGCTTGGGAGCCCATTCCCTGTGGAGGGATATTCTCTCATATTAGGGGAGGGCCCAGGTCCTGCCCCAAATGATGTGACAGACTTTGATGATCCCCCATGAGAGACCTCACCCTCCCTGGGGAGTGGAAAGGGGTGGGATGGAGAGTTGTTGGGGGTTTGGTAAGGACGGGAGGGAGAGGGAACTGGGAGTGGTATGTAAAATAAGACTTTTAATTTGAATAAAAAAATTCTGCACAGTCCATGCACAGAGAGAGAGAGAGAGAGAGAGAGAGAGAGAGAGAGAGAGAGAGAGAGAGAGAGAGAGAGAGAGAGAGAGAGAGAGAAAGAAAGAACAAAGAAAACACAGCATAAAGGAAATGCAGAAACCAGACAGGTGTCATGATGTGTGGTAGTAATTTTATGTCTATGGAGGCTGAAGGAGGAGGGTCAAAAGTGTGAGGACAGTCTGGGCAACATGAAAGGACTCTGTGCTGTAAAAAAAAATTTCAAAGAGAAGCAAAGTGAAGAGAAAAGAGCAACAACAACAACAAAATGCACAAACCAATCAACCAAATCAAACAACTAGTACCTGAGGCAGTATTTATTTTATTTTACTGTTGTTTCAGTAGGTGACCTCTTAAGCTGCAAAATACAATTCAATGTGAGTAAAATTGTAAACAATTAATTCATTTGATTCCTTCTACTTCTTGGAGACAAAAGAATTGTATTAGCATTCTGTGAAAACATTTGAAGGCATGTTATAATTCATAACTGGCCTTTTGAGTTTCTCTGGGATTGTTGTTCTGCCCAGGAGCTGCTCTTAACTTCTCTTTCAGCTCTACTGAACAGAGAATTATTTCCTGGATATTTGCAGCATATCTAAATTCCTCACAATATTTTCAAAATAATTAATTAAACCACTTTGGTTGCCTACATAGATATTGGAAACTATTCATGGGACGGCCTGCTCACAGTTCCAGTGTCTACTCATAATTTTTATGGACAGATACGCCTGTCTGCTCACTCCACATTGCTTCTTCATAGTTCATGGCACAGTACTGTTAATGTGACTGGAGTTTGTAGGGGGAAAACTCTGGCCCCTAGCTTTCCAACGACTAGGCTCTTACCCTACACCCATTCAAGAGACAAATAATGGAAAGTCAGAGGAAGGGGACTTAAGCAATGTGGCCACAATGGAAGGTGCAAATCAAGAACTTCATTGTGCCCCAAGTCCACATTTGGTACTGGCAGGAACTAGGCTTATAAAAGAGGAAAAACTAGAGGTAAGCAGCAAACAGTCTGGTCAAAGTATGGTCTGGTTGATCATTATCTCAGCTCTGGCTTTGCAAGATGGTTCAAAGGATCCTTATTGCCCCAAGGAGCAACCTGGTTTCCATAAAATGATTAAGATTATCTCACCATCACAGAGAGTTGCTTCTGTTTGGGAGATTTCTCTTGTGAGATTCATCACTGCTTAAGGAGACTTTCAGTCCCTTATCATAAAACTGTTTATTCACAAGAATTCTTTTTCCTGAAATTGAAGGGGACTGAAGGTTTATAACAATGACAACAGACCATCAGGTGTGTTAGGGGTCTGGAACAAGACACTGTAAAAGCTGATAATAAGGGCATAGATAGAAAAAGAAAGCAGGCAGCCAGGTGGTGCTGACACACACCAGCACAGGCAGGCAGATCTCTGTGAGTTTGAGGCTGGCCTTCTCTACAGAGTGAGTTCCAGGACAGCCAGAGAAGCCATGTCTCGAAAAAAAAAAAAAAAAAACAAAAAGAAAATAAAAGCAGGCATGTCTGGATTTTAGTTACTTACTTTATGAGCCCAAGTGACTATACAATGCTTCTAGCAAAAGCAGTTTCTGAGTGCTTACTATGTTGACAACCACACCAGTATTTCCACACACTTGCTTTATGTAGAGCCTCACCAAAGCCCTTCAAGAACTTGAGACAAATAGAGGTCCCACCAGGTTCACCTACATCTAGGCAACTACTTGGAAGAGATGTTTGGTATCACTACTACATGCAAACATTTAACCCCCCTATATTTGGAAGCTGTATATATATATATATATATATATATATATATATATATATATATATATAATGAAATGAAAAATAAACACTAGTGGGAAGCTGAACCATCAATTCAGGGACAAAGGGGAAAACAGTATGGATATAAAAGTTACATAGTTTTGATATTTTGATTTCTTCTTTAAAAACTAAGACAAGGATAAAGGAAAAGTGACAGCCATGGCACAATTGTCGCCTTGTAGAAGATGTGCTAGTTTAAGCCCTAGTTCCTGTAAGGTCTTACTGTAATTGTAGTTATTTCCTCCTCTCTGGACATTCTTACTCTGTACAAACAAGACAATGGACAGATACACAGCTCTAAAATTTTTTTGATCCGTGCTCAACCATAGGTCTTTCTTGTATATGCTAGCACTTTTAATGTCTATGTGCCCACTTGGCTATCTTTTCCATCTCTAATTAACAGATTGGAATTTTCCCTAGCTTGCAGTGTGAATGTGGTATGCAATGAGAGACAAAACAAAGTTTGGCATGTATTCATTGATCTATTTTTGTTTGTAAGTGGCAGGAAATAAAAGCAATATATTGCCTAAATATACTGAGAAAAACAGATGGAAGAGGCACAGGGAACCTGTAAGTCTATCAAATCAAAAGTCTGGCAAAGGTTGTTTCATCTCATTTAATGATTGGTTGTCCCATGTGCTGCCTTTATTCACATGCATCCTTCAAACATGGCCATTTGCAAGTCTAGGATTAGTCCACTGTTGACAGGAGTTTTGAACTTTCAATGAATAGAAATCTTCCAAACATGAAATTCTAAAAGTGTGGGTCTAAACTCTTATATTTCCCATACTGTTATAGGCAAGAGTATTTCCTTCTTAGAATAATTACAGAAACTAGAACTGGTTTCTGGCTTTCATACATGTATCATATATTTTCTTGAAGAATAAAATGCATTAAATAACATATAATAAGTGTTCCTCTGTCTGTGTTGATTATGTCTCACAAGTGTTTCCTTATTATATTAGAGCAGTGCTTCTCACCTTTCCTAATGCTTCAACCCTTTAATTCAGTTCCTCATGTCATGGTGACCCCAACCATACAGTTATTTTTGTTGCTACCTCATAACTATAATTTTGCTACTGTTATAAATTATAATATAAATATCTATGTTTTCAAATGGTCTTAGGCAACCCCTGTGAAAGTGTCATTCGACACCCCCCAAAATGTGTCACAGCCCATAGGTTGAGAACCACTGTCTTAGGGCATCAGGAAAGTCTGGGAGGAGTTGAGGATGTAGTTCAATGTTGGCTCCTTGGCCTAGCATGGGCAAGGCCCTGACTTTGATCTTCTATCACCAAACACACACACACACACACACACACACACACACACGGCTTGTTAGATATGTTGCATATTGGTATGACACCACCCCTTTACTGTAAATGCCATTGTGTTTCCAGCATTTACAGGACCAAGTGGAAGTTACCTGATTTCCCTAGGTCTTGGAAGCAGTAGCTGATAACAGTAAAACAATAAGTCTCCCTAGATAGGATCTGCTATTCTCCATTCATTTGTTCTAAAGGTAAAACTCAATGACAAGGGAGGAAACGCCTTTATTTTCTGAGGCTAATCAGAGAGATAGATGTCTGATTCTAAAGGAAGTCTTGTGTTCACATCCTCTTATGGCAAATGGACAGCATCATGAATACCTCAGCATCATGGCTGTACCCTCGTGTCTAGAATGAATATATGTATGAAGTCCTTGCCCTGAGGGCTTCCAGCTCAGGCTTGATTTGGGATTCCTGGTTCACAAAATCTAGGATCTGTAGTGAAGAACTGAAGAATGGAGCTTTTAGTCTCATTGCTGGTTGGCAATGAGGACCTGAAAACCCACACACTTCACTTCTCGGTTTTTCCTTGTGAGAAAAGTGTTGAAGAAAAAAAAGAATTAAAGCAGACTGCAGTGGTTGGTCTGCAAAGGAAAACTGACATGTAAATTTATAAATGAGACTTATTATAAAAGGGTCTCAAAACCACTGTCTGCCTCTGAGAGAGTACAGTTAGTCAGACAGACACCCCAACCCCATAAGTGGACAAATAGGGAGAGGGGCCATGGCTAGGAAGTAATGGAGGTGAATTTCCAAGATAGTGATCTTCTTCTTCACCCTCCTGACCTGAGATAAAAGCCTGGTAGTTTAAAACAAAGGTCTTTTTAATTTTTTTTTTATCTAAATTAGAAACAAGCTTGTTTTACATGCCAATCCCAGTTCCTTCACCCTCCCCTTCTCCCCTGCTCCCCACAGCCCCCCTATCCCATCCCTTTCTGTTCCCCAGAGAGGATGAGGACTTCCTTGGGGGATCTTAAGTCTGTCATATCATTTGGAGCAGGGCCTAGGCCCTCTCTCATGTGTCTAGTCTGAGGAAGTGTTCCTCTATATTGGATGGGTTCCCTAAGTCCATTTGTGTACTAGGGATAAGTACTGATCCATAACCAGAGGCCCCATAGGTTGCCCAGGCCTCCTAACTGACACCCACGTTCAGGGGGTCTGTGTTGGTCCTATACTGGTTTCCCAGCTATCAGTCTGTGTCTCCCCCTTGTTCAGGACATTTGTTTCTGTGAGTTTCTGTAGCCTGGTCTTGTCCCCATTTTCTTATCATTCCTTCCTTTCTGCATCTGGAGTCCAGTTTGGCTCAGTGTTTGGCTGTGGGTGTCTGCTTCTGTTTCCATCAGCTGCTGGATGAGGGCTCATGTTTGTCTTTTTGTTTTTGTCTCTCATTAGCATGCTCCTTGCTGATAGACTGACTAAATAAGTTCAGGACCTGCTCAGGACACTTCACATAAGAGCTGTGGGTAATTAACCATCCTATCTTTTCTTCAAACTGACCAAACGTAAATTAGGGAAGGAAAACTCTTCAGGCACTTTAAAAATAAAAAACAAACTGAGCCCACACAGAAGACACTGGCTTTCTGGGTGTCCCCTCTTCTTTACAGAGGGTCTTTTTCTCTGTGTCTGCTGCATGTATCTCCTCACTTTCTATAAATGCTTCTCTTCATCTGCTGGTTTTATCTACTCCTACTGGTGGTGCTTGAGATTTCTACAACACTCACTCCCTGTGATACTGAAAATTTTTTCCTGCCTTTTAATTATTTAATTGGCTGAGAAAATGAATGCAATCAAGACTTCTGGATTGTATCATGTTGTGGTGCAGGAATTGTGGGAGTACTAGATAGAAACAATACAATATGTGAAGCTAACTAAACATGGCTGGGACTTAAAGAGAAGCAGGGCCCCCCTTAAAGCCCAGAGATTAGCTTCATTAAGAATTAGAATAATAGACTGGGAGAATGTGAGTGAGAGAGAGCTCCAAGAGAAAGATGGTAGAAGTGGCTGAGGAGTATCTACAGAGAGCAGCCTTCATCTCAGAATCAACTCCCTGAACAATCTCTCTAAAGAGTATTGGACCAGTCCCCTAAACGAAGGAAAGGTTTGACTTTTCCATAACCACTTAGGGGTGGCAGGAAGTTTTATATCATGTGATGTAGTTCAGCAGGATGTACATGACAAGGAGTGTTCAGGACTCAGGCAATATAACTTGAGAACTGTCGTATCATAGCATATACTGCTTCTTAGCCTTCTGTCCAAGAGAGAACTACAGGGAGATGTGGCCCGATTCAGGCTATAGGATGGAACCTAAAGTTACACGGCTATGTTCTAATAATAAGGGAGACGAACTTCTGACTCACAAAAACACTAGCAGTATTATCTAGGAGGTTGTATACCAATTCAGGGATCTCCTAATGGCTCTATATAACAAATTCTTTCCTTTTTGTCATCAGAGTGACAGATCCACAGACAGTGTTGCCTCTTTTAGCTACCAGGTGTTTAAAACACTTGCTAAAACACTGGAGATGAACTTGTTGGTGAAGGAAAGCATCTAGACCAATGAAGAGGAGTCAGATTACACAGTCATAACTTCTGATGAGCTATTTATCATTTTGGGTTTAGAAGAGGGGCAGGAATTCCCAGCAAGTATTATAACACACAAATGAAGGCCATGTAAGTATAGAAGAGGGAGTGAACAACTGACCTAGTTAGTGCACTGAGTAACCTTCAAAACTGAAACATATCTTGACAAATACAGCAAGTTTGTAGACAAGAAATGCCTTGAGACAGTACATTCCAACAGGAGATACAATCATTAAAGTTAAGAGGCTTGGATGTTGGATTTTGCAGAAAATATTCTGGAAATCAGACGTAGGAAATAGCGATTAAATAATTATAATAGTAGTTAATTAGTAAAGGTGGAATTGGATATAGGACCCATGTCATGAGCTAGAAAACACTAGTACCTCATGTAGGTTCACATAGCAACTAAAAGCAGCAGGAGTGGCTGGACTCTTAGACCTCACTCTGTGTCTCCTTACCTTTGCCTCAGACTCCTGCTTGACACGTCCTACCTATCTAGTACTTCTCACCCTACTTCAAGACTTTTCATGAATATATATATCCCTCTCTACTTTTCACCATGACTCTTTAACTAGCTAGTTGAGTCTGCTGGTCTTGACAAATTATGCAAAGTCAACATACACTGCATGTGCTCTATTGTATAAAATTACAAATCACATTTCATCCATACTATGAAATTGTCTATATTAATAGCCATAATAAACTTCACATGAAATAATGATATGTTCAAATTCATTTTAATTCCTGCCTTTCTTTGTTGAGGATGACAGTTTTCAGCATAGTGACTTTGGTATACCAGTTCTTTCTCTACCTTCAACTGGTGGTACTTGTGTGTACAGAGTACTTACATTTTAGTGAATGAAGGGGAGACGAATAAGAGAAAAAAGATCATGTTACCCTATTCGTTAGTGTCAGTGCCTGTGTTTGGCAGGCTTGAGAAGCTAGGCACAGCCATCCAGCATCAATAGGCCAATTAAAGATACAAGGGATAGTGAAAATGAGGAAAAAAAGATTGATCCAATATGACCACACTGGAAAAAGTGAACACTACTGCCAAAGACATCTTCTGAGTCCTGACATGAGGTTCAGATTTAAATAAAAGTATGCATAACTAGTGGTCCTGATCAATATGAGGTCCCATCTATTACTGCCCCATCATTGTCTCAGCCCCAGGATCTCCCACAAAGCCATGTGACAAGTTGTCAGAACTGTGTGAAATCTCTTCTTCCTCTGGATGGTACCAGGTTTCAGCATTTTCCTTCTCCCAGCATGAAATTCCTGGGAAATTTCAATTCACTAGGGACTGTTGTTTCAGCAATCTGATATCCAAAGAGGGGGAAACAAGTGTCTCTTTAGAAAATCCTCATTGCTACTTATGTCATTTACAAAAAAGAGGAGAATTGGAAAATAAGGATGTGTACCTTTGCCACAGTTGTCCTTCTATTAAACTTTAGATCTCTCTCTCTCTTCACATGCAAAATAGAATGTTACAAGGAACAGTCACACTTTTATAGTGAGGAAATGATAGAGTCTCAAGTGTCTGAGTTTTGGAGAGGGATGTCTTAGTTAATGTTTCTATTCTATGACCACAGTAACTCTTATAAAGAAAACATTTAATTGAGGGGGCTGGCTTATAGTTCAGACACTCTCTAGTCTTCTATCATCATTATGGGGAGCATGGTGGCATGCTGGCAGAGGTGGTGTTGGAGCTGAGAGTCCTACATCTTGCAGGCAACAAGAAATCAACTGACACACTGGGTGGTATCCTGAGCATAAGAAACCTCAGAGCTCACCCTCACAGTGACCCCCCAATAAAGCCACACCACCTAATAGTGTCACTCCCTATAAGATTATGGGATTATAAGAGCTTATTACATTCAAACTACCACAAAGAGTAACCCCAAAGCCAATTATTGTGTTACTGGCTAAAGCTGGCAGTGTATGTATTCTTGATTTGTCTGCCTTGGTGTTTAAACAAGGGAGACCTATAGCCATAGAATACTTGTACGGGAACCAGAAAATATCCACCAGACAACAAAACAATTGCATAGGTATCCATGGAATCAATCAACTATCAATGGGGCATTAACAGTTTCAATAGACCTGGGCGGCTGTGATGGCCAAAGACTCTGAAAACCCAGTATTATGCAGGGGCAGGAGTTGATTACCTGCTGAAGCAACCTTCATGGAAATAATGTGCTTCATAGCTAACCACTGGCAGAAGAAGCCTGATTGCACCCCTCCCTGGTCTTTTGATGCTACAGTGTTCTGTGCAACATCATCGGTTTGTTTCTATAGACAGACATTCACTAGAATGAGTTTACAAATACCATGGATTTAAATAATACTTTAATGCAAATCTCTGTTATCTTCCCTACCATATAAAACTAGCCTGTCATGGAAGACCATGAATTTGGATGTCAGACAATAGGGAAAAGACAGTCACTACCTACATTAGAATAAAAGCCAAGTGAACTCCCTGACTTGGTGTGTTTGTTCTTCTGCTTTTGTGAATAGCACACTTTTCTGATCAGAAGCA
Organism: Cricetiscus sungorus; assembly: GCA_030556225.1. NCBI lineage: Eukaryota > Metazoa > Chordata > Mammalia > Rodentia > Cricetidae > Cricetiscus > Cricetiscus sungorus. Next base: position 5,561,516 of record JANBXA010000609.1, on the reverse strand, counting down.
ATGTTTTGCATTGTAGAGATTTTATTTGGAGTTACAGTCTCTTTCTTTAGGACCCCAAACTCATGTCTAAAACTGAAATAACCTACTTTTCTTGCTTCCATACTTTCCCCCACTGTATCCTTCACACAAAAGAAGAGAGACATCCTTTGAAAACGTAATTCAGGTCAAGTCTCTGATCAAAATATGCAATGGCTCTGTAGATGGAGAAAAGCAACACCTGTTTCCCATCAGTGAAGGACTTGTCACTTTGCTTCATCTGTCACACATATTAAAAACTGCCTCAGCTACAGAGAACATGGCCCAAAGTCATTTATTCCCCTTCCTAAGATAGTTCCTATCCAATAGCTGATCAGTGTAGTTTAAAGGTATGTGAGTCTTTGCACTTTGAAGGGGCATCTTAGGTCAAGAGCTTCCTGTGGACGTGGCTGTCAATGAGTCTTTTTATGGTTTGACTTCTCACGTAGCTCTTCTGACCCATTTCCTGTACAGGTAAAGGCAATGCACTTTTAGAACTGTTAACTATGTTTTATGGTCTCTTTCTTGGAGATCCATAAGAATGGAGCTACTGTAGATTGGAACAACTAACCAACCTTGGTACTAAGGGGAAATGGGGACCTGAGAATAAAACTGATGCACACAGGGCAATCCTCAAGAATCAGACATTGAGACTGAATCCTAGTTCAAATTATATCTGAAGCTCACCTAACCTGAAGATTACATTTTTAGTTATGTGAGCCAAAGAAGCTTGGCAGCTGTTTAAATCAATTTAACTTCACTGGGTTTTAGTATGTGTGTATACAGAGTGTCAGTGTTTTGTGTATTAATGTGGGCATATTCTTGCTTTGATGTACATGTGGAGGGCAGAGGACAATCTCAAATGTCAGTCCTCACCTTCTTGTTTGCAACAAGGACTCTTGTTGAGCCTCTGCACAAACAAATTTGGCTAGCCTGTGAGTCTTGAGGGGTTCTCATGTCACTGCTTCGAATCTTATTATGGGGACACTGGGAATATAGAAGTGTGTTATTATGAGAAGCTTCCTGTGCATTCTGGGCATTCAAGGTCAGGTCCTCACACTTGCCTGGCAAGTGCTTTATCCTCTAAATCCTCTCCCCATCCCTAAATCTGTTTAAAATGTGCATCTCCTTACTTTCAGGGAAGTACCCTTAGGAAACGTAAATCTAGTGTACTAGAGAAATGTGTATGTAGAAATAGTTATGAGTGCATAATTTAATAGGAAAAATGAAATTTTGTTTCATTTTTAGGCTATTGATATTATACTATCATTTCCACAGTTTTAATTTAGCCTTTCTTAGCATAAATGAATTGTCTAAGATTATTTTTCTGTTGCTGTGATAATATAGTCTGATAAAAGCAACTTCAAAAAGAGTTTAGTTTTTACTCATGGCTCCTGCTTCCAGTCCATTATTCCAGGGAAGTCACAATGATATGAGCCTAAAGAAGTTGGTGTCACTGAATCCAGAGTCAAGAAACAGAAAAGGATGAATACTAATTGATGCTCAACTCTCTTTCTCCATTTTGTTTGGTGTAGGCCCCATCCAAGGAACAGTATTACTCCTAGTGGAGTAACTCAATTAAGGAAATCAAAAGCATTGTTTTATGTAGTATGGAGTAACATGGGGTAGGCCATAGTCTGATCTCAATGGTCCACAACTGAGATTTCATCTTTTTTTATTGGTTTTCTGTTGTTTGTTTGTTTTGTGAGACAGGGTTTCTCTGTATTGCTTTGGACCCTGTCCTGGAACTAGTTCTGTAGACAAGGCTGGCCTCAAACTCAGAGAGATCTTCCTGCCTCTGCCTTTTGAGTGCTGGAATTAAAGGTATGCACTACCACTGCTCAGCTTTCTTAGTTATTTTAAATGATCCTACAAAGCAATGGGTTTATCAGGACACTGTACACATCTGTTTCTGTTGATCCTCTTCACCAACCCATTCCTTGTGCCCCTGGCCCAAATCTGTTGCTTCTTCCCACCCCAGTCTTCTTTCTCCTTCTTCTTCCCTTCTTCTTCTTCTTCTTCTTCTTCTTCTTCTTCTTCTTCTTCTTCTTCTTCTTCTTCTTCTTCTTCTTCTTCTTCTCTTGGCGTGTTTAGCCTATGTTTATCTCCAGAAGATTTTTAGCATTTCTGGTTTTATATTAATGTCCTTGGTCCATTTTGAATTGATTGCAAAGAGCAAGCTTTCTTCTTCTATGCTTTTATTTAGGCTTCCAGAAGATGGGATCCAGATTAGAGGTGAGTTTTCCCATTTTAAAAGATCTGGAGTATAGATAGGAATGTCTTCCTAGCTCAATGATCCAGATTAAAAGTGGAGCTTCCTGAACATAACTCCAGTAGCACAGACACTGAGATCAACAATTAATAAATGGGACCGCCTCAAACTTAGAAGCTTTTGTAAGGCAAAGGACACAGTGGACAAGACCAAACAGCAGCCCACAGACTGGGAAAAGATTTTCACCAATCCTACATCTGACAAATGGCTGATCTCCAAAATATACCAACTCAAGAAACTAGTAAACAAAACACCAAATAACCCTATTTAAAAATGGGGTACAGAACTGAAGAGAGAATTTTCAATAGAGAAAATCAAAAAGGCTGAAAGACACTTAAGTGCTCAACATTCTTAGCTATCAGGGAAATGCAAATCAAAACAACTTTGAGATACCATCTTACTCCTGCCAGAATGGCTAAAAATTAGAAACACCAATAACAACTTATGCTGGAGAGGATGTGGAGAAAGGGGAACACTCCTCCACTGCTGGTGGGAGTGCAAACTCCTACAGCTATCTCCAAGATCAATATGGTGGTTCCTCAGGAAAATGGGAATTAGTTTACCACAGGACCCAGCAATTCTCCTCTTAGGCATTTACCCAAATGATCCACATCCATGCAACAAAGACATGTGCTCAAAGATGTTCATAATAGCATTATTTGTAATGTCAAGAAACTGGAAACAACCTAGATGCCCCTCAACTGAAGAAGGGATAAAGAAGATGTGGTATATCTACACAATGGAATACTACTTTGTGGAAAAAAATAATGGAATCTTGAAATTCACAGGCAAGTGATGGAACTTGAAGAAACCATCCTGAATGAGGTAACCCAGTCAGAAGAAGAGGAACATGGCATGTACTCGCTCATATATGGATTTTAGACCTAGAGCAAAGGATCACCAGCCTATAATTCACACCGCCAGAGGAACTAGGATACAAGGTGTATTCTAAGAGATTCATGTAAGGTCCCTCACAGAAGGGAGAAGGGACAAGTCCCCCAGAGCACATGGGAAGTGGGGGGCAGTGAATGGAGAGGGAATGAGGAGAAAGTGAAGAGGAGGAGAGGAAAGCAAGTACGACTAGGAAGATTGAGTCAGGGTAGGAATATAAAACAGAAGAGAGAGAGAGAGAGAGAGAGAGAGAGAGAGAGAGAGAGAGAGAGAGAGAGCATAAGAGAGAGACCCATTATTGGTTTGAAGAGCAAACTGAACCTAAAGAAAGGTCTAGAGACCTACAAGGCTGACTCCAACTAACAATTTGAGCAACTGTGGAAAGGTTACCATAAATGCCCTTTCCTGATAATGAGATCAACAACTAACTTATCCACTGTCATGCAGCCCTTTTGGAAACAGAAGCAAACACCCATAACTAAACACTGAGTCTAACTAGAATCCAGATGCAGAGAGACAGAGGACAAGACCAGGTTGCAGAAACACATAGAGTCAGCTGACCTGAAGAAGGAGGAGCTAACAGGTCCCCAGAATGATAGCTGGGAATCCAGCATGGGACTGACTCAGACCCTCTGAACATGGGTCTCAGCTAGAAGGCCTGAGGGACCTCAGACAGTGGAACCAGGATGTATTCCTGGTGCACAAAAGGACCTTGTGGACACATCCCCCATGAAGGGATACTCCCTTAACCTAGAGACAGGAGAGAAGTCCTAGTCCCTACTTCAAATATCTTGTCAGATTTACATGACCCCACCTGGATGGCATAGCCCTACATGTGGGGTGGGGTTGGGGGAGGGGAAGGGAGGGTGGTCAGGGTGCATGTGAGGATAGAGAGAGTGTAAAAGGGAGAGAGGGAGGGAGGGATGGAGGGAGAGAGAGGAAACTGAGATCAACATGTAAAATAAAAATAAATAAATAAATAAATAAATAAATAAAAAGAAAAGAAAAGTGGATCATTCCACTTCAAATTAAGAAAAAAAAAACCAAAACCTTACAGCAGTGTGTTCCTCCATTTTTGAGTTTTAGTTAATTACGCACACACACAGACACAGACACACACACACACATAAATAAAACCACTGTTACAAGCATATGTTTTCATCCTTCATTCTGTTAATGTGCTGGATTGCATCTACTCATTTGCAAGTTTTGCCCATCCTTGGAAGATTTATGCCCAATCATGATATCTTCTCTTTTTATGTATTCCTAGATTATATTTGTAATTTTATTGAATTGAATAAATTTATGCTTATAAGAATTAGAGGTTTGTAATTTGATGTTGTATCTTTGCATAGTCTTATAAAAAGTATTGTCCTCATGAAAAACAGTTTGACAAAGTACTCTTCGATTTAGTTCTTTGGAACGGTATAAAGAGAATTTGAATAATTATTTCTCCAATGTTTGTATAGTTTACCGTCAAGATAACCATTAAATTAGGGATTTTTAGACAGCTTCAATGTCATTGTCATTCAATTTCATAAGTTATATGCATTCAATAATTTATTCATTTCTTCCAGATTTTACAGTTTAGACTTTATAATGTACTACTTTTTATGATCCTTTACATTTTTGTGGCATCAGTTATTTCCTTTTTAATCTCTAATGCTTTTTTGTCTGAACTTAACTGTTTAGTCTTGCCTTTTCTAAGTCTTGGTTGTACATTGTTAGCCTTTTATGTATGTATTTATTGATATAAATTATCTCTTGCTACTGTTTGCTGTCCCACAGCTATATTTTTATACAGAGTTTTCTTTTTTGTTCATCTCCATAATGTTTTACTTTCTTTTCTGATTTCCCCTATTGGTCATGGAGGGATATGCTGTTTAATTTCCATGTGCTACTGTAATTTGTAGTGCTTGTTAATTTATAGTTTTAATTCATTATTGAGTGGCATGATATGATTTTTTAAATTTATTGGGACATAATTTGAGGTTTCACCTATGAACTACACTGGAGAATGTTCCATTTGCTGTTGATAGAATAAGTATTTGTATTGGATGAAACATTCTACATCTATGTGTTTGATCCATTTTCTCCACAGGGAGGTTCAATTATTTGTTCATTGATTTTCTGCTTGTATGATCTGTCTTTTGTGAGAAATGGATATTTTACATCCAAACCATAATAATTTATTTCTGTTACAAGTATAGCTAATCCTTTACATTTTTGATTTCCAGTTACATGATACATCTTTTTAAAGACACACACACACACACACACACACACACGCATGCATACACTCAATGAAGCTTCTCATGAAGCATACAGTCTAGGAATTATTTTTTAAAATATTCAGCCAAACCTATGTTTGGACTTGTGAGTCTGATTTTTTGAGTCATTGGTTATTATTAAAAGATATGAAATTATTGTTTCCATTACTTTGGGTTTATTTCTTTACCTTTCTTTAATATTCTCTCTCTCTCTCTCTCTCTCTCTCTCTCTCTCTCTTGTGTGTGTGTGTGTGTGTGTGTGTGTGTGTGTGTGTGTGTGTGTGTGTGTGTGATTAGGAGGTTCTTTGTCATGCTGTGTTTAATTTCCTTCATGTTTTTCTTTTGTGTATCTCTTCGTTCACTCAGTTTTGTGTATTCACACGAGTTAAAGATGGTACTAACCCTTTCATTCTTAGCATAGAAATCCCTAGTTATTTGTTGTACGACTGATCTAAGTATGGAATTTCTTATTTTAAGCGTACATATGAAAGAAGTTATTTTGAAAATATCTTAGTTTGCTTACTATTGCTATGATAAACTCTAGCCAAAGTCATTTGGTTAGGAAGAGGCTTATTTCATCTAATTACTCTTAGGTTGCATGCTATCACCAAGGGAAGTCAGGACAGGAACTCAAACAGGGAAGAATCAGGAGGCAGAAGCTGATGCAGAGACCATGGAGGGGTGCTTATTGCTTTGCTTCCCATGGCTTGCTCAGACTGCTTTCATGTAGAACCCAGGACCACCAGCTCAGGGGTGGCACCACACACATTGGGTTGAGTCCTCCTATAATCAATCATTAATCAAGAACATGCTCCACCAGCCAGGCGGTGGTGGCACACGCCTTTAATCCCAGCACTTGGTTGGCAAAGGCAGGCAGATCTCTGAGTTTGAGACTGGTCTACAGAGTGAGTTCTGAGATAGGCTCCAAAGCAATACAGACAAACCCTTTCTCACAAAAAACAACAACAAAAACAACACACACCACAGATTTATATATATATATATATATATATATATATATATATATATATATATATATATACCAATTTGATGAAGACATTTTCTCAATTGTGGCTCCCTCTTCCCAGGTGACCCTAGCTTTGTGTCAGTTTAACAAACAAACAACAACAATAACCAAAAACCCCAACCGAGACAGAAAGATAATTTTTGTTAGATACTTTTTCTTTTAGTAGTTTGAATATATCATCTCATTTTCTTCTGTCTTGTGAGGTTTGTGCTAAAACCAACCTGTTGTGATGGATGAGCCTTCCATTACATATGACCTAATATTTTTCTTTTGCTCTTTTTATGATTATCTCTTTTCTTGCTTGATGTTGATATCTGGACTACAATACATCAGGATGATATGACAGGGCAGGACAGTGCATAGGTCCCTCCATCTTGTATTCTTACTGAGGCCCTTCCAGTTTAACTAGAATCTGATCTTGATGGAGAATCCAATGGACAACAGTTGAACTCTGTTCTAAGTACCAAAGGTCAGGGCTGTCCTAGCTACCTTATCTCAGCCTTTGTTAAAACTGCCTGTTTCTGCAGAACTTCCTCCAGCTAACCGGTCATTTGAGCTGCCTGTTTGCATGGAATCCTCCTCCAGCTGGCTAACAGCTTGTTTTAGCTTCTGTTAAAACTGCTCACGCCAAACTGCTTACTCTGCAAAGCCCAGATACTCTGTAGGTGCCAAGCGAGACACCAGGACGAGGTCTCTGCCTTTAAATAACCCGTGTTCTGGACACTCAACACTACGCCTAGATCCTGGAATACTTAGGGATGGCCCCAGCTAGCTGGAATAGAAACTTTCCATTGCTATCCACTGTAGACACAGTGGCCATCCCAGGTTGGATCCCAGTAAAAATGAAGATCTGCTTCTATTTAATATGTTATTTCTTTTAGCCTTTTTCATTAGGCCTTAAGTATCTTTAAATATTTAGGTTTTAAGCCATTATTTCATAAACTAGATTTTCATTGCCTTTTCCATGTTGTTTTCCTTCTGGAATGACCACAGTTTGTGGAATTTCTTCCCCTACTGCCACACAAGCCTAAAACATCATTATTATTTTTTTTTACTGTGTTAGTTCATTAGGCGTGTATAAATTTTTCTCCATGATCCAATATATTTTAGAAGCTCTCTATTGTTTTCAGTTTCTATACTGGAAATTCTAGTTACAATGTTTTTATTGGTTTCTTCTTATGATTTCTGTCTCTTTCGGGTAGTTCACATTGATATTCTGCATTTATCTCACTTATTTTCATTGTTTATCCATATTATCTTACATCACACTGAGTTCACTGAGTTTCTTTAGGATCAATATTTGAAATACTTTCTGAGCATCTCATAGGTTATTTCAAATTGGACTCTATTTATTGAATAGAAACCTTTGGAGGTTTCGTTTTTCATTTGTATTTTTTGTTGCCATAGTTTGGTATAACAGTAACTGGTGTGACTTTAATTCCTTCTGGGTTTATTTGGAATGGATTCTTCAAATTGAAGAACATGTATGGATCCTTTTTCCTGAACTTCAGACAAGCCACTGTGGATTTGTGGATTTGTATCAAATTACTCCCATGGACTCAAACCATTCTCTCTCTCTCTCTCTCTCTCTCTCTCTCTCTCTCTCTCTCTCTCTCTCTCTCTCTCTCTCTCTCTCTCTCTCTCTCTCCCACCCAATGTTCCAGTACACAGAAGAAGCTCTTAGGGCTTGAACATAAAAGAATGTAAGGGTTCCATTTTGCTTTTGTTGCTGTTGTTTGCTTGTTATTGCTGAGACAGTCTCACTATGTATTCCTGACTGTCCTGTAGTTCTCTCTGTTAACCTGACTATCCTCAAATTTACAGTGATCCTTTTTCCTCTGCCTTATGTAAATTGAAATTTCAAACATGTACCTTCACTCCTGGTTGAAAATGCAATGATCTTTAATCCTGAGTGCAGAACCTTCAGGCAACAGGATCTTATTTAAAATGGTTATTCGAAATGCATTGGGAATTGTGCAATTCTCTAGCACCAGCTCATTCTGCAAAACACAGATTGATTGCTGTGAAACTCTCCCTTTAAACCTGACATGGCCACTGCTGTCTTGACATCAGAACAACTGTATAACCCACACGAGACCCTTATAAGACAAGAAAGTACTAACATCCTCTTATAGAAACCAGAGAGGTCTCACAATGTAATGCAGCACCCAGAGGATACATGAGATCCCAGTCAACCATCATGGGGGTTGACCATAAGTTCTCCATGCTCCTATAACCAACCACATCATTCATTGTAGGAAACCAGTTAAACTCATAGATGAGCTAAAGTTAGTCTTGGGAAGAATTATTTCTTTGTTCCATGACTGGTGTTCTTTGTGTGGTGAGCAGGCATTTTATCACATCCCCTGAGGAAAAAGTTACACAATATTTGATGCCTTAACATAGACCCTACAGAAACAAAGATGGATTTTGGTGCAGCTATGTTGTCCCTGCTGTGTGTGATATGACATGTAACTGAAGCTAAGTGTATAGGGGCCATGAAACACCACAAGGTTGTTCTCACCATGACCACTCTGCATGTACTATGGAATAGTGTGATATGTGGCTATAGAGCAGTTGCAATGCCATTGCTAGGAATGATAACACATGTGATTAAGCTATTTATTCAGAGGGAAAAATCAAGGTGGAAATCCCACATGGAATATAGGATGATACACTTCCTTGATAAATGTAGTATACCAAGAGAATATTAAGATACTTTAAAAATGACTGAAAGACAGAAACGATATGGCAACCCCAGAAAGTAGCACATATAGAACAAGATTATAAGCAAACTGCAGCAAAAGTTGGATTTCTTCTTCTATGGATGATAAGGCATACAACTGAAGTTCAGATGTCTGGCCAGAAAGTACTTGCCTACATAATGATGAAATTATGAGATGAAGACATATGGATATAATTTCCAAGTTAGTCTCTAATTCAGATGTGTAAGTGCAGTATAAGAGATAATGAGACAGAGGTCCTGACTTGCTATTCCTTGTATGTATGAAAAAAAGAAATAACAAATTAGATCTTGTCTAAATAGACCCTCCCAGGATCCAAAATCTTAAAACTCCTGGGAAAAGCAAACAGTGCAGATGGGGGAGAAATGAAATAGGAGCGATAATGAGAGAAGTGGACATAGAGGTGTTTTGTGATCCTGACCTCACCAGTTTAGAGAGGCCTGTATTTGCTGGAGAGATAAGGAGGACACTCTATTAGAGACTGCTGTGCTGGTGTAGAAATTCCATAGCTTTGCTGAGAACCACAATAGGACATGATCTTTATGAGGTAGTAAAGGCACTGGTGGATTAGAGTGACTTAGACTGGAATGCAAATAGCACTCATAAAGTGTTTAAGTAAGAAGGGATGAGGAAAAAAAGTAAGAAAAAGAGGCCTACCCCATTACAATCAAAAACAAATGTGGCACAATTTGTGTACTGCTGGAGTTCCTTGTGGGAGTTGGGGTCAGAAAGCCAGATGTGCTTGTGAGCGTTTCTAAGGCCTGATCACTTTCACCAAAGAGGAAAGAGGAGGTTCAGGTGACTGCCATTTTGCTGGTTGTTTTATAGGAAATAGATCCCAGGTTAAGGGACCTGCCTCAGTTGTTTCCCTTACAGGCTGGTCAAAGTTGCTTGCAGGTAAAAAAGAGTCTTGCAGAGCAATAAGAAAGTCCATGTTGAATTAGAGATTTATTGCCTAATGTGCAGACTATTTGGGATTGGTTACATGTTGGAGCCATGTGCATCTTGGTTGCATATTGGCTTTGGAAATACTTGGGACAATGGCCATCAGCAGATAGACATGGAGATAGAGTGGTGTGTGTCAAAGGTTTTACCTTCTCCTCCTGATTCTGGCCAGTTTTCCCTCAATTCTATGCTATGTACCTTTGTCTCCTGAAGGACAAAAAGAATTTTTGTTCAGTTCTGGATCCTTTAGGTGGCCAGATGTGCCCGATGGGAAGGCAGTGCAGGCTTAGAGCCTGCCCAACCCAGGAAGCTGGAGTATGTGCATTAGGAGAGAGCATGACCACATTTCTGTGGTTCCAGGCCAGGAGAAACAGCATAATCTAGCTTCACTGAGGCCTACAGGATTAGATAAATGTGCCATGGAAGTGCAACAGAATTAGAACTCAAGGTAACCAATGGGAAATGATTGTGAATTATAGAGAAGTAAATAAAGTAGTATCTTCCATACACGCTGCTATACCAAGATTTGCTTTTTGAGGAAATAAGCAGTACAAGTGATGGAATCTTTTCACACTTCTCTGGGCCTTGCTAATGTTTTGTTTGCTTCTAGTATACTTTTATCTACTAAATGCCAAAACAATTTGGCATCACTTGCTTGGAACAGATGGTGGTAAGTCTGCATAGTTACAGCCCACCATTTGCAAAATAGTTTCATATGTAATGCTAACTTCTGAGTATCTTACAGACCTAATAAGTATCTGAAAGATATGCAAGTTGTAATGAACAGAGTGTAAGGGCCAGTTTATGTTTACTCAATATGGTGCCTAATGCTAGATATCTGTGGGACTGTGAGTCAGCACAAAAGAGCCAGCATGTAGTGTCCAGGGAACCCAAAAGTAAGCAGTGATATAGTTTCTTATATAACTATTCCTGGCACAGTGACACTTTTGTGTAATTTTTGTCTAAATATGGCCTTGAGATCAGAAGCCTGAGTCTTGGCCATCATATACCCGCCTATGTATGTCTACCTGTAGGCCTGTGTGCTTAACTCTGTGCAGCCTGTGTGGTGGTCTGTATGCATGCCTAGGCCTGCAGGTGAGCTGCCCATGTGTGCTAGTGTGTGACTGGGTGACTGGCACTGTCTATCTGCCTCAGAGCCTAACTGCAAGGGAATAAAGTGTGTCTTATCATCCTGTGACTCCTTGAATTTTCTTTAGCATCCTGGCCTCTTGTGGCCTTCTTCCATTCCTGGAACTGGAGCTAGAGTTTGCACAAGTACATCTAAAGGAGTAGGAATGAGAAATAAGTCTTCACAGTGCGCAAGAGTCAGGTATAACTATAAAAATCTTAGAAGTTTTGTAGTTGGGTAAGGCATAAATGTTACCCAAAAAATAATTGAACTATCTCACAACTACCTGTGCCTATGCACATAAAGAAACCAATTAGATTTTAGATGTGGAAATCACCCTGTGTGAATGGGGAAAGACACATTCAGAAGCCATATAGTTACTAAATAAAATCTCAGGGTCATGGGTGACCTACATCCTTATGAATGGTTGGCTAACGAAGACCCAGAGATATCCTATACCATATAGGCATCACCAATAATGTTTGTTACATGTTGGAACTAGAGACAAGCAGCTATTACTGAATTACATTCTTTGCTTACAAGACATGAAGAAATCAAGCTTGAACTTAGGTGGAAGCTTCCTCTCTACTGGATAGCTTTTGCTGTGATTTGTTATGATGATAAAATACCCTGCCAAAAACAATAAGAGAGAAAGAGTTTATTTCGTCTTATTGTTTCAGAAGGATACAGTCCATTGTGGTGGAGAATACATGATTGAATTTATGTATTCATCATCTTATATCTTTGCATTGTAGAAAGGAGAGAGTCAGGTCTTCCACCTATTCCTATAATGTGATTAAATTTATGAGTACTAACTTCTATGACCTAATTAACTCATAAAAGCCCTACTTCCAAATGCTATCACATTTGGGAATATACATCAACATCTGTATTTGTGGGGGCATAAAAACAATCTTTACTATAGCCTGAAATTGGTCAAGTCATTTAATCATCATAGTTTCTCATGGCTTCTTTAGGATTATCTTTCTATAAAATGGAGTCATGTAAATATAGAGCTAGCTTTATACTGTTGTGATATGGATATATTTTATGTCTTGCCTAATTTTTCTTCCTAGACTGTCTCCTATAATGATAAATAGAAATGATAACCACTATAATATCCTTTTTCTTCTTTTTTATTTTTTTTGATTTGGAGCCTGCTTTCAGACTTTTGTCACAGGGTATACATTTATCCTTTCAACATATTACTTTTATTTGGTTAAGAAAGTTTCCATTTATTCCTGGTTTGTTGACATCTTCTTTTCCTTATCATGAAATTAAATTTTGTTGAATTCCTTAGTGAAAACTAAGATAATAATGGGAACTTTCCCATTAATATTTCTGAAGTGTCTAACATTTATAGAGGGCTTTTTCTTAGCTTTTAAAATTGGACACAATATACAGTTAACATTAAATCCACTATTCTAACCATTTTAAGTGACAACAAGTACATTTACATTGCTGCAAAACTATTACCATGATATCTGCTTTCTAAACTTTTCTATTATCACAAACAGAAAATACCTGTTACTGAATGAGTCCTCATTCATCCTTTGTGCTTTCAGCTCCTAGCCATCACCATGTGTTTGTTTATTCTGCTATTTCATCTGAGCAGAGTAATATAATTTTGTCATTTTGTGCTTAGTCGTAATTTACATAGCATTTTAATGCCCATCCTGGTTATAATATGTATTAGAATTTTATCACTTTGGTGATGAAGGTTCATCTCAGTTGAGTGGTTTCTCAGTTGAGTAAAGATCCTGGACTAGATCACAAGCACTACAAATAAAACAATTTTATTACCTTTTAAAGATGAATAATATTACACTTCATACATGTAATGTGTTTATCAGCTCATATGACAAAACAATTAGAGCTATTTCTGCCTTTTGATTATTGTGGATAATGTTTCTCTGAACAGTAAAATACAAATATTTGTTTGAATCCCTGATTTCTGCTCATTTGGGTATATACTGAAGAATAGAATTATTGAATCGAAAGCCTGACCTTTTAATAATCAACACTGTTTTATATCCACATCAGATATGTCCAAGTCCATTCCTTTGCAGGTGGCAATCCAGTCTCCCCAGCACCATTTGTTGAAGGCACTATTGTAATTGGTGCTCTCTTCAAAAAGTAATTGATCACAAAGCTTGAGATATGGCTCAGTGGTTAAGAACACGTTGCTCTTTTAGAGTACCTGAGATTCAATTCTCAGCACCCACATGATGGCTCATAACATCTGTAGTTCCAGTTTCAAGGGATCTGATGCTCTCTTCTGAGCCCTGAAGGCACTAAGCATGCACATGGTATATATACTTACATGAAGGCAAAGCACTCATATACACAAAGTAAACAAACGTAACATTACACATTTAATTAGCTGTATGTGTTTGTTTTCATTTATGAAATCAGTGTGTCTGTATTTATGCCACTATTATACTGTTTTGATTACTATTTCTTTGCAATATAAATATAAAACAGAAGTGCGATGCTTCTGACATTTAAAAATATGTAAGTTGGTATACCATTAGTTTTCTCAGAATGATTTTGGCTATTTGTGTTCTTTTGCAGCTCCATAAGTATTTTATATTATTTTTCTTTCTGTCTCTTCAAAGAATGCCTTTGAGATCTTTACATTTCTGTACTACTTTGGGGATTAGAGGCACTTTAAAAACTTCTGATCTTGGTGCAAAAAAAAAATCTCTCCATTTGTTTCTGCTTACTCTCCCCCATCACTTTTCTTTTTAAGTGTATAGGTTTTTCAAACTCCATGGCTTAGTTTCTTCTTAAGTAGTACTGATTTTTAATTATTTTATTCAACTTATTTTTGTGTTTGTATGTGCATATACATGCGTATGTATGTGTGTGTTTGTGTGAACATTTGCATGCCACTGTGAAAAAGTGTTTGGAGGGCAAAGATTAATTTGCTATAATTGGACATGTTTGTCTGCCACAAGAGTCCTGGAGACCAAACTCAAGTCCTCAGATATCTTACGTTCTGAGTCATCTTGCCACACCCACTATGATCTTTTGATGATATCATAAATGACACTGATTTATTTTCAGGTAAATCATTATTTATGTGTAGAGATATCACATATTTTTGTGCATTGCCTTTGTGTCCAGAAGTTTTACTGTTTACTTTTTTCTCTGAAAATTGCCAATTTATTGTAACTTTGCCATTTTTTTCTTTTTCCTTTTTTAATTTAAATTTGAAACAAGGTTGTATTACATGTCAATCCCAGTTCCTTCACCCTTCTATCCTCCCCTATCACCCCCATCAAACCCCAGCCCATCCCCTTTCTGCTCCCAAGGGAGGGTGAGGCCTTCCATGGGGAGTCTTCAAAGTCTGTCACATCATCTGGAGCAAGGTCTAGGCCCTCCCCCATGTATCTAGGCTGAGAGAGTATCCCTCTATGTGGAATGGGCTGCCAAAGTCTATTCATATACTAGGCATAAATACTGATCCATCACTAGAGGCCCCATAGATTGCCCAGTCCTTCTAACTAACACACACATTCAGGGGGCCTGAGTTGGTCCTATGCTGGTTTCCCAGCTATCAGACTGGGTTGCATGAGCTCCCCCTTGTTCAGGTCAGCTGATTCTGTGGGTTTCTCCAGCCTGGTCTTGACCCCTTTGCTCATCACTCCTCCCTCTCTACAACTGGATTCCAGGAGTTCAGCTCAGTGTTTAGCTGTGGGTGTCTCTTTCTGCTTCCATCAGCTACTAGATGAAGGCTTTAGGATGCCATATAAGGTAGTCGTCAATCTTATTATTGTGGAAGGGCATTAAAGGTAGCCTTTCCACTATTGCTTAGATTGTTGGTTGGGTTCATCCTTGTAAATCTCTGGGCATTTCCCTAGTGCTAGATTTTTCCTTAAATCTATAACAGCTCCCTCTCTTATGGTATCTCTTTTCTTGTTCTCTTCTATTCTTTCCCTGTCTCAACCTTCCTGTTCCCTCATGCCCACCTCTACTCTCCTCTTCTCCCCTTCTCTTTCTCCTAACTCCCTCTCCCTTCTCTCTATGTTCCCAATTTGCTCAGGAGATCTTGTCCCTTTCCCCTTCTCCAGGGGTCCTCCTTGTTTCCTAGCTTTTCTGGCCATGTGAATTGTAGGCTGGTAATCTTTGTCTAAAATATATACATGAGTGAGTACATACCATGTTTATCTTTTTGTCACTGGATTACCTCACTCAGCATGTTTTCTTCTAGTTCCATCCATTTCCCTGTGAATTTCAGGATTCCATTGCTAATTTTTTTTTTTCCTTTCTGAGTAGTACTCCGTTGTGTAAAGGTACCACATTTTCCCCATCCATTCTTCAGTTGAGAGGCATTTAGGTTGCTTCCAGGTTCTGGCTGTTACAAATAATGCTGTTAAGAACATAGTTGAACAGAGCCCTCCCTCACAGACCAGTTCATCTGGAGTCTGCCAGTGTCCTAGTCCAGCCTCCAAACATGGAAGGAGTCCCATTACCACCCACTGAACTACTGGTTACTTTTGAGTTCTAATCATGTGGGGGTAGATTAATTGGAAAGTTGTAATACAAATTATGTTCAATCTTGAAATAAGCGAATTTACTTTTTCCTTGCCTATTTGGATAGTATTTATTTCTTTTCACTGTCTGATTGTTTGTGATAATGCTTTCTGTATTATGTTTCAGTGTTTATCTTTGCCTTGCATAGAATCTCAACATAGAAAAGAAACTTTGTGTTTATCTCACTGATAATCATGTTAGCTGTGTATATTTCACAAACAGCTTTTTATCCAGAGAAACTTTCAACTCTTGACAGGTTTTATCAAGAAAGGATGTTGAATTTTGCTGGATGTGTTGCCTCACATATCCCAAGTTGGTCTCAAGTTTGCTACATAGCCAGGGTTTACCTTGAACTTTTGTCCCCTGCCTCCATCTTCCAATGCAGAATAATTTTTTATCATCATCAATTGACATGATCATGTGGTCTATAAGTTTATGTGTGGTTCACATTGATTGATCTGTGTATGCTAAGATAACCTGAAATCCATATCAGGGATAAATCTCACTTGGTAATGACAGATAATTTGAAGTGCTACTGAATTTGATTTCCTGATATTTTTTTGAAGCCCTCTTGACATACATATTTATCAGATATATTGCCCTATAGTTTTCTTTAATTATACATTTTTATTTGGGTTAGATATTAAGATTATATTGGCTTCATAAAATGTGTTATTAATTTCAGTCATACTTCATTTCAAAGGATAATTCTACCATTTGTTTAAAATTACCACCTATTTATATTTCTCACTTGCAAAAATCCAACAACTCCCAATACTACCAGTGTGACAAACAACCCTTCAACATACAAATTTTTGAGGAACAAATTTAAGTCACAATATGATACGCCTTGATTTCAAGGTTTGTTTTATAACACAAAATGCATTCATTCCCTTCCTGAATCCCAGAATCTTAAATCATCCAACATCAATAAACACTCCAAGTCCAAAAATCACATACAAGGCTCCAGTGATAATTTTAAAAAACAGTTTAATAAGTATAGGTTTTGTTGTGCATGCCTATAATCCCAGAAGCTGGGAGGATGAAGTAGCAGAATTGCAAATTCCAGGCCAGCTGTGCTGTATATTGAGAGTCTGTCTTAAAAAAAAATAAAACAGAACCAAAAAATCAGTTTATACACTTCCATGATATGTTAGTGAGACAAAGACAGGATCATCATTTTCTTACTCCCAAAATGACAAATGGGCAAGAAGGATGAAATAGTTTGAAAAACAAAAAAAAGGAAAGATCAAAACACAGAAAGTCATTAAATCTTTGAGCTTCAAATCTGAAATCAGTTGCAATGCTTCTTCATTGAGAGCCAGGTCCATGGGTTTTGGGGTATCCTCATGTATTTAATTTTCCTGGTCAAAGCTACATGGTCACTCTCCAAAGCTGCTGGATAATAACAATTTTCCCCTGTGGGTGGTTGATGCTGTTGACTCTGCCCTTCTCCAATTCTCCCTGTGACTGTCCCAACTCTATCAGGCGTTGTCTCATAGCAAGCCTCTGATTCTTTGACAGACTTTTCACCTTCAAGCCTTGTAGCAAGTAACTGTATCCCCATAATGTTTACTTTCTCCACACTAGCATCTGTGGATGCCAATGTCTGCTGCTAGCACCAACAGCTGTTGGTTCTGCTTCTGTAACAGCTGTAACAGCTGCCTTGCTAGCTGAACACAGAGAAGCAAGTTCCAAGACAGTTATACTTAACAGACTGATGGTTATGGCTGCAGGATTCTAAGAAGCTGTATAGCCCTTCCAAGCCTCTGGGCCTGTGATGGGTAAGCTACTTCAAAGATTTTTAATGTTCCCTTGAGTTTTTTTTTTTTTTTTGCTGTTTATTTCTAATTATAGTTCAAAGCAATCTCATCAGCAAGCAGTTAGTTAGCCACATCCTTATTTCTCATGTATGATTATATTTCTTCTTCCGTTGTCAGGTTGTTGTACATTTTCCAAATATTTCCTTTCTGTGTTTTGCTTTTCAATCTCAATATATGTGACTAAGAATGTATGGTAATACTCATGTAGCAGCTTGAATATTCTGGATATTGTTTTCCAAATAGCTTCTGAGAAAGAAAATTGGTCATCTCTTACTTTGAAACTTGGCCTTCTATAAATCTTAAGGTCAACACTATACCCAAATTCTATGTTGTACTGTAACAAAATTACTTTTTCCCCTGAATTTCCAATAGGCTTCTCCTTATTTCCAGCTTATACTAGTACCCTTGTCTCCTCAGTTTCTGAGCCACTGTCAGAATTCCTAGTAACTATTATGGCACACCAGACTTTTCATGGCTATGCCTTCAAGCAATCCTAATTAAAGTGTAACACACATTCAATGTTACTTTTACATATGAATAAGTTCAAATTTCTCATGATGCACTCATCAAATTGTCTTCTAAATAACTTTGTTGATGCTGGTAGCTTAATACTTTTTTCACCCTTTTTTAGACACACTTGTTTTTGAAGTTCTCAATGTCAATGGCAGAGACACATAACTGGTCAAAGGGCTAAGAATACAAGGATTGTTGAAAGCTCAAATATAAATGAGGCAAGATGGGAGCAATAGCTTAGCAATTAAGAACATCACTGCTCTTCCAGAGGACATTTCTTCAGTTCCCAGTATCCGCATTAAGCTGACAACAATCATTTGTAACTCTAGTTCTGTGGGATCTGACACCCTCCCCTGGACTTCACAGATACACAGAGAGAGACAGGGAGACAACAAATAAAAAAGAACACACACAAACACACACACACACACACACACACACACACACACACACACACACACACACACGAAATGTCTATATCACCCCCTCAAACACTCAGGGAATGTTGTCAAAGAAGAGACAGAAAGAAGGTAAGAGCTACAAGAAGGGCAAGGAGAGGCATGAAATGCTGACTTTCAGGAATGACATGTCTGTTGAACTCACAGCAGCTGTGATAATTTGCACAAGATTGGGCCTGGTAACAATTTGTCATGGAGCAACTCCTGGTGGCTCACTCCTCCTTTGAGGGTTTCTACGCAGTTAATGGTTGATGAAAAATTTCAAGTCAATTGAATCTAGAGTGATGACCTTGCTCCTTGATACTAATTTTCTGCATCCCTTTGTTTCTCAATATTAGTATGAAATACCTGAGGTATACTGACTTTATAGAACAGGGTTTCATTTACTTCATAGTTCTGGAAAGTCAAGGGAACGGTGCTGGCATCAAGTTGCCTTGTGGGGACATATAAGAGAAACATGTGAGAGATGGAGATCATATTACCAAAAAAATGCAGAGTGAAAGTGGCCAGAAATGAGTTTTTAATGAGCCCCAACTCTTTAAAGGTTCATAACACTGTCACACGAGGACCAAGTTTCTAATGCCTGAACAAACTACATAAATCCCTGTCTCCAATTCCTTTCAGACTCCTGTGTTGATTTTTCTTTTTGTACTTAGTCTAGTTTGTAATTTTTCTTTGGTTTGTCTGTTTTTTTCCTTTTTAGTCCCTTCATTTTATGGCTTATCCCATTTGGCTTTATATTTGATTTCTATCTGTTTTAATCTTTATTTTCTTTCCTCTTTGAATACTGGACTTAGCTTGTTCTTCCAGTTTTAGTATCAGAGAGGAACTATTTTATTCTCTGACAATGTTATTCATGTCTACTCTGATTTTTCGGTCATTTTCACTCTCCATTACCTCCTCTTGTCTGCCTTTTTCTCTCCTGCTATAATCTATCTTCTCCCCAGCCTTATTTGTTCAGGGCTTTCATTATTAAGGCATAATGAGTTTCAGCAAGTGCCTTTTATGAATCTATTCAGAATATCATATGTTAGTCATCCTTCATTCTATTTATGTTGTATATTTTATCTCATAAGATAAAGTGTTTTTACATCCCTGGGATGAAACCAACTTAGTCATGGTATAGAATCTTTTTTTTCTGTGATGTTGAATTGGATTTGTAAGTGTTTTCTTAAGGATTTTTATACACATTGTCATCAACAATATTGTTTTTTATTCTATATCATATCCTTGTCAGGCTTTGGTAGCAGGGTTATGGAACCTTGTAGCATGAGTTTGGAAGGTTCCTGTCCTCAGAGGGAAACATCTTTTAAAATTCATAACTTCTTGGTTTAATTTTGTCTTGCCATACATGTTCAGAAATTTAATCATATTGTTTAGACTTCTTGATTTGTAGACGTACCAGTTTTCAGAATAATCCCTAATAATGCTTTGAGACTTTGTTGTATTGTTGTAATTTGTATATTATCTCCAATTTTATTTGTGATTCTTGATTTCTTTCTGTTAGTATGATGAAATGATTTGTTGCTGTATTTTCTTGTCCTGCAAGGTCCTGATGTTTCAGCCCTAAATCAGCACACAGATGGTATATTAGTTATAAAACTGTAATTTCCCAAGTTTTTCTTGTGGTTTCAGTGTAGTGTATTTATGAACACAGAGCATAGAACCACATGTTTTTAAAAAGTGTTGACCTGTTTCTTGACCCAACAATGCATTCTACAGAAATTTCCATGTGCTGATGAAATTAGTAAGCATTCTGCAACTGTACTTAGAATGTTCTATAAATATCACGTTCATTTAACATAAACTATAGTTTGATGTTGATATTTCTGATTAATATCACTCCTGAATGATCTGTTTGCTCTGGAAAGTAAGGTATAGAAATCTCTCAATGTTATTGTCCTGACAAATAGCCATTCCTTGAACCCAAATATTTGTCTTTTAAGGTTCCCAGTCACAAAAAGAGGAACATTGTATGTACTCACTCATATATGGATTTTAGAGCTAGAACAAAGGATCACCAGCCTATAATTCACACCACCAGAGGAACTGGAATACAAGGTGTATTCTAAGAGATTCATGTAAGGTCCCTCACAAAATGGAGAAGGGACAAGTCCCCCAGAGCACATGGGAAGTGGGGGGGCAGTGAATGGAGAGAGAACTAGGAGAAAGAGAAGGGGAGGATAGGAAAGCATGTGCGACTAGGAAGATTGAGTCAGGGTAGGAATAGAAGACAGAAAGAGAGAGAGAGAGAGAGAGAGAGAGAGAGAGAGAGAGAGAGAGAGAGAGAGAGAGAGGACATAAAAGAAGGAGCCATTATTGGTTTGAAGAGAAAACTGAACCTAAAGAAAGGTCTAGAGACCTACAAGACTGACTCCAACTAACAATTTGAGCAACTGTGGAAAGGCTACCATAAATGCCCTTCCCTGATAGTGAGATCAACAACTAACTTATCCACCATCATAGAGCCCTCGTCTAGTACTGTTGGAAACAGAAGCAAACACCCATAACTAAACACTGAGTCGAACTAGAATCCAGATGCAGAGAGAAAGAGGACAAGACCAGATTGCAGAAACACACAAAGACAGCTGACCTGAACAAGGAGGAACTAATGGGCCCCCCTCCCCCCAGAATGATAGCTGGGAATCCAACATGGGACTGACTCAGACCCCCTGAACATGGGTCTCAGCTAGAAGTCCTGAGCAGTCTAAGGGACCTCAGACAGTGGAACCAGGAAGTATTCCCGGTGCACAAAAGGACCTTGTGGACACATCCTCCATGGAGGGATACTCCCTTAACCTAGAGACAGGAGAGAAGTCCTAGTCCCTACTTCAAATGACTTGACAGATTTACATGACCCCACCTGGATAGCATAGCCCTACATGTGGAATGGGGGTGGGGGAATAGGAGGGGAGGGTGGTCAGGATGCATGTGAGGGGGGGAGAGAGTGTAAGAGGGAGGGAGGGAGGGAAGGAGAGGAAACTGGGATTGACATGTAAAATTAAAAAAAAAGATTACATGCTATGATATTGGGCATATATGCATTTACTATCATTATATCTTCTTGATAATTGATCCCTTGACCATCATAGAGTGATGCTCTAGCCAGCCGATAGTGGCATTCGCCTTTAGTCCCAGGATTCAGGAGGCAGAAGACAAGTGGATCTCTGTGAGTTCAAGGCTAACCAGGTCTGAAGGGTGAGTTCCAGGACAGCCAGGGCTACTTACACACAGCAACTCTGTCTTGAAAAACCAAATAATAATAATAATAATAATAATAATAATAATAATGTTTTTGACTGCCTTTACAAGTTTTGACTTGAAGACTCTTGCTCATTTTAAAATTCTATTTCCTTTGAATGCCATTTTCTAGCCTTTCCATTTAATTCTGTGTGTTTTAATGGTGTTTCCCTTCAATACTCTTATCTTATATGGATGCATATACTTACTTACATTTTATCCATTTAGCCAGTCTGTATTTTCTAATTGAAATATTCAATCCATTTCTATTTAAGTTTATATTATCAAATTGCATGCATCTATTCCTAGCATTTTTAAGCTAAAATCTTGCCTTCTCTTCTTTGTGTTTTGATGATTTGCTATGTTTTAGGGTTTTGCTTACTCATTTGTTCATTTATTGTGTTAATTTGAACCCCAAAACTCTTGCATGCAGTTTAAGCACTCGAACCCTGAATCACATCAGAAGCTCATGTGACAGGAAACATAGTAATAGGTACTCCATGATTTGCAGGTAAGGTTTTATTGTAGGTGAGAGAGAGAACATCAGAGGTTTCTTGAAGAGTACAGGACACACAGAAAGGGAAACAGACTGGAAATGACCAGGGCCATCTTCAAGAGAAGTAAGAATTGTGCTCATTTGGGAGGAGGGGGGCTGTGGACTATAGCAGCCAGGGAGCTAGCGTGGCAGAGGATGACTGGAGAGAGGTGAGAGGGGCCAGGAGACTACCTTGGACTTTGGAATGTATAACAAGTACTTGTGAATAGGGACTGATGGAATCTGGAGTCCATCATGGACTTTGATACACAATCACAGGTATCTGCCAAGGGAAGTGGCACTTTCTAATATAGGGAGAACCTCATTTCACAGGTTCCTGAGAAATGCTGGCTGTAGAATCTTAGCAATCCTTGTGTAGTTCAGCTTGAACTGGGCCAAGACTGTCATTTCTGGACTTATGCACTGCCTTTTGGAACTTGGGAAAATGGAGATTCCTTTGGAATTTCGACAGTTTGTGTGTGTGTGTGTGTGTGTGTGTGTGTGCGTGTGTTTCTACTTACTGAGTTCTTCATTCCAATATTTCTGTTGCATCTTTATTAAACTATCACTTCTTTCTTCAATTTCTCATTTCTATTCTGTATTATCTTCCTAATTTTACTTAAATGTTTATATGTATTCTTTCAAATTTTATTTAACTTTTTAAAAAAATCGCTCTTTTGGATTACTATGCTTTTCATCCATTTCAATTACTCTCAAAGGGAGTAAAGGACAGTTTAGTCTGGAGCCATTTTGAGAACCCATGGCCTGGGAACAGTAATTAAGGTTACTCCAAATTTTATGTTCCAATGTGGAAGCAGTGTCATAAAAGTTTCAGAGTTTTACAGAACAAAGAAAGTCATGAATCCAGGCAAGTTTAAAATACATTGGTGGGTATACCAGCGAGGCAGATATATCAAGATGGGGGAGGTTTTATTATAGGCCTAAAATGTTACTTGATGACATTCTTAGCTCTTGGATTGGTGGAAGCTAGTGTTCTGCTAAGTTAATAGCTTCTAATAGGTTTTTATTTATTATCACAAGATGTTAGTTCTAAGTTAATAGCTTCTAAGAGGTTTTTATTTATTATTAAGAGGTGTTAGTACAGATCTAGAGTGGGACAAGCAATGGCTGTCCTGGGAGGCTAAAACCAGCTCAAGATTAACTAATTAGCCTCTAAACCTGCAAAATCCCAATCTCTCCACAATACTGAAATTCCAATTGGTTCACCAGTCTGCAAATATAGACTTCTGTGAAGAAATTTTTTGTTTGTTTTGTTTTGTTTTCCACAGCCAAATGCAGTTACTTTTCAAAAATTTTCATTCACACACAATTTTCAGAAACTTTTTCTATAATTATATTTTTCAGTATATTGTTTTTATTCATTTGTTCTTATGTTGAGATATACACTTCTGATATGTTCTTATGTTGATATATTCACATCTGGTATATTGGCTACTTATACCACTTTTATGGAATGCCCTACTTACTGAAAATGGTTTTATTTTCATCGGAGCACCTAGTTCCCCTTTACTTCTGTAGCTGTGATTGGTGAATTTGAACACAATACATGAGAGCCTAGGAACCACTGTCTCTGCAGGTGACATAAGTTGAGACACTTTAGCACTTGAGATAATTGTATTATAGACAATGCAGTATGTAGATGTGACTTGTTTTATTTGTGTCTCTGGTACTGGTCAAACCAATAGTGGTGAATGATCCCCTTAGTACTAGTGAGTCTCCCTAGTTTGATACAACAAGACAATAGCAGGGTTTATTCTCTTATAACTGTTTCAGTCAAAGTGCCTTCAAGGAAGGAAACAACATTGGGTAATGGCTGTAGGTAGGCAAAGTACCTGTCAGGACCACTTTTGGCTGTCCCCATTCAGGTGTGAGGCAACAGTAGGTGCTATTCTCTTTAGCTCCTTCAAGTGAGATAGCCCCAAAGGGTAAGCAAGAGCAGAAAGCACCTTGATCCAGGCAGTTTTTTTCCCCCAGATCTCCCTAAGTTTATGCTACAGAGATAAGGTTACACCTGGAGGGTGGCATTGCTAAAGACCACTCCAGCAAATTCCTGTGGGCAGAGCAGCCACAAAAGCAGGTTTTTCCCCATTCGGTGAGTTCTGAACTGTACTGGGGGAGGAATGACTAGAACTACATGCATGGTTGCCTTCAGTCCCATTGCCAACAGAACTCCACACAGATAACTAAAACACTGGTCTCAGGGGTCAAGCGCCTTCCCCATTCTGTAGTTCTTGAGGTATGCAACCTGCTTTTCCCTATGTCAATACACTTGTCTCCTTCAGTGCCAGGCATTCAGCGAGTTTGAGTCAGAATCACTCTACTGAGGCAGATGTGATGTGTGAGGGAGCTACCCAGTGGGAACACAATGGATTATCTGTGGTGCTTCGTAAATGGGAATATGTAAGGAATTCTGACCCTTAAAACAATTCAAATTCAGACCCTAGCTCCCTTATCCAAGTGGCTCCCTGCTATTGTTCCCTGCAGGTGCACTGGAAGATGAGTGGCATACTTTGTTTGCCAAAGCTTTTGTACTGATTTAAGGTCACGTATCCAAGCAGACCAGAAGACTGTATGCTTTGTGAAACTTCCCAGGGACTAGCACTCTTACAGACAATTTGTTGGACTCTTTCATCTTTGCCCCTGCAGAGGTGGACTGTACAATCTGGGTGAAATGGGCTGTTATCTCACATTTATGAATCTCAAAATGTTCCACTTTGAGCTTTCTGATTTCCAGTGTTGTCCCATGCTTACTCACTTCAAAACTCAGCTACGTGTC
Organism: Cricetiscus sungorus; assembly: GCA_030556225.1. Lineage (NCBI taxonomy): Eukaryota > Metazoa > Chordata > Mammalia > Rodentia > Cricetidae > Cricetiscus > Cricetiscus sungorus. The sequence goes on along the minus strand of JANBXA010000609.1, from coordinate 5,536,318 downwards.
TGTGGCTTTGTCAGAGAGCACACATTGTGCTGGGTGCCTCTCCAGGACATCTTGAAGCAGCTTTATACTGAAATTTTGAAAACCAGGGAAGCATTCCTGCTAAATTCTAAATTATCCCTTGTGCTTATGAAATGGCTTCACTTACAGTTATAGTAGGACTGTAGAAGAACCATTTTAAATCTTTTGGGCAGTGATCTACTGTGAAAACTTCAACACCAATTTGGACTTATTCATTGGGCTCTTCCTTTATTAAATATTTAAAATGTATCTTATTCTGCCTTTTAACTAAGCAATAAATCTGGCTCCTTTCAATCACTGATTGGTTTACTTATTGTTGGCTGTGTTTACTAATTGATTAGGCTTTATTTCATTTACTTACTATTGAAAGAGCCCATTACTTATTACTGGAATAAGGATTCCCACCCCATGCTCCAGAGAAAAGCATTCCTATCTCCCAAATCCTCTGTAAACTCGCTCCTTATATCACACTGAAACACTATCTCTGTCTTCAAAGCTGTTTGCTATTAAAAAAAAAAAAAAAGATAGCCTAAACCAGAGAACAGTCACTGCCTTATTTACCAGATGGGAGAAACAGACACAGAATTGCCTTCTACCGATATGTGGATGAAGTCACTGGTAGCATATCAACTTTAAATGCACGCTAATGTCAAACTTTCTCAACTTTAACTCCCACCACCATACACTGTCAACTACCATGTTGCTAATCTAATTGTGCGTGAGATGATATACTACATTAATTTCCATTTTCTTAATCTTTAGTGAGGTTCATGTAATCAATAAATATTTACTATGTTCTATATTTCAAGAACTCTTTTTAAAGTACCAGACTGCATTGGTAGTGGAAAGTAAAGAAAAAGGAGGCACTTTTAAGGCCGTATGTTGCAGTAAGACAAACAGTACATTTTAATTATTAAGGAAAAGCATGTGTAACATCTAGTGCTTTCCCAAATTGCTTACTCACAGCCTTTATCCAGTTTTCTGTGGCTTATTCATCTTCTTTCTTAAATTGTGCTTGTCTTGGTTTTCACCCACATTTGGTTTTTCCCTACTTTGTGATACCTTTTGTAATTAAAATGCTTTGTATCTTATTTTAATTATGTTTATCACACATTTTTGTTTTGTTTTGTATTGTTTTTAAGACTGGGTCTCACAATGTAGCTCTTGCTGAACTGGAACTCACTCTGTAGACCAGGCTGGCTTCAACCTCACAGAGATCCTCCTGCCTCTGACTCCTGAGTGTTGGGATTAAAGGTGAGCACCACCACACCTGGTATACACCTTCTTTATAATGTGTACATTTGGAACTTTCAATGTTCAACCTTAAACATTCTCTTACAGTGCCTTCTAAATGTTTTACATATGTTTCTTTTATTATATAGGTATTGATAGGATCCATTTAAAATTAATTTTATAAGGTAGAGAGGTGTTTTACTTTGTCACTTAGATAACAAATTAATCTAGTACCACATATTGAGCAGAATAATTTTCATTAATCACTTAAAATGGCAGGTCTACGGCTGAGGATTCTTTTGTGTAAATGTGTTTCTAGGTGACTATGTTCCATTTGTATATTTTATTTCCGTGCTCTACTTTCCAAGTGTTTATAGAACATTATCTAGAAATAATCTTGTTAAAATATAACACAAACCATGAAATGTTGTGGCTTTAACTTCCCGAATGCCTTTGCCTTTAACTCAAATAAAAACGAAATTCTAGCATAAACCATGATATTCTAGGGCTTTAATTTCCTGAATGCCTTCCCCTTTCACTCAGGGAAAAACAAATTCCATTGTAGAGATTACAAGCTGCAGGGCTCTGGACTTTCTGACTCCTCAGCTACTGTGACTACTTTAGTCTCACCTCCCACACCTCTAATTTCCCCTCTCAGCTAACCTGCCTGCTTCTACTCAAACATTCCAGGTCTTCTCTGGCCCAGGAGCAATTGCTATCAGTCTATCTGGAATGCACAATGCCCTGTCTGATGCTACAGGCCACTTTTCATGATACCTTAATGTTTTTACTCAAATGACAGTGTTCCCTGTAGCCTGTCCTGGCTGCCATCTTTCCCTAGGATCTCTAGAATCTCATTTCCCTGCTTTCCTCCTTAGCACATGGCCAATGAAGCTTTATTAAGTACTTTCCTTGGCTATTGCCTGGATTCCACACTAAAATGAAAGCCCCAAGAAGTTAGGAGCCTTTCTTATTTACTTCATTTGTTCATTTCTGCATCAGTGCCTGTCTAGACAAGTGCCGGAGCCCACCCAAAGTAAATATTTGTGGGAAGAAGATAAAACAAATGAACTGAGACAGCAGATTTCAGTGGGTCTAGCCTCAAATTTACAAATGCAGATACCTCCAGGCAACAAATGTGTGTTTTACCAGAGTGAAAAGGACAACTGGAGGAGTGGACAACTGGAACATTCTGAGCCTAAAGTGGGCTCAACCCTTCCTCCCACTCAGCTACTTGTGTCTTTGTTTGGAATGTGAATCCTAATGGTTGTGTCTGTTTCACTTGGTTTTCAGGGTAGACCAGAAATGAATACACATTGTGTAACTCTTAGAAAAACTAAAAGTCTTATTTTTAAATTAGGAAACAATAAAACTTCAAGGCCAGGTAAAACACAGAAGCTAGGTTGAAAGTGGCTCCTGGGTAATCTGCTGGTCTTGGCTACACAAAAGTATGTCATGTAGGAAAGAAAACTGAACTCTGCTCTGGTGAAGTAAGCTCGCCTTGTGTAATTCATCAGGCGACCAACCTCTGCTCAGTCTGCTAGACTGTTTGTTCTTTGAGTCCCCAGAGTAAGTTCCTTGCTTACTCTATTACGTTTGCCTGGTCAGCATAGTCATAATCGAGAACATTCCTTCTCTGAGGTAGAAGTTAAGAGTGAGGTTCAGAAACCAGAGAAAGCATTTTGACAGATTTTTGGAAGACAGGGTAAAAGACATAGAAACAGAGACCTGTACTCTGGACACCATCGTCCTAAGGGACTTTATTGAGGCGACTGTTCTTTCTTCTCACCAACAAAACCCATGCACACCACAATATATGCCTGAAGGAATTAGTTACACAAATTCACAATACCCCACCCTATTGCCTAGAGCTTCTGTATCATCTGGAAACCTACAGCTTCATGAACGACCATCACTTCTCTTCATAAGTTTAAGGGGCACAGTTTGGCTGAGAAGTATCAAAAAAGAGGTGTCAGGGGATATAGGTTTCATGGGAGAGGTCTCTCCAGAATGGGAACTTCTAGAAGGAGTGGGCTTCTCTTTCTGCTGGCTTACTAAATGAAGCCACCTGTGCACAGGCAGCTGTGACAAGAGACTGGAAAGCCTGGTCCTCTCTGTTTTGTGGAGAGACATTAGGCTTAATCATCAGATGCCTATCTTGATCATGGTGTGAGATATTAATGAGGGGGTCAACAGTGACAGGACTCATACCAGTTGGGCAGGATTTCTTTTTTCTTTTTCAGAAAAAAATGTGTTTAAAACTCATGATACCATCCCTGGGATTCTGTGAACCTCACTAACTTATTCTTTACAAGTCTTGTTTAACTAAAATATGGTAAATGAATCAGGACACTAAGGTCCTGAGTGTACTGCACTGTGTCCTCTGAAAAGACAAGGAGACAGTCCTCAGGCCAGAGCCTCGGAAGCACCGTTACAGTGTCTGGGTTTGAAAGCTGACGTTCCCTTGGCAGGTATGACGCAGACTCCTGAAATGAAAAGTAACTGAAAGGTGGACTCGTGGTCCTTGATTCATAGTCTGAGTTTTCCAGGTGAAAAATCCTGTCTAGGAGGCCTCCACTACATTTGCCTTCTTTAATAATTGATAATTATTTTGTGAACACAGCCAAAGTGGTCGACATAGAAGTAGCCAGATGTTCAACTTCTAAGGCCTCCACAACCCCCTGGTATTCTGCTGACAATCTTTTCTCTAAATGCCCCTTCAGGTACTCCTTCTTCCTTCCTCTATGCCCTCCATATACCTCCCTCCCTTTACGAGTTGTTTAGCCTCTCCTCAAGTCTTTCTTGCACTTACTCCAGAGTGCTTGTTTCATAAACTTCTTTGTGTTCCTCTCTATTCAGTTTGTTGTACTTTCCTTTAAGACCCAAAATCTCATTTTCTGTTATTGTTCACTCTCCTCCCAATGGTTTTCTCCGTTAAACACCATGCCTCCCCCAGGGAGTATCTCTTTCTTCTTCCTCACCTTTTCCAAGCAGTCCCTCCCTCTAAAACATCCCCCCCACCGTCTCTAATTCCTCTCCCATCCCCAGACCACACCAGACAATTCTCATTCAATTTTTAGATGACTCATTATAATAATGGTACTTTATTCACAGGTTAAATTGATAACTGTTCCTTCATGTCCCATACATCAAACATACTTATCTCTTACACAAGACAAGGTTTTACATATAACACATCATGTCCACACATTGGTATTTTTCAGAACAAAACAGTGATGCTGGCAAAGAATCTGGGTTATCAAAAACCCTCAGGCTTCTAATACACTGAAAAATTAACATTTTCCACACCTACAAATTACATATTTGCCTCCCCAATCTATGTAAATTTTTCCCTAACAGTTCTTTTTCACTAAATCATAGACATAGATATGGAAATCATCATCAAACTTGATGAAGTACACAGAGGGCTTGGCTTTAACTTGGTGAATGACCTTGCCTGTCCTCTTGGAGCCATCTTCTTTGGTATATTCCACATGTTTACCTATCAGGCCATCTACAACGCCTTCTGGCTCCCTGTCTGCTGGAGGAGATGCACTGGACTCTGGCATGATACGGAGGTCACCCTCTTTATAATCATCAAGAAGCTGGTACATGTACAGAACGGGATCTTTCTCATAGGTAATATAAAACCAGGCGTTCATGATAGGCGCTTGGGCCAGGACCATCCCCCTCCATTCATCCTTAGAGCCATGCTCCCCCTCAAACATGTGTTCCACTGCTTTGCCAATTATGGTATTAGCAAGGCGCACATCGCTGACTCGAGAAAAGGACACCTTATCAGGAAGGATTTTAAGCTTTAAAATCCTTTCATCTCGGTGAAGTTCCAGTCCATAGACACAGTCAATTCCATCGTATTTCACCAGATAGAGAGAGGGATTTATAGGCACCTGATCCAGAACAGTTCCCTTCCACTGCGTGATGGGCTCGTCTCCTTCCTTCCACCCGTGAGAAATTCTGCAGCCCACGATATTCCTTCGAGACCGCGATGAAGTCTTGCTCCTCTGCCTCTTCTGAGCAGCCTTTTTCTTCCTGATGGTTGTAGAGCCAACGTGGCGATCAACAGCTTCTCTCGTTTGCTCTCTTGCGGCAGCTTTTTTATGAGGGGACTTCATACCTGCAAGAAGAGGGGAGAATCTAGGGAGAAACATTTTATACAATATTAAAGTTATTTTTCTCTGCATGGGGAAGTCCCTGTGCACGATATGCATGTATCCAGTAGCAGTATTCTACATCAAACATGCTTGGATGCCTGCTTGCATTACCCCTTTCCAGGCTTGTTTGGTTACACAACAGAGTTAGAGAAGAGATGGCTGTGGAAGTTGTGGTGGTTAAGAGCCAAGCAAGAGGAAGCTGGTTCTCTGTTTATTTCCTGGCTCCGCTGTCATCCTAGCTGCTCCCCCCTCCCAACCTCCACATTCCCCATTTGTAGCCCCAGTCTTATCTCTATATCCCTCCATGCAGTTCTCATGTCTCTTACCCACTGGCCCCTGCTTTTCATCCTTCCTTTGCTGCTCATAACTATGCTTACTGTCTGTGCTCACTTCTTCATATTTATTTCAAGTCGCCCCCATTTCCTTTTGAGCTCCCACCACGAATCTGTCTTTTTTTTCTGGCCACCTTTGTATAAGATTGCTGTGTTTCTTACTCCGTGCCCCGCCCCCCAAATCTCGGTTCCGAGTTTTCCTCACCTCAAATCTTAGCACTCTCTCCAATTTTCCTACCAAGCACTAACCCATTCCTATTTTCCGGAACCCACTCCGGTGCTCACCTGCCCACTGTCTGGGTTCTCAGCACTCACGTGCCCAAATCGGACACAAGACTGTTGCCTCCGCTGCAAGCCTGGAGTGAAAGATGATCAGCAGGCGAGCAGCCTGATGAGTGTTGGTGAGAGCAAAGCCAAGAGGAGACTAAGGCCAAGAGCCTGTCTAGGAAAGCCGCGGGGCAGAAGAACGAAGTCCCTGCGCTGAGCTTCCTTGCTCTCCTCTCGGGTGTCAGAGGCAGCAGCACCTGGGCCACTTAAAGATTCCAGCGGTCGCTGCTGCCACTGCAGTCTCCTCCCTCTTTTCCTAGCGTAGCTTCCTGCCCCGCGAGAGGCCGCCCCTTCCTGCCATACACTGTTCAGCCACCTCCTCTCCCACTCCACATCACAGTTATAAGCTGGGGAGGGTGCTCTTGTCCCCTAGCCCTTTTGCCAAATCAGGAGCCAGATCACCCCTCCCCCTCACACACACACACACACACACACACACACACACACACGCGCGCGCGCGCGCACCCACCCAACACCTCTCGCACAGCTCCTAGGATTCCCTCCTCAGTTCTGTTCCCCACCCCCACCTGCAACTCTACACTTTAAAGCCCCCAACCGCATCTGCTTTCCATCCTTCAGGAATTCGCTTTTCCTTTACCCCATGCCCTCGTGGAGTTCTCTTTATGCAAAAACTGCCTTTCCGGTTGTCTAACGCTAGTGGAGCTAGGATGGGGCGGGGGCGGTGGGGGGGGGGCGAGCCTCAGTTCTGTCATCTGTTTTGACCCAATTTATAAGTAAGTTTTGTTGAATGCTTATCTTCTCAAGGATACTACCCTCCTGAGCTGCAGAAGAATTTTACACACAATATGTAAAATTTTCAAATGTACTACAAATCAGCTTCACCTCTCTCCTGTTCCCTTTGCCTCACCACACAATATTAGTCCTCATATTTCTTTTTCTTTTTTTATGTTCTTAAAAGAGCTTGCATCATTTATGAAGGCCAGGTTGTTAAGGATTATCGTAAAACAATATTGGATATTTTGAATAATACAGAACATGTATGCTGAGAAGTAGTGAATAGCCTCAGAATTAAAGTTCATTTAATTCAATCTTAAAATGCAAACGAATATTACCATAAGGTGTCATTTTTCATTCTGTAGCACAGATTCTATATCCTACCCCTCTTATGCTAAGAATTTTGTAGTCAAAATCTCTTAGGGTACACACACACACACACACACACACACACAAATATCCACATGTATATTATGACAAAACAAGTTTCAATCACATTACATGGAGAAAAGTTCTTCACACTATGTGAAAAAAAATATTCCTCTCAGTAGCCTAACCCTGAGATTTCCAGTAGATAGTTTGTGGTTTGATTGATCCAAGTACATGATGCCCAACTGATAAGCATACTGGGCTTGTGCCATAGCTCAGCAAGTAAAGGACCTTGCCATCGAGTCGGATAAGCTGACTTGGATTCTTGAGACCCAGATCTCAGGAGAGAACTGATTTCCAGCTCTCTTCTGCCCTCCTCACATTTGCACCTACACAATAACAAACAAATGAAAAAATACATAAATAAATTTTAATAACTTCTCTACAGTTTTATAAACTAGCACTGTATTTAGTATTATCTAGCTAGCATAGCTTTCTCTTACTACACAAATATTTTAGGCAAGCCTAAAACAATCACAAAGATTCTTAAATTTTATTGTAATTTTGTCTTTTGTTTTTCTGAAACAAGAGTTTCTCAGTGTAGTCCTGGCTGTCCTGGAACTCGCTCTGTAGTCCAGGATGGCCTCAGACTCACAGAGTCTTGTTTCTGCCTCCTGAGTATCAGGATTAAAGGCATATGCTACTAGATCCAGCCAATTAAATTATAAACACAAGTTTTATATCATACTTATCTTTTGAAACTTGCTTTTTTATCCAGTTGTTTTTTGAGCTGTGAAACAATACACTCAAACATCTACTCAGATGCTGAGCATCTTATCTGACTTCCATATTACATTCTAATACCCCCCAAAATGATGTAATTAATGTATTTGTGAACTTTTGCCTGTGTTTTTGTAGAATAAATCCTGGAAGAGCAAATACTGACTATACACACTTCAGATCTTCTAAATCAATTCTTAAAGATATTAAAAAAAATGTTCCCAAGTTGCTGCAAGAATTAACCATACCACATTATACACTCAGGATTAAAATGTCTATCTTATTTCCCACATCATAGTGAACTTTTGACAGTTTTCACAATTTTAGTGTCCACCAAAGAGGTGAGTATGAAATGGTAGTTAGGCAATTCCACTTTTTAGAGCAGAAACCTCAGCTCTGGCAATCACAACAGGCTAGGCTTTAATACTTGTCCACAACATAAGAAATAAAGAAGCAAGAATGAAAAGCACAAAAAAGAGGTTTATTCTGTGTAACCACATCAGGAAGAACAGACAACATGGTCCAGTGACCCCAAGTCAATTTTGGCTTTAAATAGAGAAAGAATTGGTCAGAGGCATCCATAATTATGCAGATTTGGTCAAAGTGTGGTCTGGTTGATCATTGTCTCAGTTCTGTTTTTTACAAGTTTGTTTCTGTTTGGATTTTGTTTTTGTTTTTGTTTTTGTTTTTTGAGACAGGGTTTCTCTGTGTAACTGCCCTGGCTGTCTTAGAACTCTTTCTATAGACCAGGCTTGCCTCGAACTCACAGAGTTTCGCCTGCCTCTACAAGATATTCTTAAGAAGTCTTATTGTCATTATTTGACATCAGTCTAATACCAACAGTAATTCTTTCTGCTTTAGGGATGCAGGCCTCTGCATCACAGATAATTACCCTCACTTGCCTGGGAAGACTCCTACTTGCCTTGTGAGGGTTTTTTGTTGTTGCTTATTTTTTCCCTATAGTCCAGAGTGACAGAATAGGAAATGGTGACTGTTTGTACATTTAAGTAACTGATCTCTGTGCCTACAACCAAAGTAAAGGGGACAGACACAGAATGTACACATGGATGCCAAGTTTTCATAGTGCTTCCATTGTGAGTCCAAGTGAGGCGTCAACAGTTTTTATCAAAACAGTTTCTAAATGCCTGTTTCATTCATTAATTTCCACTTTCTCGGTGTTAGTGAGTTTGAACTATAGTTATTATAGTTTTATGTTTTTGCAGTTTCTTTTTTATTCACATATATTTTTATATAATTATCCCTAAACTTGGCAGCTTTCCTATGATGATTTACCTGAAGTCATATTTTGAATTACATATCAAAAGTTTACCTCCATTGTCAACTTAGTTTCTTATATTACCACAAAATATAAGTATTGTCAATTACAATTTCCTCTCTCTCTCTCTGCCTCTCTCTCTCTCTCTCTCTCTCTCTCTCTCTCTCTCTCTCTCTCTCTCTCTCTCTCTCTCTCTCTCTCTCTCTCTCTCTCTCTCTCTCCCCCTTCCTTCCTTCCTTCCTTCCTTCCTTCTTTTCATTCTATTAAGTACAGATTCTGTGTTCTCTTGCCTAGCTTACTTAGGTTTTGTGCAGGTGGGTTGGTATGTCTCTGTCTATTCAAACTGGTATACCTGGGGAATGTATTTGCTGGAGAATCTTACCTGGCTCCACCTTGTAACTCAGTCATTATGGGACCCCTGAAATTAAGGGGTGTCAAGTTATATTATTGATATAAAAAAGATGTAACAGAAGCAGTTCCTATGGCATATATAGCAAGAATGATTGGAGGGTTAAATGTATGTTCTATTCCCTTCTATCATTTACAACAGCCAACATCCAAAACACATTTTCTACTTATTCAAACATGCACAAAGAGTGTGTTCAATGCAGATACTTATATATGTTTTTCACACTGTATATGTTGAACATAGCTACTCTAGCCAGGGAAACAAGTAGGCTAACTGCAGATGTTCCCTCTCCCTCCTCTCCTCTAAATCCAAACCTCCCAGTCTCATTCCAAATCCTGCAGCAGAACACCTACTGTAGCCTTGCCCCCCTCCCCTCAGCACCAATCTCCAATGGATCCCACAGATCTTCCTCCCCTAAAGTTCTTTCCCCACACCCATTGCTTATCCCAGCCCTTAACTCAAGCAGGCACTCCCTGGGAATTAAGAGGCCACTCCTACCAGGGAAACAATTAAGCACCACACCTTCACTGCAGATCTTCACCTCTCCCCCCATTCCTCCAAATCCAGTCCCCTAGTCTCATCCCAGTTCTAGGCAGACCTCCTGCTGTGGCCTCTCCTCACTCTCTGCCCCCATTCACAGGAGACTTTGTAGGTCTGGTGGAACACACTGCTTTCCTCCCTCTTGTGAAACTCCTCCACTGCACCAACCCATCCCCATTCCTAAGTATCAGGTCCCAACACCCAGAAACACATTTTACCTGAAAACACCACTGCCCACACTTATCAGAACCCCAGAAGATCTTCCTACCAGGCAATACACATCTACCACACTCTCCTACAAACAATAGAATAAACAGAAGCCAAGGAACAAAAAAAAGGAACCCACTAAAAAGATCAATACCAGGTATCAGCACTTAGAATTACAACCTTCCTAATCCTAGATGTCAAGACAATAGCAAACAAAACAAAACAAAACAAAACAAAACAAAACAAAAAAACAAAAAAAACCCCATCATTAACAACCAGGCAACCAGGACAATATGCTTAGACTAGAGCCCAGCAACCCTACCACTGCAGGCCCTGAGTATTCCAACACAATTGGAACACAAGTAAAAGACCTTAAAATAGTGCTTATGCATAGGATAGAGGTCCTTAAGGAGGAAAAAGTAAATCACTTAAAGAAATCTATGAAAACACAAACACACAGTGGAATGAAATAAAGAAAGCACTTCAATACCTGAAAGTGAAAATAGAATCAAAGAAAACCCAAACTGAAAGAAATCTGGAAATAAAAATTTAGGAACTTGAACAGGAATCATGGAGGCAAGTTTCACTAACAGAATACAAGCTATAGAAGAGAGTCTCAGATGTTGAAGACACAATAGAAGAAATGGATATATTAGTCAAAGAAAATGTTATATCTAAAAAACTCCTGGCACAAAACATCCAGGAAATACAGAACACTATGAAAAGACTAACCCCAAGAACAATAGGAATACAGGAAGGAGAGCCCAGGTCAAAGGCACAGAAAATATTTTCAACAAAATCATAGAAGAAAATTTCCTTAAGTTGAAGAAGTAGATCCTTATCAAAGTACAAGAAGCTTACAGAACACCAAATAGACTAGAACAGAAAAGAAAGTCCCCTTGACCCATAATATTCAAAACACCATACAGAACAAAGGAAAATATTAAAAGCATCAAAGGTAAAAGTCCAAGTAACATAAAAACAGAACTATCAGAATTATGCCTTACTGGAACATGAAAAATAAATGACCCAGAGGCTGATATTGGGGTTCAAGCTTCAAGCTAAAGATCAAAAAAGCAAAGCAATCTGCCACTACCTCTTACCTCTACCTCAGCTCAGACCAAAGGGGCAACCCTCAGACTGCTCCCAACTTCACTGCTCCTCAGATTCACTCAGACTGCTATGCTCTCCTCAATGTGGCCAGAGACTAACTCTCAGACTCAATTCTAGCTCTGAGACCCTGCACCTGTCTTATATACCTCCCTAATGCTGGGATTAAATGTGCGTGATCCCAGGTATTGAGATCACCTTTACTTGAGCAGTTTCTTTTAGGACTGGATCAATTTCATGTAATCAATGTGGCCTTGAACTAACAGAGATCCATCTACCTCTTAATCATGAGGTCTGGGATTAAAGGTGTGTACCACCTCTGCCTAATTTCTATAGCTGGAGGCTGGCTTTGCTTTCTGAATCCTCGGGCAAGATTTAATAAATCATAAATAATGTATTATCACACCTGACTTCTCAATGGAGATCCTAAAAGCCAGAAGAGCCTGGCCAGTTGTGCTACAGACACTAAGAGACCACAGATGCCAGCCCAGACTACTATACTCAGAGAAACTTTCAATCACCATAGATAGAGAGAACAAGACATTACATAATAAAAAACCAAATTTAAGAAATGTATAACTACAAATCCAGCCCTACAAAAGGTGCTAGAAGAAAAATTCCAGCCTACTGAGGTTAAATTACACTAACACAGAGATTACATAATCCCAGGCCAGTAAAATCAAAAGAGGGAAAGCATACCCTTACAGTACTTTTGGAGCTCCCAGGAAAGAGAGTGACTGGAGAGGCTTCAGTAATTGAAGGTACTGGTAAATTTGAATGTGCTAGCGATTTAAAAAGCTATTCCAGATTCATCCTAGAACCACTCTGGCACCAAAATCTGTATTAGTCGGGCTTTTCTGGGATCACAGAATTTACGGAATGAATCTCTCTCCCTCCCTCCCTCCCTCCCTCCCTCCCTCCCTCTCCTCTCTCTCTCTCTCTCTCTCTCTCTCTCTCTCTCTCTCTCTCTCTCTCTCTCTCTCTCTCTTTCTCTCTCTGTCTTTCTCTCTTTCTCTCTCTCCCAAGCAGAGGCAGGATGATCTCTGTTAGTTCAAGGCCAGCCTGGTCTACAGAGTGTGCTACACAGAGAAATTCTGTCTTGAAAACCCAATCAAAAAAGAGGCTCATGCAACATTAGATGATTTAGGAACTAGTTACACAAATAGTGTTAATGTTAGAGTGCTTAACGAACACAGAACATACTTCAAAGGAACATCTTAATATGCAAAGTTATGGCTAGAATAAGCCAAGAAGAGTCTTCAGGAGATGTTAATTATGTTATTTATTCTTCTCTCATACATGACATCCTGACTTAAGTTTCCCCTCCCCTCTTTCCTCCCAGCATCACACCACCACTCCCCTCTCTTCCAGAGACACACAGCTCTTTTTTTCCCTTCAGAAAAGTGCAGACCTCCCAGGAATATCAGATTAACATGGCATAACATTTTACAATAAGACTAGGTACAAACCTTCATATCAAGGCTGGATGAGGCAACCTAATAGAAGAAAAAGTATCTCAATTGCAGGCAAAAGAGTCAGAGATAGACCTACTTCCACAGTTAGGAGTCCCACAGGAAGACGAAGCTACACAATTGTAATATATATGCAAAGGACCTTGCTCAGACCTATTAGGATCTATGATCGTTGCTTCAGTCTTTGTGAGCCCCTATGAGCCCTGCTTATTTGATTCTGTGGGCCATGTTCTCCTGGTGTCCTTGACCCATCTGGTTCCTAAAATCCTTCCTCCTCCTTTTCTGCAGGGTTCCCCAAGCTCTACCTAATATTTGGCTGTGGGTCTTTGCTTCTACTGCCATCAGTTGCTGGATGAACCCTCTCTGAAGACAGTTGGGTTAGGCACGGATCAATGCTATAACAGAACATCATTAGGAATCAATTCACTGACTTTTCCCCCCAGTGGTGTTTGGTTCTACCCTAGGTCTCTGGGCTATCTAGTCTCTGGGTCCTGCCCTTTCAGACAGTGTGGGGCATGGGCTCCCTCTTGTGGCATGTGCCTCAAGTTGGATCAGTCATTGGTTGGCCACTCCCAGAAGTTCTGCTCCACCTTTACCCCAGTACATCTTGCAGGCAGGACAAATTGTAGGTTGGAGGTTTGTGGCTGAGCTGATGTCCTCCTCCTAGCACTGTATGAAGCCTTGTCTGGTTACAGAAGATGGCTGGCTCAGGTCCCATATTCTCCATTACTAGGAGTCTTCACCAGTTGAGTTTTTACTGTACTAGGTTTCATGGTTATTATTTTTTAATGACATCATGAAATACTCAAGAAACTGGATAGAACTAGAAAAAAGTCATTCTCAGTGAGGTAACCCAGACTGAGAAAGACAAACATGGTATTTACTGACTCATAATTGGATATTAGCTGTAAAATAAAGAATAACCAGGCTACAATTCGCAGACCCAGAAAGGCTAGGTAACAAGGAGGAAGCATGGATCTCCCAGGGAAGGGGAAATAGAATAGATTTTACAGGTGAATGGGGATGGGAACAAGAGGGATGGGATTGTGTGTGGAGAGAAGAATATTGGGAAAGATGGCTGGAATCAGGGACACTTAGGGGCTATGTTAACTCTCTTTTTGAAGTAAGCAGATGGCTCACACCTTCATAGAGAGGGGATTTATGATCTGAAACAAGCCAGGAGAGAAGTCATGGGAACTTATCTTTCAGGCACTGAGAAATATTTCCAGCTTTTTTTTCTTATGTGGTATTATTGGATTTTACCTCTACAGAATTAAGAGTATGGGGTGCAGAGGGTGCTCTTCTGTTTTTTTTTTTTTCAGACATATAACCTTTTTAAAAAAAAAAATAGACATAGCATTGTTTCAAGCCTGGGAGGGATGGTCAAGGTGTATCTATACTCCTTTTCAAGTACTGCCTTTCAAAAGGAGGGTTCTGTTGGGGAGTTACTGGCAGGAACGAGGGTCCTCCTTTTCCTTTCAGGCAAAAAGACATCCCTATGTCTCCTTCTTAGGTGAGGTTGTTGAAATTTATCTCAGAAGCAAGCCAGCTCACAGAATACAAGGAATGCTGACATCCCATTTGTGGTTCCAGAGACTGTCTTTCTTTTTTTTTTTTCTTATAGAGATTGTAGGACTGTAATTATTCCTGGAGATAAGCATACAAAGACCCATGAAGAATTCTGACATATTTAGATATATTTTTTGTTGGTGATTTTTTTTTCTTTTTGAGAAAGGGTTTCTTTGTGTAACAGCCCTGGCTTTCCTGTAATTACCAGACTTTAGAGATGGTAATCACAGGTAGATGATGGAAAAGTTTCTGGAAAAGCATATAAGACAAATCCTTTCCATGGTTTAATTTGAAGGTGGGCTGACCCTAGGGAGTACAGCTGCTGCTAACTCTCTCAAGTCTGACTACCCTCTTGCTCTTCGTGTTTGAGGGAAATTCTCCCAAACAGTTCTATCCTTTAAGTGCAGTGATTTCAAAAGGCAAGCTCTCCAGCAGAGAACATACAAGTTGTGTTTGATTCAAATGCTTCAGTCTGTAATAGGAAGCTGGAATTGGAGCTTTTCTGCTGGAGTTTTAATGTACTTGGCAGAGGATGGATTCAATGTGTTTCTGTCTGTATAAGTGTGGGTGTTTTCTCTTTCTGTCATTCATTGGATTCTTCCCTCTGCATTTTCACCTTTTCTTGGAGAGAATCAACTTCTGTGTAGGTACTTCTTCAGTATGCCTGTCCTAAGAGGGATTTGCAGGGACACGAGTTAGGTTCTATAACTCTTTCCTTTTAACATGAAAAATAAAAGACCCAGAGACAGACATTGGGGTTCAAGCTGAAAATCAGGGAAGCAAAATAGCAGGCCAATTGCTCTTAACCTCAAGCTCAGGCTGAATGGGCTGATCCTGCTGCCTCTTCTCAGCGTGGCTGGAGAATGAATGCCTCCTACTGACTACTGAAGGCCCTGCTTCTATCTTTTATACCCCTCAAGTGCTGGGATTAAAGGCGTGTGGTCTGTTATCTTTTAGACTAATTCAATCTTTTGTATCCCTGGGTGGCCTTGAACTCAGAGAGATCTGTCTACCTCTCAATCCTGAGTTCTAGGATTAAAGGTGTGAACCACCACCTCCTAGCTTCTGGCTGCTGGGATTAAAAGTGTGTGCCTGGCTTCTATGACTTGTGGCTGACTTTGCTTTCTGAATCTTCAGGAACGCTTTAATAAATTGTAAGTGTTGTATCGCCATATTTCCTTAGCAGTTATGTAAGGGGAGGAAATGTCTGCTGTTTCCATGTATTGGGGGAGGTATTTGTTACTTTTCCTCATACAGTGTCTCTTAGATAGGGTGTGACACAGATCTTTACCTGTGACATGTTATCCAAGCATACTGTTGATGTGGTGGAAAAGTGTGTAGCAATGGGAAGACACTACAGCCAGTGGTCTTTCATGTTTTAATATCCATAGGTGACAACCTTCCCACATGTTCCTCATATTTATTTTCTCCATCTGTAGGTAATACAAGGAAGTCACTTTAATTCAGCATTTCTCTTACACTTTGTTAAAAGATACACTGGAATGGAACATTTGTTTTATTTCAAGTCACTGGATTTTGTAGAACTATGAAATAACAAAGTTTGGCAGCATTTAAAATGTTAAGTTTTGCTACTATCCAGAGACAGAGTATGTTTCCCTAATATCCATGGTAGGACCCTCACATTGCTCCCAGTGAAAGACTTTAGTTTGCAGAGCAAGGATGTAGGAAAGAATAAGGAAAATAGTTTTTGCAAGCAGAATATAGAAAACCATAAAGAATGGACATTGACATGAGAGGAAAGAACAGATATGAGAACAAGAAAGTTACTATGGTGATGGGGCTGGTGGTTATGCTAGGCTGATTCTGTTAAATAGGGCTAGTAACTGAATCATCAATCTTTTGTGAAATAACTGAAGTCTCTCCCAGGTCTTGGCCCACAACAAGGAAATAGGCCCCTAACACTGGAACAAACGGTCCCAGATAAACAGCACTATTTGGGTCACTCCTGTCCAACGGACAGTCTGGGGACTTTCCAAGTCTTTCTATGGATTATCCTTTGAATAAGAACAGGTCACACCTGGGTGGTCTCTCAAACATGAGATCATACTTTGTAATCATTCACCTTGTGCCCCATGCATGTATGATGATTTTCAGTTTGTCTCTATAAAAAGGAGCCTAAACCCTTTGGGGGTGTGCAGCTTTCCATGAGATTGCTGTCACCCGAGTGCACTCGTTTAATAAACACCTCTTGCTTGTTGCATCTCCTGGTTTTGGCGTTTGTGTCACAGGGCTCTCCCACAGGACCATCAGGTCCCCGGAATTAAGGTCCAACACCAGCAGTCATACCTAAGCAAATGTGAAAGACTCTTTCAGATTGAGACACTAGAAATCTTAGCTCTTGGATTGATTCACACTAAGTCTACAGAAATTCATCAATTGTAGTTTAAAGTGTTCCCATGAGGACTGACTCCAAATGAAGCTTTCTGTTCGTAAGATTCACACATAGTAAACTGTGACAATCTATATTCAACTGCCTGTCTCCAAGTTTGGAAGTAGCAATTTTCCTTGATGTTTTAGTTCTCTGATGCCTCTATAAATATATTTGATGATTTTCAGTTTCTTCGTACTTTACTTCTTCTGTGGATATGGTAGTGAGTGATGAATGCAGGAGCTTTATGTGTCAGATGGGATAACTAGGAATTTTGATGTTGCTTTCTTATATTATTTTTACATCAATCCCATAAAACTCAAATATACATTATATGTAAATGCTTTTAAGATTTTAAGGTTGTACTTTTGGTCCTGACGACTGATCTCTGGACCTTGAGGTCATGTTAAGTATTTGTGCTAACTGAGCCTTATCCTAATTTGTGAAGTTTTGTTTTGTTGTGTTGTTTTCTTGGCAAAGTTTCTCTGTGTAGCCTTGGCTGTCCTGGAACTCTCTCTGTAGACCAGGCTGGCCTTAAACACACAGAGATATGCCTGCTTCTGACTCCCAAATGCTAGGATTAAAGGTGTGTACCACTTCTGCTGAACCATGAAGATTTATTGTAATTCAGAATCTTTCTTGGACTTTACACATTCTTGCCAATTTTTCTTTTGCTGTTGATTGATAAAACAATGATATTAATATGCCCATGTATAATCAAAAAAGAAACTTTACTGTTTCTATTCTATTTCATGTAGTTGTGCATTCTTGTGGGGATATTTTATTTATGATTTGTTAAAGCTTGTCTGGATTCAGAAAGCAAAGTCAGCCACAAGCCATAGAAGCCAGGAACACACCTTTAATCCAAGCAGCCAGAAGCTAGGAGGTGGTGGTACACACCTTTAATCCTAGGGCTCAGGATTAAGAGATAGATGGATCTCTCTGAGTTCAAGGTCACCCAGGGATACAAGAGAGTTAATCAGTCTAAAAAAGAATTAGAGCTCACACCTTTAATCTCAGGACTCATGAGAGGAATTTAAGAAAGGAGTCAGGTCTCAGTATCAGACATTAGTTCTCCAGCCACACTGAGGAGAGGCAGCAGTTTGAGACTTTGTGGAGGACTCGTGGATCAGCCCTTCTGGCCTGAACTAGATGTGAGAGCTAGTGGCTGGCTGCTTTGCTTTTCTGATCATCAGTTTGAAATTTGAACCCCAATATCAGTCTCTCAGTCTTTTATTTTTCATGTTATACATTTTTATTAAATATGCTTCTCAGTTTGAGGAGGTCCCATTTATTAATTGTGGATCTCAGTGCTACTGGAGTTATGTTCAGGAATCGGCCTCCTGTACCAATTCGTTCAAGGATACCTCCCACTTTCTCTTCTAAGAGGTTCAGTGTGACTGGATTTATGTTGAGGTCTTTGATCCATTTGGACTTGAGTTTTGTGTGTGGTGATAGACATGGACCTATCTGCAGTCTTCTACATACCATCATCCAGTTGTACCAGCACCATTTGTTGAAGATGCTTTCCTCCTTGCATTGTATACTATTAGCTGCTTTGTCAAAAATCAGGTGTTCATAGGTGTGTGGGTTAATATGCCATTAAATTTAACTGATATAACTACATAAAATTTGTACATATTAGCAGGGGAATGTGATATTTTGGTACATGTGTATATATTTAAGTTAAAAATAGGATCTGAGGAGATGGTTCAGATGTTAAAAACACTTCCTGCTCCTGCAGAGGACTATGGTTCAATTTCTGCACCCATATGATATCTCACTGTCTGTAACTCCAGTCCCATAGAATCCAAGGTCCTCTACTGATTTTCATGGGCACCGGTACACATGGGGTACAATTATATACATGAGGGCAAACACCCATATACATAAGATATAAATAAGTAAATCTTTAAAGTTAAACATAGTTATCTTCTGATTTTCATCATTCTTTTCTGTTTTCTTTTTATTTATTCTCTTATACAATAGAGCCTGACTGCAACCTTCCGTCCATCCACACCTCTAATTCTCCCTGCCTCCTGTCTCCCGCCAATATTCACTGCTCCTCTACTCTTCTGTTTCTCTCCAGAAAAGAGCAGGCATCCCAGTGATAACAACTGAATGTGATGTAACAGGATGAATTAAGACAAGGTATAAGCCCTCATATCAAAGCTGGATGAGGCAACCCAGTAGTGGGAAAAGAACCCCAAGAGGAGACAAAATTGTCAGGACACCTTCACTCCCACTATTAGGAGTCCCACAAAAAACCCAAGTATGGAAGCAGAGGACCTAGATCAGTCCCATGGAGGCTCTGTGATTGTTGCTTTAGTCTCTGTGAGCCCCTATGAGGCCTGCTTAGTTGATTTTATGGAGTGTGTTCCCCTGGTGTCTTTGACCCCTCTGACTCCTACAATCCTTCTTTTCTCCTCCTCTGTAAGGTTCCCTGAGCTCTGCCTAATGTCTGTCTGTGGATTTCTGCATATGCTGCCATCAGCACCCAAAAGAAGCCTCTCTGTAATTGTAAACAGTCTTATATGGTTAAATAGTCACAATCTGCCAGGTGTGGTGGTTCATGCCATTAATCCCAGCACTCAGGAGGCAGAGGCAGTCAGATCTCTGTGAGTTTGAGGCCAGGCTGGTCTACAGAGTCCAGGATAGACAGTACTGTTACACAGAGAAACCTTATCACAACTCCTTCCCTAAAATGGTCACTATCATTTTACTAGTTTTAAAACAGATTTTCAAAAATAACAAATGTGTGAATAAAGATAGCTTGATCTCTGTTGCTATGATAAACACCATGACTAAAAGGAACTTGGGAAGGAAAGGATTTACTTAGCTTAGTCAAAGTCCATCATTGAGAGTAGTCAGCACAGGAACTGTGGAAGAACATTGGTCATTGATTTACTTTCTGGCTATCTCCCTCACGCTCAACTAGCCAAGACCCATCTGCTTAGGAATGCACTACCCCCAGTGAGCTTGGTCCTCCTATCTCTATTAGTAATCAAGAGAATGTGTCACTGACACACCCACAGGTCAAGCTTTGGATTTTTCAGTTGAGATTCTGTCTTTCCAGGTAGGTTGTGTCACTTTGACAGTAAAACCTACCAAGGACAAAAAGTATCACATAGTATGACATAGAAGTGTCACATAGTCTTGGTCTACCTCTCCACTGAATAGAACCAAATAATGCTCTTGTAACAGCATGTGAAAGTGAGTGGCCATGAATAAACAGTGGAAATGGGCAGGAAAGAAAATCAAACCTGGAGAAAGCCATTGCTAGGAGGATTAAAAATCGAGAGAAATGAGCAAGAGATTGTGTATGCCCATAACCCCAGCACTTGAGAGGTGGAGTTTCCAGGAGAATCAGGAGTTCCAGACCATCCTCAGGTACATAGCTGTACTCACCTGGACCCTAACATTCTGAGAAAAAGGAGTCATCTTCTTCAAGATGGCAAATGTAAAAGGAAAGGCATCAGAGTGTAACACAGAAGGCTGTACCTTGCAGACCAACAACTCAAGAACTTAAGAGACTAGAGCCTGTACATAATCTTAGCTTCAGAGAAGAAAACCCTGAATATCTTAGCAAATTCTTAGTTTACTCTGTAGCAAGAACCTTCCAAAAAGGGCCCAACTATTTGCAGCTGATACTTAAGAGGTAGTGTGGAGAATGGTTAGAAAATCCAGCATAATCAAATCTTAGGGTCCCACTAGACACCCCATAGCATTGACTAAGCAGTGTGTGTTAGTTGGCATTTCTATTGCTTAGAGAAAACACCATGACCAAAAGCAATTTGGGTAGGAAGGGGTTTTATCTTCCTTCTACTTTCAAGTAACAGTCTATCACTGAGGGAAGTCAGGCCAGGAACACAACCAGGGTAGGAACGTGGAGGCGGGAGCTGAATCAAAAGCCAAGAGGGCATGCTACTGACTTGTTTGCTCATAATAGCTTGCTCATCTGATTTATGTTTATTTTTGTTTTCTCTTTATGGAAAATAGATGTTCTTCTCACATGATATGCCCTGATTAGTTTCCCCTTCCTCTACTCCTGCCAGCACCCTCCCCCCACCTCCCCTCTCCTCTAGATCCAATCCCTTTTTGTCTTTCATTAGAAAACAAACACTATTTTATAAAATAGTAATTACATATAACAAAACAAAATCTAATACGATAAAAACAAAAACCATCACATTAAAGTTGGACCAGACAAGCAGAAGAAAATGAGCTCTTGGGAAAAGGCACAAAAAACAGAGATTCACTTATTTGCACACGCAGAAATCCCATAAAACCAGTAAATTGGAAGATGCAATATGTTCACAAAGGACCTGTAGGTAAAAAGAGAGAAAAAAATAAATAAAATGAAAGAATAAGATTTTTTTTAAAGGAAGAAACCTGACATAACATTATGAGACAAGTAACCTCCAAAAATACTGTCGAGTGAGTTTTCTGTTGGCCATCTACTGCTGGAAATGCATCCCTCTTAAGAGCAATACATTTCCACAGTGAGACTCCATTGGAAGAAACTAAGTTTACATTTATATGTGGTTACCAATTGGAGATCGCTTCTGGGTTAGGGATGGAGGCATGTATCCTTTCAGGTACAGGACCCCAACTGTTACAGACTGGTGCAGGCCCTATGCATGTTGCTTCAATCTCTGTGAGTTCATATATGGATGGATCATGTTGATCTAGAGGGCCTTGTTTTCTTGGTGTCCCCCATCGCCTCTGGCTCTCACACTCTTTCCACCTCCTCTTCCATGGGATCCCTTTAGCCTACTTTCCTAAAGCACCCAGGCCCACCATGTGGAACCATGTACAATGAGCTGGGTCCTCCCACATCAACCATCAATCATCAAGAAAATGCACCACAGGCATGTCCACAAACCAATCTATCGGGGGGGGGTGTATTTTCCCAATTGAAATATCCCCCTCCCCACATGACTCTATGATTTGTCAAGTTGACAGAAAACTAGCTAGCACACAGCAAATGGCAAATTACACCTGACACAAGGCTACAGAAAGTTTGTTCTTATGTGAGTGTAGATGGTGGTAGAAGGGAATTGCTTACAGAATCAGTGCTTCATCAAACCTCTGTGACTTGGTTTCACAGTCATCACATGTTTTGTACCGACCTGAAGGTTCCAGATAAAAAAAGTAGTAGATTCTACCCTCCTGGACAGAATTTGGTTCAACCTCCTCTACCACCACCAAAAAAATAGGAGGATCCACTATGTGCTTAGGCTGTTGTCACACCCAGGCGATGTAGGGAAAAAAACAAAACAAAACAAAACAAAACACCAATCCAGAACATTCTGTCTAAACCTAGTGACCTAAATGTCCCCTTTTAACTCTGCTATACAGATTGCAAAACCAACCTTGTTTCAACCTCCCCTACCACCACCAAAAAATATGAGGATCCACTATGTGCTTAGGCTGTTGTCACACCCAGGCTATGTAGGGAAAAAAACAAAACAAAACACCATTCCAGAACATTCTGTCTAAACCTAGTGACCTAAATATCCCCCTTTAACTCTGCTGTACAGATTGCAAAACCAACCTGTTTGTTAGGTGAAAAATACCTGGCCTAACCTGCATGGCATTCCTCGGTTCAAGAAGAGGGGAGGGAATTTTAAGGAGTGTAGCCTTGAACAACTCAACTGCCTCCCATAACTGTAAAGTCCAATCTTAGAAGCTCATGAGACTAAACAATCATACTATAGCATGATCTACCCTCCTTTGAACTTCAGTGCCCCCTTCCTGTTTTACCTTTCTTTAAAACACACTTTTTTCTTACTTCTAAAGTTGAATTTTTTGTTCTTTTTTCCATTTTTGTTGTTGTTGTTTTATCTTATTTTTCTGGCACTGGGGTTTGAACTGAAGGGCTCATGTATATGAGGCAGTTGCTGTGTGTTTGTTCAATGCTCACCTTCCAGTTCAGCTCAGAAACTACCTCTGGTCAAAACCCAGTCCTACTTGAGACCTAGTATATATTTCCACCTAAAGAAAAGGGAGATTTCTTTATTTCTTTAGGTTCAGTTTTCTCTTCAATCCTATAATGGCTCCCTCTTTTATGTTCTCTCTCTCTTTCTCCTCTCTCTCTCTCTCTCTCTCTCTCTCTCTCTCTCTCTGTCTCTCTCTCTCTCTCTCTCTCTCTCTCTCTATCTTCTGTCTTCTATTCCTCTTCTGACTCAATCTTCCTAGTCCCAAGTGTTTTCCTCTCCTCCCCTAAAGAAATGTCCAGAGACCTACAAGACTGACTCCAACTAACAATTTGAACAACAGTGGAAAGGCTACCATAAATCCCCTTCCATGATAATGAGATTGATGACTAACTTAGTCACCATCATGGAGCCCTCATCTAGTACCTGTTGGAAATAGAAGCAGACACCCACAACTAAACACTGAGCCAAACTAGAATCCAGATGCAGAGAGGGAGGAAAAGACCACGCTGCAGAAACCCACAGAGACAGCTGACCTGAACAAGGAGGAGCTAATGGGCCCCCAGACTGATAGCTGGTAACCCAGCATGGGACTGACTCAGACCCCCTGAACATGGGTCTCAGTTAGAAGGCCTGAGCAGTATAAGGGACCTCAGACAGTGGAACCAGGATGTATTCCTGGTGCACAAAAAGGACCTTGTGCAGAGACAGGAGAGAAGTCCTAGTCCCTACTTCAAATGACTTGACAGATTTAGATGACCCCTCCTGGAAGGCATCACCCTACATGTGGAGTGGGGGGAGATAGGAGGGGAGGGTGGTCGGGGTGTATGTGAGGGGAGCAGAGAGGGAAAGAGGGAGGGAGGGAGAGGGATCCATATGTAAAATAATAAAATAAAATAAAATTTAAAGAAAAAAAGGGGGAGAATATGGGCTTTCTATTGTATTCCCATTTTCAAGCCATGTTCCCATTCCCAGGCAGTGGCCCCATGTCCAAGCAGTGCTCCCATTTCCACATTGTGTTCAAATACCAAGGCATTGTTCCCATGCCCAGGCTGGCACCGTTAGCAGTTCTACTCCAGAACAATCCCACAGTAAAAGCAGGAAGAAAAAAAAATGTGCTGATACTATATCTAAGTGGGCTTTCTACATCATCTGCAGTCTTACCTAATTGGGTGTCATAGAACTGATAAGACTGTAGCTAAGCCCTACAGATTGCAACCTCCAACCTTCCCTATAAAGCATCCAGGCATGAGTCAGGCTTCCATTATAGGCTTCAACAGGCATGGATAAACCACCACCAGAATCATGTTCAAGAGACAGAACTAATATCAGGAGAAATCCCCCAAAGGTACAGAAGATTTATTCTGTGTACTCTGCTGTCTATATCACATGTGCCTGAAGTACCAGAAAAGGATATCTTAACCTTTTCGAAAAGTTGTTATTCTTCTAATTTACTTGTCTGTGTGTATGCCATGTGTGTGTAGGTACCCACAGAAGCCAGAAGAGGGTGTTGGATTCCCGGGAGCTAGAGTTACAGGTGGTTGTGATCTGACTGGCATATGTACTGAGGACAAAATTTGGGTCCTCCAGAAGAGAAGAAAGTGCTCTTGGCCACTAAAGCAGCTTGCCAGTCCCTCGATATTCCAATATTCTAAAATTTACAGGGATAGTAGGTCTCTCTGACTTTCAGATGATACATCCTATGCCCAAACACACAAATCACCCTAAAGAAGAAGCTATTGGGAAATTACAACATGGAGTTCAGTTGGAAATAATTAAGTATTGTACAACATGTTGATCTGTGAAGATGTGTTGGTAGAGTACCTCACCTCACCAGAAAGCCACAACAAAGAAGTGGATGAGATCTCTATGCCAACAAATGTGCAAATCACATGTATAGAGGTCAGTAGTAGAGCAGTAGCCTAGCATGCATGAGACACAGGGTTAAATATCCAATACCGTGAAAGACTACACTACCAAAAGGATTATGCAGCTCACAACACAGAAATAAAATGAATATGAAATAAGATAATGTGATTTCTCTCATGATTCATAATATCATAACAGATACCATAAATATTGGAATGAATAAAATGCCACCAAATAATTTGAAAATTGATAATTTTTAAATAACCTAATGAAGTCCAAAAATTACAAATAAACAATTAAGTGAATTAAAGAAGGCAATTCACAATCAAAATGAGCAATTCAGTAAAGACATATAAAGTCTAAAAGTAAACAAAATGGAAATCTTGGAAATAAAGAAATTAATAAATCATATTTAAACACAATTGAATACCTCAACAATAGGCTTGATCAAGCAAAAGAAAAAATTTCAGAGTTTGAAGAAATTTGCCAAAATATTACATTTAGTTGCAATAAGAAAAAACACTATTAATTGGCCATAACAAAGGACATCCTATTCTTTTCAGGAAAACGGGTGGGATTGAAAGACCATTTGAGTGAAAAGCCATAAAAATAAACTTTAGCATATGTTAACATTAAAATTGATGATCTGAAAGTAGAAGAAGGACTATTAGAGGAACTATTAGAAACTGGGGATAAAATCAGAGAGTGTGAAAGCAGGTAGGGAGAAGGTAGGAGAAGAGAGAGTAGATATAAAAACCTGATAGATGCATATATGTGTATTTTTTTATTAATTTTTTTTATTTATACAAAGACTTTCCTTTTTTAAAATGAAAACAAACATTTATAAACAATATTTGGGAATTTGGGCATCATTCTTTCCAAACTACTTCCTGCTGGTAGGGGGCGCTGTCATGGGGGGAATCCTAAGAAGACACAGAAATCCTGGCTCTAGTGGTCTGCAAGTCTGCATTGTCACATTGACGTTGCTTCGGGGGGTCTTGCTCGATCAAACCACATTAGTCTGGAAGGAATCCACAGCATTTCATTTTCTGTGAAAACAAAATTAGAAATCCTTTTCCCCAGTAACTTGTCCTTAGGCTTAAATTTTGAAGTCAAAGCATTATATATATATATATATATATATATATATATATATATATATATATATAATCCAGCAGCATTTGTTTTTTTTCCTTCTTTTTTTATTAATAATATAATTTAAAAATTTTACATGTGGATCACAGTTTCCTCTCCATTCCTACCTCTAACCCTCCCTCCCTCCCTTCTTCTTAGCCTCTTTCCCCTGTGACATGCACCCTGGCCACCCTCCCCTCCTATCCCCCCACCCCCATTCCACTTGTAGGGCTATGCCATCCAGGTTGGGTCATGTAAGTCTGTCAAGTCATTCGAAGTAGGGACTAGGACTTCTCTCCTGTCTCTAGGTTAAGGGGGTATCCCTCCAAGGGGGATGTGTCCGCAAGGTCCTTTTGTGCACCAGAAATAGATCCTGTTTCTACTGTCTGAGGTCCCCAGACTGCTCAGTCCTTCTAGCTGAGACCCATGTTCAGGGGGTCTGAGTCAGTCCCATGCTAGATTCCCAGCTATCAGTCTGGCAGGGGTTGGGGTGGGAAAGGGGGGATTAGCTCCTCCTTGTTCAGGTCAGCTGTCTCTATGTGTTTCTGCAACCTGGTCTTGTCTCCTCTCTTTGCATCCGGTTTCTAGTTCGACTCAGTGTTTGCTTCTGTTTCCAGCAGATACTAGATGAGGGCTCCATGATGGTGGATAATTTAGTTGATGATCTATCAGGGAAGGGTATTTATGGTAGCCTTTCCATGGTTGCTCGAAATGGGGGGCAGTGAATGGAGAGAGAACTAGGAGAAAGAGAAGGGGAGGAGAGGAAAACACGTGTGACTAGATAGATTGAGTCAGGGTGAAGGGGGGGACATAAAAGAGGGAGCCATTATTGGTTTGAAGAGAAAACTGACCTAAAGAAAGGTCTAGAGAACTACAAGACCAACTCAAACTAATAATTTGGGCAACCATGGAAAGGCTACCATAAATACCCTTCCCTGATAGTGAGATCATCAACTAAATTACTTTTTAAAGGTAAGTACTCCTAGCTTCAGCAACAGCTCCCTAAGCTATATCCCAAAGGTTCTAATATAATGTGCTTTCATTTTTGTTTGATTCTAAGATCTAAATTCCTACTCTGGCTTTTTTAATAGACCCCCATTTTTGCATGTATTCTTCATTCCCCAAGAACTTCTGTGAAATCTATTACTAGTGACATCCAATCTTATATCATTATGACCATATAAAACATACCAATTTACTTCAGTTCTGTATTTGCTATGACCTGCTTTGTTAGCAAGAATGTGTATATTTCAGAGACTTCATAGGCAACTTAGATAAACATGTATTTATTATCTAGAATATTCTGGATCTGTTAAGCCCATTTGTGCTATATTATTATACTTAAATTTTGCCCAGTCTGTTAATTTTTATTTTGGATGAAGGGGTGGGATATTGAAGTCACCACAATTATTATATCAAGACTTATCTGATTTCTCGTGACTAACATTTTTTTGCTATACAATTATTTGAATGTTATATGAATTCCCCTTTATCAATATATAGTGACAGTCTCTATTTCTTCCAGTAAATTTTGGATTATAGTCTATTTTACCAGATGGAAGAATAGCTATGCAAACTTGTCTTTGGTTTCTCCTTGTTTAATCAATTTACTTAGTCTGTAGGTATTTTGGGCAATACTGTATATTTCTTGGAGAGAACAAACAGGATTTTTTAAAATCCAGTCTTCAAGTTTGAAACTTAAAGTTGGAGAATTAACATCACTTGAGGTGGGGTTTGAGGGCAGTTCTTTTTTTTTCATTTTTTTTGAGTATAACTTTTATTTTCTTGTCCATCCACAAAATCTCTTACTAATATAAAAATCTCGATATAAAACACAGTCCAAACTTTTAAGTCCCAGTCTTTAAAAATGCAAACATTTGAAAGTTGTCTTTAAAATATCCCAAGTTCTAAGTTCTCTTTCAAAGTCTAAGCTGATCTAAAATATCCAAAGACTCTCAAAAATATCCAAAAATCTCCCTAAAATATCCAAAGCCTCTTAAACATGGGCCCCTGTAAATAAAAAAGTTATATACTATCTCACTTCAAGAGAGAAGAACCAGGGAACAGATACAACCAGACCAAAGCCAACTGAAGTCCAAGACAAGAAAGCTCAGTGTAGACTCTGGGACCAATGTTAGACTCCCAAGTGTTCATAAGACTTGGGAGTGTTGCTCACCCAGCACACTCAGAAAGGCTCCAACTGACAGAGGTTGCTGTCTATGACAGCCACTTCATGGCACTGCTGGGGTCTCCACTGCAACTGTCCTGCACCTTTATCTCCTAGGTTCTCTTTAAGAGCTCTGACCCTGAGGGCAGTTTCTCTAATTGTGTTGGTTGTTTATGAGGTTGGTTTGATTATTGTTCATTCTTTTCTTTCTCCATTATTAATACTAAGAATTTTCTGGTTCATTGAATTGGATGTTATAGATTCACCCTGTTTATCTTTCCTTTTAATTAAATTTCTTCTTTCCTGTGTTGTGCTTGTTCCCACTCTATATATGGCTTTAGCATTATCTTCAGAACAACCCATCGTATTTTGTGCTTGTCTTTCAACATTTTCATTTTTGATAGTCTTAATTTTTAACAAAGTATAATATAATATCGATAAATATAATAAGATAAGATGGCAGTCAGCACATCAAAGTTGAACAAGCCAATAGAAAGATAAAGTTCCATGAGAAGGTACAAGAATCAGAGACCCACTTGTTTACACACTCAGGAGTCCCATAAAAGTACTAACTGAAAGCTATAGTATAATTGCAGAGGCACTGGTAGTGCTAGTTTTATACAATAGTATTGTTGAGTATAGCAATCTTGGTTGACAGTTATTTGCTTTATAGTTTGGTATGTATTTTTTCATGGCTTGTGGTTTTTGCTGAGATACTTGATGCTATTCTGGTGTTTTTAAAAACATGTTTCACATTGAAGTTTTGGTATTGTTATTAAAACATTTTTAGCATTGACATCTTTACTATGATGTGTTGTGAAGAAGCTCTTTTCTCTCCTGGTCTAGTTGGGGTTCAAAATGTTTCCTGTGATTGAATATCCAACACTTTCTCTAGATTTGGAAAATTTCCAGTATTATTTCTATTTTTCATAATGTTGCCAAATAGCATCCCTAGCTCAAGACCCAGTGTTCAAACAAATGAGTCTTAGGAGATAGTTCACATTAAAACTACAATACTACTTCAGTGGTAGTTGCCAGAGATGGAATGGAACTTCCTAGGCACTGGCATTATAGAAACATCATTCTAGAGAGAGACTGAATAGGATGTAGACTTGTAGCCAAAAATTGTATATAGCTTCAGAAAAGAGATGTTTAGGGTAGTGCTAAGTGAAGAGACTGTAACAAAATGTAGTGTAGCAGATTAAAGTTAAGATTCTCCATGTGTGCTCCAAACTAGTTAAACTGAAAAATGATTGAAGGCACCATACCCATTGACTAGTTGAACAATAAGCATAGGACCTTGAGAAGTGTGCTGATCCTGGAACAGTCTCCTTGGTAGATGCAAGTATTCTCAGACAAGAACTATGGAACACTGGTTAACAGATCATGGATCCATATGGGTATAAACATATAGTGGCAAAGGTAAACCCAATTGTAAGCACACCTTCCGCACCTTATCAAAGCACCAAGTACAGAATCCCCAAAATGGAAAGTATGATGCCCAGTACACAGAAGAGAAGGTTATGGCAGCTAGGTTCAGACTAGATAACTCCTACATTAAGCAGAGAAGATGCACCAATCAAACTTGTGTGAATTACTAAGACTGGATGTGATTCCTCCACCTATATAGAGAGCTTCAAAAAGAAATAAAAAACTGAGGGTGGAAGAAACTACACTCATCCCAGCTAGAAAAAAATATTAACTTATGTCATAGTTTTCTATTTCACTTTATAATTTTATTTTTATCTTTGTGTGTGTGCATATATGTTCATGTGTGTGTGAGCATGTGTGTGTGTGCATGTGCTGCATGTTGGTGTCTTTGTGTATGCACAGAACTCCCTGAAGTCAGCTAATTAATTCCTTTAGCCAGCTTGCTCTGGGGATTCCCTGTCTGCCTGCCAAGGGCTGAGATTACAGAGACTCCACTATATCTGCCTGATGTCTCCATTGGTGCTGGGGATGCAAACTTCAATGTCAAGCATTTGACCTACTGACCCATATCTAAGCCCTAGTTTTTCCATTTTTTATTTATAATTTTACTTCAATTGTTTGTCATATTTTAATTTTATCTTGCCTGAATAGCATAGCATAACTCTGCCCTTGCAATATGATATTTTCTCTGTTGTTTTTCATATCCTCAAATACTTTCATTCTCATTCATATTTTATTCCATCTTTTTACCTTTCCCTATTCTCTCTTCTTTTTACTTCTTCAATATTCATATCATTAGTTCTCAGAAAAACTTCACACACAAACCCCTATAAACTACATTTCCCCCCAAAGTACCTTAGTGCCTGTGCCTTTGTATTCAAGTGTGTACATGGATGTTTATATATGTGTATCTGGGGGGGCGGTGTCTTTGTGTATGCACCTGGCAATTACAGAGCTCAGCACTGAGTGACCTGGTTCAAGGTCTCTCACTTGAACCCAGAGCTTCCTGAGGTCAGCTAATTCCATTAGCCAGCTTTTGTTGGTGGCATAAGTGAAGTACACAAGTACATTTTCTGTATGTTCATACCAAGATTGCTGTCAAACTGATGACTCTGTTAATGGAGTCAGCTTCCTCCTAAATAGTGGTGAGGACCATAAATTCAAATAGTGAGAATGTGACAGGAAGGCAAATAAAACAAATGAGAAGAACAGGGAGGAAGAAAATAAGAAGCGAAGAACAGATCCATTCTAGCAGATGTGCAAGACACAAGAAAGAAACCCACACACAAAAGGAGAAAAGAAACTTCTTTGAGGACCCCATAAGCTCACAGTTCCTCAGTACCAGAAACTAAAGATAAGATAGTTAAACACAAGAAGAAATTACTAATTTTATTAACTTTTAAAGTCATTATTTATATTATGTATCTGAGTATTTTGTCTACATGTGTGTATGTGTGCCACATGCATGCCTTCTATCCCTACAGATCAGAAGATGGAACCAAATCCTCTGTAGCTGGAATTACAGAGGGTTGGTTGTAAGCCACCATCGGAGTACTGGGAATTAAATCTAGGACTTCTCTAAGCTGTTCTTAACTGTAGAAGCATCTCTTTAGTCCCCTAGGATCTTGCTTTTAAAAAGGAACACTGACTCCACAGGAAACTAATAAAAACCTGTCAATCAAATAAAGAAATTAATTCAACACCTAGAAAGTAAGTAACATGTATGAAAAGGTTGGCAATGTGGGAGAGCAAATTTCAAACACGGAAGATAAATTCAGCAAGGATTGAGACTCTGAAAAAGATCCAAACAGAAATGCTGGAAATGAAAATTTTAATCAACACACACACACACACACACACACACACACACACACACACACACACACACACACACACACACACGTGGGTGCCCATAAAGATGGCTGTACTCCATCTTGGCACAAGGACAGAGAGTTCAAAAGTGTCCTCAGCAAGTCATAAGACCTAAAGGTCAAAGGTGTGGCTACAGTAGGATGTTTGGCTGTCCTATTCTAAATAACAACAGACCTGAATCTGATCCTCAAGGCTAGGGAAGGAGAAGTTGAATCTGAGGTGTGGTTACTGAACCTTTAGAATAAGCTAGGAAGAAAAGTCTGTTTGTTCTGTATACATGATACTGCATTCCCCTTTTTGGTTAAGGTATATAAGAGTGGTGAAAAATAACCTTGAAGCATTTCGGTGTTGACTGATCTGCCCTCCTGACCTTTATTCTGTCTCTCTTGTCTTTTCTTTATTGTATATAGCTAGTCTTTCCCTCATCTACACTCCCCCACTCATGTACGAACTCCTTTCCCTCATCCACACACCCCAACTCAGGTATAGACTTGGGGCCACTCAGCTGGTTCTGATTGAAGCCTTACAAAGACAGCTCCCGACATATGGTGCCCGAACGAGGGCCTGAGTACGGGGGACATAAGTGATGTACACATGGTACAGCAACGTGAGGGCATACAGACAGCGCCGACATGTGGCACCAAACAAGAAATTGAGTACAGGGGACAGAAGTGATGGATATCACAGAGGAATAGAAGTGGGTATGCAAGAGTGAAGAGAGTGCTTAGATAAAAGAAGTAAAGTGCAGTGAGTGAACGTCTGGAGTAAACCTGTATATAATCGTAGATATGAAACAGGAAAATATTAGTCAGAAGTGCAGTATGGGTAGTTAACCTTGAGAATGAAAGTGTGTATAATTGTAGATATGAAACGGAAAACTATCATTCAGATGATAAAGAAGTGAAAAGTGGTGAGTAAGCCTCTGGAGTAAAAAATGCATATAATTGTAGATGTGAAACAGAAATATCAGCCAGAGGATAAAGAAGTGAGTTAGTTAACCTCGAGGGTAAAAATGTATATGATTAGAGATATGAGACAGAGAAATATTAGTCAGATGATTGTATATTTACTTGGGTATATTTTAATAGCCAGTATAACTGGGGTAAAGCAGGAGCAAGTACAGAAATGTTTAGAATGTGAAAGTTTAGTAAGGATCCTTCCCCCTTGCAGAAGCCACCATGGCAGCTGTCTCAGAGCTGCACTGAGGCTTGGGGAAGCAAAGGTGCAGCTGTGTACATAGTAGGTCAGCAGGACCTGTGGGTGACAAGAACTCAGAGTTGCTACAATGGTGGTTGTTTACTTTTCAAACAGCTGCAGTCACAGATGAGCTGCAGCAGGCCAGCCCAGGCCCAGAGAAGAAAGGCAAGACAAGGCCTAGAAGTCTGCAGCCTTAAGAGCTAATGCCCAGCCAAGTGTATGGAAAAATTAATGCAGCCTGTCAGAAACTGTTTTAAGATCTTATAGGTAAAAATGATGACATAGTTGAATTTATTGGGATTTGTTCAGATTTTGGATGTTTATAATTCAAGGGTTATCTATAGCTGCTGCATTACAAGAGATTTCAA
Source organism: Cricetiscus sungorus (assembly GCA_030556225.1). NCBI lineage: Eukaryota > Metazoa > Chordata > Mammalia > Rodentia > Cricetidae > Cricetiscus > Cricetiscus sungorus. The sequence continues at coordinate 5,503,403 of JANBXA010000609.1, read as the reverse complement.
TTAAGGATGTTTCATTTCAACAAACTAATCATGGCCTAGGAAAAAGGAGCTGAAAGATGTATGTATGTTCGGTATGTATGGTGTGGCTACACATGTGTGTCTGAAGTATGATTGTAAATGTGTGAATCCCAACCATAGGTACTACTTGAATTGCTTAGAATACAGAAAAAAAAAGACATCAGGTCTTAATTGGAAGGGTTGGCCATCTATTCCTCCCACAGCTGGCCTCCAGAGCTGGTCAGCGGGAAATGGCGAAAGTCAGCATGGCCTGAGAGTCAAAGGAGCCTCTATGGATGGTTCAATAGAGGTTAGCAGAGAAGAAACAGAAATCCTCCTAAATGTTGTGGTTTAAAAAAAAAAAGAAGAAATTGAAAGAATGGAGGTTAATATAAGATTTGAGAAAAGCTATTGAGAAAAAGCCTCAGGGAACTGAACTGCAACCCTGTTAGGCCCCACCTAGAAAGGTGTCAGTGAAGATGTAAATGAGAACATGTCAGCTAATGAAAGTCTCACAGGTCTGATTAGAAAAAGAATTTTCAAAGGAATTTGGGACATATGTTGCAGCCTAAAGAAATTAGGCCTCAAAAATTAGAAATTAGAAAAAATAGTTTGCCATCATTGATTTTCAGAAGTTATTGGGAAATATTCAATGGTTACATCCTTTTTTAAAAGCAACTACTGGAGATTTAAAACCTTTAAACGACATTCTGAAAGGAGATAGTGATCCCAATTCATCTGGACAACTAATTAAAGAAGGTAGACAAGTTCTCCTACAATTGGAGAATGCAATCTAGCATCAACAGATATGCTATATTGAGTATGCAAAACCATGGGAGGCTTATGTGCTCCCCACACAACATAGTCTGACTTGTCTTATGGCAAGGGGACTGTTGTTATGGTTGGACATACCTGTTTCCCTTGCCAAAGTGTTAAATCCTTATTTTGAAGCAGTAACTTGTATGGTACAAAAATGCCATATGGAGTCTAGGAGATATTTTGGCAGAGAACCAAGAGTAATATATGTTCCCTATACCAAACAGCAAGTTGGTTGGTTATTTCAAAATAGTGATTCATGGGCAATTGCTTTTGCTCAGTTTTGGGGAAAAATTGATAATCAGTTTCCAGCTCATAGACTGTTGCAATTTGCACTAATGCATCTTTTTAATATTTCCTAAAATTGTTAAGGAGTAATTCTCTAAAAAAATGCTTTGTTAGTTTTTACTGATGGTTCTTCTAATGGAAAAGCAGCTTATGTTATTGATGGAAAATAATATGTATTACAGACGGCAAGATCCAGCTTCAGCTCAGATAGTTGAGTTATGAGCTGTTGCAATAATTTTTCAGCTTCTAATGTATGATTCATTTAACTTATATACTGATAGTCATTATGTTCTTAGAGCACTTCAAGTTATAGAGACAGTTCTGTGCATTGGAACTAGTAATAATCAGGATAAAATACTGCTTGAGCAAATACAGAGTGCCATTCATCAAAGAAAGTCACTGTGCTTTGTGGGTCATATAAGAGCTCATTCAAACCTTCCTGGTCTATTGGCTGAAGGTAATGAGTCAGCTGATAGACTGACTCATTACTTTATCCCAGGTAGAATTAGCTCAGAAGTCACACAGCTTTCATCATCAAAATAGTAATAGTCTAAGAAAACAATTTAGTTTAACTAGAAAGACTGCCCGGAAAATTGTCAAACAATTTGATGTGTGTCCACAATATTTACTTGTAACTAATATAAGAGTAAATCCTTGAGGCCTGCTTCCTAATCATTTATGGCAAATTGATGTTACTCATATTGCAGAATTTGGCAGATTAAAATATGTGCACATGGAAGTTCATATGTAGTCAGGCTTCTTAATGGCCACTGTACAAAATGGAGAAGCCACTAAGCATGTGATAAGTTACTTTTTTAAAAATGTTTTGCTTACATGGGAGTTCCAAGAATTATAAAACCAGACAATGGATCTGGATATACTAGTAAAGCATTTCAGCAATTTTGTGTTCAGTGGAAAATTGAACAGGCATTCCTTATAACCCTCAAGAGCATGTAATTGTGGAGCACGCTCATAGCTCTTTGAAAAAAAAATAAGGAGAGGGGAGTTGTGCCCCCAGTCTCCACATGATGCGTTAAATCATGCACTCTTCATTGTAAATTTTTTTAATGTGGCTGCCCATGAGCAAGCAGCGGCAGACAGATTCTGCGTGATGGAACTCGAGCCACTTTTGCTCGAGTCAAATGAAAAGATTCATGCACTAGACAATGGAAAGGTCCTGATCCTTTCCATTGTCGAGGGCATGTTTGTGTTTTCACAAAGAAAGGAAATGAGGCCCAGTGGCTGCCAGACCATTTATTGAGGTGCGTGGAACAGAGGGAAACTGGACCTGAGGCCTCAGGAACCTGTAGAGGCCAGTTTGAGTGAGACCCACTGAACCTGTGTTCCTGCCCCCTGATGTCATCGACTCTACAGTCTGATAAAGAAAACAAAAACATTTGGTTCAAGATTTTCTGAAGGAAAGGAGATTAGAGATTTTCAGTTTGGTTTGAGATGTCCAGTTTCTCAATAAACCTGCTGCATTGAACAGTTAGCTACACCACATCTTTGAACAATTAAAAGTCAATATTTGAGCAGACAATGGACAAAAGTTTTGCAGTTAATATTTAATACTCAAGGACTATGGAATCTCAAACTTATCTTTGAAAATTATAAGCAGCAGTGTATTGGGCTTTAGAGAGGGAAAAAGAAAAGATTCAGAATTGTGGAGTTATTCATACTTCATTCACCATGAGAAAATTTTATTGTCCTTTGATTGAATTGAAATTATGAGAATTATAATTTAGTCAATTATGTATCAATTGTTAATAATCATACTGGAGTCATTAATGTTTACAATCTTTGCTATACTAGGTAACTGTTTATGGATTAAAAAGTCAGCCCATTGTGTTAAGAATTAGACATGATGCTTATGATTCATTAGATACAATGCAATTGAATAGGCAGATTTAGATTTTGGTATAGCTAAAGCTACTTGCGACATCCTAGACCAATTTTAAAAGGCCATTTTATCTTGATTCATCCTCTCCTTTTGCAGGAGATGATGTAGCCACAAAAGCATAAGATTTATTGAGCTTGCCTGTGAACTCTTGATGAAAAGTTGGCTCAGGTGTGTTGGCACTGAGCCATGCACTATCCCCTAATGTTCTTTATTACAGAGGCTTGTAGTCAGGGATGGGTAAAGTCTTTTTACCTCCAGGCAGCCTAAGACAGGACACACATGATGAAATGTGTGTTCTGATGACTGGTAAAGCTGGAAGATGGAAGAAGACAACCTAAGACAGACACAGCCATCTGTCCTGTAGCAGAAGCACAGGTATTATTTAATTATATTAAGAAGGGGAAATTTGTGGGTGCCCATAAAGATGGCTGCACTCCATCTTGGCACGAGGACAAAGAGTTCAGGGTCCTCAGCAAGTCAAAAGACCTAAAGGTCAAAGGTGTGGCTATTCCTGACCTCAAGGCTAGGGAACAAGAAGTTGGAGCTAAGGTGTGCTTACTGAACTCTTAGAATAAGTGAGAAAGAAAAGTCTGTTTGTTCCATATATATGATATTATGTTCCCCTTTTGGATAAGGTATATAAGAGTGGTGAAAAAAACTCACGGCATTTCAGTATTGACTGATCTGCCCTCCTGACTTTCATTCTGTGTCTCTGTCTTTACTTTATCATCTATAGCCAGCCTTTCCCTCATCCACACTCCTCCACTCAAGTATGGAATTGGGGCTAGTCAGCTGGCTCTGACTGGAGCCCCACAAACACCACTCCCGACACACATGCAGACACACACACACACACACACACACACACACACACACACACACATGCACAAACACACATACATATGCACACACTCTAGAGAGCATCATCAACAGACAAGACCAAGCAGAGGAATGTCAGGAATGGAGGGCAAAGTTAAATTGAATAGGACAAGGTTGAGTAATGCATTCTGCATTATATAAAGAAAAGAATAATAAAGTTCCATGTCCAAAACTTTTAAGAACTCTGACATGCATTAAAATTGCTAATCTATAAATACATGGAGTAGAAGTAGCTAAGATAAAAAAATCAAAAGCTGTAAGCAATCTAATGTCATTTTGTCAGAAAATTTTCCCTCTACACAAAGAAATGGTGACCCAGAGGAAAGAGACACTCAACCCTCTGCATAAGTAACAACTGGATAAGCATGATCCATCAGAAATAATAGCAAAGCACAACTAATGGCAATTCATGACAATGAATTCAGTACTGCAAAAATAAGATGCTCAAAGATATAGAGAGGAAAAAGAAAGACAGCTTCAATCATGACAGCACTGGGAAAAATATTCTTCATGGGAGTTATGAATGAACAAAGGAAAGATGGGCAGAAATTCATACTGCTCAATATGATAAGCCAACAAACTATTAATAGTGGAGGAAAAGAATAACAAATAAGAATGCAACCAACCAGAAAAATGATCAACAAAACCATAGAGACAAGCAAACCCCTTTTAAGAAAATACAAAAGTATAAAATCACATTTCTTCTTCATCCTTTCTCCCTCTAGCCCCTCCCCTGGATACCCTGCTTCACTGTCCAAATAATGACACCCTCTTAAAAATAACCTTAGTCTCAACTCTCCAACTGAAAGATGCAACAGATTAGATCAAAACCTAGAGCCTGGACCAGTAAGATGGCTGAGAGTGTAAAAGTGCTTGCCTTGCAAGCCTGACCTTTTGAGTTCAATCATAAGAACTCATAATAAAAAGCCAACTGTAATAGCATATCTCTATAATTCTACCATTCTTATGACAAGAAGATGGGAGGTCAAGACAAGAGATCCACCTCAAAGCTCATGGGCCAGCTGCCCTGGAGTTTGTAGTATTTCCGAAAGAACTAGATAAAAATCTGCCCAAAAAAGATGAAAGGAAATCTCCTGGTTCTTTATAATTTTTCTTTATTATTAAGAATCACATATGTATATACAATGAATATAATCATAACCACAAATCTCCCAATATAACCCTGACAAATCTCCTTCAAAACTTCTCTCTCCGATGGCGTTTAAGGTGGTCATCAATCTCATTATCAGGGAAGGGCATTTAAGGTAGTCTCTCAACTATTGCTTAGATTGTTAGTTGGGGTCATCCTTGTAGGTCTCTGGACATTTCTCTAGTGCCAGATTTCTCTTTAAACCTATAATGTCTCCCTCTATTATGGTATCTCTTTTCTTGCTCTCCTCTATTCATCTCCCCATTCAATCTTCCTGATCCCTCGTGTCTTCCTCTCCCCTCCTAATCTCCCCTTCTCTTTCGCATACCTACTCACGCCCCACATGCTCCCAATTTGCTTGGGAAATCTTGTCCCTTTCTCTTTCTCTGGGAGACCATGTATGTCTCTCTTAGGGTCCTCCTTGTTTCTTAGCTTCTCTGGAGGAATGGAATGTAGGCCAGTAAACCTTTACTCTATGTCTAAAGTCCATATATGAGTGAGTACATACCATGCTTGTCTTTCTGTGACTGGGTTACCTCACTCAGGATGGTTTCTTCTAGTTCCATCCATTTGCTGGCAAATTTGAAGATTTCACTGCCCCCTCCATGAGTAGTATTCCATTGTGTACTACATTTTCTTTATCCATTCTTCAGTAGAGGAGCATCTAGGTTGCTTCCAGGTTTTGGCTATTATAAATATTGCTGTTATTAACATGACTGAACAGAAGTCCTTGTTGTATGAATGTGCATCTTTTGGGTATATGCCTAAGAGTGGAATTGCTGGGTTCTGTGGTAGACTGATTCCCATTTTCCTGAGAAACTGCCATACTGATTTCCAAAATGGCAGTACAAGTTTGCACTCCCACCAGCAGTGGAGGAGTGTTCTCCTCTTCATATCCTCTCCAGCATAAACTGGCATTGGTGTTTCTGATTTTAGTCATTCTGACAGGAGTAAGATGGTATGTCAGAGTTGTTTTGATTTGCATTTCCCTGATGGCTAAAGATGTTGAGCACTTTCTTAAGTGTCTTTCAGCCATTTTAGATTCCTCCATTGAGAATTCTCTATTTAGTTCTGTACCCCACTTTTTAATTGGATTATTTGGTATTTGGTGACTAGCCTCTTGAGTTCTTTGTATATTTTAGAGATCAGCCCTCTGTCAGATATGGGGTTGGTGAAGATCTTTTTCCACTCTGTGGGCTGCCGTTTTGTCTTGTTGATTGTGTCCTTTGTCTTACATAAGTTTCTCAGTTTCAGGAGGTCCCATTTATTAGTTGTGGATCTCAGTGTCTGTGCTACTGGCATTATGTTCATGAAGTGATCACCTGAACCAATTCCTTCAAGGGTACCTCCCACTTCCTCTTCTAAGAGGTTCAGTGTGACTTGATTTGTGTTGAGGATTTTTACCCATTTGGACTTTGGTTTTGTACATGGTCATATATGGGTAAAGAGGGAGGAGTGATGAGCCAAGGGGTCAAGACTATGCTGGGGAAACCCACAGAAACAGCTAACCTAGCAAGTGGGAGCTCATGCACCCCAGTCTGATAGCTGGAGAACCAGCATAGGACCCAATCAGGACCCCTGAATATGGGTGTCAGTTGGGTTGTCTGAGCAGTGGAACCAGTATTTACCCCTAGTGCATGAATGGGCTTTAGAAGCCCATTTCATCTGGAGGAATATTCTCTTAGCCTAGATACACAGGGGAGAGTCTAGGTCCTACCCCAAATGATATCACAGACTTTGATGATCCCCAATGGAAGGCTTCACTCTCCTTGGGGAGTGGATGTGGGATGGGATCGGGGGTCAGTGCGGGGAATGGGTGGGAGGGAAAGGGAACCATGCTTGATATGTAAAATAAAATTATTTCTATTTTAAATAGAGTTTATATAATAAAAAAAACTCTCTCTCCTTTATGAAAACCCGTTAAGTCCTACATAGGCATGGATGTGGGGCCACCCACTCATTCATGGGAAGCCTCCATGCTTATCACCCCAACACACATCATGTGCATGTACAACAATAACAAAATAAAGAAAAAAATTAAAAGAAAGCAAATGTCTGTAAAAAGTTTTATTAGATTTAGTTATCTTGCCTTTTGGTGAAGTTAGAACTTCCAATAATACACTATGATTAGTTTGTAGCCATAATTTTTTTATCTCAAAATAGTATTTATTGTTATTTCAGATAATGCTAATATAAGAGAGCAACATGATTAAATAATTCCAAGGAACACATAAATTTAAAAGACATCTACACATGGAAGTAGCTAATCACCTGAATGAAAAGAAACCCCTATCTTTGTCAACTACACATCAGACAGAAGATTAGCACCTAGAATACATAAAGAATGCAAAATATAAATATCAAAACCCAAATCATTCAATGAAACAATAAGCCATAGTATTATATAGCTCATTGAGCAATATGGTTGATATTTTTACAAGTATTCATCATCCTTATGCATCAGGAAATTGAAGGTTGAAATATGTTAACAATCGACCTTATCCTATTCAGAATGGCTATTGTCAAGAAAACAAATGACAACGGGTGTTACTAGGATGTGGGGAAAGATGAATCTGTACATACTGCTGATAGGAATATAAACTTGTTCATCTACTATGAAAATTCTATTTTAAATGACCCAAAAATTCCACTCCTGAGTATGTATGTGAAGGACTGACTGTAAGTCAACCTTCCACGTCCATGTTTCTGTACTATTCATAGTATGTAGGATATGGAACCAGCCTAGATGACCAACAATAAATAAATTAATTTTTAAAATGTGGTACTCAATGAAATTTTATTTAGCAGTAAAAAAAATTGAAAATTTGTCACTTGCATGAAAATAGATGAAAGTGAAATCATTATGAAAGAGGAGGGAAACAAGCCAGGTTCATACAAAACAAGTGTTATATAGTCTCAATCAAATGTAGACCCTAGATTTAAATGTGTATTAATACATTTTTGGAAAGTATCGCTTGCCTTTAAAGAAACTAAACTTCTTCTCAACCTTGAAACCAAGTTAATAATATGCTTTGGAATCATTTACGACTAAGTACTTACTTATCTCGCTATTCTCCTGTGTACTCAGCCTGTTTAAGTTTAACCTGCATTTAAAACTATGTACCAAACCTTAGTATGCCTTGGATTTCCCATACAATCAGCTAAAACCTGAACTAAATCTAAAGCATTCATCTTAAGGTATATACTCTTCCATGTACTTGACCCAGAAAAATATGTGTGTGTGTGTGTGTGTGTGTGTGTGTGTGTGTGTGTGTGTGCGTGCTGCAGTAATCATTTTCTCAAAGCAGCCAACAGAATGAAAGCAACCTTAAACAAAAGGCATTAATGTTGAAGGGAAGATGTGGATCTGTAGGTTGATAACATCTGTTTGCAGTTCTGAGTGCTATTCTGGGTCAGTTGAGGGTCAGAAAATAATCTCTTCTCTTGGAAAGCTCAGTTAAAGATTTATGGTTTGTTTGTCTTTTTTTAATCCTTCTTTTCATTCTTGAATCATGTTTTCTGTGCTGTTCAATAAATACAAAGCAAATCCTTTTGTTCAGGACAGGCACAGCACAAAGGCACTACAGACAAGTGATAAGGACAAATAAGACCCAACACAATAGACAGGCTAGAAACAGGCCCGTAACCACAAAATACAGACAAATGGAGAGACAGAATTCAAATTTGTGTTTGCTCTTAGCCAATTTGCCTTAAGAGGAAGCTTCTAGTCTTTTTCCTTAATGCAAAATGGATACATATGTAGAGGTAATGAAACTATGAAGGTGAAGGATTGATGTTAAGGGAAGATGAAGGGTAAGGGAGTTTGAAAGGGTGGGAAAACACATGTGACATATAAACAGAAGAGAGGACCATTTGCGGAATGGAGGGAGTCTGCCAAGTGTAGAGACATTAGGGATGGTAGAGAACAGTGGAGGAGTGGGACCAACAAAAACAAATTATTATACAATATTTGTGTGAAAACATTATCATAAAGTCCATTACTTTGCTAATTTCAAAAAAAAATATTTTTTGCTTCCAATATAGTCTTGCCTGTGGAATAAGCAGCTTGTAAATCAGTCTTCAGATAATGTTGATGTCACCCAGGCTTTTCTTTTAATGGTAGTAAAAACAGAGCAGTATATTCTTTCTAACATCCTTGAATACCGTAGATTTCCTTGGGATTGATTAGGAAAGCTTTTAATTTGAACACTGAAATATTTCTGCTAAAAGTAGTGTTACAAGTGTTACATAGTCTTAAATACATCAAACTTTGACCCTGACATGGACTCTTGATAAATGTAAATGCTCCAGCATATGATTCTGTAATAAAATCATTTTGTCAGCATATGAAAACTATGTTGTCTTTTGAAGTATTGTAACAACCCATGACTTTTTATAAATATACATTCATGTGAAGGTTAATTGTCCCTACTTGTTTTCAATATAACAAAATTGAATTAGCCTGAATGGGCAAGGAATATGGCTACTGCATATGGTCTTTCCTCCACTTGACAAGTAAATTTTCCACATTATGATACAACGCAGTTGTCTTCTTTATCACGACAATGAACTGAACTGATGCTCACAATTTTACTGTACCGTGGATTTGCTTCTTTTTCTTTAATATGGGTGGATATCTTTTTTTCAAGTATCACAGTGTTTATTGATAGATACAAGTATATAAAATCAGGGCATGAACATGACTTGATAAATTAAGTAGACTTAATTTCAGTACTATAATAAGAGGGAACCAATTCAAATTTTCACCATATGTTTCACATCCACAAAAACCACTTCATCGGCATTAAAGATCTCTCAAAACTGATCAGTTTTGTGCAAGTAAACCATGTTTCTTTTAAAAAAGACATGTACACTTGCCCAGGCTCAAGGATATTAAAATCTAGACATAAAGCCCATTACCAAAGGTAGAAATACAGGCAGTATACTATTACAGCAGCAACCATCAATTACAGTTAAGAATTTTTCTGTAACAACCAAATGGATAATCAAATATTGCAACAACTCAAGTATTACTGAACAAAGTGCATTTCACAGTATTCAGTGTTGCTATTCAGTTTTCTAACTTAAAACAGCCTGTGGTAATTGGCAGCAAAGAAGATCCTTGCAATAGACTGCCTCTGCTTAAGAACTTAGGATGTAATTATTGCATGCTGCTAATATTCTATCTAAGCATTAAAGATACTCCTAAAGTATTTGATGGTAGACTATGATTAAGACATCACACTACAAAAACCTTATGTGGAAGGAAACCTTATTGATGTGCTTCTGCTTTGAATATGTGAAAAACGTTACAGTGGAATGAATTTTCGCAGTGGTTAGGTCAAATGCAGTTGCATCATAGCAACAGTATGTTTTGCACAATTTAAGGCTTTGGCTGGTTCTTTAGTCAGCTTCTTCCTCTGATTCTTCTTCTTCAGCAGTTTCTAGCCATTTTAGCCACTGATTTACCTGAAACAAAGCCTTGCCTTTTCCTGGAAACTCTTGTGTAATGTCTTCCTTCCAAGCCAAGAAAGCTTTCTCCTCAATAATTTCCATGTCATAGAAATTTTAATCATTTTTTTACATTTATTTCACATCTATCTTTTTATTAATTATTATTTAAATTAAAAACAATCTTACTTTATATGCCAATCTCAGTTCCCTCTCCCTCCTGTCCTATTCACCCCACAAACAACCCCATCCCATCCCCCATCCACTCCTCAGGGAGGGTGAGGCCTCACATGGAGGATCATCGAGTCTGTGGCATCATTTGGGGCAGGCTGAGAGAGTATCCCTCCATAGGGAACAGGCTTTCAGAACCCATTCATACACTATGGATAAATATTGGTTCCACTGACAGCGTCCCCACAGACTGCCCAAACCCCCCAACTGACACCCTCATTCAGGGGACCTGGTTCAGGCTTATGCTGGTTTCCCAGCTGTCTGTCTAGATTGTGTGAGCTCCCATTTGTTTAGGTCAGCTGTATCTCTGTGAGTTTCTCCAGCCTGGTCTTGAACCCTTTTCTCATCACTCCTCCCTCTCTACAACTAGATTCCAGGATTACAGCTCAGGGTTTAGTTGTGAATCTCTGCTTCTGTTTCTGGATGGAAATATTCTTTAGTTAATTAATTAATTATACAAACCAACCACAGTTCCCCCTTCCTCCTCTCCTCCTGTTCCCTCCCCCCACCTCCCTTCTACCCCACCTTCACTCGTCTTCTCTCTCTATTCAGAAAGGGGCAGGCCTCACATGGGAGTCAACAAACCATGGCATATCAAGTTGAGGCAGAGCCAAGCTCCCCCTGTCCTTGTATCAAGGCTGAGTAAGGCATCCCACCACCATAGGGAATAAGTTCCAAAGTCCCAGTTCATGCACCAGGGACAGATAGATCCTTGTCCCACTGCTAGGGCCCCACAAAAGATCAAACTACATACTGTCATGCAGATGCACAAGGCCTAAGTCGATCCCATGCCATGAACAGTAGCATTAACTGGGTGTTCTAGCTTCTTTTCTGTTGCTCTGATCAAATATTTGACCCCTTCTCCTCTACCAGAGGAAAGACTTATATAGCTTACAAGTCCAGGTCAAAACCCATCACTGAGACAAATCAAGGCAGGAGTTAAAGGCAAGAACTTAAAGGCAGGCATGCTTGCTCTTCCACACAGCATATTCTGCAATGAAGGAACTCACTTCACAGCTAAATAAGTACAGTAGAAACCACGGAGAATGCTGTTTGCTAGGTGGCTCACAGACCAATTTATACTGTAGCTTTCCTACACAGTTCAGATGACCTTGGGCCTAGACTATATATGAAAGCAGGCTGAACAAACTAGTAAACAGCATTCCTTCATGGCCTTTACTTCAGTTCCTGCCTCTAGGTTCCCATCCTGATTTTCTTTCATGTTGAACTGTAATATGCAAGCCAAATAAACATTTCCCCTGAAAATTCCTTTTGATCATGGTGTTTCTTACAGCAATGGAAAGCAAACTAAAATAGCTATATTTGGAAGGGATATTGTGTCTATATTATGAGAATGGTGGTAACATTCACAGAAAATGTTAATAATTGTTCTAGCACTCTTATTTCTCGGCTGGTAAGAGGTTTCAACCAGACTCTTAGATGAAGAGTACCTTGTCTTCCTCATGCCCTCATCATTTTTCCTGTGTTTCTATCCTGCCTCAATTAAAGGCCCTAGAGTACATCAGAAGTGCCCAATGATAATGCAAAATCTAGAATTACATGGCTTTAGAATTAAGAGAAGCAAAGAACATTAACACTGAGCACTTGTTTAAGTGGGGGAATGGAACTATCCCCCTCAGAATACTGTAAGCAAACAAGCAAAACCACAGCCCAATTTCAAAATCCTATGGTCTTTAAAAACTCCAACTTCTCTTTAAAAATTCAACCTCTCTTTAAAAGTCCAAAATCTCTTTACTGTGGGCTCCTAGAAAATGAAAATATAAGTTAAATACTTCTTCCAGGAAAGGATCATGGCACAACTGCAATAAAATCAAAACAAAACCAACATTCAGAAATGTAAGTCAAATCTGTAGCTCAGTGCTTGGGCACCTGCACCTCCCCAGCTGTGCCTCCACAGTACAAGTAGCTTGTCTTGGAGTGTCGTACCTGCTCCACTCCACACCTGCCACTGTCCTGACATCAATAATACATTGGTGTACTTCACTAATGGCTTCTTCATGGACTCCAACGCTGCTTATGATGTAAAAACTTTCCCAATGACCGCTTCAATCTCGCAACTGCCACAATGTCAAAAGCAGAACCATATAGGAAATCTTACACATTTTGAAGTTCAGCTTGCCCACTTCAGCTATAGCTCTGCCCCCCCCCGAACATATCTCCTGTGTGCTGACCCTGAAGAAATACTTTCCTGAGTTTCAATTCAATGATGTTGGTCTCCTGATTGTCACTGGTGAATTTTTTCAGGCCCAGCTTACAAGGACCCCAAAGTTTTTAATTAAGTATGACAAATGAAAGTCCCTGGTAGAGCCTCTTCTTCCTTCTGAAACTTCACAAACCAGGCCTCTTATCTGTATTTCTCTCAACACTCTTGTAAACTCCCATGGAATATCCAATTAAACTGTGAGTACTCAATGGTTTTTCCTGCTCTAAACACTCTCAAAACAATATGGTCAGGTCTGTCACAGCAGTACTCCATGTTCCTAATACTAATTTCTCTTTAGTTTGCTTTCTCTTTGTAAGATAGAACATTAACCAAAAATAATGTGTCAGGGTAAGAGTTTATTTGCCTTGCATTTCCAGATCACAATCCATCATTGAAGAAAGTCAGGGCAAGGAACTCAAGCAGGAACAGAGGCAGGAATTATAGAGGAATGCTGTTTGCTGCCTTGATTCTACATCACTTGCTTAGTTTGCTTTCTTATACAACTCAGGATCACCTTCCCAGAGCAATGCACACAGTAGGCTAGATTCTCTTCTATCAATCACCAATCAAAAAAATGCACATAGCCAGTCATGGTGGCTCACACCTTTCACCCTAGATGTTGGAAGCCACAGACAAGTGGATCTCTGAGTCCAGGACCACACTTGTATACATATAAAGTTCCAGGATAGCCAGAGATACACAGAGAGACTCTGTCTCTGGGGAAAAAAGAAAAGAAAGAAGGAAAAAAGAAAACGCCTGGCAGTCTTGCCTACAGGTTAGTCTAATGGAAGCAATTCTTCTAATGATGTTCTTCTCTCTCTTCTCATATCACTCTAACTTGTATCAAATCCACAAAAAAATGGCCAACACACATGTAGTCTATTTTGAAAAAAAGTTCTGTGTGCTGCCAAGAAGAAGATGTACTCTTTAGAGTTTGTGCCATTTAACACCACTGTTTCTTCATTCAGTTTTTGTCCAAGGGACCAGTCTATTGCTAAGATTACTAAGTAAGGTACTATGAGTATGTTGTGAATAATGTCTTTTAGATCTAGTAGTGTGCATTTTATGAGATTTGTTCCATGTGTTTACAATTTAAAAGGGAAGGATAGGTTCCATACTAATTCTATGAAGCTAGCATTACCCTGATACCAAACCTAGATAAGGACACAACTTAAACAACAAAACTAAAGTCCTCTGAATGACTGAATGAACATATATATGTATCACATAAATAGAATCAAAGACAAATATCACAAGATCATCTCAATAGTTACAGAAAGGGCCTTTGATAAAATTTAACATCCCCTCATGATAAAAGCCCCAAGGAAACCAGGAAAAGAATAATCATACTTCAATCTAGCAAATGTTGTGCACGATAAAACCTATAGTTAATAGCATACTGAGTAGAGAAAAGCTAAAATAATTTTGTCTAATATTAGAATACTTCACATAATGTTTGAAATCTTACCCAAAGCAGTAAGGCAAAGAGAAAGAAATGCAACCAGGACAGTAAGAAATAAGATTATTATATTAAAACATTTAATAATTTATAAATATTAATTTTGATGTAACGTAATGGAGTGTCTATTGGTGGTATTATGTTTTATTTAATCTTTACCTTTGTGGTCTTGCTCTGGTAAATGTACATTTGAAAGAATAAACACTTCCTCCATTTCTTACAGATATTTTTCCAGATAGAGCTTTATCTGGAAAACTGATTCCTTCCAGAATAGCAATTGGGTGGTGCTGGAACAACATTATGTAACTGTTGCAGGGTCAACAGTTGAATCTATTACCATTTGCATGTATGCCTGTTACCTCCCCAGTCTTCTTTGAGGCTTCTGGCAGTCACTGACTAGCTTTCTATGTGTGTGTCACTAGATCTGAGACATAAATCAGATATGGCTCAAGGACACAGGACTCCTCAATAATCTTTACTTTTATTGAAATCTGTGGCCACATCTCCAAGAAAACTTACCTGCTTTTGGTTGGAAATTACAGCTTTGGGTTATTTTTAACAGCAACACACTCAGCAGACTTCTTCTGGATATGTGAACAGTCACGTATTCCAATAGATTCTTGGGCAGATAGGACTGCTCTTGAATGGCTTTAGGAGGACTTGGAGTCAAGTTATCTGACTACTTCAAGATCTTCTGTATGTACAAAGTCTATAAGCCTGCTTCTCTGAGGAATGGGTAAGCCTGCCATACTACAGTACCTTGACTGAGTAGGACTGCTTAAAGAACATAACTGAGAAGCTATAGAAATAATTTACATGACATTACAAATTTACCAGCCAACATCACATTTGGCAGGCTTGTCACACAAGGCACAGGTGAATATAACTCCCTCAAGATCCCAAGGGAGATGTTTCTTATGATAAAGCTATGGCCAAATGATCATAATCAAGTTGATTCAGGGTTCAAGCTATTTCTGTGTCTGCAACTAACATCATGGTTGGATTCCCTGCCACCTGTGTAAAAGTTCCATTCTCAAACCAGCCACCCTCAGTTGTTGACTGCATCACAGATCATCAGCCCTTTACCTGGATCTACAACACAAAAATACACTTGGTGGGGGGTAGCTACCAAATTCTTCTTGTTTTTGAGGTAAACTATTGGAAGCTCTCTGTTCTACCATCGTGCTGCCACCTCTGCTACATAAGTTACTTTCTAAGATACCTTGTGTCCCTTTCTTTTAGAAATTTTCTGTCCCTCATTTAGTGTGACTTTGATGTAGCTGTCAATCCAAGTGATGACTTCTTCCCCGCCTACGCACACACCGTAGCCCGTAAGGTAACATAACCTCACTTTGTCTAGTCGGAGCATTCAATGTAGTGGATAGTGACACATTCACAATGCAAGTAGAGTCAACAGTGATACGTTTTATGTTGCTAATATGGGAATTTAAGAAATATTTAAGTCTTTTTTAACACTTATTTTGTGTGGGGTGGGTATATGTGCCATGTTACACATTTGAAGGTCAAAGGACATCATCTTCTATGTTAATTCAATAGATCAAATTCAGCCTGTCAAGCTTTGTTCCAGGTGCTTTTCCTTCTTCATGCATGGAGTACATTTAATATAACCCTGGATTTTCGGGGGATCTCTCTCTCTCTCTCTCTCTCTCTCTCTCTCTATATATATATATATATATATATATATATATATGTATATACATATATATCTGTGTGTGTGTGTGTGCGTGTATGTGTGTGTGTGTGTGTGTGTTTAAATGAATTTACCCAATAATGGGGACAATGCCTCTCTCAGACAATATTAGCTATCAATTTTTTTAAAAATTAGTGACAAATATCTTTTTAAATTTAATTTTGAGAGTATAATATAACTATATCTCTTCCCCACTTTCTTCCCTCAAAAACTTCCATACTCCTTTCTCCTTCAAATTTATGGCTTTCTTTTCCATTAATGTTTATTTCATGTATATATGTATTTGTATATGCATATATATTACTAATTATAACATGCTGAGTTAATATAATGTTGCTTGTAGGCAAGTTTTCAGAACTGTGTAATATCTCTGTTTGAGTTGTTAGTCAGTAGAGTACCATAGACTTCCCCCGACATTACAGACTATTAGCATTGCTCTTGAGTACCTTCTAGAACTTAGTGACAAAACCCTTACTTAGATGAGAACCCTGAGAACTACAGTAATGACTATTCTGGCAAAACAACCCTACTGATACAATAGTGGCTTCAGTATTGCCAGAGTAACCAACTACTTTCTTGTAAGAATTAACGTGTTTTTACAAGATAGACTTCATATCTTGTACTGTTAATTGAGCCAAAATTCACATTTTTGGATAAGTCACAGAGACGAAATATCTGTTACTATTCTACTAAATAGATATAGTAACAAACAATCACATAAATTCTTAATTTTGTAACCATATATTAGTGAATCTTTCAATACTCATCAGAAAAACTTCTTTTGCAGTTGATGATTATTATAGAGACCCATGATTGGTTAATATGTAGAAACTTTGGAATGATCAGCTCTACACTAGAAATCTATATCATATTTCTTTCTCTCAGGGCTCAGAGATCATCATGGAAGAGGGGGCAGAAAGTCAGAGGTAGTAGGCATATGCAGTAAAACAGAATTAATTGAACATGACAAGATTTCTGTGTGCTTGAATTCACAAAAACTGTGACTACATGCATAAGACCTGTGCCATATTAAAACAGCCACAATTCTGGCATGGATGAGGCAAGGGTTCATTAAAACCCACCCCTAGTTGAAGAATTATTGGCAATTTATAAGTAATCAGGAAGCAAGAGACAGTTTTCTTCAGGGATGTGACCCTGGACAGGTTACCCATGCTCCAGTAGATAGTCCTATTCCTGTGCACATACAAGCATCGCTAAGGGAAAGGTAGTTAGGTCAAGGAGGAATTGGAGGGAAGAACTGAGAATGAATTTGATCAAAATACAGCATACATATCTGAAATTCTCAGACAATAAAAATAAGAAATAAAATAAAAATTTAAATTCCATATGCATCAAATTAAGTATCCCCTTCTTAAAATAAATGTTGAAAGAATTAATATCTATGTAATATTAAGACTTCCAATAGGAAAACTTTGAGAATCTCCCTAACTCTTTTTCTCTACTATGTGTTTGTAATTATTTTTTTATAAATAATTATACATACCTATAGTCTTGCATTTCTCTTCCAAACTATTTTCTGAAGTCTATATTGTTGACCTATTTCTATACTCTAGCTAATAAAGAGCAACAGGTCTTTTAATTCTACAATAAAAAGGCTTCAGGCACAGCATAGAAAGGAGAGAATGAGCACTCTGTCTGGAGTGGAAATACTGCCACCACACTTACTAAGTTGATACTTCCAAGAATTCCCGGAACTACAAGAAAGAAAATAAGAAAACTACTTGATAAACAGTGACCCTTGGCAAGTGGCAATTCAGTAATATATAAAAATGTTCATAACCAGTATCTGGAAATCTAAGTAACATGGTTAATTTTACATGTCAGCTCAGTTGGCTTAAGGGACACACAACTAGCAGACAAATCACTATTCCTGCTTACCTCTGTGAGAATTCTTCCAGAAAACAAAGACCAACTTTTGAATCAGTGTACTACATAAAGAGGATCTTTTCTCATCCAATATCATTTCAGGATCCAGAGAGAACAAAACAATCAAAGAAAAAACTTTCTGCCCTCTGGAGCTAAGATACTCCCTCATCTGACTTTGGACAGATAAGCTCTAGATTTTCCAGCCTATATGTAATTCCATCCTCTTCGTTTTGTTTGTTTGGAGAATATTGATTGGTAACAAACATGGTTCCAGAGAAACATAATTTTAAGGATATCCTGAGTATAGCCAGCAGTCGCCTAATTAAACTTAAGGCCTGCTTAAAAAGGTGGAAATGTACGCTTGTCTCTGTAAGCTACCTATATCTGGTGAAGTCATGGGACCTAGAGGAGAAGAGGAGAAGAATCTCCTACTGCTACTGTAGGAGATTTATACAGGCTGTAGTCATCTGAGAGGAGGAATCCTCATTTAGATAATACCTCCACAAGATCTGGATGTAAGAAAGCCTGTAGGACATTTTCTTAATTAGTGACTGTTGTAGAAGAGCCAAGCCCATTGTGTGTGGTGCCATCCCTGGGTTGGTGGTCCTGGGTTATATAAGAAAGCAGACTGAGTGCTAGAGAGATGGCTCAGAGGTTAAGAGCACTGGTTGCTCTTCCAGAGGTCCTGAGTTCAATTTCCAGTAACCACATGGTGGCTCACAACCATCTGTAATGAGATCTGATGCCCTCTTCTGGACTGAGGGCATATATGCAGACACAACACTGTATACATGATGAATAAATTATTTAAAAAAAAGAAAGAAAGAAAGAAAGAAAGCAGGCTGAACAGGCCATGAGGAGAAAGTGGAGAATAGCCTTGAATACATTGACACAGGAGACAACTTCCTGAATAGAACACCAGTAGCACAGACACTAAGACTGATGATAAATAAATGGTACCTCGTGAAACTGAAAAGGTTCTGTAAGGCAAAGGACACTGTGAATAGAAAAAAATGACAGCCTACAGAATGGGAAAAGATCTTCACAAACCCCACATCCAACAGAGGGGCCAATCTCCAAAAATATGTAAAGTACTCAAGAAACTAGACATCAAAATACCAAATTATCCAATTAAAAATGGTGTACAGAACTAAACAGAGAATTCTCAGCAGAAGAATCTCAAATGGCTGACAAATACCTAAAGAAATGTTCATCATCCTTAGCCATCAGGGAAATGAAAATTGAAAAGACTAAGAGATTCCATCTAGACCTGTCAGAATGACTAAGATCAAAAACACAAATACAAGGTTTTGCTGTAGAGGATGCAGAGAAGGGGAACACTCCTCCATTGCTGGTGGGAGTTAAAACATATACAGCCACTTTGGATATCAGTATATTGGTTTTTCAGAAAATTGGACCTAGGCCCCTCTGCATATGTGACAATTATGTAGCTTGGTCTATTTGTGGGTATTGTAGCAATGGGAGCAGGGGATGACCCTGGTGGTTTGGCTGGATCATGGGAACCTATTCCTCATGCTGGGTTGCCTCACCCAGCTTTGATGCAGGGAGGCACTTAGTCCTGCCTCAACCTCGTGAGCCTTGGTTTGCTGATGCCCATGGGAGGCCTACCCCTTTCTGAGCCTATACAGAGTTGGGGTGGATTGAGGGCAGAGGGAGCAGGAAGAGAGGAGGGAGGGGAGGCTGAAGTCTGGTTGTAAAGTAAAGAAATAAAAAAAATTAAAGAAAAGAAATAAATGTCAGGTATTCAATTTTAGTGGTAGAGAGGGAACAGATATTTTATGGCCTATCAAAATTATTTTGTGACAGATATGAATGTTTTTGGAAACCTGAAGGATATAATGACACTGGATATTAATGTCACTGGATAAAAGGGACATAATAAAAGAATTATCTCAGAGATTCAAATTGTTTTGGTTTAAGGACTTCTAGGAGCTGCTTACCTCCTAAAGCCACGGGACTGAAGTTGCTGAAGTATACATCTCATCTTGTAACTGAATGAATTTGAAAGATAGTTGTACTCTCTCAGCCTCATAGGATGTCATGACATGGAAGCAAAGTCATTGACTGGGAAAGAAATAGATCCTGTAAATATAACTATGTATGTGTGGGAAGACCTTAATAAAACTAAAGGCATTGGCCTCTTAAATTCTACGGGTCCTTGCTAATTAAAATGGCCTTATTACCAACAGTAGCATCAGTCATTCCACTTCTTTCTAAGGTAAGTGACCTTCCATTCTTTAAGAAAATGACTTGACAGATTTAGATGACCCCTCCTGGAAGGCATCACCCTACATGTGGAGTGGGGGGGTGGGTGGGAGGGGAGGGTGGTGGGGGGCATGAGAGGGTGAGAGAGTGAGAGAGAGGGAGTGAGTGAGAGGGAACTGGGATGGATATGTAAAATAAGAAAAATAAATTTGAAAAAGAGGAAACAAAAATAAATAAAAAATAAAGGCTTTTATTGAAGCTAGAAAGAAAGAGAGAAAGAAAGAAAGAAAGAAAGAAAGAAAGAAAGAAAGAAAGAAAGAAAGAAGCTAAGAAAGAAAGAAGCTAAGAAAGAAAATGGTAATGTTCCTTCTTGACTCAATTCTCAAGTAAAAAAAAAAATACTGGTTTTTCTCACCCATCTTTGTTTCTAGACAGTTACCCATAGCCAAATCATAGGAAGGCCCTACAAGTTAGGTGATTGACAGTATGTCTGGTGATGTAATATGGAATACTACATAATAACTACTAGAGCTCCATAATTTCTTCAAGCAGAACTACCCAGAGAACTGGTGAAGAATGGATATTATAGTTGCAGGGTATAAAAGAGTGGGTGGAAAAACAAAATGTAAAGTTTGGTGGGAAGCCTGAATCATTTAGTTGATTGACTAAAATGTGTATCAACAGATCAGGTTTGGGAAGAACGTCAAGATACCCTTACAGGAATGAATGAAATTTTATCTGGGTCCTCTAAGAACCAAGAAAGAAGCACATGGCTCATGATATTATTTGGCTGTGGTTATAGGCAAAGTATTATTTATCAAAATGTGTAAATATTTCCATTTACTAAGTATAAGCCAAGGAGTTGTTAGCTTTAAGTGGTTATTACAAGAAGAAAGGCTTTGAAACAGGCATAGATTGCTTTGCATGTTGTTCTACTATGTGAATCATAGTCATCATAATGAATGTGGTATTTGATAAAATTCTCTATGATAGAAAATGATGCTGTTTGAAGTCTTTGGCAGATTTTTATATATGTCCCAGAGTGGAGACCTTTTGAAACAAGATAACTGTTCATCTTTTTAAATACAGTGCTTGGCCTACATTCATAGAAACAGAATGTATAAATATGAGCCACCAAGTTATGATGGGATAAGTTTCTCGTCATGAAATGAGTATAATATGTATGGGCACACGGCAGTATCACCAAATGGAAGGAAACATATACATGATGGGGTCCATGCAGATTTAAAAGGCATAGGCAAATAATACTAAGATTCACCCAAATATTCATAGTTCCTAGACCTACTACACCATGTTTTGTCTTTCAGAATTGTTTTGTGGAACATGGCCTATAGTGAATTGACACAGAAAGATAAGACTCTGGACCAAGTTTATGGATCATTATGAGATTAAATACCATGTGCACTATCTTGTAGCAGATGGTTGGTAGAACGATGGAATATCTTGTGAAGATTCAGTTACAAGGCCGTCTATGTGGCAGTAACATGCAGGACTGGAATGACATCCTCCAGAAGACCACATATGTTCTGAATTTGTGGCCATCATCCATCAAACTGTGTTATTTCTCTGAGTCAGGATTTGCAGGTCCAGAAATGAAAGGCTTAGAATGATGGTACCCTTTATTGTTACCTGTAGTGATCAACTTAATATGTTTTACTTTCTATTCCCATGATTTTTGTATCTCACTGGCCCAGAGGTTTTTGTTTCTAGAGAAAGAAACAGGATGCCTTCTGCCAAGAGAAACTACAATCATTCAATTTGAGTTCCTCATGTCTCTGAACTAACAGTGAAAGAAGGAAGTTATTATCCTGGCTAAAGCCAGTACCCTCAGGGACTGGACTGCTAGGCTATAATTTGGGTAGAGAAGAGTTTGCATGGAATATGGAAGCCCCTTAAGGAAAGTGACATAATTGAATTCAATGTGAAAGTACAACAAGCCAGTCCAAGCAGTACTACTCAGACATATAAAAATGGTATTTGGAGTCAACCTACTAGTTTAAGAACTATGACCAGCTATTGTGATTGATGAAGGCTAAGAGAATAGATAGCAGAAGGTAGTTACAAATATGAGCTGCAGCTTCATGAGTAGTTAAAGAATGCAGTATAAGTATTACCTCGTGTGATGTAATATACACACATAAATATTAATATAATGGACATACCTATGTTTTCTTTCTTCTCTTACTCTTTTAATATGAAAACTATGATGTGCTGATTTTGTACATGCAGAGAACCTGGTGCAGACCTGTGTCAGCCCTGTGCTTGCTGCTTCCAAGTGATTCTCACCTGTTCCAAAATGGAAGAAGAAATGTCTGTTTTGCCCTTGTGTATGTGAACTTGCATCCAAGTCACAAGTTTCTTGCAGCCCACACACTCAGCTTAGTCTCAGCCAGTGAAGTTGTTGAGACTTGGAAGTGCATAAATGAAAGTACCTCTGATCCCTAGGTTTGATGGTGACCCCTCTGTTATCTGAGCCACTGTACCAGCGAATGAGCTGAAGATCCAAGGAACACCTTCTCCAGTGCTTGATGTCTATGTAGGTCACAGGCACCCCCTACCCCTTTCTTTTTTGATTTTCCGAGACAAGTTTTCTCTGTGTAGCCCTGGCTGTCCTGGAACTCGCTCTTGTAATCCAGGCTGACCTTGAACTCAGAGATCAGCCTATTTCTGCCTTTCTGGTGCTGTGATTAAAGGAGGTAGTGGCCTATTTTTTCAAACTGTATTTTTGCAGAATTTAAGAACTGTGTAGTTCAGTGGACCTCTTTTATTTACAGCCCCACTGAAGGGCATTTTGCCTTAATGCCTAGGTTGTTATCAAATGCCAATGCAGGGTTGTATCCCCATCCTACTGTTTTCTTCAGAAAAGGTTTCTGAAACTCACAGAAATCCACTTGCCTCTGTCTCCTGAGTGCTAGGATTATAGGTACACATTAAAGGTGGTGGTGGTGACAGTTGTGGCAGTGGCACAACTTCAGTCCCAGCACTCTGGGTGCAGAGGCAGGCAGATCTCTGATTTGAGACTAGCCTGGTCTACAGAGCTAGTTCTGGGACAGGCTCTAAAGCAGTACAGAGAAACCCTGTTGGGGGAGGGAAGCAATGAGGCATGCACCACCACACCTAGCCTCCAGTGTTGTTTCTTTTGCAAACCATTATTTCTGGATTTCCTGGCCTCTGTTGTTGAGCTCAAGTACCTTTCTATACCACCTCTTCTCCCTGAAGACATACCCCTGCTTTATTTTAATATAGCAGAGATATATGAAAATCCTAGAGGTCTCCAACCCAACACTTACCTCCCCTTATGGTATTCTCTGAAGTAATCCTTTTTTTGATAAAATAACATATGTAATTATGCTATAAAGATTACCCACATTTTCATTTGTCACCTGTATTTCTTGCATAATGTTTAAAATAGATAATTCAAGCTCATAAATACTTACTCCTGTTTCTTCCCCAAAATTTTATGATGTAACCATTGGATCAACATCTTTGATACATTTTAGGTTAAGTCTTGAATGCGTAGCAGGTGGGGATTTAGCTTCATTCTTTTGCTTGTGGATGCTCGCTAGTCACAGCACCATTCAGAGAAAACAGCGCGCTTCTTAGAGCCTTGCTTGGCACCTTTTTAGAAATTGTCTATAAATATGACAGCTTATTTCTAGGCTGCTGATTTTATTTCATTAATCAATACATCTATCCTACACCATTATTTTTGTACTTCTGTAGTAAATTTTCAAATCTGCAAAAATAAGATACCCTGGAACTGTTTTGGCTATTTTAGTTCCATTGCTTGTCTATGATCCTCAAATCATCTTGGAACTTCTTCAGAAGGCAACTTGAACTAGGATACAAAGTACTAATACGTATTTCAGAGACTGGCATCACCTGTACAATAGTGAGCCTTGGCCCATGACATGCCTACCACCAGTTATCATTTGGTTCAAAAAGTCCGTGACTTCTGTTTGTTATGTTTGTGTTGCTTCAATAGTTTGAAAGCTCTAAAGGACAATGATACAACAATTTTAATGTACTTGCTCAGGATGTATTAATTGTGCATGGGTGTAACTCTGGACTAGAAAAGATTATCACTGTATATTTGTGATTGATTTTTTTGTTGTTTTTGTTTTGTTTTGTTTTCTCCAGATTCCTTGTTTCTGAGGCCAAGGACTAATTTCAGTGTTTAGAATCAAATACACTTAACACCTTCTCAAAAATATTGGTCAGCTTTAACTATTACTTTATGTGATCTGATCATTTTATATATTAACTTATAGGCATGTGTATATGTTGCTTTCAGATACACTAAGTACTTTTTTATTATAATTCAGAAGATAGAATCCTCATTCTTATACCTCTAGCTGACAGTTGTTACAATGCACACACAATTTTCCTATGAATCTCTAATCCTTCCCAAACACTTTTTGAGGGTATTTCTGGTCTAGGTTCTGGCAGTTTGGAGGATTAAATACAGGAACTTGCACATGTTAGGCAAGTGCTTTACCATTCAGCTACACACCTTGGTCTTTAAATACCTGATTCATGAGTAATTAATGAACAATTCATTAACTATGTCACCTGTAAGAATGGGAAACTGAAGTTTTCCCATATTATGTGTGGTTTTGACACACAATACTTATAAATGTTTGTAATTAGGATACTCATAGTATTTCATTTTGGCCATTTTAGAAGTAGTAAACTAGAAAAACAAGCACACAAACCATCTTAACCAAGAAAATAGTTAAATTGTGGAATACAGAATGAGGATTAATATAACAGGCTATACAGAGTATACAAATTGTCGGTTAAGTGTAGCTTACTAGCAACCAAACTCTTTTAAGATTGCACTTACCCATATCTTTCCTGCCATAGTCACATTACAGTGATGATTAGATGGTCATCTATAGGGGACAGGTCAGATTTGTTGACTAATTTTAGTAATATATTATATTTAGAATTTTCATGGAATACTTACTTCAAAGTCAAAATTTAGCAGATAATAGTCATATAGCTCTAACACAGCAACAAGACAATATTTATTTGGACATTAATGGATTTATGCAATTTTAATGTAATACAGCAAAGACTGGGTATCAACAAAAGAGAGCAATGATTGGCTTCTGCAGGATCATCTCAAGGGCATTACTTGCTTTGGTGAGTTTACCATGATCCACACACACCATGGCCTTCAGTGCTAGATGTCTACAACCCGATCTTGCCCACGTCCTAAATTCATCCAAATTCTGGAGGTGAAATCACAGTCATTACATCATAATACTGAAAGATATAAAAAGAGAAGGACATTCATTTACAATGAGAAATGCAACTATACAGGTCAAATACACGTGTTCAGAAGGCAATGCTTCAGATTCTCTTCTAAGCAGGTTAAAGGAGAAACATCCTAGGATACTGATCATCTGCTAGTGCTTGATACCTAATGCGTGAATACAAAAAAGGCTTTTGTGTCAACTAGATCAGAGGTTTTGCTACCCTTAGTGTAATTTTCTCTCAGAAAATGGCACGGATGCCTTTTTCAGTGACTTTTAGTTTTCTATGTGTCATCCCTCACCCATCACCTGGGCCCAGTGTTGCTTCACTGCTCTTGACTTTTACATTTTAGAAAGTTCATATTTAAACAATGTAGATTAAAAACCCTCTTCCCACCAAACTTTTTACCATTTCTCAGTCTTCCCTCTATTTCCAGATGAAAATATCAACATCAATCACTTCTTTACCTTTGTCTATGACTTTATTTATATGTATACATACATGGTGGTTGCAATAAAATATTTTAAATTTGGAGTATGTAATATGAATTGGACCATCCATTTACATACTTTACTAATTTTTAAAAACAATCTTATTTTCTACACTAATACCAATTCCCTCTCTCTCTCCCCTCCTCCTGCTCCCCCTCACCTCACCCCAACCCCCATCCTCTCCCCAGGGAGGGTGAGGCCTCCCATGGGGGATCTTCAATGTCTGTAATATCATTTGGAGCAGGGCCTAGGTCCTCCCCCCTGTATCTAGGCCGAGAGAGTATTCCTCTGTGTGGAATGGGCTCCCAAAGTCCATTTGTGCACAAGGAATAAATACTGGTCCCACTGTCAGAATCCCCATAGACTGCCCAAGTCCCCTCCACTCCCATAACTGATACCCACATTCAGGGGACCTATTTTGGTCTTATGCAAGTTACCGTCTTAAGTTCTAGATGATTTTTTCCTTTTTGTGATGGTATCTCACTATCACTGTACAGCCAGCGCTAGTCTCAAACTCATAATTTCCCTCCTGCTTGATTCCCAAGTGCAGGGATTATGGGTGTGTACCACCATGCCCTGCTCCTTTAATGAGATTTCTTTATACAAATTGACTCACCTCACTATTCCAGTTGTCTCATAATACTATATAACAATATTATCTATCAAATTATTCCTCTGTTAAATGGCACTGAATGTGATTGCAGCTATTACTTATAAAAAACAATGAAGTTGATTTATTCCTATGTAGAATCATTTTCATGAACTTCACAAATAAAACACAGGTTAAAATACATACCTGTAAAAATGTTGATTCTGTTAAAATACTTCCAATGTTTGTATTTTCACTGTTTTTAATTCATATGTAATATATTTATATTCATATATAAACTGAAAATTATGAAGAATTATTCTTTTTGTGTTTATAGGGTGTGTGTGTGCATTCATGTGTGTGTGTACATGTTCCATGACATGCATGTGGATGTGAGAAGATAATCTTGAGTGTTGGTTCTCACCTTCCACCTTGTCTGACACAGGGTCTCTCTGTTGTTCACAGGTGCAGATGCCAGGCTAGCTGGCCCACAAACTTCCAAGGGTTCTCCCATTTTCACCTCCCATCTTGCTGAGATTACAGATGTGTGGTTCCACACCCATTTTTACCTGGTTTATGGGGTTTCGAATTCAGGGCTTCACACTCATGCAGCAAGCACTTTCTTTACCCATTGAGCCATCTCCCAAGAATTTTGACTACTACAAAAAGAATGAACTGATTGTGAATTTGTAAAATTGAGGATTTCCCTCCTGTCTCTGTTCCCCACGTGCTAGGATTACAGATGTATAAACCATGCCCACCAAGCTCAGTCAATGAGCATTCTTTATAAAAACTGATTTACCTCAATACTTTATTGGTCTCACGATACTACTTTATATGACAAAGTTAATTTGCTTAATCATTCCTCTGTTGAATAGTACTGAGTATGATATAGTTAGTACAAACTAGGAGAAGTTCCACAATAGTTGATTTATGACAGAATGGGGTGGCTAGTTTTGACTCCCAGTAAAGAATGCATGAAGTCATTCATGAAGGTTGAACATATACATTCTGTCTTCTATGACCTGCCCATTTGTGACCACTTTTTAAAATCATGTTTTTGTACTAAAAGATGGGGCTATTTGATATGTTATTAGAATTAGTGAGTTATTCATTATATACATTTGTATGTGTTCACTAATGTAACCAGAGTGTATATCAACTGTCTCCATGCTTGTTTACAATTTCTTTTTTTCTATATATGCTTGGAAGTTTCATAAAAATTATTTCAAGGTAGGTGTAGTAATAAAGGATAAAATATAAAACGTATAAGACAAGATTGGAAGCTGGGTGTAGTGGTGCATACATGCCTGTAATCTCATCATTTGGGAAGTAGAGAAAGGATAATTAGGAGCTCAAAGCCAGCCTGTGCTAAGTGAGACCCTGTGTCTAAAAACAAGAAAAATAAACAATTTAGTAATTTTTTCCAATAAGCCCCATTTCTAGTCTTTGCAGGTTGACAGATGTAGTCTAAAGTACATGCTCCACAATTTTTATAATCATCATAAACAGATACATTGACAAATATATAGGTTTTCCATTTGCTATTAAAGTGAGTTTTATATACATTATTATGCAATATCCTCATTACTTAGCATTTCATATTTGGTATGCATTATAGATTTAATATACTTCTTTGATTATGAGTATAATAGTATGCCACCAGGTCCTATGACTTCATCAATAATTCTCCAAATAAAGGGCACTGAGTGTTTTTCCAAGTGTTTTCTTTTCTATTTTTTGAGCCAGGGCTTCTCTGTGTAGCCTGGCCGTCCTGAAACTCACTCTGTGTCTGTAAATGTGGCTGGCCTCAAACTCAGAGATCAACCTGCCTCTGTCTCCTGAGTGCTGGGATTAAAGATATGTGCCACCACTGCCTGGCTCCAATTGTTTTCATAAATAACCAAATATATTTTCATCCTGTTGGATTATGAGGCAAACCAAATTTCAAGATTCCTCAAGTATCTGCCAGGATATGAATTCCAAACTCTAATGATATTTAACTTCTTTATATAAAATGGCATTCTATTTCCATATAAATGGTATGCATGATTGCATTCTCATATATAAGCATCATAGATTACTTATAATGCCTAAAGCAGTATAAATGCTATGTAAATAGTCCTTGTATTATTTAAGTTGTCATATAAAAGAAAAGTCTACCTGCAAACCAATCATAAATTCACTAATACAGTATAAAACAACCAGAGGAACATTGTTGATCTGAGACTGGAGCTAAATATATTCACTGACAGAGCTTTGATGGAGGGCCAACTGTGCTCTCTTAAAATAGGTGCACTAATCCATTCTCTACATGTTTTAGACAGACCTCAGACAGAACTATACTTTATGTTTATGAAACGTGAAATTAACATATTTGATAGTTATATATCAGTATAATTGTGAGGTTATATAAACCATTTTCAAATAATTTACCTTTAGCTCTTTAAAATCTAGTATTTCATGTTCAAAAATGAATTATATGCAGGATCTGGTGACACATGCCTGGAATCCTAACACTTGGGAGGTAAATGTCGTCAGATGAGTAGTTTGAAACCAACCCACTGTAGTGAGTTCCAGGCAAGCCTGGGCTCCATAGCAAGATGCTATCTAAAAGAAATTACACTTAAAATTCCATAAGAGTCCTTACAAAAGATTACACTAACCTGCTAAATAGATTTAAATTTTCTTTCCAAATATATTTTACAATATTATGTATGTGGTCTTACACTTATCTTTAGGAGATTTTGTGGTGCTATCAAGTAAACCCATGGACTCATACAAGATAGGCATGTTTTCTATCAATGAACTATTTGCTTAATCTATGATGCAGTGTTATATGCACTAATATTTTAATATTTTGTTTGTTTTTTCGAAATATCTATACATTTTCAAACCAATAATCCCTAGAAAAACAATACAGATAACAAGCAAAGACAAAAAGTGTTAGGAAACACAATGTGGCTGATGGACAAGTGAAAAACTTTTACTCATACCAAGTATATGTCAACTGGCACAGGCAATATGGACACATCAGAGAAAGTAGTTCATTCCTCAAACATGAAAAGTGCCCATGTACACGAAATATAAGGAGTGAAAGGAATAGAAAAGAAAGATGCACAAATTAGTATGCTTTGAAAAAGTAGGAGAAGCCAGGTGGTGCTGGTGCATGCCTTTAGTCCCAGCACTCTAGAGGCAGAGGCAGAGGCAGAGGCAGGCAGATCTTTGTGAACTTGAGGCCAGCCTGGTCCACAAAGCAAGTTCCAGGACAGGCTCCAAAGCTACACAGAGAAACCCTATCTCAAAAAAATAAAATAATAAAAAGAAAGACAGACATTTGCTCCAGTTTGTGAGTTTGGTTTTGATCTCATCAGATTTAACTGTTGTTCTATTCCCAGTTTAAAAAAAAATGCACAGAATGCTTATTTCTCAATTCAATCTACAGAAAAGTGCTAGAATGCATTGGGAGGACAACTTTCAAATTCATTGAGCTCTGTACATTCCCAGTCTGGCCTATGCTTCTGAGGTACAAGTGAAAACAAAGTGTGGGTCATATCAAAGAAAATACCAGCATTGCGTAGCAAAGCATATTACATGCACTTTATATGTTATAGAGACCCATCACCTCCAAAGGCACTGCCCTATATCTCTCACCTCAGCCTCCACCCATTCTGGAGGCAAAAACATACAGAAGACCCAGATCAACCGAGCCTAACAGAGGTGAATGTCCTTGATGTGCATAAAGAAAGGGGTGACTGTCATTTACCGCCCAGTGGAAATTGTGTCTAAAAAGCCCAGGCAGTGGTATTTGCTTTCTGCCATATGCCAGCTATAAGGCATGGGAGTGAGCAAGGACAGCTGGGTTGAATGGACTCAGGTCAAGTCAGATCTCTCATCCTGAGTCAGGGGCGCCACCCAGACAGAAGCCTGCCTGCCAGTGTGGCCCACAGAGAGGGGCAGAAAGCACTCTAGAAGCCCTAGGGCAACACAGGTAACAGCATGGAGGCCAATGAACATTGACATTTAATCATTGGGGTTAGGCCCTTGGCCAGTGACTAAGACACTGGGGCCATTGATACTGGCATCCTTTGTGAAGGTCAGCAGTGTACCTAATCCTGAGAGTCCTAGGTATATGTCTCCTTTCCTCATAGGAACTCAGGAGAAGTTATAGAGATTAGGCACTTGTACTCGGCAGTTCCAGGCTTCTGCCAGTGGAAGCCTACCACCATGTCTGCCTCTTCCTTTTCAGAGTGCTCCCAAGAAGTGGAAGCAAGGTGCCTTTCCTTCCTGTGAAGGGCGCAGTTAAAGTGGCAGCCAGGGACACATGCTGGTGTTTGCTCTTTGCTTTCCACTGATGGGTTTCCAGCAGCTCCTGTACTTACACTTTCCTCTGGATAGCCACAGATCACAGCTGAAACTCTTTCTCTGCTCATCTATTGATGTGGGCCTAGAACCTTGCCAACCTCCAGGGAAGAGCAACAACGTATTGAGCAAGGGGCTAAGAAATAGGAACTAGTAGATTGGGGCCTTACAGGAATCCTGTTCAGACAGCAGCTTGCTTTGCCCCTCCCTCCAGTTCTCTCAATTTCCCTTGGCTCCTGCTCTTACAAGAAAACATTTTTAAAAGTTAAAGCACACACACACATGTAGCTCACTGGGACAGTCCAAGACTGGTCACAGTACTGGTTTAATCATCATTTTGCTGCAGGATTACTTTCTGATAAGCCAGTGGATTCAGCTGGAGACCATACTGCATTGGACTGAGCCAACCAGCCAGGAAAGGTATCCACAGGGTAGAAGACAGGAATCATTTATATGAGCACCAGGCAGCTCACTCATGTCTGACTCTGCAAAGGATGGACTCACCATCATCAGGAAGCTGAGAAGGTCATGAAATACCTTAAAGGCTTTCTCGAGAGCATCTCTTCTGTCCTATCCTGTTCTCTGATCAATTAAGAGTCTCTAATCATAGGAGGAAAGGCAGAGGAAGCTAAGTGTGAGCCAGAAGGGAAAGAACAGGACAAGAAATGTGAAGAAGTGGAAGACTTGGTCAACTCCTGTTATGTGGATGTTTCCTGGATCCAGTCCTAGAGCTTTTTAATGGGTGGTAACTCACGTATGTAGTGAAAAGACATCAGGAACTCCCTCCTTCCTACTAAGGGTCATGATACTAAAAGGCATCTTGTTGAAGTGATGCACCTTTAATAAATACTAGGGCATTGATCCAGAGATAGGCCTGAATGACCTACAGATAGTAAAAGATGAATCTGAATTTTGCCCTTGTTATGTCATTCGCACCGTTTAATGGGATAGAGATTGCTATGGTCCCAAGACCAACTGTGCATTCAAGTGTAATAAAAAAGTAGCATTTTGTTTTATCCTAGGTTTCTGGGCTATCTAGTCTCAGGTTTTTGGTCATCCAAGAAGTAGTGGGTATGGATTCCATCTCATGGAGTGGGCCTTAAGTCAAATCAGACATTGGTTGATTACTGCCACAAGCTTTGTGCCATGACTAATTACACTACTGTATCTTGAAACCAGGACAGATTGTAGATCAAAGGTTTTGTGGTGGGTTATTCTTTATATTTGTCTTTTGGTAGCCTATAGAGTATCTTCCTGTACCAAAGATACTAGTAGGTTCTATGTAGGCACCAGCTAGATATCTCCATATTCAATGAGTTGTGTGGATGTTGTCTTCAGCAATGGGTGCACACTGTCAGTTTGTGGAGAGCGACTTATTGTCTTGGTAACAGCCTGGGTTGTTGAGGAATTTCCGTGAGACCTCTTCTACTGGTCTTTAAAAAGCAGTGACTTTCTGCTATATTCCTAGATCAGTGCCTTGATCAGCCATTACCAGAGAAGCTTTCTCCTGTAGCAGATGGGAACAAATGCAGAGACCTACAGCCAGACATTACAGAAAGAGAGAGAGAGAGAGGGAGGGAGGGGGGAAAGACCTTTGAACACACAGCTCTAAATGGGATGTCTCCATCAAATTTTTCCCGCAAAGCTCAGAGAATCCCGTGAAGAGAGGAGGCAAAAAGACACCAGGAGAAAAAGACTCTCTAAATCAACCTATCAAAGTTCATATGAACTTAGAGACTGAAGCAGCATGCACAGGGCCTGCACAGGTCTGCACCAGGTCCTCTGCATGTATCATACAGCTTTCAGTGTGGTGTTTATATGTGCCTCCTCTTGGGCTCTTTGCCTTCTGTTGGTTTGTGTTGTCTGATTTCAATGTGATAGCTTTGTTTTATCTTATTACATTTTATTTTGTTATGTTTTGTTGTTATCTCTTAGAAGCCTGTTCTTTTTCAACGAGAGACAGGAAAGGATTGGATCTGGATGGAAGGACAGGTGGGGCAGATTAGAGGGAGGGGAAACTATAATCAGGATGTATTGTATGAGAAAAGAGTCCATTTTCAATAAAAGGGGAAAAACAAGCAGACCCAGCCAAATTTTGTTGCTCACACAACTGGTCTTTCACATTCACCAGGTGCAATTTAATGACACTGAGATTTCAGAGTGTTTCTACTATTTTGATATCTGATATATGCAAACAAATATAAATACTGGGATATGAAATAAAGATAATTGCAAAGATGCAATAAATACTAGCTTCTTGAAGTAGAGGTCAGGGAATTGGGATAAAACCTCCAAAATAAGCAAGTTTGCAAGGCAGACTGCAGAAATGTCAGAGTTCCAAATGTAACATAAAATGAGCCAGAAGTAACAGTAAATTCGAGAGAATCATACTGGAATAAAAATTCCAACAAGCCGGGCAGCTGGGCCAGCCTGGTCTACAAAGTGAGTTCCAGGCAGGACAGCCAATGCTACAAAGTGAAACCTTGTCTTCAACAAAACAAAAAACAAGACAAAATAAAAGTAAAAGAAAAGAGAAATCCAACAAAAAACGTTGGTACAGTTGATACAAAGTGCTAGGGCTTAATGGTAATATATCAGGTTTAAGAGATGTGTCATATGTAATCTGCAAGCCATCAAAGATTTTATTGAAGATAGGAAGAAATCATTAAAGTATTTTAAGCAGAGAAACAACATGTTTATGTATATATATATACATATACATGTATATATATATGATATCATTCTCAAGGCTGTGTCAGAAACGAAAAGGCAACAATAAATAATTTCTCAATATTAAACCTTTTGCCATGCTTTCTAAATTTTCTGTAAACTCTGGACAGCAAACTCTCCCAGCACCTGTCCTCTACCTTCCTTTGTTCATTTTTCTCTAGCTATTCTTGAAGTGTCGTTGATTCTAGAGTTTTATTCAGACACTTTGCCAGTTTGCTATATGCATGTTAGAGTATCTAATTTGCTCTCTTGATTTGCACTATCACTCTTTTTTATTTTGATTTTTCTACACAGGGTTTGTCTGTATTGTTTTGG
Organism: Cricetiscus sungorus; assembly: GCA_030556225.1. Classification (NCBI taxonomy): domain Eukaryota; kingdom Metazoa; phylum Chordata; class Mammalia; order Rodentia; family Cricetidae; genus Cricetiscus; species Cricetiscus sungorus. The sequence continues at coordinate 5,469,414 of JANBXA010000609.1, read as the reverse complement.
AACTCACTCTGTAGACCAGACTGGCCATGAACTCACAGAGATCCTCCTGCCTCTGCTTCCCGAGTGCTGGGATTAAAGGCGTGTGCCACCAATACCTGGCTGCACTATCATTCTTGACAGCAGTTTTTAACCTAGTCATCAAAACTTCTCTTGTCAGTTCGAATCTTTACCAGCTTGCCAGCAGTCTCCTCCTAGCTAGATTATTCAAAATAGTAAAAATTATCACATTTATTGCATTCTGAATCTCCATGATTTCACATAATATTAATCTCAAGGAACTTGAGGATTGCCTTCCTTTCTATAAACCTCTCATCTGTCATGAACATTTGTCAAGTTAGTTTAACTAGGTTAGAATCCATGGTTATTCAAACAATGACCCCAGGGCAGCTTCAAAGGTATTTTATTTTTCTTGTGACTGACATCTACAACCACTTGGCTTTAAATAAGGATCTAGGAGATAATCTAGATAGATCTGATTTAGTCAGTTAATAGAAGTGAAGAATAGTGGTAAAGCTTCTCTGAAATGTGCATCTATCTCAGTTGTAGCCTGTGCTGGAGAATTCCAGGGTGTCCTTGCTTCCCTGAAATGTACATCTCAGTTGTAGCTTGTGCTGGAGAATTCCAGGATGTCCTTCCTATGAGCCTATTCTACAGACTTCAGACTTGTGCAACCTATCCCAGTCATACATGGTAATTGTATACAATTTCTTAGTACATATCTCCTACAGATTATGTTTTACAGGTTAAACTCTGATTAATATAACATGTGCTCAATATTGCATAAATCTTTCTTAATCAATTTCTCTGTATTTCACCCCAACTACAAGTGGCCAAGCTAGGGGTTTTATTACTTGAAGGATTATTTTCACATTATTAACCATCTTTTCAATCCAATATCTCCCTATGCTATCTTCTGCATGAAGATTGCAATGATGTATATAAAATACAAATGTGAACATAACACTCTCCTTAAAAAGTTTTTTTTCTAAGGCAGGGTCTGTCTATGTAGCCTGGCTAGCCTGGACCTTGTTAAGTAGACCAGGTTTGTCTTGAACTCACAGAGATCCATCTGCCTCTACCTTCAAAGTACTGGGATTAAAGGAGTGTGCCACCATATTTGGCTTTCCTTAAAAGTTTTTAATAACTTTATATTTCTTACTGAAGGTATTTAATAAAGAACACAAAGTGTTCATATTTGTGTTCCACATTACTCAATAAGTTCATCCTACATCCCAGGAAGTAACACAATTTGCAGCTCTAGCTACTGCTATCTGTATCCTGTAAAAGAACAGGCTGACTTGAGTGAACTCTGTACTCTTGGTCATTATAGTCTCACTACTTGAAGTATTCTTTACTTGCCCTTATGATGATTTGAATGAGAAATGTCCCCTATATTTGACACTTGGTCCCCAGTTGGTTGGTACTGTTAGGAAGTATTATGGTGGCACATGCCTGTAACCCTAGCAACTTGGGAGACTGGGGTAGGAATTGTGATGGTGCCTTTCTGGAGGAAAGAAGTAACTGCAGGTGACCATTGGGGGTTTACAGCCTTGCCGCACTTCCTGCTTGCTCTCTCTGCTTCCTGTGTCTGGATAAAATGTGATCAGTCAGCTTCCTGCTCCAGCTGCCTGCTGACAGGCCTTCCTCACCATTATGGACTCTGTCTCTCGGGAACCTTAAACCAAAATAAAGTCTTTCTTCCTTAGGTTGTTTTGGTCATGGTATTTTATCACAGCAACAGAAAACTAACTAATACATCATTTTACCATTTCCCACCCTTAATACCCAAGAGTGCTTTGTAAGACCCAGCACAGACATTGATCCACACAAAAATCCATCTTGGTACTTCTAATCTAGGCAGTACATCCTCTTTCATTCTCTTACACAGCATTATGCGCTAATTCCTACAGAACT